>OZ004694.1:18930791-20164234 GCA_963924545.1 Pogonocherus hispidulus
TTTTTCCTCGTTCATGAATATTTTAAGAAATATTCGCCTGCGGCTCGGGATAATTTTCAAAATATTCATGACCTCGAAAAAATTTCCGGAAATAATTTAAGCACTAGGGATATTATAAGTGAAAATTTTCTGCGCAAACATCAGAAAACAACTTTCAACTTTCTACAAACATATTTGGGTGCATTCCAAATCGTACATGAAACGCATCTGCTGCAGTGACACATAAAAGCGTTCCGTTTAGCAGTTGCGTGTGATGCGCTCATGCATTTCGGAACGGCTTTTGACACTTTGACAGTTATTTTTGTGAACAATTTATAATTTATTTAAATTCGTGATGGAGAAACCAGTAAAATTTCGGGCATTCTTGTTCTTGCAAAAGAATTGATTGAAACTAGCAACACCACACCACAGAATCAGTTCCTTTCCCTCCAAAAGTTTAAAAAATAAAGTTAAGTTGCCCGCAATGCATAAACGCATCACCTCGTACATGATGCAGCTTCTGCGTGCTACGAAGCCAGAAGTAGGAGGAGCTATGGATGCTACGACGTGCAGAATGCGTGAATTGGAACGAACGTAGGAAGCAAAATGTGCATAATGCGCGATTGCGCGATTCGAAACGCACTCATCGATACCACAGTATAATGCACTGTGTCGGTACAGATATAGATAAATCATATGCTTTTTTTATCTTTCCGATTTCACTATACCATTCAGGCTTATTTAATTAAAATAATAATAATAATAATAATTAATAATAATAAATAATAATAAAGACATATCTTGTGACATGGTAGCATGAAAGACATGATTATATTCATGTCTCATGTAGTTGATGATTTCTCTTAGAAACCAATATATTTTGTGAATTTTGGTCACACCTATCCCATTACCCATGTGAGAGCAGTCGCGTAACTAGAATTTTTGGGCCCTTGTGCAGAATTCTTCTCGCCGAACTCGGAATTCGCCAACACCCGACCGAGTTGCAACAGTTAACTTCTTTATTTCGTACTCGGACTGGGCCCCTCAAGCTCTTGAACCCTTGTGCGTCGCACACTGCCACCCCGGCGTAGTTACGCCACTGTGTGAGAGTATACTAAATCCAGTGGCGCAATCAGATTAAAAATACAAAAATTGCTAACTTTTTTTGAATTTTTGGCTTTGAAATTATATTTCATTCTGAAATATGGCAGCATAATATAGAGTTATTGAAGCTCTACCATTTAAAAAAAATCGTTGAATTCGGCCAACGAGTAAAAAATTTAGAGAGTTGCCCCGCTTACAAATGGGTATACTTAGGTACATGGTAAAGTATAGATACCTAGGTACCTAAAATTTATTGGTTTTACTTTTGAACTATAGATAGAGTAGGTATTTAGTATTTATACACCTACAAATTAATGACAAAGTATATGCACCTAAATTTTGCAAAGCATGTACAAAGGTAAACAGAATACTAAAATAAATATCCCATTTAGGTATAATTTTTTTATCAGGAATTTTATCAGCTGTTGTGTCAACGAAATGAACTAAAGTACACACTTATGCATGCAAAATATTGATATTTACTTGAATTCTTCTAGATTCTAGAAGAATGGAGTAGGGTATTTTTAGCATGATTACGTACCTACCTATTAACAAATAACAAATAAATAATACCACCATAAATGCTTTCATTATTGTTTTCCCATTTTTTATCACTTGATAAAAAATATCTTTGTTTACTTTTTTGTATATTGTAGGTACCGTAAATATTTACAAACTAAATTTGTCGAGTCTCCTTGCAATGACCATCAAAACAATTGAAAGTTGCAATTTTTATTCTGGCTGGATTGATCATAGGAGGCTACACAAACGGTCGGCATGGCAACATTGCCAACGCGGGTGTAATAATGCCGAAAATAGCCAGCCAACAGCCAATTAATAATACCGTAAACAAACTACCAGACAGTAAACAATTTTATATTCTCAATCAAGTGTCCCTGAGCCACTTCAACACGCAATATTCATCTTCACGATATCGCGATCCATCAGGAACAGAAAAAGATGGGATCGTCGGATATTGATCAGTGGAACAATAATCAGCGGAGGGTCACAGAAGAGGGCTTTGACCTTACATGCAGTTATTGCATTGCAGTTGCGTGACGAACCCTCCTTGAAACCTTGAAACTCAGACACAGGAAAAGTGGTTCGTCTGAGCACTGAGCAGTTTAAATATTTATTTACTATGTAGCGAATACATTTAGGTAATATAGGTACCTACTATCTCAACTTCGACTTGATTCATAGAGTAGGTCGAGTTAGTCGATTCAATTTAAAATCGTCGTTCAAATAAACTAGGTACAACTAAAAGAAACCTACCTATTTTTCAATAGGTTTTATATAATTTTTTTTAGAATTTGTCTTCAAACAACAAAATATAATTTTTCTATTCACTTCTTCAGTTTAGTTTAGTAACATCTTTAGTTTCATTGAAAAGACAAATAGGTATTAATTAAAAATATAAAATTTTAAGCAAATAGGTATAGGTATAAATGAGGCCAAAAATATAAATGTCCAGTAAAATAAAAAATACCAAATCACAAATAAAAAAAATGTATTCTATCAAAAAATCTACATACATAATCAAAACAGAAAAAATATTTTTAACAAAAAGGCATTTTCTTAAAATAAAATAACAAAATAACGAAACTATATACCTACGTATATTATAACAGTTAATAAATATGTTCAACCTACACAAGGAACTGATCTAGCATCTTTTTTACTGGTAGTATTGCTAAAATAAATAACTCTTGCTAAAAAAAAGAGAATGGGACTCGATATTTTGTTATGGTTGAAAAAATTACAATAAAATTATTTGTGAATATTAAGCTATTTTTCAACTTATGTGACGTTGTACTTAGTAAACCACTAGAAAGCCGGGGAGGGGGGGGGTCGCCCCGCCTGCTCCCCCTTGGCGACGCCCATGTTTGTATAGTATGTGTATTATTTTAAAGTCAAGACCAGAATTAAGCAAAGTGGAATGACCGGAAAAAGAGTAGATCTGTGTTGCCACATTTATTTCTAAAGTATTCTTATTTAATTTAAAACAGGAAACGTATTAATTACCTTATTTACCCATTTTTTTTTACTTTTCTTTAACGTCTCCTATCCCTATTGTACTTTATTAAAGCAAACACAATGTTTAATATGTCTTTTACTTAATAATATCAAGGCATTTCCGAATATGTGGCAACTGCGAAAGTCATAAAGTTGACGACAAGCTGTTCATCCTTATTTAACATACATATTCTTGCATTACGCTTTCTTTTCTCTGAGCTTCAACGACGTTGATTGGTCTAATCAGGAACCAACAAGCGACTGTGCTCGAGGTAGTAGGGAAACAGTGGCGTGATGTTGGGTTATTTCGCGCGCGTTTCTTAACGGTAAAAATTTGTGGTAAAATTATCAGTGTATTTATTCTTTGTGTCAGTGTTTATACTTACCTATTCGTGTTAGTTAAAAAAGTGGAAGTGCGGCATATATACTAGAAGTATTCTATAGAATAGTATACGAGTCTATATTAACTGAAATGTACCCAATAATAAAACAGAATACGCACGCCCATGCATCACCGCATTTTACCAGATCGGCGAGGTCATTCCACTTTGCTTAATGCTGGTATTTACTGTAGTATTATTGTCTTTTTGATTATCTTTTTATATCTACCTACCTTTCCTATATACCTACAGTTCCTTTTCGATTTTAAACAATTTTTATAGGCCATTACATTAACCAATTCTAAATACAATAAGTTGATTATGATTGTAACTCCATTTTAATATATATATGTATATTACATGGTATTTATGGACATGACTACGTATTAAAGAAGCATGACGTCAATATGTGACTATACCCTAGGTATTCGTCGACAATTAATTATAATTTAAAAATATACAAAAGTGTTTCAATTATTATTATTATTATCTTTTTCGTACCAAATTTGACAATGCATGTAACTTTGTAATTTTTTTCAAATCCATAATTTTAATTTATGCAACTAGGTATTTGGCTTTTACGTAATGAAATATGAAAATATATCCAGCGACTAGTTTCAGTTTCAGTGAGTAAATAATTATTATTCTTCAAACTTTTCACTCGTTAATATCCGATGAACTTTTATGCAATCCCGAAGCATCGCGATTTCTGGCGCAAGTTTGTATATAAAGCAACCGGCGGTAGACGCGAAATCAGTTTGAATTTGAAAAAGCGGCAGTGAGAATTCAAAGCCAAAGAAGCAGTGTTACTTCTCGCAATTTACGAAGTCAAGAAGTGCCAAAGTTAACTAGAGTCACTTGAATATTACAAGGATGTCTCTTTTGCCGTATTTGTTCGACGATCCCCGTTACTACCGCCCTTCAAGGTTGCTGGACCAGCACTTCGGCTCGGTCTTGGACCCTGCAGACATCTTCCAACCCTTGACAGTGCCTAGATTACTGATCCGGTGTCCTGCCGGCTATCTGCGAAATTGGAAATCGCCTTCCTCTGAGCAAGACAGCGGCTCTACAGTTTCATTCGACAAAGACCGATTCACAGCCAACTTGGACGTTCAGCAGTTCAAACCAGAGGAAATCAGCGTGAAAGTGACAGGGGAAAACACCATCACCATCGAGGGTAAACACGAAGAGAAAGAGGACGAGCATGGGCAAATCTATAGACATTTCATTAGGAGGTACGTTTTGCCTAAGAACTGCGATATTCAGAATGTTGAATCCAAGTTGTCCTCCGATGGCGTGTTGACGATAACTGCACCGAGGATAGACGATAAGCAACTTGAACACAAGAGCATTCCAGTAAAACAGACTGGGGAGCCGGTTAAGCAAATTGAAAAGAACGATGAAAAGCCAGCTGAAAAGAAATAGTCGACGATATTGGTGATTTGATTATTCATATATTATGCAAGTGACTAAGTGTTATGCCCATGCAATTTGTTTTTTTTTTAATTTTTTATCTTTATAAGACTTACTGTGCCTTTTGTATACCTACCTTTACTTCTATATTTACCTAGGTGTTTTTGTACATTTTAGTGTTGTATATGTATATGTAGGGTACATTATTGGTTTTCATTTTTCTTGTTCAAAATAAAAATATAAACTGAATTTTTTTAATATTATTTATGGGCTTTACGGCGTACCTATTCCTTGAAATACCTAGGATATCCATTCCTTTGCGCACCTAGGAACAACGAAAATTTAATATTATGGAATCAATATTTCAATAAATCATTTCATTGATAATATAGTAAGTATATCTTATCTTTTTAGTTTATTATTTGTTTGCGTTTGATGATCAATGAATCATTTCATATACCTAAAGTCTACATAATATATGTAGACTTTGCCTATATATCCTCTAGGCCTCTACATAATATATGTAGACTTTGCCTATATATCCTCTAGGCCCTATCTAGTATTTTCTAGTTAAAAAAATCCTACCCTAGAATTATTAGCTTTATTACTTATGGTAGGTACAGCAGAACCATCATCCATCTAGATCACAACCATCACAATAGTCCTAATAGGCATATGAGTAACTAAATTAGTCATATGCTAATAGGCCAGATTCCAGATTATTGACTTTTAATTAAGTTGGCTGTGTACCCACCTAGAATCTAGAATAAGTATATTCTTATTCTGGGTCTGGGGTAATGCTAATACTACTGGTCACTTCACAAAACCAATCCTTAAGAGTACCTACTGCGTCCATAGAATATAATAGTGGTACTGTCACTGTCGCTGGTCACTCAACGGTACCAAAACTAAACTACCAGCAGAGACGTATAGAATCTACAGTATAAGTCTCTGCTACCAGACAATATTATTATTTGACTTGACGGTACTGTCAGTGAATTGACTGTATGTAATCTATGGAACTGTTACATATGCAACCATTGATACACATTTTCAAAGACCATGAATTTGTGAGTAATTTTGAATTAATGTCCTTACTTTTTTCCTTTAAATCAGAAAATATGTTGTCTACTTACATATTTTCTGATTTAAAGGAAAAAAGTAAGGACATTAATTCAAAATTACTCACAAATTCATGGTCTTTGAAAATGTGTATCAATGGTTGCATAGTGCTGGCTACTTTGCCTTTGTCCTTTGTACAAGTTTAATAATATTTGGTACTATCAACATTGCATAAAATATAATTTATTCTTTTGTGAATTAGGTATAAAAAATTTAATTAATTCAATTGTAGTATTATAGGTATATAATTAATCGTTTTATAAAATGAACATACCTATATATAGGTAGTAAAGAAAAAATAACTTTCTTCTATGTTTCGAACATCTTAAATAGTGTGATTTGATGATAGGCCTATACATAGGAGTATTTTTATTAATAGATAGTATAGATAGATACCCATTAATATTAATTAGGTTAATAGAAAATAATAAACTGCGAAAATGACAATAAAAGGTAGTAATTTGGGAACCGTATTCTTATTCTTATATTCAGAATTTTTTGGAACAATGAATTATTTAGACTATACAGGCAGTACACAGATTTCCTTTGTTGTATTTCAATGGTCATAAATACATTTTATATGCATTTATTAAATAATACTCTTGAATAGGATATAAAAAATTCGGACAATACTATCTGCTACTGTTTATTAAACATTTATTTTATGTGAAGTAAGAATATCTAAGCAGTACAAAAATAATAATAATACTTATGAAGAAATTAAATAATTGTTTGGTATAACACAGAAAGTTAAGATAAGTACTAATCTACCATAAAGAAAATTAAAGTCCATCCTCTCCGCCTTTGGTTACATACATGTTAACCGCTTACTTCTTATTCTCTATTTGCTTTGCTGGTTGGCCTGTCTGTGTTATCGGAACAGCCTTCTCCTCAACGGACTCATCCTCCACTCTTGGGGCACTAATCGACAGCACACCATCAGAAGATAACTTTGACTGTACCTTATTTATGTCACAACCCTTCGGCAAGACATACTTCCTCACAAAGTGTCTGTAGATATGTCCATGTTCGTCTGGCTTTTCCTCGTGCTTGCCTTCGACAGTGATGGTGTTCTCTCCGGTGACTTTGACAGAGATTTCCTCAGGTTTGAACTGCTGCACATCCAAGTTAGCTTGGAACTTGTCTTTATCAAAGGAAACTACCGAACCACTGTCTTGTCTGGAAGCAGGAGTCGCCCAGTTTCTCAAATAACCCGCTGGTGACCGTGTCAAATATCCTGGAGTTCGGAATGGTTGGAAAATGTCCTCTGGGTCGAGAACTAGACCGAAATGCTGGTCAATCAACGTTGATGGTCGGAAAATGCGGGAATCATCGAATAAATATGGCAAAAGAGACATTTTTTTCAGAACTTCGATCGATAGATACTATATCACAAAAACTTGACTGCACTTAAAAAAATCGCTTAAATTGAACTCTTTTTCTGCACAGTAACACACTTCAAATTGCTTCGAATTCGAATATCAAACTCTTATTTTAACTTCTGCCAGACTGCTGCAAACTACCGCCAAACCCAAGGATACCGGTTTTATATGTGATTGGTTGATTCTAGAGAGAATTGGAGAGAATCTAGACAGTTCTAGTGGTTTGGTCCGATCGTTGTGGAAGATTCGAGTCGTTTCGCGTTTGCTCGGTTAAAAAAAAAGAACATAACTGTTCATGGGATATTAACACACGTGTTTAAAAAATTATAGATAAAGTACATTAAATTTGATTTTCTAGTACCTATACCGTTGTTTGTATATGCCTAAACCTAAATAAATAAATGTTTAAATTTGACAGAATGTTGTGTTTAACATGATATAAATTCAACAGAATAATTGAGATTATAATAGAAATATCTGGAGCCAGGACCATTCGGCTAAAATCATAGAAAAAGTTATATACCTAGTGATGAAAGCTAAAATCAAAATCTACATATATTCTAATTATATGTAGACTTTGCTAAAATGTGTTCACGGTGGTGGTGGCACTTCCGATTATACCGGAAGTATGTGTTAACTTACTTATTTTAAATAGGACTTATTCCATGTATAATGTCAGTAAACTGCTTTTGAATATTGGTGTATGTATTTTGAACCATTCAATAAGATAATCAATAAACAGAAACTAGTTTCAAGAAAAGAAAATTCAAGTATATGCCTCAAATAATTTTGTTAAAACATATATAGGTACTGGGCATAAATCACTATTTCTATTATATATTAATATTGTCCAAAAAAGATCAAACCTATACTAAAAATCTAATTTTAGTTCATCAGTTAAAAATCCTTCTGGCCGGTAAATATGCGGAGGTGCTCCATCCTGCATAAAAATCATGTTTTCAATTCTTTTGTGCTCGTTTTGTATCTGTGGAATGGCATAATCTCAATCGTTTCAATTTACGTTTACATGAGTTTTATTTTGAGAACAATTCTCAAAATCGCAATGATTACGTTTGACACTTGTATCAGCAGTTGACACAACTCTTTTGTTTTCCATAGATACTGTAAAATCCTCCGATCTTTACTTTATGATGACTCCATATAAAAAAAGTTTGCAGGTTTTGGTACAAAAATACTTTTAAATAAAAATGCACACAATTACTAAAATTTTTCTTTATTGGACATAACTTACAATGTAGGTCCTTTCTGCCTTCTAGTTACACACAAAAATGACCTTTCAGAGGTAGGCATAATTAATGGCTAAAATTATAGTGACTCATTCTCAGCATATGAAGTCGTTCGCCGGGTGAAGTGGCAAGGGATCGTAATTCCATATGCAAGTCTGGTCAGATAGGGTCAAATTTATAAAAAATTAAAAATTACAAAAATCTTTCTTTAAATATGTCAAATTAGATCTTCTAATAAAAAACTGTCCTAGCTCCCCCACTTGCAAAAACAACCATAAAAAAATAATATAATAACTGACCTCACAATTAATCGTCAATCCGAAGTTGCTTACAAAAAACACATGTTCTATGCCACTTTGTTCGAAAACTTGAATTTTGTCGACATATAAGTGCGCATGCTCCAGTTTTGAACTTTGATGTTTCAATATTAGCAATAACCAATGGTGCTTATTTTTTAAAATACACCAGTCACATTGCACCTTGTGGCCACGAGATTAGTCTAGATCACTTTCCCTATGGAACAGCACATTAAATTTCTATAAGAAATCATTTCATCGGTTAAAAATTATTTTATGTGGTATTTAATTAGAAAAAGCACTCTGATTCTAATTGACTCAATTTCTATAAATATGGTCAAAGTATATAGTTATCTTAAAAAATTTCACCTAAACCAGAATTTCAGATTTGAAATAGCCAAGCATTTGAAAATTCTAAACACAAACATTTTCAGAAATGTACAGTCAAATATCTATTTTATCAAATTAGAGTTTTCAAGTCAAGGTGCTACGTTAATGTTAATAATAACAACCGGCATCTTTCGAATAGATCGTGCCTCTAAATAAAGGTATAGGTATTAAATTAAAAACCTTTATTTAATGACAAATACAAACAATTTTTACACTAAAATATTACATTTAAAATTATGTCTGAACAATTATTATATGATATAAAATTTCACTTATAATGACTTATGACAATAATAAATAAATAAATGACAATAATTAATAAATAAAATACCTAGTAACTAAAAATATGAATACAGCATATCCCACATATTTCTGAAAAATTTAAAATAACCACTAATGACTTTAAAGCAATAAGTTGTTTAGTATGAAAATATTTTCATTAATGTTTGAGCAAATCATTTTTTTTTTTTGCAGCTCTTGTAATAATATATCAGAATTATTCTGAAAAAGTTATTAAACAAATTATTCACTAATAAGTGGGACCAGTTGTATCTAAATCAGTCATTGAATAAAATATATGTCTAAAATGAAAAGTAAATATGTCAAGAATTAAAAACAAATTTCTAACAGACATAAAAAAACACTATCACATTTTGCCTAAACAGCTCTCATCCTGCAAAATCATAGACATCAGCTGCTTGTCCTTCAACGCGGCAGCCACTTCTCCCTCGTCCCATTCCAGGTTCACTTTATGCAGCCTCGGCTCCTTTTTTCCCGAAACTCTAATGATTCCACTAGTCTCAATCAAAGAACATAACCCCACAAATTCTGCCTGGTCAACCGACTGGATATTCCTTTTTGAACACACTCGTTTGTACACTTCATGCAGTTTTCCAATGGTAATGTCTTTATTTCTAGCTTTTTTCAACATCAATATTAACGAACATATAATTATCTTTTGTTGCAATGGAAACGTTTCTTCAGCATCATCCGTCAAATTCTGCGAAGTGCCGTAAATGTTGTTCAACACGTTCACTACTTGTTTCAACTCGACTGTCTTTAGTTTATGCTCACTTTTCTTTTCTTCTTTATCTACGAGTCTGTTGGCTAAGTTTTCAATAGGTTTTAGTATTTCTTCACCTTTACTTTGATCAACAAGTTCCACGACTCTCCTGCCAATGTCCAAGGCTCTCCGCACATCCCCGGAAACTGCAGCTACTTTCCCAGCCAGCATCTGCAATGCCACTGTGGAGAAAACTTCAAGAACACCTGCAGATTTTAGACGAGACGTAAATATTTCTACTATTTGTTGCTTGGAGTATGGAGGAAAATGCATCAGTGTTGGCTTTAGTTCGCATCGAGCTTGTAGTCTAGGTAGTATCCTGTCTGTTAGGTCTAAGGCATTGGCAATTCCAACTAGGATCAATTGACAATTTGGTTTGGAGGGCCATTCAAAAATTGTGTATAAGATCGATTGATTTTTGCTCTCCAATTGGTCAATTTCATCCAATACAAGCAGGCTGTAACACATTGGTAAATTTGTACAACAAAGTAGCAAAGTAGCCAAATTTATTTAAAACCATATTAAATATAGCAATGTTTATTAGGGAAACACAGAAGATTTACTAGTTATTTTGAATGATATAGAACTTACTTACAAAGAATGATATTAAAATATACAGAGTGAGTTTTATGTATGGAAAGCCTCAATTATCTCGGAAACGGCTTGCCCGATTTTTATGAATTTTGGTTTATAAGGGTTTTGTAATATGGCCGATATTATTGTGGCATTTACATTGTTGTCAGATCTTTCGTTTTTCCGGAAATATACTGAAATTTGTTATTTCAAATGGATCACCCTATATATTTTTTGTTTTTGAAATCTCTAAGAAATTTAGAATATTTTTCATGTAATGTTCCCTATACCTAATTGCCATAATTTCGGAGTTACAGCTACATTTGCAATATCTCCGCCGAAGTTAAAATATTACATCAGGGCGGCTATGTCTGCGACAAAAACAATTTTGACGTTTTAATAAACTATTATTGTTGGTGTTTATTGAAAGTTACAATGGACCGTTTATCTGAGAAAGAACGAATTGAGATTTTAATGATATTAGGATATGGTGATGTGCGTAGAAGTCAACAGGAAACGTGTAATATCTTTAATAATTTATATCCTAATAGAAATCCCATAGGATCTTTTGAAAACATAAAGTAAAGGCGGTTACAGCTGATGCTCAAAATGTTGTCCGTTTACTTCCATACAAGAAGCCATGCGATGTTTAAAACTTTGCAGTACATTTTGTAACATTCCTGACTGCTCAATTCTTCTTATCTCTGTGGTAATCCTATCTTTTAATTCCTGAATATTGGCAGGTTTGGTTTTATAAACAATATTTTTTAAGTGACCCTACAGGAAATAGTCTAAAGGATTCATGTCGGGTGATCGCGGGGGCCATTCGATAAAACCACGCCTTCCAATCCATCTTCTGGGAAACACATCGTTTAGGTATTGCCTCACGTCACGCGCATAGTGAGGTGGAGCTCCATCTTGTTGCACCCAAATATTGTTATTTGGGACATTGTTATTGTCTGAAAGTTTCAAATAATAAAATTTCTAAATTAACAGGCAATTGAGAATACTTACTTAGATTTGGAAATAACCGAGCCAACTCAGGTATAATATTATTCTGTAATAAATTTAAATACGCCGGACCATTTAAGTTTCCTTCAATGAAAAAAGGACCAATTATTTTGTCGCCTATTATTCCAGCCCATACATTAATCTTTTGTGGAAATTGGGTGTGGGATTCTCTCATCCAACGAGGATTGTTACGTGACCAGTATCTGCAATTATGCCGATTTACGTTTCCATCAATACAAAAAGTGGCCTCATCGGAAAACATAACATTATTTAAAAAATTTGGATTATTTTGATCGTAACATTTTTCCATCATTGTGTCGGCAAACTCTTCACGTCTATCGAAATCATCATCTGACAACTCTTGAACCAATCTTACTTTGTAGGGATGGAATTTATTGGCATGTAAAATTTTCATTATGGATGTTTGAGAAATATCAACTTCCCTGGATATTTGTCTAGTACTCAAGTGTGGATCTTCTTCTAACAACACAAACATCTAAAGATTTTGTCTTCAGTTGTTGCAGTTTTTATACGCCCTGATTTCGGTAAATCTTTTATGGCTCCAGTTTGGTTAAACTTTTTTAACAACTTACTCACAGTAGATCTTGTTATGGGATTTCTATTAGGATATAAATTATTAAAGATATTACACGTTTCCTGTTGACTTCTACGCACATCACCATATCCTAATATCATTAAAATTTCAATTCGTTCTTTCTCAGATAAACGATCCATTGTAACTTTCAATAAACACCAACAATAATAGTTTATTAAAACGTCAAAATTGTTTTTGTCGCAGACATAGCCGCCCTGATGTAATATTTTAACTTCGGCGGATATATTGCAAATGTAGCTGTAACTCCGAAATTATGGCAATTAGGTATAGGGAACATTACATGAAAAATATTCTAAATTTCTTAGAGATTTCAAAAACAAAAAAATATATAGGGTGATCCATTTGAAATAACAAATTTCCGTATATTTCCGGAAAAACGAAAGATCTGACAACAATGTAAATGCCACAATAATATCGGCCATATTACAAAACCCTTATAAATCAAAATTCATAAAAATCGGGCAAGCCGTTTCCGAGATAATTGAGGCGTTCCATACATAAAACTCACAGTGTATACTCAAATGTTTAATAAAACAAAGAAACTTACATCATCTTGTCTTGTTTTTTTATATATTTTTCTACTGCTGCCAAGTAGTCCTTTTCTGCTTTACCATTTACTCTAATCTCTAGTTCCTTTGCGATCCTTGAATAGATAGCCGTTGCAGACTTTATACCGGTACAATTCACATAAACCTTCCGAAGCTCACAAGATATCTGTAAAAAGCAAGAGTGAAATGAAAGACTATCTTGAAAAGAAAAGACAAAAACTATCTTGTTGAAGGTAAAAACACATTACTCACATTATCATCTTGAAGGATTATGTTAAGACATGCTGTTTTACCAGTACCAGGAGGACCACTAACATATAGAGACCCTGACGTCCTATTTCCTACATGCGTCTTGATGAAATCTCTCAGCTCACTCAATTCTTTTTCTCGGCTAGGCATATCCGTTGGAAATGTACTGTGCAATGCTTTTCTGGCATTTTGGTAGACATTCATAGACTTTTCAACATTTTTTTCATGATATTCCTCATCACTGTCAGGGAAAATATTCTTTTCGTTAACTTCTTTAAATAACTGTTTCCTATTTGAGCTAACCAATTTATTTCTCACGACCGAGTTGGAATGCGCTGGACTAGTTAATTTCAGTTTTGCAAGTAGACTTGATGGGGTTTGAACTTCTTTGGTTTCGTCGTTTTTTTTGTGTCTGGGAGTTTGAAGTAGATTCACACCAGTAACTTTTTTTTGTTTTGGTGGACTTGCACAGCTGATTTCATGCAGATCGCGGACTGAATTTTGTGATTTTTGTTTTCTTGGAGACAATAGTATAACTGTTAGTTCCTTTCCACACTCATCGTCGGAATAATTACAGGGTACAATATCGTGTTTGAGGAGACACCTGCTCATTTTATTTTTTGATAAATTATTTTTGAGCAGGTGTTCTTTTTCTGAAGATAAAGATTGACATTCTGTTTTACTGTCATCATTGCTACAAACGCTGTCCAATTTAGCTGTTCTCCTAGTTTTTGGTAGTTTTCTTAACGTCGTATCTTCATTGTCACCATTACTAACTACGTGCTTTGATTCCTTCGCCTGTCTCTTGCTTCTTTGGGATAAGTCTTCATGATTTAAATTAATTTGATTGTTCTGTGCCTGCCTAGCAGAGGACCTAGTGGACATTTTAGTCATGTCTTTGTCACAAAATTTCAGTTTTTAAAAACCCAGAAACAATTTCATCTACAAAAAGTTCACCTCATTAATGTTTCAAATTAATAATGTTTCTAATAAATGCACTAGTTTTATAATTTGCTGAAGTAAACAAGTTTAAAAAGCACGAACCAAGCACAAAAAGTATATAAAGTGAACACGTATTTCTTTGTTGGAGTAGTAAGGAATTTTACCTGACCCGCTGTTAATTCTTTTATTCAAAATTAAACCTTATTCCTTATTCTATTCTTATTCACAACAGAATATCATAGATAAAATACTGAAAAACAGAATATAATTTATCTATCCTATCCGCAGTTGATTAATTTCCCGCTAATTTCAATGTCTGTCAATGTCAAATACATATGATCAGGTCAAATCACTCAAATACAAAGAAAAACCGAAATCGAATTAACGAAAGAATGAATTTTAGATCACTTTCTGCAGCCTGTTCCAATCGGTTTTTAGCGTTTACTATAATACTAATAATTATAATTTTAAACAGTTTTAAATAAAAGTAATAGTTTATAATCGAGTAGGTAATAATTTTTGTACGTTTTTCAAATCGTTTCTTTACAATGAATACATATGATCTATTACTCAAATACTTCTAATACATCTAATATTCAAAGACATTTAACAAAACAGTATCATTATCAATAGTGATAACCTTGTAATAATTTGTTACATACGTTTTATTTGGCTTGACCACTGATGATCGATTAATTAGTGAGTACTGAGTATGACTATAATATTGATGCTCAAAAAATGTACAAGCCGAAATTTCCTGGAAGTGTCTTAAATAAATATTCAAATTTCCCGCTTTGTCGGAAGTTGAGAGACGCCTCTGGTGAAGAATAAATGTATTTCTGTGAAAACAACTTTTTTTCTCAGCCACGCAGCCATATTAATCTTTCATTTCGTTTGTATCCGTGCACGTAAGACAAGGGCATATTTGCTCTTATCAAAAGAATCTTCTAGTTTTTTCTTAACTAGAGTTCTTGTAACGATACAAGAATGAGAGCGAAGGTATGTAATATTGATATTTTTTATTTATTTTTATAAATTGCATATTTATACTTTGAATTGATGAACGTCGTCTAGTGAGAATGTTTTTTGTTTTTTCGTACATATAAGGCTTTAATTAATTTTCTTTTATCTTCGCGATTAAATGTATATTTCGTGCTTAGGTTTACAGCTATATATCCAGAAACATCGGTCTTTTTTTAAATAATCATAATCATAGTTAACATTAACCTCACTTTTGGTCAACTCGTGTCGAGAAATATCCAGCGTGTAATTTACATCCCTTGGAAGAAATGTTTACACATTTATTAAAGTGTATAATATTTTCGGCCGAGGGTAAAGTAATTTGTGACTCCACCTGTACTAGACCATTAATGTCAGATACAGTCTAAGATCACAGAACATTGCTATATATTCATTAATATATTGATGTCCTGTATATAGTGTTGGTATTGAATTCTAACTATATACCTACCTAATTCCCCATTTTATTTCTTTGCAGTGGCGAAAGAAGCGTATGCGAAGGCTAAAGCGTAAGCGCAGGAAGATGCGTGCGAGGTCTAAGTAGATTTATCAAAATGTAAGTATTATTATTCTATCTTGATTGTAGTACTTCTAAATTACAACTTAAAGCTGCATTAAAATTTCTAATGCAAGTAAATACAATCTTTTTATGCGGTTGAAATAACTTTAATCATGTTATGGTTAAAATTTCCCATATGAAGACCTTTCTGTTTTTAAAAATGCATTAAATATAATTAATGTCATTCGTTTTGAATCATGTATAATTGATACTAATAATGAAGACCTTTCTGTTTTTAAAAATGCATTAAATATAATTAATGTCATTCGTTTTGAATCATGTATAATTGATACTAATACTACAAAGTATTTTCAATTGTATATGTATAGTTATTAGTTATACCTATATTTTTGAGTATGTTGATGGAAAGAAATATTTATTATTAACTTATGTTTATGGCATTTTGGACATACTGTTAAAATCGAACAGTTGTTTAAATTGTGTTTAATGGAGCAAATCTATTGTAATTACCTATCTACTGACTATTATAACTACTAAAATCCAGGGTTCTTAGTTGATTTTGGTATTAAAAAAAATTATCATTTTACATTTACTAAGTGAAAAGAGCTTTGTTCTTTAGTGTACAAGATGCACTTTATATTAGGGATACAGATACCCGTTACTTTTACTACCCGGGTACCCGATTTCAATACTCGGTATTTACCCGCTTCCCGTTAATTACCTGCTTCCTGTTAATAACCCGGTATACCTGTTAATTACTCGTTACGCGCTATTTATCTATTACGCGATATCAACCCTCAACCCATAGGATTCAACATAGCAAATAGTTCCCAATTCAGATCATATTTTATATTGCCAAACCTGTTAACAATGCCGTCAACGTCAACACAAAACTGCAAAAAAAACAAGTCATGAATATGAGTCGCATAGAGGCCGACCGAGTGCAGGTGCTTGGAAGGTTATCGGGTATTTAACAAATTATTGGGTTTTTAACGGGTTATCGGGTCGCGAGTTGTTTAGACGTTGAACTATAGAAATTTTATTTTTTTGCAGGATTTCCTTTTCAACCAAGTTTTTCTACCGGAGAAGTTTGGAGGATACTGGAGATCGTTAAACAGAAAATTGGAAAAATCGTCCGTTGATTGCCAAGTTTTTAATATGTGACACGGTTAAATCATTGTGACAAACCAAAAAAAGAATAAAAGTCTTTAAAAAAAAATGTGTAGTTTATTTTAAAATCCTATAAGTTTTACAAAAGAAGCAATGAACAATACAAGAAAATGGAAATATATTTACACAATTCCTTTAGCAACATACACTATTGCCAATATTTTATACCTACTTAATTATGTACCTATTTAATATAGCCTAGATCTGTTTGCTCTTGTAAGGATAATTCTGATATTTAAGATATTTTATAAAGAAACTCAATTTCGCATCAAAAACTGAAAGAAATTTGTGAAGTTTTTTATTTCACCATACTTTGGGGTGTCTATTTGCATATATTTTGTAAAATTTTCTATATTAGCGAATTTCAAAAATGTTAGACTAATATCTTAAGAGGTGAATCATTAACTTCCAATTTTAGAGCAACTTTCGACCTGTTGTGTACCTAACTTCTTCCCTTATTTTTATTTTTAAATGTAAAATCTGCGTTAGTGAACTTTTAAATTTGAGCCACCCTGTCTAAAAGGCCAATAAGCTATATTTATTCTTGTTTGATGTACCCATCAGATTTCAACAAAGTTTACAGTTCCTACTTCTGTGACTTATAAAGGATTTTTTTATTGCAAAAAAAAGTACCCGCTAAAGAAGCAGAAAATAAATATAAGGCACATGTATAAACTAAAGCTAAAAAGGAGCTCAAGCGAGTACCTAGGCAATACAGAGAAAGAAGTTTTTTGGTAAGCCTTGCAAAGTGCAAACTGCAAACCTTTTAATTTTAATAATTTCCAGTATTTAAGACTTATTGTCCATAACACCAAAGCAGATAGGTAATAAGAATAATTCTGGGACCACAGTTTAATGGAGTAGGTATTAAATATTAAACCAAAGAGAATTTACTTCATTCTTTTCGATTAAACTGTGATTTGATAACACAACACAAATTACAAAAAATATTAATTAATCAATTAATTCATCTATCATCTAATAAAATTGCACATTAGTAACATTAGCCAATAATGGCAATAATCCACAGTAGGCATAAAATATATAAGAGAACAGTTGGTCAGTAGGTCTTAGAATTCCTTGCTAACGCCACAAGTATATATCTTTATACTTGTGCTAACGCTAACTTTTCAACTAATTGGGTTCGGCTGCGGCTAATCGGCTGGCTCCAAGGAATTTATTATAAAATTCCTTAGCTGGCTGCTCAGCATGATACAATTCTAATATATATATGGGTTTAATGAATGCATAGACTTAAGTATAAATCTATGGTTTAATGATATATGGAGATGGAGACATGCGCATAAACGTCCATTCCATGAATCTCTTGTTGAGTAAGAACCTGTGGTAAAAGAACTATACTTGTATATTTTCTATAGGGAAGTGGTTTTCTGATGGGACATCATACAATTTTGTGCTAAAAATTTACGAACAAGATTGATAGCCCATTACAAAGCAATCGCTGAATTTACGAACGGTTTTTCCTGTTTTGTGATAGAAATGATTCCATCTTTTTGTGAAAAAATGGATTTACAAAAGTACGTTTGTTCTGATGAAATCCATATGTCCAGCATTTTATATCACATATCACAACGCGCTTTCGTAAATTCAACATTAAGATGTGATGGATCCTGTAGGACCAATCAAAAAACAGAATTTTTCAAATCAACTAATCAGAACTCGTTTTTTGGATCCATCACATCTTAATGTTGAATTTACGAAAGCGCGTACATCCATCAATTACGTCACCCATCACAAAACAGCTGAATTTAAAAAAAAAACATGAAAAAACACTTTTTATGCCCACTACCCAAGGATTGTTAACGTAAACAGTTAACAACACAAAACAGAAAAAGAGTTAACAATCCTTGCCCACTACCCACTATCATGATACCCACTATTGCCAACAGAGGCAGGTGGCAAATCCCGTCAGTGCAGTGATCCCGTCATAAAAGTAAATAGTCAAAAATCTACAGTCAAAAATAAGAAAGGTGGAATAGAAATAAACATAAGACAGAAGACAGGCATAGAAATTGTTGGCATAGATGCTTAAAATTTGTATCATGTTAAAATCTCAGATTTGAGATTTGCTTTAATCTGAGCCTAAATGAAAAGAAATTATCTAGGAATCTGAGGTTAAAATAAAAAATCGAGTTTGTGTTTTCGTTTAATGTTAATATTTTCTAATTTTATAACGTTTACTATAATTAGATATTTAGCATGTTAAATTAGACAAACACTTATGTTTTACGATTTTCTTTCTTGGTAAGTAGTACTAGGAAGGCTGCAGAAGTGTTTATTTTTCCGTAGTGGTAATTAATATGCGAAAACAAGAATCACAATAGTTTTTTATTGCTCGAGAGTGTTATTAAAATCAAGTTGAGATATATGTGTTGTAATTTCAGGAAACACGCGCATTTCTTTAAAAATCTGTGCTGGTAAATATTACAGAGGATATTTTATAAAATTTTTACCAATTGAGGTTAAATTTTAAACTGCAAAATGCCTTCGGATTCGGAGATAAACTCACCTGAACGGAAAAAACCCAGGGCCAAATCTAAATCACCTTCCACATCCACATTTGAACCAAACCACAAAGGCAACCGTTCGCCTGCATCTGAAAACAATTCTAAAGATAGAGATCGTAAGAAGAGAGGATCTGATACATCAAAATCCACAGATAAAAAGGAAAAACGGTCTAGAAGGAATGATAAAGCAGGTAGTGAAAGACACGGTAACTATCGCGAAGAAAGTGACAGACGTGAAAACAGTGATTACTACTGGAATAAATATCCAAAAAGGGAGAGTAGGAGGCATTATGAATCCCAAAGAAATAAGAAAGAAAACCGTGAAACAGAACCCCAAAAACAGAATGAAAAAGAGGATAAATCTGTAATAAAACCACGGGAAAGGAAAACAGTGGACTTGTTAACTTCAAAAACTGGAGGTGCTTATATACCTCCGGCAAAATTACGTATGATGCAAGAAAACATTACCGATAAATCTTCTGCAGCTTACCAACGAATTGCTTGGGAAGCTTTAAAAAAATCTATCCATGGTTATATAAATAAAGTAAATACCTCCAACATTGGCATAATTGCAAGAGAATTATTACATGAAAACATCGTCAGAGGACGGGGCTTGTTATGCAAATCTATAATTCAAGCTCAAGCAGCTTCGCCAACTTTTACAAATGTTTATGCTGCTTTAGTGGCAGTTATAAACTCAAAATTCCCTAGCATAGGGGAACTGTTATTAAAAAGGTTAGTACTTCAGTTTAAAAGAGGATTTAAGCAAAATAATAAAACCATCTGTATATCAGCTGCTACGTTTATCGCACATCTGGTTAACCAGCGTGTGGCACATGAAATTTTGGCCCTGGAGATTTTAACCCTCCTGGTGGAAACTCCTACGGATGATTCCGTGGAAGTTGCCATTTCCTTTTTGAAAGAGTCAGGGCAGAAGTTAACTGAAGTATCCAGCAAAGGTATGTGAATTATCAATTTCAAATTTTTTTTATTCAGTTATTCAGTTGTTATTGTTTATCCAGTTTATTTTTACTTACTTTTATTTCAATTAGTAGATGTTCTACATACCTAAGCACTTTAACGGAAAATTCTTATTTTTGCTATTAATAAACTGTTTTACCAAGGAGAAAATGTAAGGTAAACATTACATTTTCTTCAATACAATTTTTAAATAACTCAAATTTCATGTTTTATGCACTGCTTGTTTTATCATAAATACTCTTTAGGTATAAATGCCATTTTTGAAATGCTCCGGAACATCCTTCACGAAGGACAGCTCGAGAAAAGGATACAGTACATGATTGAGGTTATGTTTCAAATTCGAAAGGACGGATTTAAAGATCACGCTGCTGTTACTGAAGAATTGGATATTGTAGAAGAGGAAGAGCAGTTTACTCACTTGATAACCTTGGATGATGTAAAGCAAGTCAATGCGGAGGACATTTTGAGTGAGTTGATTATTTTATACTTTAAAAAAAAAATGTATATGATATTTTATCATAACTCTTTCAATTAATAATAATAATAATAATATAATAATATCTCTATTGACAACAATGATTCGTATACAAATGTAAAAAATTGTAGATTATATTTGCAAAAAATTCGGCTAACTGTGTTTTTTAAAGATCATTATGTTTTTTAGATGTATTTAAGTTTGATGACAAGTATGAGGAAAACGAGGGCAAGTACAAGACCCTTAGCAAGGAAATCTTGCAGAGCGACAGTGAATCCGGGTCGGGTTCTGAAGGCTCAGAGGAGGATTCAGATGAAGAAGACGAAGAGGAAGAAGCGAAAGACGAGAAGATCATCGATAACACCGAAACAAATTTGATAACACTAAGGAGAACAATCTATTTGACGATTCAGTCGAGCTTGGATTTTGAAGAATGTGCACACAAGTTACTGAAGATGGAGCTCAAACCTGGACAGGAAATAGAATTGTGTCATATGTTTTTAGGTAATAATTTTTTTAATATGGTGCAAAGGGAATCAAAAATACAGTAAAGCTTGGTTATAACATACCAGAGGGTAACTTAAAAGTCTGCAGTACATATGTTTACAATTCTTTGTTTTTATTAATTCTTTAGAAAAAGACATAAATGTAATGAAAGCTATAACAAAATATTTTGTTTTTAAAACAAAAACACTTAACTCTTACATACATATGTATTATTTTGTGTGTACATAAGCTTTGTTTCAACTCGCCGTTTTGTATCGTTCATGAATCAATTCACAATTAATTAATGCGCAAATGTTAGTTTGGCACCGTTTGGTTACTAGGAACTAGATTCAGTTGGAATGCATTGCCAACTTTTCGAGATTGAGAGTTCGTGTGGTTTTCTTCTGTGTCCTGTGATTTCAATAAGGTGATCAGCTTCATGAAGAGGCTGGACCTGTTGATTGAAATATAAGTAGGTGTGACCCACAATAGACCGCATGGTCGCGGTGGAGGGTCTGGTTTGCGGCCCACTCACTTTTGAACCTAACCTAACCTAACCTGTGATTTCATAACCTCTTTTAATTTAGTTCTGTAATGTTTTTAAATTTGTAAATAAATACCTACTGTTCTTAATTGTTATTACTGTTCCTCTAGATACTCTTCACTCGATTAAGTAGGTATAAAAATCTTTATCATAATCTATATCCTTTATATGGTAAAAAATATGAAACCTAAATTCAGTGAAACCAACGGGAACTTCAAACGTTTAGCAGTTTTAATTAACACAAAAGAAATATACATAAAAAGAAAAGGCAACCACAAATGATACATTTGGTAAGCAATTGGCAATTGTAAAAATGAATGAGCCCCCTGCATGAAAATATTTGAACCTATTTAAAAGATCATTTTTGGAGGGTTATTGCTGATATAATGATAAATAATGTGTCTTTGGATTTATTTAACGTAATAATTTAGTGGCGGTTGTGACTTTTTGGTATTGCAAAGTTAAGAACGATGTGGTTAGTATTTGTACATCTTTATTTTTACATTTTAAATGGCATTCAAAATAAACCAGCACAACATAAACTGCTGTGTTTATGGGTATCATTCCACATAATGTGGTAATAGAAATGTTTCAGATAGAAGTTCCGTCCTAATATAAGGAACATTTCCTTCTCCAAAAGGCATGTAACAATTTAATAAAAGGGAATACGACGTTTATGTATACAAGATAACCGCTATGTTGCACTATGTCTATACTTTTCTATTGTTAGTCTTATAAAAACAGAATATAATTTAATTTAAACATAACAATTATTTAACCAAAAAATGTAAGCACTAATATTGTATCACCATACACTTTTTCTACTGTATATCATACTTATTTTAACCCAAAATGTAAGTAAACAAAAACCAGGGTACCTACCTATTTGAACCCAAAAAAATGCATATGATAATAATTAGCAAACTCTCTCCACTTTTACCACTTTATCCTTTATTTCACTCCAACAGAGACTCATCTGTATAAGTCTCTGACTCCAACTAGCACATGAAGTCACTATATTTATGGACGTTGAATGCTGCTTGCTAAATCACGTGATGTGAAATGCAAAATTTTTACTCGTCTTCATATTTGTTTACAATTTGCAGCACGCTCGTTGGTAATTTGAATCACCTATAAGTCACACAACTGCGGAAGTCAAAAAACACAATATACTTGACTCTGATCGTGTATTGAAATGACGGTACAAAAACCTTTCAGAAATGATCCTAATTTCAGTTGAAACAGCCAGTTGCGGTGAACGGTAACATTTACAGTTTGAACGCCAAACACAATGCTCATGCACTGAACCGTCAACATACGGTTTTAGATGGGTGTTGGAACAAACCTATAATCCGAAACCCGAAAACCTTTCCTGATATCTGGAAAACATCAAGAATTCGCCCAATTTATAAAAACGGAGATAGGCATGATATATCTAATTATCGAGCTATATCTATTATTTGCAATTTTAGTAAGATTTTGGAAATTATGGTTCATGGTCACTTATACGGATATGTTAGTCAAGCCTTAGATACAAATCAACACGGTTTTGTGAGAGGGAGATCAACTTCAACTAATCTTGTGTGTATTACGGATTATATCTGCAAGATTTTGGATAATCAGGGACCAGTTGATGCAATTTACACAGATTTTGCCAAAGCTTTTGATCGGTTAGATCACGGAATACTATTACATAAGCTGGATGTGTAAGGGATTTCAACAAAACTTTTGTCCCTCTTTGAGTCCTATTTAAAACATAGGACTCAATTTGTACAGTATCGAGGGTTTAAATCGGAAAACATAAACGTCGTGTCCGGCGTCCCGCAGGGATCAATTTTAGGCCCCTTATTATTTAATATATTTATTAATTACATTGCGAGTGATATTTCAGTTAATCATCTGCGTTATGCAGACGACATGAAAATTTACGTTGAAATTAAAACGCTACATAACTGTATCCACCTCCAGCATGCTTTGTCCGCGATTAATGGTTGGTGTATCGAAAATAATCTTCCTCTTAATATCAATAAATGTAATGTTATGTCATTTTCCAGGAAAAATGAACCTCTAATTTATGATTACCAAATAAACAACCAAAGCCTGGTTCGCCCCAACTATATAAAGGATTTAGGTTTCTTTTGATAAAAACTTTTTCCTTTAACGAACATGTAAGCAAAATTTCATCATCAGCCTATAAGAGTCTAGGTTTCATTATTAGAAATAGTAAAGGTTTTGCCAACCCTAATACGTTAATGCTGTATTTTAACACATTTGTAAGACCTCGTTTAGAATATGCCTCGGTTGTTTGGTGCCCACATACTATAGTCAATAAAAATAATTTAGAAATGATTCAACGAAAATTTTTGAAATATATGTACTTTAGAGCTGAGGGGGTTTATCCATATCTTGGATTTCCGTAAGATATCCTTTTAGATGCATTTAACTGTAAGTCACTGGAAAATCGTAGATTCATCCAGTCTTTAATATTTTTGTATAAAATCATTCATTTTAAAGTTGATAGTCCAAACATTCTGGAACGTATAATGTTTCAAATACCATGAGCAAATAGTCGTTTTTCTCAGCCAATGTATCTGGAAATCCCTCGCACCAATCTACTAAAGCGCTCGCCTATTTATGCTAATGTGTAGTAATTACAATAGTGTTGATGACAAAATAGATTTATTTTCTTGTAGCAGTAGGGATATTAAAATATAGAAATAAATAGGTTTACCACTCGTGGTTATTCATATGATTGTTTTTTTTAAACTGTTTTGGTCACTGTATTCCATTTTTTCCATTTTTTTTTGTCTATTAGATGTTTATATAGTCATTATTGTTTTTCACATGTTTTGTACTCTATATGTATATAAATTTACTGGATAGTCTTTTTCCCATTCATTAATTGGATTCTGTCTGTTGAATGGTGTATTACAAATAAATAAATAATAACTTGGGTTGATTGAACATAGCACTAAAATTCGCTGCACCACAGCATGAACGTTACTACATGCCTCCAACAAGAAAACTAAATCGAGAATTGTAAAAATAGAATTATCGGAAATAGACTGTATTTATTATAAAGAATTTTGAACTTAAATACGGGGCTGTTAGTTCCAACTAAATAAGCGGTAATGTTTACTGATTCAAAGGCGACTGCCTTTTATCTCTTGCTGCCACGCCATGCAATACATACGAATTGCTAATGTCGCGATAAATAAAAATATTGATAAGAAGTACTTTTTATTTGCTTTTTTTGGACCTAGCAATTTATATTTATGGTACTTTTTATCAAAAGTACGTAATAACAAAGTACGTTATACAAATTATTTTTCTATTGAATGTTCATAATAACGGCCAGGACTTTTTATTTGGTATGTTATATGTTAAAAGTAAATTTTACTGTATTATTGTCCTATGCATGTTTTTTATGCCTTTATAATCTGCATTGTTTATGACGTTTCCTTGATTTTGAATAACTTATACCTTTTTCTTATTTTTCTCCAAGATTTTTCTTCACAGTCATTGGAATTTTTTTGTTAACGAAAGTTGCATTTAGTTAAATTGTTTTATATATAATAATAATAATAATAATAACAAATTTATTTTAGCAGTTTTGCTAGAAAATTTACAATAAGAGTTCACATTACATCACATTACACCACATTACATTAAGTCCAAGACATTCCTGACATATAAAAACATATAAGCTTTTTAGTAAATACATTTACATTTATACTATATTTTATATCCCTAGGAAGAGCGTTAAAGAGACGCAGCCCCTCATTAAACAAATAGTTTGCCCGGTTTGTATCTTCAATGTGATAGTTTTCACCTGTTCTAATAGGGTAGGAATGCAAATTTGATCTTTTTATCAAAAACGTGTTAAAATAAGTTGGTGCTATACCTCTTTCTATCTTATATACAAGTACCAAATTAGCCTTTTCAATTCCTTGCCAAACATTGAGCCATCTTAATTCTCGTAACATGTCTTTTATATGCGTTCTCTTACCACAATTTAGTATTATACGCATGCATTTATTTTGCAACAGTTGCAATTTATTTATCTCAGTTTTATTTGCTGATAACAATACTGAAGCACAATTTGTAAAATGTGGCAAAATAATTGTGTTAAAAGTAAGTGTTTTGGCCCATCTGGAAAGATTTGCTGAAATTCTATAAAAGTAGCCTACTTTCTTTCCTATTTTTTTACACATATATTTTAAATGGTTATTAAAAGATAACTGAGGATCTATTATCACCCCTAAATATTTAATTTCATCTGCCTTCCCTATATTACTATGGTTAATAGTAATATGAAAATTTTCAGAATTAAATCTACCACACTGAAGTTTTGTTCCCAACACCATATATTTTGTCTTTGCTGAATTTAACTTTAACTTATTTAAACACAACCAATTATACAAAATGTTTAATTCTGAGTTCATTAAATCAGTTATTTCCCCAAAGTTTGAGCCAGAAACTGAAATAAGCGTATCATCAGCAAAAAGATTTATAAAAGAATTTTTTAAATATCGGTATATATCATTGACATAAATCAAGAATAATTGTGGCCCCAATACACTGCCCTGGGGTACTCCATATACACTTTCTGTTGTTTGAGAAGTCTGATTTTCAATTTTTGTTCTTTGGCAACGATTGCTGAGAAAATCTTTAAACCACTTAATTGCTACACCTTTCACCCCATATCTACCTAGTTTCTGTACTAGCATCTCCCTATTTATTGTTTCGAAAGCTCTACGAAGATCCACAAATACACTCAACACAACATCACCTTCACTTATACTCTTCCTCCATTTTGCGCACACAAACTGAACTGCAGATTCACAGGAATGTTTCTTTCTAAATCCAGATTGACCAACATATAATAAGCTGTTTTGTTCAAAAAATTCTTGTAACTGTTCGCACACTACAATTTCGATAACTTTGTCCACAATTGGCAGCAGATTTATAGGCCGATAATCATTCGGATCCTTTGAATTTTTTATCTTTGGTGCTGGTATCAACGTACTCATTTTCAGTTCCAAAGGCATTTCTCCAACCCTTAACACCGTATTTACCAAATTTAGCAGAGGATACCCAATAACATCAAACAATGATTTCAACACACCTACATTTAGGACCACATCACTAACAGCTTTGTTTTTTAAATTGAAAATAATTGTACGTAATTTATTTAAAGAGATTTGTCTAAACTCTAAGAATTCAGGAGATGATGGGGAATCTATTTTAAAATTAATATCGTAAGCACCTACAGGTGCATCTATTGTTTCTACAATATTTTGTATACTGTCAACATAAAATTGATTGAAGTTTTCCTTGACGGTGCGAGTGTATGTTCCAAAATCAATGTCACTCCAGACTACAGCACTTTTCTGGTTGTTTATAATAGTTTTTAATGACTTCCACATATTTTTTGAGTCCCCTTTATTTAAATCTATCTTACGATTGTAGTATTCTTTTTTCCCTCTACGTATAGTACCTACCACTTTATTACGTTTATCTTTATACTTTTTCCAATCTTCCTCAGTTCTAGTGTACGAAAATCTTGTATATGCTTGATCCCTTTGTTTTTGAGCTTCTCTTATCTCCCTAGTAAACCATGGTTTTCTGGAATCCACCGAGTATGTTTCCTCTGGAGCAAACAAATTTACTGCATCTTTAATATTGTCATTCAGTACTTTGTATAGACTATTTACGTCAGTTGTATAATATGCCCAATCCTTTTCAATTAAACTAGTCTTTATCCTATGTAAGTTTACTTCATCCAAGTTTCTTCTATACATAAGCTTTTTTGTACAAGTCATGTTAACTTCAATACATGTTCCTATTATTTCATGATCAGTAAACTTTGCGAAGTTCCTATGTAATGGCTTCAAATAATGACAGTTTGTTACAACTAAATCAATTAGTGTCGAAGAATTTGCCGTTATTCTAGTATCTTTTTGTCTTATCTGTTTGTAACCGTTTGACTCTATTATATGTATAAGCTTACGTGTATGTATATTATCCTTCATTTTATAATTTATATTAAAATCTCCTAAAATGATAACTCTTTGAGAACTTATAATATTGTCATTTAACACATCATCGAAAAAGTCTAAAAATGTGTCTGTTTGCCCATTTGGTGAATTATACAAACATCCTATGCCATATGCCACGTTATGTATTTTGATACTTATAAATAAAAACCAGTAGTTATATGGAGAATCCGCTAATCTGTCAATCCTGTACTCAACCCCTTCCCTTACATAAATTAATATTCCACCTGTATGCCTGCTATTTGAATAGCCTACCACATGATTGTATCCTTTTATAGACAATTCACTGTTTTGCTCTTGTGACTTTTCCGAGTATCATAAAATTTGATGATTTGATTTTTCCAAACTACTTTTTCTTCATTTTCTTTTTTTATTTACTTCTGATGTCGACTTTTCATGTTTTCTCAACTTTTTTCAATTTTTTTTTTTAATGAAATCTGCACTTATATGTATTATTTTATCAAGACTGCTGTGCGGAACAGAGAACCTACGAGAAATTTTACGGCTTGCTCGCCCAGAGATTCTGCCAAATCAATAAGACGTACGTGGAACCCTTCCAGCAAATCTTCAAGGACACTTACGCCACCACCCATCGCCTAGATGCGAACCGACTAAGGAATGTCAGCAAGTTCTTCGCTCATTTGCTTTTCACAGACGCCATCAGCTGGGAGGTGTTGGAGATCATGAAGCTCAATGAGGAGGATACGAACAGTTCCAGTAGAATTTTCATCAAGATCTTGTTCCAGGAACTAGCAGAGTACATGGGGCTCGGCAAATTGAATGCCAGGCTGAAAGACCCGTAAGATTTTTATATTTGACGTTTCTTTGTATTATAAATTATGGTTTTTTCTTCTAGGACACTTCAAGGGCATTTCGCTGGGCTTTTCCCCAGAGATAGTCCTAAGAATACGAGGTTTTCTATAAATTTCTTTACGTCTATCGGCCTGGGAGGTTTGACGGACGAGCTTAGAGAACATCTAAAGAACATTCCAAAGAATTTCGAGTTAAATGTCGCAGCTGTCAAACAAAGTAGTAGTAGTAGCAGTAGTTCGAGCTCGTCTAGTGATGAGGAGAACAGCTCAGGTAAACGAAGATGATTTTAAAACGAATGTTGTATGTGTTAGAAACATTTTAGAATTTGGACTACCTTTTTTTTTTGTTTTGTTTGCCTAACTCCTAATTTGAAAATACCATAGAAATCATAAAAATATAGAATGCCAAAAGCCATTACACGACACATCTAAAAATAGTCAATCTATATTTAGTGTTTTTACTGTTTTTTGATATATATTAAAATGTATATCATGAGAAAAATTTAAATTTACTGAAGATTTTCGAATTTCTCGCCTGGCAGTTAATGCAAAGCTTGCTGCTAGTGCGATCAAAGCTACCAATACAGAAAATCAAAGTTACAAGAGTTACGTGTTCTCTATAGGTTGCCCATTTTAAATCTCCATAAAAGCATTCTATATTTTTTACAGCAATTACTATGGAAAATACCTCCTGAAAACCTGGAGAAGAGTCAAAGCTAGCAATCAGTTTAAATAAAATAACAGCAGCAAAATTGGTTTTTCTTGGTACTTTTTTAGGGCTGTTGTAGTTTGCTGTCGAGGGGTTAACAACTCAAGTAATAGGTGTACATTTACAAAGTAATCATTGAAATCAAAGTATTCACTTGATGAATCAAGTAATCAATGTAATGCTTGATTATTTGACTATGGAGCTAAATTTTTGTATCTGCGCATGCGCATTTATATTGTTACCGTTAAAATTTTAAATTGCGCGGGTCGCGCGGACAAGTTCTGCGTTCCCTCAAAAATCTAAAAACCATTTTTAGAATATTTTAGAACCATTTTCAATAATTTGGGATTTTTTATCATTATTTTTTACTACTCGAGCATCAAGTTGGATCATAACTTAAACATTAAAATTGGAAATAGATTCTTAAAATGGAGAAATCTACTGAAATTGAAATAAAAAGTGATATTTTTAAAATATTAATAAGAACAAAAAAAATGTGAATTACCCAGATACCTGGAAAATATTCTAAAAATGAATGGTTATGATAATTCTCAAAGTTTGGCACTGATATGTAATGAAGACATTGCTAAATTAGAAGACCATTTCGGAATTTTTACAGTTTTTCTAAGTGAAGATGCAACGGCTATAGTACAAAAAATAGAATATGATCATAATTCAAATAATATAGTGGGTTTCGTTGTGTTGTGCCACTAAATAAATATGGGTTACCAAAACTAAACTCATTTCCTGTTACAAGTGCTTTGATAATGCAGGAATATTTTAGAAAAAATAAAAGGTCCAGTTTAATATACCTATGTCGTAATGGTTCAGCCTTTGCATTTTAATGCCTCACCTTTTTGTTTAACGGCTTTTGGTACTGATAACAAATTCACTACAGATAATGTACTACAAAGATGGAATTATATTTTAGATGGATGTACAAAACTAGGAATAAATATAATAGGGTTTGCTTCAGATGGAGATTCCCGATTATTAAAAGCTATGAAAATAAAAAGTAATTTGACAGGAACTCATGAAAAAGAAAATCCCTATTATGTTTCCTATTCACAAGACACTGTGCACATTGGTACAAAATTAAGAACTAGATTTTTAAAGTCTGAAAATCAAAATATTATTTTAGGCAAACACAAGGCTGATGTAAAAGACCTGTATAAAATTATAAAAAATATCTCTAAATCTGAACATTTCCTAGTTAAGTCTGATTTAAGCCTCCAGGATAAAATGAATTTTAGGGCGGCTGAAGAAATTTATAGCAATAAGATACTTGACCTATTAAATAAGAATAATGCAAACGGTACAGCAGCATATCTTAAACTTTATATAATTATAAATTATACTTTAAGTTCTTATCTCAGTCATGCTCTTGCTCCTCTTGAGAGGGTAAAATAAATTTGGTATGTTTTATTCCTTAGAATTTGGAGCGCATGGTTGTTAAGATCAAAACAGTATACACTGAAAACTTTTATACCTGCTAATTGTTATATTTGTATTGAATTAAATCCACATTCTTTGGTTAACATTTGTGACTATTTAAATAAAAATGAGAAACCAGAATGTTTTTTACCATATCTTTTTAGTAGTCAGCCTTGTGAATCCTTTTTTAGGACAGCACGATCAATGACAAGCACTTTTCTAGTAGCAGTCAATTTTACAACTTTAGATTTTTTGTACAAAATTAGGAGAATTCAGATGTTAGATATACCAGAAACACTGAAAATTAAAAAATTACAAAATACACTACATATTTACTTCCAAGTAAAACGGAAATATTTAGTCAAATGGAAAACATTAGAAAAGTTGCTTTGAATGATTGTCAAATGCTTGGTATGGATGCCAGAGATGAAGACTGTTGCCCTAATATTCCTCTTTTAGATTTAAATTTTTTAAAAACGTTCACTATAAAAGGCAATTTAAAAGAAAATGATTACAGAGTTCAAGTGGTAGATAAGAATGGTAAGATAGGTATTATAAAAAAAGAACTTTATGCTGGCTTTTGGAAGGCAAAAAATACAAAATAAGTAATGATCGTTTATACAGAGTACGGACAAAATCAACGTAAGACATTTGAAGTCAACAGTGAGCTTTGATCAATTTAGATATATAAAGTTAGATGCATACAAAATATTGATTAAGAGTTAGTATCTAGTGATAGATAGCAATGCAATTTATTTATTTTTTTATTGTTTTTCTTACCTAAGTTAAGTTTAAAAGATTTTACAAGTGTTATGTTTACCAAATAATGTACTTGAATAATAAGTAATAAAACAATATGTATAGAATATTATTATAATTGGTTTACTTTTTTATACTCATCTTTATAGTAGCATCAGTTATATGTGTATTATTTATTCATGTATATTGTATGGGTTATTCAACCATATTTAGCACTTATCAAAATATATTGGAGGCACAGTTCCAATAATTCAATGTTGAAACTATTTAAATTGTCAAGTAATCAATTAATTATGTGAGTAATACCTCAAGTAATCCTAGTAATCACAGTAATCACTGTATGATTACGTATTCACTTAACAACAAGAAATCAGAAATATTGATTACTTATATGCATATGATTACTTCAATAATGTAATAGGTGTACATTTTTCTATGAGTTGTTAACCCCTCGTTTGCTGTATTTACTATTTATGAGATGTGAAAACAGTCTTAAGATCAGCATTCGAAAGCTCTACTTACTGAAATGGCCGCATGAGCGTCTAGTGTAAATTTTTGCATTTATTTAGAATACATTTTTAGTCTAACAGATTTCCATATAATCTAAGTACAATTGGTTCACAAGCAAGTAATAATACTTATGATTAGATGGCACTGATTCTAGACGGTGTATGTTGTATCTATTTATAAGTGTCCAAAATAATGAAATGTACTCTTATTTTCAGAACAAATGTTTACTCTGAAACTTTGTCATTACCTATTCGACACCTTTACCTATAAACTAATTTTTATAATCCCAACGTCATTGTAACCATAAAAGCTATTTTAAAAATAGGTCTGCAGTCTCAAATATTCGGAACGGTCCTCTTAATAAAGAAATTAATTTGACTAGTTTTTAGTAATTTTTGGCAGTGTTCACTGACATTTTTAACTATTTTTTAAGCACATTACGTCACAGCTTAAAAATTATGTTTTTATAAAAGTTACAGTAAAAAGTCCTATATATTTTCTAATGCATATTTCGGGCATTAAATGTAGAAATCGATAGTTTGACTTGATATATTTTTTTCCAGAGTCGACATCTAGTTCAGAGGATGAAAGAAAAAAAAGGAAAAAGAAGACGAAAGATAAAAAAGGCATTCCCAAAGGTACCAAACAAAGGAGAAAGAAATCAGATTCATCAGAAGAAGACAAATGCGATCGCAACTCCAAACAAAAGAAGAAAAGAAATAAATCTTTGGAAGTTGATCGTCAAAAGGAATCGGATTCATCAGAAGATGAACGTAGTCGAAATTCCAAGTATAAGAAGAAAAGAAACATGTCTTTGGAAGAGGAAGATGATCGTAGGAATAAAAACCGTAGAAAGAACCAAGATGAAAGTAGAGAAGAGAAAAGGAAGAAAGATTACGAATTTAGTAGAAGTAAATATGAAGAAAAAATGGAGAAATACAGAGACGAAGCTAGGAGTTCAGTGCAGACGTCAAGAAGGCGTACGAGAAGTCATGACAGAGGTCGGGATAAAGAGAGACATCGAAGAGATAAAGAAGAGAGAGAGAGGCGGAGGAGTTGAATGTTGTTATTTAATTATATGAGGGTGTAATTTTTTGTGATCATATTAAGATAAAACATTTTTATAAGAAAATATAAGTAATATCAGGCTAAACTAAACTAAAGAAACTAGAACCTAGAAACTAAATGTTTCTTATATCATTGTAATTAGGAAAAATTATTGTATTTAATGAAATTCCTTCTTTTTGTCTGTCAGATATGTGAATAAATAAAATAAACAAGTCAGTGTTGTAATATATATTAAAAAAAAATAAATTTTTTGCTCTATAACTTGAGTTTTTATAAATTATTAAATATTACAAGCAGATACAGGGTGCTTCACAGTAATTGGCCTTTTTAGTGATACAGAAATGGAAAATAATGTGAATTGAATGTTTTCTAACGTGAATGATCGTAATGGACATACGGACATTTCCTGTCATACTGGAAGTGTGTGTAAACTTTCCGTTACAATAGAACATCCTATAGAAGGTGGCTTAAATTTGTTTTTTTTTTAGCTATCAGTTCAAGTAACACCATGAAGGGCAAAATCTAAAAAGTAAAAATGTTTTTGCTAGTATCTGAACAATTTTCTAAGCGTAAATACGCAACTTTAACTTAATTTAACCTTTTGCCAGCTTAAGCCTTTAAGTTTCGAGTCGTGAAAAATTAATCTTTTCCATTTTATTTTAATTTTAAAATTTTTTGAATTTCATGCTAACAGAATATGAAGCAACCCCTTGAGGAGATTTATGACATTTCAAAAACTCTGGCCGATGCAAGAGTTTCTAAAAATATTCATACCGTTCCTCTTATATAGGATTCTATAGGCTTTTTGGTACGAGGAAAATGTAAGTTGTGCAATGTTCTACAATAATTATTATAATAAATAAATAAATAAAAAAAAAAATGGTACCAAGGGTTTCGTTATTAACTCAACATTTCAGTCAAACTAAGAAACCTTTTTTGTTGAAATAGAACTGTTTCTTCTTTTTCACTAAGAAGGAGCATTGTCGGGGTTGACTTTTGTGAATTTCAATTTTAAAGAAATTTTTGTAAAAAGATTACAAAATTAGTTATTACTTTAAACATTAGGTTGTAAAGATTTTTAAAAATCCTCCCGTATGTCCAACTATTTATGAGATATCTATTCCTCTAAATCGGCTCGGTTTACAAATATAGTGTTATATAGAGTGTTTATATTTTTAACCTAAAATTTTTTGCTTTCTTTAAATATACAAAAAGATACAAGGTATTCTGATTAAAATTACACAGTTTACAGTTACATTTGATATAACCGAAAGCACCATATTTTCATTGAAGAAAAACTATACCTGAAAAGCACCCATATGGACATTTTCAAATTTAAATTATTTCCTATTTCTCTATAACGAAAAATAAGTATATATTTTGTATAAGCAGTACATTTAAGAAGAGTTAACGTAATATATTTCATGAAATTTTAATATTTTTTCTCACATTCTTGTTCATCTACGAACAGTTTCGGAGGAGGACAGTGGGTCTTCAGTAATTTTTTGAACGTGTCGACACACACCAATCCGGTTTTGTCTGTTTCCAAACCGGCATTCCACAGTTTATCGAAAGAGTCTCCCGGGAAGTTGTACCCCACTTTCTCGAATAGACTTCGTAACATTTCTGGAGATCTGGGCTAAAAATCAAATCACATTAAATATAATGCGGATAGGAGTGCCAGCGGAATAGGAGACTAATTTACTTATTAGGATTTTTTATTTAGTGGAGTGATATCACACAATGTTACCGTTATCACACCACTACCGTTACCATTTCGACTTATTTGGTTAACCAAAATATCTTCTTATGCATCAAATAGACGACCATTATGTCGGTAAATTGTTTTCCAATTTTCATCAAATCTACTGAGACCTCTAAACTATAGTTAACAATTGTTTCTGTAACCGTTAGTTACAAATAATGATATACTACTTACAGAATAATCCTAGTATATTTTTCTCATCAACTTCAGGGAACTCAACGTGTCTACATTTAAATTTGGCCATTTATTTCACCATTTTCAGAAAAGCATTGTGTACTATGTAAATCACAAATAATAGGCACTAGTTTCATACCGAGATATCAAAAATTATCTTAGTCAAGGGTGGTTGTGGAATGTAAAACGTGTGTCTTACTTTAAATTTTTGAATATGTTTTGTTGTGTCAGAATCTGTCAAGTCATTGTGCTGAAATTTTCTAATCCAGTTTTTAAATCATGCCTCTTACCACACAGCACAAAATTTTCATGATTGAAGCCTATTTTCGAACGGGTGCGTTAGTTAATGGAAATTGGCAATACAGTCAACATTTGTGTTTGGATAATTTTCGAGAGCACTTCCCAAACGTGGCAATATTACCGGACAATTTTTATGCGTGCCTTACAAATTGTATTGAAGTGTTTCGCGAAACTGGTTGTGTGACTCATAAAAAAGGTGCTGGTAGACCAAAAGTTCGTACAGAAGAAGTTGTCAATGACGTTCGTCAACGTATGGAAGAGGAGCCTGCAAAACATTTGAAACGTCTTTCTCAGGAAATTGGACTTTCTTATGGAACATGTCATAAGATTTTAAAGAAAGACTTGAACATGCATCCATATAAGATGCAAGCACATCAAGCTCTTCTGCCCGCAGACCACCCCAGACGCCTTGCTTACTGCCATTGGTTTGTCAATAATTTAATGAATGACGATCTTCTGGACTTAACTTTTTTTTCTGACGAAGCGTGGTTCCACCTTTCGGGATACATCAATTCTCAAAATATGCGAATGTGGAGCAATGATAACCCTCATGTTTTTACTGAATCGCCACTACATATGCTGCAAAACGCTTTTCACAGCATGAGGAGGCGCGTAAACTTGTGCATTGAACAAAACGGGGGACATTTCCAACAATTACTATAATTTAGTTTTTCTTGTTACTAAAACCGTTATTTCATAATTTGTAGTTCATTATTGTTTTACAACTGAAATAAATAGGTATGAAATTTGTAGGTTATTGATGATGTCAGTGTGACAGTGACATAATTATTTCAAATTTAAAGTAAGACACACATTTTACATTCCACAACCACCCTTGACCAAGATAATTTTTTATATCCCGGTATTTTTTAATGCATATTTCGGGCATTAAATGTAGAAATCGATAGTTTGACTTGAGATATTTTTTTCCAGAGTCGACATCTAGTTCAGAGGATGAAAGAAAAAAAAGGAAAAAGAAGACGAAAGATAAAAAAGCCATTCCCAAAGGTAGCAAACAAAGGAGAAAGAAATCAGATTCATCGGAAGAAGACAAATGTGATCGCAACTCCAAACAAAAGAAGAAAAGAAATAAATCTTTGGAAGTTGATCGTCAAAAGGAATCGGATTCATCAGAAGATGAACGTAGTCGAAATTCCAAGTATAAGAAGAAAAGAAACATGTCTTTGGAAGAGGAAGATGATCGTAGGAATAAAAACCGTAAAAAGAATCACGATGAAAGTAGAGAAGAGAAAAGGAAGAAAGATTACGAATTTAGTAGAAGTAAGTATGAAGAAAAAATGGAGAAATACAGAGACGAAGCTAGGAGTTCAGTGCAGACATCGAGAAGGCGTACGAGAAGTCACGACAGAGGTCGGGAGAAAGAGAGACATCGAAGGGATAAAGAAGAGAGAGAGAGGCGGAGGAGTTGAATGTTATTTAATTATATGAAGGTGTAATTTTTTGTGATCATATTAAGATAAAACGTTTTTATAAGAAAATATAAGTAATATTAAATAGATACTAAATGTTTCTTATCATTGTAATTGGGAAAAATATTGTATTTAATGAAATTCCTTCTTTTTGTCTGTTAGATATGTGAATAAATAAAATAAACAAGTCGGTGTTGTAATATATATTTAAAAAAAAAATAAATTTTTTGGTCTATAACTTGAGTTTTTATAAATCATTAAGTATTACAAGCAGGTACAGGGTGCTTCACAGTAACTGGCCTATTCAATGATATACAGAAATGGAAAATAATGTGAATCCAAATACGTAAACTCCAGTTTTCTAACGCGAATGATCGTAATGGACATACGGACATTTCCCGTCATACTGGAAGTGTGTGTTAACTTTCCGTTACAGTAGAATATCATAGAGGGTGGCATAAATTTGTTTTAGTTATCAGTTCAAGTAACACCATGAAGTGGTAGAATTTTCTAAACATAATTACGCAACTTTAACTTAATTTAACTTTTTGCCGTCTCAAAGTTTCGAGTGGTGAAAAGCTAATCTTTTCCATTTTATTTTGATTTTAAAGTTTTATGAATTTCGTGCTAATAGAATGTGAAGTAACCACTTGAGGAGATTTATGACATCATTTTAAAACTCTTTGGCAGATCCAAGAGTTTCTAAAAATCTTTATACCGTTCCTCTTATATAGGATTCTATAGGATTTTTGGTACAAGGAAAAATGTAAGTAGTGCAATGTTCTACAATAATTATAATAAATAAATAAAAAAAAATGGTACCAAGGGTTCTGTTATTAACTCAACATTTCAGTCAAACTATGAAACCTTTTTTGTTGAAATAGAACTGTTTCTTCTTTTTCACTAAGAAGGAGCATTGTCGGGGTTGACTTTTGTGAATTTCAATTTTAAAGAAATTTTTGTAAAAAGATTACAAAATTAGTTATTACTTTAAACATTAGGTTGTAAAGTTTTTTATAAATCCTCCCGTATGTCCAACTATTTATGAGATATCTATACCTCTAAATCGGCTCGGTTTACAAATATAGTGTTATATAGAGTGTTTATATTTTTAACCTAAAATTTTTTGCTTTCTTTAAATATACAAAAAGATACAAGGTATTCTGATTAAAATTACACAGTTTACAGTTACATTTGATATAACCGAAAGCACCATATTTTCATTGAAGAAAAACTATACCTGAAAAGCACCCATATGGACATTTTCAGATTTAAATTATTTCCTGTTTCTCTATAATGAAAAATAAGTATATATTTTGTGTAGGCTGCACATTTAAAAAGAGTTAACGTAATATATTTAATGAAATTTTAATATTTTTTCTCACATTCTTGCTCATCTACAAACAGTTTCGGAGGAGGACAGTGGGTCTTCAGTAATTTTTTGAACATGTCGACACACACCAACCCGGTTTTGTCTGTCTCCAAACCGGCATTCCACAGTTTATCGAAAGAGTCTCCCGGGAAGTTGTACCCCACTTTCTCGAATAGACTTCGTAACATTTCTGGAGATCTGGGCTAAAAATCAGATCACATTAAATATAAAGTGCCAGCACAGAATAGGAGATAAATTTACTTAAGTATTAGGATTTTTTATTTAGTGGAGTGATATTGCGCAATGTTACTGAAACCATTACCACTACCACCACCACCGTTACCATTTCGACTTATTTGGTTAACCAAAATATCTTCTTATGCATCAAATAGATGACCATTATATCGGTAAATTGTTTTCCAATTTTCATCAAGTCTACTGAGACCTCTAAACTATAGTTGCAATTGTTTCTGTAACCGTTAGTTACAAATAATGATATACTACTTACAGAATAATCCTAGTATATTTTTCTCATTCAACTTCAGGAAAGTCAATGTCTACATTTAAATTTGGCCATATATTCCACCATTTTCAGAAAAGCATTGTGTACTATGTAAATCACAAATAATAGGCACTTGTTTCATATTTATCTAATATCTAATAAAATTATTGCCCAGGAAACAACAATGGCTGCATTCACCCGGTCCCAACGTTTGCAAACGTTAGCAAACTATTTATGATTGTTCCGGTGAACACTTAAGTTGATTTAAAACCTGTTCAGTAAACGGTCGCCATTTTTGCAAACATAAAATTTTAATGTTTGCGTTTATCAACAGTTGTTTATGACCATAGAACATACCCTGATACCCTATGAAAATGGCGGGTACGTCAAAGGACGAAAGAAGCTATTTTTATAATGGATTTACATATAAAATTACTGAAACAGATGATGTACATCGGAGGCTGGAAGGTAAGTGAGAATGCGTCAATTCACCAGAACATTCAACACTCATAAACCGTTTACAAATAAAACGCAAACTTGTTGTTAACTGTTTGGACCTGGTGAATGCAGCCAATGTAATTGATAACAGAAACAAACGCAGTAATAGGCATCACAACCACAGCCTACTCTATGAAAACTGAAAAACAAATCACTGCTCATGAACATCATTATATTCATCATAAATATTGTCAATTTTGCGGTTAATTTCAAATGAAATGTTAACATACAACGCATCGTTGGAAAGAAAATTTGAGGCAGATCAAGATATCAGAAATTTGTAGTGAAAGAAAAAAAAGTTATGTAAATCAGCCGAATAATTCATAATACAGAAAATTTATGAGTGTTTGATATGATAATAAATTGATGTGTAACAACACGACAATACATACCAAAAAGAAATCCCTGTATGTCAACCCATAGTTAGTGTATATACTGGGATTTATCAATGCATTTACTGAGGTATAATCTCCCAAGTGATCTATGTCTGCCCGACTGCCCCCAAAAGGTTTGACGGGCCTTTCCAGATCAAAACGGATAGATGGTACTCCAGCTGCTGTCATTCCTCAAAAAGTAAAGGAAGTATATATTTTTTGTCAAGTTCTGTCAAATGGGGAACTTAAGAAAATTAGAAATATTAGTAAATGGAGCCACATTGTATCTAAAATTCTTGAAATCGATCTCACTTCTGCTTTGAACCATGAGAAACAATATTGCTTAAGACTTATTAGTAATATAATACACCAATGATGTGTATTACATATTATTATTATTATTATACAGGGTTATTCAGAACTTATCCATAATAAAATTTGAGGATGTTCAACATACATGTACAAATGTGGTAGTGCAAAAAAAAATTTTTTTGGCGGGGTCTTAAAACCATTTAAAAATTTTTCATTGCACGCAGCTGGATACTGGTCCACTGTAATGGAGTGACCTTGGGACTGACAATGCAAACTGGCTAGCACAAAAAAAACTTCGGAAGTTCTTTATTCGGTCGGTTTTAACCAGGCGTTCCAGACAAAAACGTGTTTACTTTTTTATCACATTCTTAGGAATGTGGTAGAAAAGTATCAGATGTGTTGAAGTACAGTTGCCCAGCTACATAGTCCTTTATAATGGTATAACTTTAAACATTGTTTACGGGAAATCCTAAGCCTTTTATTATAAATTTTTTTGGTGATATCGATTTCTTATTTAAGGATGCACATATCCTCAAAGTTTTAGAGATAAGTTCTGAATAAGGCTGTATATTAATCAAGAAAAGAGAATCGTGACACAATTAGAAAACTTAAAAATGTTACCTATTTTTAGTTCATGCTGTACAAAAAACATAAATGTCAAGATTACATAATATAACCAACCAGAATGCCCTATTGTTTAGCTTTCAGGGTGAAGGTGTTGCAATTAGTGGTAGTTTAAATTGTAACATGTAATGGATTTACCCCAGCTGATCAAATTTAGCCTGTTTGAGGGTTTCTTTGCACACTTACCTGAATTATCCATGACGAGGTAGTCACAACTAGCAGCTTGATTTGTCGTCAGATAGTATTTACTTTCTTTGGGTATATCTAAAAAAAAAATTATTAAGAAAACAAATTTTTTTTTATTGATATGTATAACATATCAATCAACTAACAGAAATTATGGGTTTCATTGCCCTTTAACAAGACTGGTACAGAACGCTACAGAGTATCTATTTCTACTTTTAAGAAAGATATTACTCATTATTGCCTCAATGATTCTTGATGTGTTATTTGTTTGTATTTTGATGCTGTTTTTTATATACATTTATGTTATATTCTAGTTGTTGCTAATTTATGTGATAAGTTTTAGTTTGTAATGGGGTCTTCCCCTTGAATAAATAAATAAATAAAATAAACTTTCTTCTTTCTTGTAATCAAATAAAAATCTAGGCCTACAATAATAGCAGCATCATTTATGCAACCCACATAAGTGAGTACTGATTCACTGGTTGCATACTGTGTAAAAAAAAGGCTGTCTTATATACACATGTATAATTCAGGTCAAGAGTCATACTTATTAGATGTGATTTTTGTATAAATGCATATGTATATGTTATCATAACTTCAGTTATCATGATGCATGATAACTGAAGGTCTTATATAAGTTGTACGAGAGAAAACTAATCAAATTCTGTTTTGGGTTCTAACATTTGAAAATGTCCTCTTTGCAATAAACGTGCATGAGATCCGAGGTCAGTATTACACAGTAGATATTCAGTGCATTACATTCTATGGGTTGCATAAATAATGTGAAGCCTTTCTAATTTAGTCTACTGTGAAAATATATTACCAGCAAAATCCATTATCTGCAATGGTGGTGTATTGGTGTTGATAATACTTATAAACCTTTGATAATCAATTCTGTTATCTGATATGACACCTATAACCTTCATCAGCGACTCCATATCCTCTTTAGGAAACGTCATCTTATGATCGGCACATATCTGGTAAAACAGATCTATAGGCAACCATCCTGACTTCTCCTAAAGAAAATCCTAGTAAATGTTACTTTTTTCACACAAAAAATAATTTACTTTATCAAAGTACAGCGACCTTCTGTAAAAGTCATCAAAATTAAAGTCATCATTGCTCCGCTTTTTCATCATCATACTGAATTTGTTCAGAGAACCTAACCACTTGTAAAAGTCTCGCTTAAATAAGCATGGGGGTACATTTGCGTCTTTTAACAATTCAGAAACCCCATAAAATGGGCTTGGTGTTATTTCTCCGAAACTGTGACCCTTCGGTACAGAATCTATGTTGTGATTCCTAAAACAATAGAACACTGCTTTAATTCCACCTAAATAAGACTGCAGTTGTGAGTGTTTGAAGTATTAATTTTCCGGTCCACCTTACTGGTCAGATTTAATACCTAGCAACTATGATGTAAGTTAATTATTACACTGTTCAGTCCACAATTTATGTGTAACGGTTGACTTACGGGGCTAGGACCTTCCCCAGTTGTGGCTTTGTTCTCTCAACAAAATCAGCTTGAATTTTGCTGGCGAAAATTGTAGGTTCATTGATGTGCCACTTGCAAGCACATCGCACCCAAATGCCTCTCGGGTCGTATTGGGTTTTGCCTCCAAATCTTTCATTCGGGCTAAAGTTGTCATTATATCTAAAACAAATTAAATCAATAAGTTGAAGTCAAAACACAGGCACTGCCTGCATTAAAATGACTATATATAATTTATTAAAAAAACATTTTTAAATGTTAAATAATAATAAAAATATTTTTACTTGCGTTTAACGTTCAAGTTAGAAGTGCTTCTTTGTAAGTAAATTCAGGGCATATTCTGGTCATGATTATAAAAGGCAAGGATTAGTTACAATCTTTGAATTTATTATAGTATCTGACATCATTTTTTTACCACCGCCACCTAGCAGAGATGACATGAACTGAAAAGAGTAGTGGGTTGTGCCCATAATCGATATGAAACAAGTGTTGACCGATAATCTAGTCATCTTTAATCATAATCATATCTGTTCCGTTACAGTGAACTAAATATTCTTCCTTCTATGGGGTATCCGCCACTCTTCTGAACAACGCCAGCAAACAAAAAAGATTAAAGAAGAGAGAAGATTATGTTTATTATTATTTATTAAATAAAATTATTAATCATCACTATTACATCGTTTCAGCTTTTGTGTAATAATTTCACCACTTGCGGACACTACAAATTATTTATACTATGTTCTACCCTGTTTTGGGAGGATAGAAAGTCCATTTCAATTGCCCTGAATAAAACCTTCTTACCGGGACAAAAATGCCTGACTAATAATAATAATAATATTAACACCTCTGAAACTTATTGTGATGAAATTGAAGTGTATGAATAATCACTTAATAACTGTCGTTTCGGAAATTCACTGTGCCAATAAATTAGAGAAACACAAAAAATATTTGCAATTTTCTTTATTCGGGTAACCGAATTTTATACCAGTTTTATAAAAGTTATGAAATTTAGTAGGCTGATGGAACCAAGTACCAATTCCACACCCTGTGCATAACGGAAGATATTACATTAAGTTGTTAGTCACCTAGGTGACTCATGCATATAAGATTTTAGTACCAAACACTCTAATGACAAATAATTGACACACACACACACACTCAATTTGACATATTTTTTGTAAATTGAGCTATTGAATTTAAAAAGATAATTTTCTCCCTGAATTGTTTCCCAGGTTGGGGTGATAAGGTTGATTTGTTCAAATAATCAAAAAATCAAAAATACAATAACCAGCCTACTATATTTTACTGTTTTTATAAAACTATAAAGAAAATTTCAGCAATTTTTCTAGTGTTCCTCTAATTTATTGGCGCAGTGTACGTATTTTCTAAATATGTATAATATAAACAAACAAAAATAATATGTTGTCTAATTTAATCATTACCTGCCTTTTCACTTTGAGAATTTTATTTCTGGTTACAAAATCAAAGGTTCTAGTTTGGCAAAAGTGGGATTCAAAACCAACCGAGTGTCTCTTTTTGAGACAAGGGTCTATTTTTGAATATATTTTATAATTCCATAATTGTGGCAAAATACCCAACAAAATGAATGTCTAAATGTCACAAATAAATATACGGACAAAAGTTATCTTAATACCCTCTGTTGATCCTTTCAGCTGGATTGTAGTCGTTATGAGTTTTCTTGTACCAATCATGTGCTACTTGGCTATCCCAAAGTACCTCGTATGGAGTTTTGGGAGGATTTATGAGTTCTTTTACCGTTGGTTCTGAAATAAAGCCAGACCATTACACAAGTTTGAAAATATTTGAGGATTGCAGTGCATTGTAATATTCTATAAGATATGTTGTTTAAAAAAAATACCTTTGGGGGGTAGTGCACCAAATGTAACATGTTCAGGAATCATACCAACAGGTAGGCCAGGTACATTGTCTTTGGGTTTACCCAGTTCCTTTTTCCAAGAACTTTCATATGTTGTCTCTTTTAAATATTCGATCATATCCTGATACCTCGTTTTCACGGGAGGGTTTAATACTTCCTTTATCTATTTAAAAAAATATATAATACCGATTATTTGATGAATATGATGATTACGTGTTAACCGACATGAATATCTAGAAAATAAAGATACCTACCTCATGGAATCAGTTATATGCATTTTGAATCACATATCCTGCATATTTCTAGTCATAAAATCGTATTCTGAATATATCAATAATATTTTAAATGTAACGAGGTATACAAGTACTAAAGAATAATAACGTTCTATCTAAATAAATTATCATCTGCAACTATGTAACTCTTACATATTGCATAACATAAATAAATACTACTGAAACGAGCCAAAAAACCTGTGTGTTTGTTCCACAAAATGACGGATTCTGAATTGGTGGTAGGTGTCTAGGTGGAACGAAAACATCTTCTTTCCATATATTCGCATCATGTTTAATCGCCATGACTGAATCCTCTAGAGAATACTCCCTCATAGCTGTCGCCATAGTTTCTTCAGCTAATCCAGAAGTTTTCCCAGCCTTAACATATTAATATTATTAGCTCTTTCCTAATGCCAAGTTAGATACATACAGCACATATTCTAGGCGATCGGTCTATAAATTTTCCTTTATTCGCCATAGTTTTATGAAATCCGAAATTATTAAAAAAAAAAATGTTAATGTCAGTTTAACGACAGAAATCTGGTTTTATACATATGGCCTCCCTTCACGCTTCATATAAGCTACAGGTACCTAGCTTATTAAGAATTTCAATAAGTATCTAGATAGCAGGTTACCATGGAAACAAAACAAATTTGAAATAACTGTCAATAGTTACAGTAGTCAAAATACTTCAAAATTTGAAGTATCAAGTTTTGAAGCATTTTCTGTTGTAAAAATTTTATCTGATTCTTTTTGAATTTTTAATGACCCTTTTATAACATTTTGAGCTGAACCTCCAAAAATGGCTTATACTAATGTTGAGACTTACGAGATGTTTGCAGTATATTTCCAATGTTTTGAAAATGCATCTCTAGCAGAATGTCAATATGCTGCAAGCTATCCTGAGACAAGACATCATAGCTGGGAAGTGTTTCGATGACTGGCAGTATGTTTAAGTCAAACGGGTAGTGTATGATCACTTCCCATCAGAAGACTTATTATAAATATTCTTGTGTACGTAGAAGCGAATCCGTACATAAGCATAAGAGATATTTCTTTAGATTTGAATGTAAGTTAAGTTTCAGTGATCCGAATGTTAAGGCTATAAACTGCATCCTTATAATTTAGTTTCAGACCAGACTCTTTCCAATTCCAATTTTTACAGTCGGTTGGACTATTACTATTGGCTAAGAGATATGTGCAATAAAAATCCCCAATTCCTCTCCCGAGTTTTATGGACTGATGAAGTTACTTTCGCTAATTGCGGCAAAGTTAATTTACACAATATGTACTATTGGTCAAAAACGAATCCTCATTGGAGCGGAAAGTGGATCACCAGAATAGGTGGACCATCAACGAGTGGTATGGTATTTTAGGAGATAGAATTATCAGACCGTTTATTTTTAATGGGTAAATAGCGAATCATATTTAGATTTTTTGGAAAATGAGTTGCCTATTCTTTTAGAATAGGCAACTCCTATTCCTTTGAATGTTAGATCATCGTAGTATCAACATGATGGTTGCCGGTATATTCCTCTCAAGGAGTCCGCGATTTTTTAAATTTTAATTACCAAAATCGCTGAATTGGAAGAGGTAGTTTGTTTCCGTGGCCACCCAGATCTCCAAATTTAACTGTGTTAGATTTTTACTTATGGGGCATGGGACTAAAAAACATTGTTAATAAGATAACACGAGACAACATGATTGAGTGAATTGAAAATGCTGTAACTTCTATTGCACGTGCTGAAATTCCAACTGTTGTTTAGAAAAAAATAATAATTGCATTTTGCAAAACGGAGGTCATTTTGAACATTTATAAACTGTTTGTGTATCAGGTTTTTCATGGTTTAAATGTTATTGCGGTCAAGGTTATTTTTATTATTGTTTTGACCCGTTGGCTTTTAAAGAAGCTTCAAATTTTGTGTTCACACGATTTGAACCAGTCCTAAGACTGGATGACATGTGTGAAACCATATTTCAAAAAAATTGAGTTAATTTTATTTATCATGGTAAACTGGACCTCTGAACTTGAAATTAATTATATTTTCAATTAACGTGTTATTAATTTTGATTTTTGCCAATAACTCCGAAACGAATGAAGATATCAAGCGGTGGTTCTTACGATTTTTTTTTGCAAATTTTATTCACTTTCCGATTAAGCTATAAAAGTTATATGATTATATTTGAAATTACGGAAAAAAATTTAAAAAACTGATTCTTTCATGCAAATGTCAATAGAATATGGTTATTTTCTTATTTTAAACAACGAACATTCCCTTCTTAAACGAGAGCTAGTTTACAAAATTCAGTTAAGCAAAAGTAAAGTTTTAGACACATTACTCCTTCGATCTTCCGTCTTCTCTCCTGTTTTTATTTAACATCCCACAGAAAAGTCTTAAACAAAAACTATGGAAAACTTCAATATCACTAATTGATATTTTTTTAGGTGGTATTTTTTTTACACCTTAAATGGGGACATTTTTCCAAAAATCGTCTTTCTTAATGTGACCATAGCAGTTACATCCCCTTGCTGTAGAATAAGCGCGCTCTCTCACGGGTCGGCGTGACATCGGTACGGTAACAGCGCGGCAATTGTCGAAATGATGCTGTGCCGCAATTTATTCTCACACGGGTCTGTAAATTTATATCATAGATACCCAACGGCTCCAAAAAGATGTCGTCGATTTACAAATTATAAGACGAAGAAAGAAAAAATATTGGATTCATCCTTATCTTGAAAGAAACATAAACTGCAGACTACATTATCTGCAGTAATTATAAAGGCACTCATACTTTTCGACCTCCAATACAAAATTTAGTTTAGTCGTCGTAATTATTTTGGACACTTCAATCACTTCACTGTCAATCACGCCGCGCGGTATTGGACGTTTGCCGATAGAAAATATGCCGATACGCGGTATCCCGCAAGCATACAGAATCGAGACCGCGCCGTGTGCGGTCGGCAATTTGAATACATGGAAGCGACATTGGCTCTGCATACCGAAAACATACCGAACCGATGTCGAGCCGACCCGTGAGAGAAGGGCCTTAGGAACTTAAAAACTATTTCCAGAAATTTCTCTTGGTCACTTTCCTTTAGATCCTAAACCTCTATGACTATTAGTTCCTGATATATGGTACCTCGCCATCCTTAATTAAACACCCTGTATATATGTATTATCCATAATCGGCTAGATCGCGTCAATAAGGAGCCAGGACCAGGCGACTTGATCTACCCAATTATGCTATTATCTGTGCCAATTGCAACCATGTCTATGCAACACTTGTTTACAGAAAAAACCAATCCCTTGTCTAGTCTATGCTCTATATGTTTTTTATAAATAACAATTTTTTACAATTATAATTTTTGAAATTAACCATGATACAACTACACAGATATGCCAATGCGCATAGTGACGTCAGTTACGAGGAAAAACAATTGATAAACACGAAAATAATTATATCACTGCCCTAAAGAATTTTCGCATCGCATTGCCATTTTTCCCTCACGAATGATGTCATGCGCAAACAAACGAAAGTTAAGAGCATATCTGTGTAGTTGTATCATGAAATTAACATAATTAGGCAGAAGTCTGTAGTAGATATTTCTCTGTAACCATAGAGAAATATAACATATTTCTCTATTTTGACAATTAACAAAGTAATGGCCATAGAGAAATTAACATATTTCTGTATGACCATTACTTTGTTAATTGTCAAAATTAAAGATAATTTCGAACATAAGTGATATATATTTACGTCAAAAATGTACAATTGGTTTACTTGGTACTCTTGGTATATCATAGGATACCTTTTCAGGGCTGTTGTCTGTTGCATTTATTATTCCCTTTATTTTTATGACGCGAAAGCGGTCTAAAAAAAGGAAATTATTTTGACTAGTTTTTTCCAGACTTTGTATGCCGTGTTTAATTGTGGGTGTAAAAAAAATTAGGCGTGTGGAATAAGAAGGGATTTAACAATTTTGGGAATGTTACGCGAGGCTGTCGTAAGCACAATGCTTCTTTAGAATATATACGATGTGCATTAATGTTCGCAGAATTTAGAAAAAACCTCAATACAATCCAGAAATTCCAGACTATATATTAAACAATTTAACGATGACGTCCTTTTAAATAGACGGTTTATGCAATTACTTATTCGCGCAGCGATTTATTTAGGCAGACAAGAGTTGGGATTTCGAGGTCACATTGAATCGGAGTGTTCGGACAATCGTGGCAATTTTAAAGAACTTTTGGATGGCAAATTCGCCGCTTAGTATTTGTCTGCTTCAACTATCATAAAGTTCACAAGCAACAGGCAACTGCAATGACCTTGAATTTGCTCGAAATTTTCGCCTGCGGCGCTGTCTTCATTTCCGACTTGCGGCCCGCACCTCAGTCCGCGTCATCTATTTACTGACCCACGAGCCGCCACTGAGGAGGAGTTAAAGGTTTTTGTTTAATTATAACAGAGTACTTTTTTGATATATTAATGTAAAATGTTTTTTTAAAAAAATGCAAGTAATATTAAGGTATTCAAGTTTCTTATCATTGCAGGCGGGAAAAATGAGTATTTAATGAAATTCCGAGTGGAATTCCTTCTTATTGCCTAAATAAATTAAATTAACGAGTCTGTGTTGCAACAATATTTATATTAAAAAAAAAAAAAATTCCTCTACAAGTTGAGTTTTAATAGATCATTAAATATTAAAAGCTGGTTACAGGGTGTTTCACAGTAACTGACATATTCAATGATATATAGAAATGGAAAATAATGTGGCTCTGAACATGTACTGCAGTTTTCGAGAGTCAATGAATGTAATGGATATACAGACACTTTATGTAACACGGGAAGTATGTGCTAACTTCAATTATTTACGGTAGAACCTATAGAGATCCTATAGAGGGTGGCATAAATTAATTTTAGCTGTTAGTTCAAGTACTTTTCAAGTTCAAGTTCAACACTTTCCTCTTTTTTTCTATACACAAAAATATATAGGTTGCTCCGCATTAAAAATTACATAGTTTACGGCTACTTATATAGCTGACAACCCTAGTCTGTAAAAAACTATATCTGACAACCCCAGTGTGTACATTTTCATATCAAAATTACTTCCTATTTCTCTATAACAAAAAGCAGGTATATATTTAGTGTAGGCAGCATATTTAAGAAATGTTAACGTAATATACTTCATGAAATTTTAATATTTTTTCTCATATTCTTGCTCATCTATGAGTTTGGGAGGATGACTATGGTTCTTCAGTAGGTTTTTGAACGTGTTGACGCACACCAATCCAGTTCTGTCTGTCTCTAAACCGGTTTTCCACAGTTTATCGAAAGAGTCTCCCGGGAAGTTGTACCCTACTTCCTCGAATAGAGTTTGTATAATTTCTGGAGATCTTGGCTAAAAATCAGATTATGTTACATATAAAGAGTCGATGGAATAGAAGAAAAATGTTCTGATTACACTTTTTTTATTTTGTGGAGTGATATCTCACGATGTTACCAACATTTTGACCCATTTGGCTGAGCCAAATCTCTTACTATGCATCAAATTGTATTTTAGTGGTAAATGTTTTTCCAATTTCTATGAACTCTACTGTGACCTCTAAACTATAGTTGCAATTGTTCCTGTTACCAACAGTACTTACAAATAATAATAAACTATTGACGGAATAATCCTACTTTATTTTGCCCAATCAATTTAAGGCAACTCAATGTGTCTACATTTAAATTTGGCTATTTATTTCATCATTTGCATTAAAGTATTGTGCAGTAAGTAAAATGAATGAATGACGCAATGAAGAATAAGCAAAAATCGTTCAGGAAACAACAATGCAATTGATAATAGACAATAAGTCCTTAGGCATCACACCCTAATTCTATGAAAATTGAAAAAGAAATCACTGATAATTGCCATGATTGTTTTCGTAAATATTGTTAATTTTGCGGTTAATTTCAAATTAAATGTGAACCTATGATGCATCATTGGAAAGAAAATTTGAGGCAGATCGAGATAACAAAAAATTGTAGTGAAAGTAAAAAAAGTTACTTAAATCAGTCGAATTATTCAGAATACAGACAATTCATGGTCGTTTGAATAAATAATAATAAATTGATTTGTTACAACATGACGATACATACCAAAAAGAAATCCCTGTAAGTCAACCCGTAGTTAGTTATCAACGCATTCACTGAACTATAACCTCCCAAGTGATCCACGTCTGCCTGGCTGCCCCCGAAAGGCTTGATGGGCCTTTCCAGATCAAAACGGATCGATGGTACCCCAGCAGCCGTCATTCCTCAAAAAGTAAAGGAAATATATATTTTTTGTTAAGTTCTATCAAACGGGGAGCTTAAGAGAATTAGGATAATTGCTAAATCAAGCCACCCTGTATATAAAATTCTTCAACATCCAAACATCCAAATATAAATATTAAAGAGATATGAAGTCTGTTACATGGAGACAAAGTTACACAATCAGAGGACCAACATAATGGTTGAAAAATGTCAAGGTTTAACTTGATTGGTTTTTGAAATATTTAAAAAAAATTGAAATTTTGGAAATTCCTTTTTATTTTATTCCAACTTTATTTGAATAGATATTGAAAAAAAACAACACTTCTTCACAGCAGCTTTTTGTGCTCTATCGAATGGCATAATCATATTTTTCATAAAACGTTTTGTCTTTCCAGGACCATCATCAATTCAATTTTTAGAAATATGGCCCTAGAAGTTTTACAAAATTTTTTGAAATTGCTCTGTCTCCTGACACTATGCTGCCATCTCTCAAAGCAAAACATTCGAAAAGATTATCAAAAACTCATTTTCATGTTACATTTCTATAGCAAATTAAAAATGTATTGCAACATTTATGTACAGTTAGAAATAGTATGAAAATGATTTGTTTTTGTGTTCTTGATAATCTTTTTTGGACAATACGAGGCATTGAACGAACGAAAATCCAGAAAACGAGTCTGAATAAAAAAAATTGATGTATCGAGATGGAAATATTAAAATTGGATTTTTCAGGACAAAATGTCTGAATTTGCTTTGGACGATGACAGCATAGTATCAGCAGACATAGAGATTTCAAAAAATGTAATAGGGAGTTTTTGAACCCTTTAAATTTTAGCACGTCGTTATCGTTATCGTTATTCTAAGCATGCGCAGTGCCAAAAAGATAATAATTTTTTATATTGTGCATGCTCAGTATAACGATTACGATAACGGTAAGGTAAAATTTAAGGGGTTTAAAATCTCCGTAATAAAACATCCAGGACCATATTTAAAATATTTGGATTGATGATGGCCCTGGAAAAATATAATATAACGTTTTATGAAAAATGTGATTATGTCATTTGCTAGAGCAAACAAGTTGCTGTGAAGAAGTGTTGTTATTTTTTCAATATCTACTGAAATAAAGCCCGAATAAAATAAAAAGGAATTCATAACATTTAATTTTTTTTCAAATATTTCAAAAACAAAACCAATGAAGTTAGCGTTGACATTTTTCCGAGATCCACAAGCATAGACCCGAATTTGAACCAGCCTGTATAACTGACTAATTTAACAGAAAATGTCCCATCATTTAGCTTTAGGAGTAAATGTGTTGCAATTAGTAGTATATTAAATCATAGCATGTAAAGTGTTTAGTTAAAATCATAGAGGGTGACTGGTGACTCATTCACAGCATATGAAGCTGTTCAAAAGGTGAAGTGATATCAATCTTGATGTTCCGATGCCAATCACGTTGCTTATTTTTTAAAATACAACAATTACACTGTACCTCGTATAGAGTCCATGATATTATAATCAAGATCACAATCCATAGGGAACAGCACATTAAACAGCTACAAGCAATCATTTTATCCGCTAAAGATTATTTTATGTGGTAAATAGTAATAGCGCTCTGATACTAGTCATTCTCTATAATTGTGGCCAAACACTGTAATAGATTTTTACCCCATCTGAACAAATTTATCTAATTTGAGGTTTTTTTTTGCACACTTACCTGAATTGTCCATGACGAGGTAGTCACAACTTGCAGCTTGATTTGACGTCAGATAGTACTTACTTTCTTCGGGTATATCTAAATTTGACAAAACCAAAATTTATTTTATTGTTATCTTGTAATTAACATAAAAAATCTACGATGACATTAGTAACCAGCATTAGCGGCACCATTTAAGCAACCCACAAAAGTGAGCAAGTTTGCATACTATGTAAAAAAGGAGGTTGACCTTTATGCACATGACAAGTTAGGTGCATGATAATTGCAGTTCTTATATAAGTTCTGCAGGAGAAAAAATCAAATTTTGATTTGTAATTAACAGTTCAAAATGTCGCCTTTATAATACATAAGTATGAGGTCCAAGTTCAGTACATTGAAATGTGTTCAGTATTTCACACTAAACAACCACAGTGTGTTACATCTCTGTTCCATGAGTTGCATAATTAACCTGAAGCCTCTATAATTTAGTCTACTACAAAAATATATTACCAGTAAACTCCATTATCTGCAAGGGTGGTGTACTGGTGTTGATAATGCTCATGAACCTGTGATAATCAATTCTGTCATCTACAATGACACCTAAAACCTTCATCAGTGACTCGATGTCCTCTTTAGGAAACATTATCTTATGATCGGCACATATCTGGTAAAACAGATCTATAGGCAACCATCCTGACTTCTCCTAAAGAAAAGACTAGTAAGTGTTACTTTTACTTTTTTCGTACAAACAATAATTTACTTCATCAAAGTATAGCGACCTCCTGTAAAAGTCTTCAAAATTGAAGTCATCATTGTCCCGCTTCTTCATTGTCATACTGAATTTGTTCAGAGAACCTAACCACCTGTAAAAATCTCGTTTAAATAAGCATGGTGGGGCATTCGCGTTTTCTAACAATGCCGGAGCTCCATAGCTTGGTGTTGATACTCCAAAACTGTAACCTTCCGGTACAGAATCAATGTTGTGATTCCTAAAAAAACACATAAGATTCACACTTCAGATTTAATACCTATCGACCATAGTTTAAGTTAATTATTAAACTGTTCAGTCCACAATTTATGTATAGCTGTTACACTTACGGGGCTAGAACCTTCCCCAGTTGTGGGTGTGTTCTCTTAACGAAATCTGCTTGTATTTTGCTGGCAAAATCTGTAGGTTCATTGATATGCCACTTGCAAGTACATCGTACCCAAATGCCTTTCGGGTCATACGGGGATTTGCCTCCAAATATTTTGTTCGGGCTAAAGCTGTCGTTATATCTAAGACAAATAAAATCAGATGTAGTCAAAGAAACAGAATGCAGAAAGTACAAACAGATGTAGTGCCAGTATAAAAATGCCAAATGGTTTGGTTTGGTTTGACAAAAGTAGGTTTCAAAAACCAACCTTTGACTGTCTCTTTGAGACAGAGGTTGAATATATTTTATAATTCTAATAGTCGCAAAATACCCAACAAAAGGAATACGTCTAATTACACATAAATATTACGGACAATACAGTGAACTAAGTTGTTTAAATACCCTCTGTTGGTCCTTTCAGCTGGATTGTAGTCTTTATGAGTTTTCTTAAACCAATCTTGTGCTATTTGGCCATCCCAAAGTACCTCGTATGGAGTTTTTATCAGTTCCTTTACTGTTAGTTCTAAAAAAAGCAAACATTACACGTGTATGAAAATATTTGTGAATTGCGATGCATGGTGATATTATATAAGATTTGTTGTTTACAAAATACCTTTGGTAGGTAGTGCACCAAATGTAACATGTTCAGGAATCAGAGCAACAGATAGGTCGGGTGCATTGTCTCTGGATTTACCCAGCTCCTTTTTCCAAGAACCTCCATTTGCCGTATCTTTTAAATATTCGATCATATTCTGATACCTTGTTTTCAGTGGAGGGTTTAATACTTCTTTTATCTATTTTAAAAAATAGATAACACTGATTATAAAATGAATACGATAATTACAGTTACACTAATACATCATGGATATATAGAAAATAAACATAGTGGAATCAGTTGTGCTGATGAAAATGGAAGTTCACAGTGAAATGGAAAACATTAAGTTCGCTAACACGAGCTCAACAAGACAATTTGCTATTAATATTATAATCCTACACAAAAAAAACGTGTGTTAAACCCCAAACCAGGTGTTTCTGCCAAATTCTGAGATTTAAACAATATAAAAGTATTTTTTGGTATCTTGAAATTTGGTAAACAATTTCAAAATATGAATATATCACGTAGGTATATTTCACATAACTAAAGACATGACAATATTAGTAAAGTTACCAGAAATCAAACATAATCTGCACAAAGTAACTCCATTGAATAGTACAGGTTATTTATGTACTAGTAGTTCCTTGCATAGCGAAAACTTAATATGCTTATACCTACAAAGATGGTTTGGCGAGGAAATTGATGATGCGCTTAGACTAGCTACAGAATTGAGGTAGTTGGTAGGGAGACCCTATAAGCATTCTTTCCGCATACAAAAGGCTAAGTGGCTAAGTGTAGTAAGAATATGGCTGCCTCGACAGTCCAGGATTATTTAGAATTATAAGTAAAAAATTTGAAACAGAAATAATTCAATAAAATAAAACAAAGTTTTAAATAAAGAAAGCTCAAACAGATGCAAAAAAAAATGTTTATTGTCTCTTAAACAATTTTATTGGTGTTATGCTGCTTAATGCTTTCAGATTTGTTAATTGTATTTTTAGTAAAGTAGTATCTAGGTACATTTTTAGTAAATTTTCTTCTTTAAAAAATTAACAACGTATCCTGCAATATGTGCTATTGATTGGTTTTAATTAAGAATCTGATATTCCTAGCTTCTGGTTCCAGGTAATTCTTTAGTTTAATATACTACTCTCCTCTCGATAGCTTTGCTCGCTCTCCAAGAATGGAATGAATGCTCTTAATTATTCAAGTTGTAATCGTCTGATGAATGTTATTTACCTATTGCCGATTTAGCAGGTCTAATGTTTAACCTCCTCTTATCTATCCACCATTCTCATGTATTCAGGGCTTTGTGCATATGCTCTATCACTGTGCTGACTAATTTACGCCAAGCTACTATACCAGAATAAGAATATCTGGGTTAATATAACCAAGTTATGAACATAGACCAGGGCTTGAGATCTGTTACTGTCCAGTAAACTTAGTGACATCGTCCACCACAAAGGCTCGCAGCAGTAGAGGCAGAATACCGTCTTGCTACGGACATCTCCCTTTAACCCGAGCCACTAATGTTTCCTTCAGTATGAATATACTTATCAATGTTTCTCTCAGCATGTATCTAGTCTATCCGCCTAGAGATGTTTTCATGATAAATCTTATTTTATCTACTATTATATCTACTATTATCGAGTGTTCTCTCAATAACCACATTTTCTAAAGAAAATTAAGTAGCAATTAAGTAGTAAGTTTTTAACCTTTTCCACCTTAATTACCTTAATGAGATTGAGTGTTGGGATGGCACGTCCAATTAATAAATAATTAATTGAATGTGGCTTCCTGACATTCAGTCAATGTAAATAATAGGAAAATAATGCTTGGAACTTAGAACACTGTATTTTGTAGGTATTTCAAGCATCTCTGTAAACAAAGTGAATCCAAACATTCTGACGTGCTGTATTTTTAGTAAACAAAAAATGAGTTGTACTAGATACAATTTAAGCAATTATGAATTAATACAATGTAAAATGACTTGTAATATCCCAAATACAGCTGTGCATATTGTTTACTAGATCGTAATACAAACCTCTGAAATATTATTCCGCATAATTTGGTTTTATATACACCGTCTAAGCTATTGCCACTACAATAGACGCATGAAACCATTCTCTTTTAATATTGGAGGCATATAAATCTCCAAGACACATAAATTGACTAAAAAACCCACTTAACTAAAATGAAATATGTGCGACAACTGCTTGACAGTTTTGACAAAAGTGTCGTATCAATATGACGATACTGATGCTATTTTTGACTACGAGATAGCTCCTTCCTACCATCCTACCTCAATGAGGTATGGTCATGAACCTTTGATGGCTAGTGGGCTTTTAAATTTATAACAGCTTCTACATTTTAAACACACTCTGTATATTTCTAGTTACAAAATTCCCTCATGAATATATCAATAATAGTTTTAAATGTAACAAGGACTAAAGAATAATGTTATATTTTTTGTAACTAAACAACTCTTAGATCCTGTATAACATAAATAAGTACTATTGAAACAAGCCAAAAACCTGTGTGTTTGTTCCACAAAATGACGGATTTTCAATTGGTAGTAAGTCTCTAGGTGGAACCAAAACATTTTCTTTCCATATATTTGCACCATCATACTTAATCGCTCTGATCGTATCTTCTTCAAAATACTCCCTCATAGTCGTCGCCACAGTTTCCTCAGCTAATCCAGAAGTTTTTTCAGTCTTAAAAATATTAGTTCTTTCTTAACGCTAAGTTGAGATATGCATATATTCATCTAAGATAAATATCTTAGATGAAAAGTGATTGTGAAATACAGTCTGAGAACAACTGCGTTTGTCTTTATAAAGGTACACGTCCATTGAAGATGGGCCGGGTCGCGTCAGGGCGAATCACATTTTATACAACTGCGTTTATTAGGTAATGCATCGAGACGGACCGACGTGAGCGGATTTGTCATCCATCGCAGTTTGCTCAGTTTGTTGTAATGGACAAAGAAAAAAATCAATTACAGGTTGAGTAGAGCACGCCGGGTAAGTGAGAATCCTTTTAGGATTTTGACGAGAAGAGTCCAGATTTATGAAAGGCATTTATCAATGTCCTCTGAGCATGTTAATATTGTAGTGGCGCATGCATGCTACCTGCATAACTTTCTAATAAATAGCTCAACTACTGGCCTCATGAAGAATTGGTGGAGGAGAATAGTAACAAAGAAATTATGAAATTTATCTCACAGCGCCTGCATAAATCCGCCAATTTGCCAGTCCACGCCATTGCACCTCATGCGAGGAGCACCCAGTGGACGCAGTCCCATTTGAATCTATGGTCGGCAGATTTTTACCACGTGATCTGACCCGACCCGTTCCGTCTAGTGGATGCATACCTTAAGAGCTTAAAATACACCGAAGAATGGTGTTCTTTAAATCATCTGCCTAAATGTTGCCAAATGTAACGCATCATATTCTTTAAAGGAAGTTCCATTTGCTTACAATTATATGTTAAATAAAATCATCCCTCAAAGGCCAGAGGCTGATTCTGATTTAGGGGTTCATTTTGATAGGCATCTTAATTTCAATGCAACACTTGCAAAGATGCACAGTTGTAATGTTGCAAGTCCAACAGCACGTATGATTTTATTGCTTCCTATAGTCAGGATTTTTCTCATGTAGAAACTTTGAAGGTCTTGTATTATGCGTATTTCAGATCAAACCTAGAACATGCCTCTGAGGTTTGGAGCCCTTACTACTAAATACATATCTTTTAAGACTGATGGTGTGAATCCTGAAATTGGTGAGCCTCATGATTCTTTGCTCAACAAGCATAATTTTAAAAGCTTACAAGTTTGAAGACACCGTCATTCTGTAATATTTTTATTTAAGTTAATACATAATGTAATTGATGATCCGACTATTTTACAAAATATTTGTAATAATGTTCCCAGATCAACATCCTGTTCTGCTGTTACGTCTCATCTTCCGATTCCTAGGGAAAACATTTTAATTAATTTTCCGCTATAAAATTTGTGCAAATACAATTCAATAAGTAGCCAGTTTAATACATTTAATACTTTCATCACATGTATAAAAAATTAATTTTTAAATTTGTTTTTGTATTATTACGTATGTTAATATATATGTTTGCTGCTTATGTTAATTTTCATTGTATCTCCTCAACCTGTAATTAGAGTATAGTGTTGGATGTTGTACATAGAAATAAAAACAATGAAATAAAAAATATTCTAGGCGATAGGTCTATAAATATTACTTTATTCAGCATACTTTTATGAAATACAGGATTATTAAAAAAAAGTCGGTCAGAAATGGTTATTTACGAAACTAGTCTGGAAAGTAACGCTTTACTGGACAAGTGGGCAAGTTCCTGGAAGCCTGTGGGTCCAGTAAAAACACTTTCCAGACAAGTTAGAGACACTATTTTTCTTGCTATAGAAAAAAAATTAAAAATCTATAATAGTTTTGCTATCAACAGTGATTTATTAAATTCATATTTATTTTACAATCACTGGAATTGATTAAGTTCAATAGAAATATTATTTTACTTGATACGCTTGGAATATTTCTTGTAGTGTCTTCGGTGATTGCAGTGGGTGAAGTATTTTTGTCTTGCCATATTTGAATACCTGTAGTCGGTGTTTCAATATCTGAAGTGTTGGTAGTGGCAGCCAATAGTATTTGGGGCTTACAGTTCTCAGTATCGGAATACTCAATATATCTTTTAAGCTTCCATTTTGAATGGTGTGTGCCAATTTATTTTTTGTTCAGGGGTTTGTCAGGTACCCTTCTGCAAGACTCGATGACTGTCACCCGCGTTGTCTTGTAAGGTTGGTTCTGTTGCCACCACCCTCGATAAAATAAATATATTATAATAAAATTGCTGAGTTCGACATAACAATGGCCAGTATTTGCTTTAAGATTTGGTAATTTTAAAGACTTGGGTATTTTACTGACACACATTTACAAATGTGTAAACAATTTTAATATGTCCATGTCATTATAGTAACTATATGACAAGCGAAAGCTGTAACTTTCGTGATTGGTTTCGAAAGTGACCGTTTTTCTCAATCGGGATTTGTGTTCAACACTACTTTCAGCTCTTGTTTAATACTTTCACTATTTTGATAATGCAAATTATTTATAGTATCTTCTACCCTCTCTTCAAGCTTTGAAATGATTGACTAAGCCACAAATTCATAGTTTCCAGTCTTCTAACCTATTCTATTACGTAGCGTAAAACTCGTTTTGATAGAGATTAAATCAGTTACTAGGTAGACATAATAAAAAATTGCAGATAATTGTTCACACGGTTTGGTATGTTATTAACATGTTATAAAAGTATGTAAATAAATTTTCAATAAATATTATGAGATTTTATTGCCAGCTGTTCTGATTATCCTGAATATGACCCACTTACCGGGGCAAAAACGTCGGACTCTAATAATATTAACACCTCTGAAACTTAAACAAACAAATAAATGATATGTAATAATAATCACATAGTAACAGAAGTTACAACAAATTTAACAAAATCTGGCTAAAGCAATTCCATTTGATACTACACGTTATTTATCTACTTGTAGTTCCATGCATAACGAAGACCTAATATTCAAATATCTTAAAAGGTTTGGGAGAGGAAAATGATGAAGGATTCATCATTTTCCTAGACTATCTAGATCTCAGATTATCTGAGATCTAGATATAGTCATGAAGTTTTAAGGGATAGTGATGGCTTTGAAATTAAGAGTAGTTTATAATTTTCTAGTCTAGTTCAGTAGTCTGTAATTTTTAATCACATCCTGTATACTTCTAGTTACAATATTCCCTCGCGATCAATAATATCAATAATAGTTTTAAATGTAACAACAAATAGGTATGAGTACTAGAGAAGAACGTTCTATCATTTGTAATTTGTAACTAAATAACTCTTACATCTTGTATAACATAAATAAGTTACTACTGAAATAAGCCAAAAACCTGTGTGTGTGTTCCAGAAAATGACGGATTTTGAATTGGTGGTAAGTCTCTAGGTGTAACAAAAACATCTTCTTTCCATATATTTCCATCGTGTTTCATCATTGTCAGTGTATCCTGTAGAGAATATTCCCTCATAGCAGACGCCACACTTTCCTCAGGGAATCCGGAAGATTTTCCAGCCTTAAAGATATTAAAATTATTAGTTATATCCTTTCCTTCCTTATATAAAATAATATCTTCACGTTGAAAATTAAAATACTTCAAAGTTGAAATACATACAGCACATATTCTAGGCGATCGATCTATAAATTTTCCTATATTCGCCATACTTTTATAAAACACGGAGAAATATTTTAAAACGTTAATGTCAGTTAAGCTAACAACTAACAACCTCTTATTTATAATATTATTTATTATTATATTTTAATTTTATCCTAAACAACCTAACTCAGACAAGACAAGGATAATACCACAAGTATAAAGATATATAATCTTTATACTTGTGATAATACTACGTCTAAAAAAGTTTTTTTGTTGGTACAGTAACTTATATTTGAAATTCCCGCCTTTCTATTACTAAGACAGCTTGCTTAAACAATATTTACCATGGCAGGAAGAATAATAATTTATTCAAGCAAGATTTGTTACTGCATGAATACTATAATAATTAATAATAATTATTTCTTGGAAAATGCTAATTCCAAATTCCAATTTAAACAAACAGGGATTTCTCATTTTCTCTTAAGGTAGTGGTAGAATTGGTACTTCATTGTGCTGTTATGTTGGCAGACTGCTATCTTCGTCCAGGAGAACTGTCATTTTGTCTGCTATTAATTTTATCTATTGTGTATAAATTGGTGCTAAGTTATTAAAACGGTAATTTAGTAAGTGTTTTATGTCGAAGAAAAGTGTTTATTATATTAGTGAAAAGGTGATCTCGTAGTTGAAGAAAGAAAACTCCATCCTTAAGGTAGGTTAGACAAGTTCGATGTTTTTCACCATGTCGAAATGCGTCATTGCTAATGTACAAACTTTTCTTGTTTCCTCCATACCACGAGCGATAATTTTACTAGACCTGTTGATGACAGTTATTTAACAAGAAAACTAGTTGGTTCCATGAAACACCCAGCTGATTTTTACGACGAATTACGCCCTTGAATATCCTCGAAATCTTTGTTAAACATACGCCCCCCTCTTGTTATTCATCGTTTCTAAAGTATATTTTATAATTGCTTTATTGTACTGTAATCAATTCACGTAAAAAATCATTCTGGACCCATATTGATCACTCCTCGACCCTGTAAACTGCTCATATGAGAGTTATATTTGTGCAGATTACTTTTATGAACTTTTGATAATCTATTTTCATTATCTTACAAATGTGTTACCAACTGAATGTATGATTGTTTTACTTGCATCGTTAAACATACATACTTACCTACCTCTAACTAGTTAACATCTTCGTTCCAATGACTTTTTTTATTAATACAAAGCAAATAAAGCAACAGTTTGCTCTACTTACAGTTACTTTAACAACTGTAGTGTTATAAACAAAGATACGTCCGATTTTGCGATTCACATAAACAATGTTATGTTTTAAGTGTTCAAAATTTGTATAACTGGCTTCAAAATATATTTTTTGCCTTTCCTTTATGTTATATTATCATTATCTGTTATATATGGGGATAGTTTATGTTTTTCTTTGGATAAAAGTTTTTTCGCTGTATTACAGTGTAATTTAAATAAAATTCTTACGATTTCCATTAAATTTACCTATATTTTGTATTTAAAAACTTTACAGTGACAAAGAAAATGAATAATATATAAGGTGCATGCTACCTATTTTATTAAGTAAATCTTAGTGTACCATCAAAATGAAATAAGTATAAAAATTCCAGAATTTTCAAAATCCATTAGATTGCTGTAAAAATAAAGGAGTATAATAAGAAACTTAACCGACACATAGGTATTAATTTGGTAATTTTAAATGGAACACACTCTGTTTTACTGCTACTTCTGTAATACTGTGTCAACTAACATAGGTACCTACCTCTTGATATATTCATGGGTGAAGGGTTTATACCATTATAAAAGCATGTGAAAGTACACTGAGTGTTATATTTAAATAATAGTTTGTTAACTTTCTGATCTGTTTCTTTATTTAAAAAATTTGATCATTGTAGATAAGATCTTACCTTTTTTGTATTTAGGCAACCATTTTGCTAATTTTAATTCTAAGATAAAGTGTGTAGATTAGATACCCTATCAATGAAATATGCAGACATATGTTTAAAATATATACAGAGGCTCTAAACATACCCTACATATTATTAAAGCTTATTAACAAAAATCTTTCGAATGACCTAATGGTATCACTAGGAGTATGCGGAGGAGTATACCTACATAATATACCACTTTGGCACTATGACAATAAAACAATAAACAAACAACAATACCTACAATAAAAATGCTGAATTTACCCGTATTCAGATTGTTATCAAGCAAGTAGATTACTTGAAATTTTATGCACTATTTGGTAGGATGAGATTGAATTTTGACTATTAAAATTCAACAATATATCATTACTTATTTATATATTCAAGTTTTAAATGCATTTTCGGTTCTGTAAAAACAATTTTAATGCTTTAGCCCAAGGCTAAACGAGAGAGGGGGGGGGATTTGTAAGCCTTTATTATTATATTTTAGTAGCTTATTTCGATTAACAATGTTGCTTTTAATATTTAGGTGTATCTACATTTTAAATATATTTTATATACCTATTGTAAATTGTCAATTTCAATGCATCCTTATGTTTGGTGATAATCTAATCATTTTTAATCTCGTATTTGTTTTTTGCGAATTCTGAGAAAGCTAGCAAATAGATATGACAATCCAAAAATACTACTATAATAGGTCTGTTCCAGCAGGCTGTTTGAAATGTTGGAAGTGCTAGAAATGGTACTGAGGATGCGCACTAGCGATTTACTCGTTGTAAATTGCTAGAGCGCATGCTTAGTAACATTTCTAGCACTTTCAACATTTGCAGCACCCTTCTGGATTCTGGAACAGACCTTATAAGAGACGAAGGTCGTCAATACGGTAAATGACGCGAAATCATATATATAATACTACTATATATATGCGCGAAATTAACATATTTATTTCCGTGTAAGCGAATCCAGAGATAAAATTGAATGTTCTGTGACATTAATATGGAAAAATATAATTTATCATTCGTAAAAGTTGTTTCATTCATCATGAATTTTTAAATTATATGATAATATAGGTACCCAAAAATGCAAAATATCGAAACGTAAATGAAATGCAAACGTTAACCTTTATTTTTATGTTTCTCTATGCGCTAAACACATATGAGTAAATATTTAGTCATATGGCTAAACAAGAAAATGGACTGACAAGGAGCAGAAGACAGAACAGAAATGACAGAACAATTTGCAAACTGACTAACATACAAACGCTAAACTCATTCATAGTTGAGTTTGAGTTTAGTAGTTAGTATACGCGATTCATTTTAAGATCGTAGCGCCAAAATGGCAGAAATCTATACTAACCTATGTTCACTGACACTGACGTTTGTTTGAAATTTTATTCATCAAATATTTGTTGTTGAGAACTTTAAACCAGGTAAAAAGCTTGTAAAACTATTTTCAAAGGGGTAAGTAGTGATATAAAATTAAAATGGATTTCAATATTTTTTCGAGTGTTCAATCTGAAAATGACTCTTAACCTCAAAATAGGTATGTCAAATTCTTTATTGGGCATACGGCATACATACCTTTATGGAAATAGTCATTCTTAGAGAAAAGTAAAGAGCACACTCTCAACTCTGTAATGCTCAACTTATAGTTTCCGCGATAGCTCCAGATTTTCCCGCTTTTGGAAAAGTATGAAACTGATCTCGGGGTTATTCTTTGTACAAGAGGAACAATGACGCTCACAACAATAATGATTCATATCTAATCAAAGCAATTAACTAATATAACAACGGATATTTCAAAATTCACAATAGACATACATACGCAAAACTGAACCAATAACTCAAGCGTTAGTTGTGCGTGCCGCCAGTAGGTAGCGTATTGCTTAGCAAGAATCGCGTATAGTCAAAGACAATGTGCATTTGTGCAATATATATGGGCAACCATTTAGAAAAATTTGTTTCAAATATTTGGCAAGACTCAAATTACTAAAATGACGTCCTTCGGCTGTAGTAAACAGCCTTGATACCTAATTACCTACATAAAATGTAGTACAAACAATAAATTTGTGAAGTAGATTTTGTGGTTTAAAAATTTGACCTAATTTCGTTGACTGTTGGTATTTTAAGTGTTTATAATAAATTTTGGTAATTGTCAATTTTATTAACAATAAATAATTTTACTTGTCAATAGTTGAAATAACTATTTGGAAGATTCCTTTAAAACCTGTGTTTAATTGCCATAAAGAAATACAAAAAATATTTGAAATAAAATATTGGTCAGCCAATGAAAATTGCAGGTTTTATGATCTTTTTATAATACTTAAATCTATAGGCGATTCTTGCTAAGCAATACGCTACCTACTGGCGGCACGCATAACTAACGCATGTGGTATTGGTTCAGTTTTGCGTATGTATGTCTATTGTGAATTTTGAAATATCCGTTGTTATATTAGTTAATTGCTTTGATTAGATATGAATCATTATTGTTTTGAGCGTCATTGTTCCTCTTGTACAAAGAAAAACCCCGAGATCAGTTTCATACTTTTCCAAAAGCGGGAAAATCTAGAGCTATCGCGGAAACTATAAGTTGAGCATTACAGAGTTACAGGAGACAAGTATGGATAAAGAAGCTAAAGAACGCAGAGTAGAGAGTGTGCTCTTTACCTTTCTCTAAGGATGATTATTTCCATAAAGGTATGTATGCCGTATGCCCAATAAAGAATTTGACATATTTTGAGGTTAAGTTTCATTTTCAGATTGAACGCTCGACAAATATTGAAATCTATTTTAATTTTATTTCACTACTTACCCCTTTCAAAATAGTTTTACAAACTTTTTACCTGGTTTAAAGTTCTCGATAACAAATCTTTGATGAATAAAATTTCAAACGTCAGTGTCAGTGAACGTAGGTTAGTATAGGTTACTGCCATTTTGGCGCTTCGATCTTAAAATGAATCGCGTATATTCTTTGATTATATCGACATCTCAAATAAATAAGTAGGATTGTCTTCCTCAAAGACAATAGAATAGAGGTCACTGCTGTAATGTGGCCTGCTGCGGAGAAGCAGGTCGCTATCCGTCTGTCAATTAGACAATAATTATTGTCAGACGGATAGTAGCATAGCCGCATAGACCCAAAGAGGGCACTACGGTGTATTCCTCACCGCTCACTAAGTACTATTATTATACGGTTGAAGAAAAAAGATATTTAAGTACTTCCATTGTAGAAAACATCTATGTATATCAGTATTTTCAAAGGGAAACTAAACATTTTGATAGAAATGCAAAATAGGTAATTAAACATCTCAATATTATAATATAATCTTATCAGTATGCGTTCAATAAAGATACCAAACGAAAGAAAATCTACTATAGAGGAAACCTAACCTATTTTAGGAAATAGTTTTGGCCATAAAATATCACAAATTTTCATTCATTTAACCGCAGACAGAAAATTACTCATTTGTCTGATTTGACATACCGGATGTATGGTGGTGGATAATATGGTCAAGCTCATCAAACCACTAAAAGATAGACACTATTCTATATGGCTTTCGAAAAAATGAATGATTTACCAACAAATTTACTCAAACGTTTAATTTGGAATCAGAAATTCACTTCAGTATTAGCTAACTAGTGTTTCGAACTGTGTATCTTCAGGCAGAGATGAGGTTAAAACATTTCGACGGATTATTGATTAGGAATTTATACAGCACGTTCAGCATTTACTTAAAAAATACAACCTCCAATTAGTCTATGTAGATTTTTTTGATCATGCTTTTTTATAAACAGAGTCTTCAGGCACAGAAATACTAAAATATTATTTCACAGTGAATTTTGTATACCTACCTAATCGTACGAGTTACTTATTTTAAAGCTGCCTTCAGAAATAATAGGAAACCCTTTCTGTGTGAATTAAATAGTGAAAATTAATTAATTATTAAAGCTATATCTATTACCTATACAGTCTGGCGACTGGTTCTTCATAGATTGGGTTGGTTCGTTGGTTCTTGATCAGCGACGAAAGGGTGAGCCTACAAAAAAATTGCATTGATGTTCCACCAAATCTAAGGGTCAGTGGCGTCCAGATATCGTATGTGAAAGTTTATCAAAAAATATTATAATTTGTACCCGTAAAAATGTGATTATTTAGTTAAAAATAGTTTTTCTCATTATTTTCTTTTAAACTTGCCTTGCAAAAATAAGTAAGTAGATGTATCGAATGATTGGAAAATAATTTTAAAGAAAAAATATAGCATTTATTCTTGGATAACAAAAAATGAACACATAAATGTTGCGATGCGTAAATTTGATTCTGGATTCAGTTTGAATCAGAATCATCGCCGTCGACGTTGTCCATAACGTCACTATCATCTGTATCACTCTCATTTGGACAAACAGTAATAATTATTGGCTGAACTTCTTTTATAAACCGATCGTTTTCCCAATCCCCATCTTCGATGCTTATTACATGTTGGCAATATTTTTTCCACACGGTAACGCCGTTTCAATGGTACACCTAATTATTTCAAAATGAAAATTATCTATTTTTTCGACCATTGTTAGACCAGGCCATTTTTTACCCGGAGAAGACACTACATTTTCAGGATTGATTCGTATTCGTTCCTCATCTTTGGCGTGGATTCGTCGAACAGAACATATAGGTACCAACTCCTGTGTAAAGACATGCTCTCTCTTGTGTGCGTTTTAGTGGTAATCGCAAAGCATTATTCTTTGCTTCTTCACACACTATCAACATTCGCTATCACCTCCCTCGTTTGTCCTCGAAGTAATTTTCCATGAATATATTTATTAAACCTTGAATGTTATAGATAAGAGCGCAAAATGTATCTAAAAGGGAAATACCCTAGCCCTAGCCCATCAAACTACGCCACTGGGAATGAATACAATAACAACTGGGAAATATGCACTCCTTTACATACTTTTGAATTTCGCCGAATGCCAGCACTTGTTTACTTTTATGGCATGGACTAATAAGAATTCGATTAGCCACCTGTTTCACGACAAACTCTTGACTTCAGTCCCCCTGTTGCCTGAATTACGGATATGCGATATGCCACCTGGGTTCATGAAAAAAAAGTTTTCATTTGTGCGTATGCCCTTGTATGTCATCTTGTTTTTCAGCAGTTTTATAATAAAAAGTTGTATACTTATCATTGGCAGCCTGTTCGGAAAAGCGGAAAAATGCTTTATTTAAATACAAGTTCATGTGACAATCACAGCCCGTTGGACTCAATATGGACGCTAACAATATGCCGGTGGTTTTCCGAGGAATTTTCTGTGTTGAATTTCATTTTAAAATACATGATAGCCTGACTAAAATCGTACTAAAACGCATAATTTGCGACTAAAAAATGAAAATCACTTTTCTATTTGAAGAATCTGGGATTCATTCTTTTTCGTCATGAGAATATATGCATTATAATACGATCTGAAAGGCATACTGGGTAAAATCGCAACAAAAAATCTCACTAACTGCCAGTCTAAAAATACGTTTTTTAACTTTTTGTTAAGATCGCCTGAAATATTTTATAAGAAACACTATAATGACAATGAATAAAAAGGTACATTATCAAGTTTTGGTATATTCTGTTTTAGATAATGTTGTTTGTAAACCTACTAGGTAGGTACCTCATTAAAAACAAAAAAAAAAAAAAAAGAAAACTCTTGACCTTTAAAAAAATGGAATTTTCCAGAAGTAAATAAATAGTTTAGTAAAACCACATTCTTATTATTTATCAATGTTAATTTTTTATCTAATAAGAGTGACAATACAATATTTATTTATTTTTACTGTGAGATTAATAAAATGAAGTTTGAATAGATATATTCACTTTATGTAGGTACATATTTTTAATAAAGTGGATACTCGAAGCGGATGGTTCTTTATGAAACATCGTGAAAATAATTGTTTTGAAAAAAACATTGATCTCGTTTATTAGACATTTACTCTATTGAAACAGGCCTAATAAGCCGAAATACTAGTATATAGTGTTTTCTATATATTTCTTGGAACATCAAATGAGGTCAATGTTTTTTTCAAAACAATTATGTACCTACATATTTTTCTTGACTTAACATAAACGGTGTGATATGATAAATTATAACTTGAGGTTTAATGAAACTTTTTATATACAACCATACAACACAGCATCAATGCAAAAAACCACCTTTGTTGAGGGTTTGAGTATTTATAATCAGTTACCAATGGCGATTAGAACCTGTACAAGGATAAATACATTTAGGAGTAGGTTAAGAAAATTTTATTTTTAGGAGGATATATTTCGATTTTGTATTACTATCGATACTGTAATTATGTACTGTTATAATAGCTATGAAGCTAATAAAGTTCTATTCTATTCTAACAGTTATTTTATTTTAAACAAATTGTAAAAACTGGATTTGAACTTGAAAATTTAGAACTTGTTTTCAATTACATAAAATACTGTTTGAATTAGTAGGTATTTGGAAATATTTTTTAATGCAAATGTTTACTTTCACAATCTATATTTTTTACAGTTTGTTTTCAATCGTAAAGTAACTTAATAAAAACCAGTAACCAGTGGATTATAAAAATACTAGGGGGAGTATGGGATACTCCCACCATACCTATATTATATGATATGAATGATTGATTATATCAGATTATTAAACTTGAAACTTGATTAAACTCTACAGTTAACCAGTGGGGAAGATATGGCTAATCAGTACTAATTTAATAAAGAAAAAAGATGATATACAAATATAGACAAAAAATGTATCCTATCTCTACTAATAACATGACGGCATAGGTATAAGGTTTTTTCTATACATAAGTATAGACTTTGGTATATTCTACCATTCTTGTAGAGAACGGTTACTATGTAATATGTAGGTACTAACTGTAGACAATGGGTTTTATCCAAGGAATTTTTGTATCAGAGCTTGTATTCTTAAAATTTTTTTTTTCTAAATTTTAGTTTCAATCTTTTTTTTTTTTTGACAAAAATGGTTATCTACACGATTTTCGGTTTTTTATTTCCTTTAGATCAAGGAATTTATATTATATCAATTCCTTGCTTTATACAGGGTGTCCCAAAAACACACCGACAAATTTTAAGGGGTGGTAGGGGACATGAAAACAAACCTTTTTTGTTTAATAAATATATGTCCGCAAATGAGCCGTTTGGGCTGTAGGCTGTAGAGCAATAAAATGTTTTAAATCGTACCTAAATAACTAAATTAATTCTTAATTTAGTTGGACACCACTGTATTTCGTTCAACAATTTTTGTTTCAACTACGCTTCTTGTTGGGAGAAAAAAAATTTCTTTATCACAGTAAACATTCCAAAGATGCCAATTTTAAGATCGTAGTATTATTTGTGAGTTATTTTGTGGCATCAGAACATTGACTTTGATAATTTAGAATTCAAAATTTGTATTGAAAATGGACGATAATTTCTCATTTGAAGAACTTACGGATATACACATTGCTTGTGGTGCAGCAAATTGTAATGGAAGAAAAGCTGGACACTTATATGGACCGGCAACCTTGTCATACAACCTTTGCTTTCATCCATCGTCGCCTTAGAGAAAGTGGAAACCTAAAGCATGCTGGTAATGGTGGTCGTCCAAGAACAGCTCGTATGGTTGAATTTGAAGGAATTCTACACTGTCTGAAGGTAAATGAATCTACAAGTGTTCACGCAATTACACACCAAATGGGATCGTCTAAGTCGACGGTACACCGTGTCATGCATGAACAACTCCTCTACCCCTACCATTCACAATGCGTACAAGCAGTAAATCTTGAAGATTATACACATCGATTAGCTTTTTGCCAATGGTTTTTGGGTCACAACTTAATAGAATTTCACTTCAGAGAATAGTGTTTTCTGATGAGGCATGTTCCACGCGCGATGGTCATTGTAATGGCAGAAACATCCACAGTTGGGATGATGGAAATCCTCACGCTGTGGTCTCTAGAAGACACCAGCAACAATTTTCAACATGTGGGATGCTATTGTTGGAGAGAATCTAATACATAGTTCACTTGCTGCCTAAACATTTGAATGTTTATCTCCATTTTCTGCAACATGTTTTTCCTCTTATTTTTAGAAAATGCCCCCTTAGACATTAGAAATAGCATGTGGTTTCAACATGACACCTCCATATTTTGGTTTGAACGTACGCCAGTGTCCGGACTGGATCCGGATTGGAAGAGGAGGTTCCGTGGCCTGGACCGCGCGTTCTTCCGGTTTCAACCCCCTGGATTTTTTCCTTTTGGAGTCATCTCAAATCATTAGTCTACAAAACGCCTATTTTTAATGAGGAAGATCTCTTAGCAAGAATAATGCCCAGTTGTACCCAGAAGCTATTCCAGGAGTATTCCAGTCAATGAACTGACGGTGAATCCTTTGTATTGAAGCAAATGGTCAACATTTTGAACCCTTATTGTAAACCATCATTTATTTATCAATGAAACAAACTCCAACACAAACAAAAAGTGATTTATTTTATTAATGTTCTCCTGAACATTTTTTGTACATAAATATTAATTATTTATCACTGAAATAAACAAAACATACCAAAACCATTTTTTCTTTTTTCTGTTTATTTCTGTATGTTTATTAAATAAAAAAGGTTTGGTTTTTATTTCCCCTTACCACCCCTTAAAGTTTGCCGGTATGTTTTTGGTACACCCTGTATATATGTATTATATTTTTTATTGAGTTCCGTAAAATATTTCAGTAAAATAAAATGTTTATTGCAAAATCCCTACAAAGTGACCACCAAGTAGTAATACTTTGGTTTTTAGAGACCAAATAATATGTTTCCCTGAAATCTGCCAAATAGACACATGCTTTATTGATATGGTTGTCTCAAAAAGTAACTATTAAAAATTTATTTTATTCATTACCATTATAACTGTATTTTAATCCATTTTTGATGAATTCATAAAAGTTTTGGCAGATTTCACTAGAGGCTTTTTAAACCTATACTTGAGTTACTGAAAGATTAATTTGCATCACATTCGAGCAAAAGCTGTGGTTGTGAAATAACAGGGAAACTCCAGGCTGCGGAGTTTTTTAGTTAGTAGAAAACCAGTTTAATACATGCTTTTATGACTTCATTCGATTGGTAACTTGTGCTCCAGTATAAAATTGATTGTTTTTGAACAAATCTAATGTGAATATTAAAAAATGTTTTTGGTTTCCAGTGTCAAAACCAAAGTTGAGGAAATGGCAAACCGATCCGGCACAGCACAGAGACCCAACGGCTCGACGCAGGGCAAGATCTGTCAATTCAAGCTGGTGCTACTGGGCGAGAGCGCGGTGGGAAAGTCTAGCCTGGTCCTGCGCTTCGTCAAGGGCCAATTCCATGAGTACCAGGAGAGCACTATCGGGGCGGCTTTCCTCACGCAGACCGTATGTCTAGACGACACCACTGTGAAGTTCGAGATATGGGATACGGCAGGGCAGGAGAGGTAGGAGGTTTTTTAACAAAGTATTAACTAAGGTACAATCTTGGATCAAATTAATTTCTTTAGAAATATATGTATTACATCCACCTTTATACAGGGGTTTTTGAAATACAAACCCTGGATTCCCAGTGGAAATGGTACAGTTTGTACAATCCACATATTATATTTTTTATTACCCCATACAGGTATCACAGTTTGGCCCCAATGTACTACCGGGGCGCTCAGGCTGCTATCGTGGTGTACGACATCACGAACCAGGATACGTTTGGCCGGGCCAAGACATGGGTGAAGGAGCTGCAGCGGCAGGCCAGCCCCAACATTGTTATAGCGTTGGCGGGCAACAAGCAGGACTTGGCCAACAAGCGTATGGTGGAGTTCGAGGAGGCGCAGACCTACGCCGACGAGAACGGGCTGCTGTTCATGGAGACGTCAGCCAAGACGGCTATGAATGTGAACGATATCTTCCTAGCAATAGGTGAGTGGGAACTGTATTATTTGACATTGCTATGCATGTTTTTTTTTGTTTGTTATAGTAAATGTGTATCGGATTTAAACAAAGACACTTTTAGATGTTTCATGTGACTGAGGTATTTAAACAGAAAAATAGACTTTATTTATGAAGTTTGTAATTATTTGAACACTAACTTAATCAGAAATAACGTTTTTTCACAATCTTTTCCTTCTCTGATTACTTTCAGTACTTTTTTAGAGGTAATGTCACTTCATGGGGTTTAAAATAATTTATTCCATAATCACACCACAGAGCTCTATGAATCTCTAATGTTTTGTGTATGCCCGATAATAAATTAATAGTTTTATCCCCCCGAAGATGGGTTATTCTTTCATAAAATTGTGATAAATTGCGATAGAATTGTGAATAAAAATGTGATACACCTGTTTCATATTTATTTACACTCGATTACTTTCGCTTATAATTGACTATTGGTGTACAAAGCACAAATTAAACTTATTTTTACATTCCACGATGTGTAGGAAAAGAAATTAGTAAATATTATCCTATACAAAGGATTAAGTTTCCTTCGCAAGGCTAAAAGTTAAAAATATATTAATCAAATAAGAAACTCCCACAGGAAACATTTCACGGTTTTCCCTTTAATACAGACAGCATAATTTCTCGGGCTTGAATAATAATCCTATTAGTGTATATCCTGTGCTTTAAATAGTGTAATTGGTATGCTACACTGCATGTTTCTCTTTTTAATTGGAACTGGATGTGTGTAAGAACTGTAAGAGGAAGTTGTTCAAAGGTTGCAGACGGAAAGAATGTGAAACTAAAAAATGAAACTAGATATACCTAACATTAATATATTTACAAGATTATTTATAGATAATAAACTAAGAGGTATATTATTTATACAATTATTTAACTATATCAAATATTTAAATTTATGTATTATAATATAAAATGAAAATATGTTCTTTCTTTGGTTAGGCTATCATACTACTGCAGTCTATCAGTTTTAATAATATTTAAGACATAATAATGGTTCAGAATTGTAATATGAAACTTAAATGTCAGACGTTATGATTATTGATTGCAATATATAAGTACATAACAGTTTTGATAATGTTACCTAAGATTTCAGGTCATATCTGAATCATACTGGAAATAATTTAATGCTGACCTGTGTGGGAGATTGCAAATTATTATTAATGTTAATGCAGCAGGATTGGTATAAATATAAGGGTGAATAGAAAAGTTCCCTTTTCTAACAAGTACTTTTTTTAGTTTATAAGTGGAAGAATGTACAAAGTATGCAATACACTCCGGTGTACTGCAAGGGTCTAATTTAGCCCCATTATTGTTTTAAATTTTTATTATTGATCTACCCTCTCATATATAACTCAAATTACTTACTTTTTGCTGATGACAAACATTTTTAAAATAATAAACAATTTAAATGACTACAAGTCATTACAAGAAGACCTTAATAGAGTTCATGAGTGGAGTCGTATAAATAAATTATACTTTAATTTAGAAAAATGTGCTTCCATGACCATACATTGTAGAAAAGCTTCCATTATGTTTGATGACAATATGGATAATCGCAATTTAAATAGAATAAAAATTATGAAGATCAGTTATTCTTTAGCAACATATAGAAAAAATGTAGCATCAGATAATAGAATGCGTGGTTTCATTTTTAGACAAACACTTTGTTTTAACAGTTTAAAAATATTAAAACTTCTATATTACTTATACGGAGATCGAATATGGGAGCATTATATGGTACACGGAGCCACAAGTGTATTTGAGTACGATTGAAAGAGTTCAAAATAAGTTTTTAAGGTGTCTATACTACCTGAAAGATAGACAATATCCAGCTATGTTACTATACGATCTACATTTCTTCGTAATGAATTTCAGATTTTACCATTAGAAGTAAGGCGTAATATAAACGTTGCTATGTTTGTATACAAACTACATTAATGATAGTTATTTGTTAAGTTTAATATACTATACAGACTATACTATGTTTAAATAAGTGAATTTCTTATGATTTTATCTGCAACTATGCACATTCTAAACTTATAGTTAGTTAACTATTGGTTAAGTAACGGTAACCAGCTATTGTGAAACTGGTCCATAATGTTCCATCCAGAAGGACTCGCAATCTATTGATGTTTAATACATCTACTATTGTTAATACTATGCGATCTCCTCTTCTGTAAATGCTAAGGCTAGCCAATGAAATCAACAATGTTAATGTGCTATATTTCTTTTCTACTTCCATTAGAAAATTTAGAAATATAGTCTCAACTTATTTTAATGACTTGCAGCCATAATTACAAAAATATTTTTTATACCTTTTTATATCTCGCGTTTGTTGTTGGTGACTGACTTGTTTTTGTTACCAATGTAATAATAATCTCGCCACTTTGTTGTTTTTTTTATTCCATAAATCCATGTAACTATCCTAAACTAAATCCACTAAATCCATGTGTTTGGGTTGTTGTTAAATAAATAAAAATAAGATTGATTTGAATAATTTTGTAGAACTTCATTTATTTATTTAATTTAACAAAAGTTCACAAGTTCACCAATATAATTTGCACAATCTCTGCTAATTTCGAAGATACGAGTATAAATTTGCCCCAGTACCTTGTAAAACGGTCAAGTACTATGGAAATTAATACAGAGTTCTTGTATCATTATCTATCATTAAAATAATGTGTAAATGTAAAAGACAATAATTAAAAAGGGTGGGTTAGATTTTTGTAATTTTTTTTTTTTTTAAATAAACGAGATTGTTTCCATTATTTTGGCTTAATTGCAGTACAAAGAATTGCATTTGTTAATTTTTATGGAGATTCTGATGAAAGGAATCAGTTTAATATAATTATTGTAATTACAAAATCAATTCTTTATATCTGTACTTGTTCTGTATCTTTTTTATTGGTCATTGTGTTAAAGTGGTTTTTCTTTTATACTTTGGTTTTTTCTTTCAAAATTTCTGAAAGATATGGTACGGTATGGTTGCTATCGAATTTTCTGTCAGTCATTGGTTATTTATTAAATAAGTTAGATTTTCAACCAAATTTAAGTACTTGTTTTTTATGAATATATTTAATTACAATTTATATTTATTAAATTCATCTGACATTATTTACCTATTTTTCTTTTCATACTTGTGTATGGTTAGAGACATCTCAATGCGTTAGTTGCATTAGAATGCAACATTAAATGATGTTTTAATAAATAATACCTCCAGAAATGGCAGTGTATTGTTACTACTACAATTTTTAATATAAAATGATGGTCTTTAATTATTAAATTTGTATTTTTTACTGATATTTAGGATTTGTTATATTTTTCTCGGCGATGCATAATTCCTTTTCAATTTTCTCAACAGCTCAAATCAAATTATACTAACCTGTCTTGTTGCCATTAATTTTGTATGCTGTCCTCAAAATATGATAAAAGTTTGTTAGCAACTATTTTAAATTGTCAAGAAAACCTCTTAGATGCAGTCTGAAGGCTTTTGTTGTGTTGCAGCTAAGAAGCTCCCCAAAAATGAACAGACCACCGGCCAGGGGGGCAGCGGCCAGGGCAGACGGCTGGCGGAAGGGGACACGGGAGCCAAGGCCGCCGGTAACTGCTGCAAGTGATGGTCCGCACCTGCTGGACGAGTGTTAATTCTGCAACAGAGAGGACTGGACTGTGCTGCGGCACTTTAGTGATATATAAGTGTAATACAGGTCCTTCTTTATTAAATGCAACTCTCGACGTACACTGTCATATATTCAGAGTGGAGAAAAATCTATTGTGGAATGCGTTTTAAATGATTTTCTGTGCCCGCGTGGCATTTAAATTTGTGATAAATGTACCTATTTTAATTGTCTTCTTTTATATGTATGTAATATCGATATCTGACAGTGTAGGGCATTGAATGAGATGGTTTAGATTGATTGTACGTTTCTCAACTGCACCAGCCCTTATATAATAGACGTTATGCCCCTAGTTTCTATTCGATTCACACCTTCTACGTGCAATTATTATTCATTAACCCCACTTTCTTGCAGTACCATCAGTCTAAAGCATAAACTTTCAATTTATACTTACGTGATTTAGAGTAAGTGTAAATCGTAAGCTACAAACTACGTTACATGTATTTTATTAGTGTAATTTTTCAGTAAAAGTACGTTTCATAACAACACTCTTTATCGTTTCTATTTTTAAATTATGAAAGTTTACATAGTGTATTTTTTATATAGCCAATCTGTTTTGGAACATACTTTTAAATCATACGATGCATGACTGAGGTTTCGTTAATGTAAGTTTATATATATATAAATATATATATGAAAGGCGTAGCTGTTCATAATTTTTAATGATCGTCATGTGTCAGCATCGCGTCCCAGGGCATCGCAATCCCGAACCGTTACATCGTTTGGGATTGCGGCGCTTGCGACGTAAATTTACAATTCATATAATTTAGTAGGTGTACAAGTAGTGAGGTGGTTGTACAGAATTTTAAATGAAAGATACTAATTAATTTCCGATGGCAGTCGTTTATCTTACTTAACTAGCATTCCGCAGGGTGTGTGACTTGGTAGGGTACGGTAGGCGTTGCCGATGGTTTTAAGTGGATGTTCGGATAATGTTGAGTATCATTGTATTATATTTGAATATAAATATTAAATTTATTATTTTATTTGCTTGCTTATATATGGTTATAATAATTCTGTATGCACAGGATCAGATTGTACAGGAAAATAAAACATACTCAATAAAGTTATTATGATATATTATGATGTTTTGTTTTTTATCATTTTCCCCTGCCTTTTTCAGTATTAGGCATATAATAGTCAGCCAAAAAGGGAGTCTATTTGCTTGCTACTGTTTTGAAAAGAAACCAGTTTAAAAAATAGGATACACATGTTATGAACATTGGCAAGGAGTGTTCTACCTTCTTCATTTGTAAATAAGAACTAAAACGGTTTAACTCGAAATAGCTATTCTCCTAGTGATGTCGAGACGATTGCTTAATTATTGGGTAACGTTCAAATTGTGCAAAACTGAGGAAATACAAGAATTTCCTGCTTTGATTGTCTCCAACCGCAGACAGGTTTTGGTCTTATTTAATCTTGTCAGTGCAGCATAAGTGATGCTGCGTGCCGACAAGAGAAATCTAATTCTTGACAAGTTCATATGTTTATCATCGATAGCTCAATGAAACAATCAAAACGAATAAATTGTCACAAATCGAATTACTAGACATATGATAATATTAGTGTGTTAACAATTTAATGTGGAACACTGTTGTAAAATTTAAGGGGACAGCATGATTTCAATTATTTTTGTGCTGACTGGAGTGTGACGTGTGAGTTGGCTTGCTTATGAAACTTATCGCATAGATTGGATATTCCATGTCACTGTTAGTTGTTTCAATATGCTTTTTAAAAATTTGTTTATGCAATTTTTTTCAAAACCTGGCATTGTAGCGTTGAAACGTTCCATAAAATTTAAATACCAGTACTTTCCTAAATTTATCATGTGTAATAATTACAAACATACCTACTAAATTAGTAATTTATTTCAAACATTAAGATGGCTTGGGAAATAACATCAGAAAAATTACATTCAGAAAACAGTGGAGTTCAGCAGTTAAGTACTTATATACTTATATTACGCATTTATAAGTAAGCTTTATTTTCTGTAACCAATAATTTTGTTATCGATGATCAGAGAATAATATAATATGGTGGAAACTACAGACAAATATTTTGTGTTTAAGATCATAATTTTATTACTATAACATTTGCTGTGTTACTGTGTTTTAGGTATATTATACTAATCTTTTTGTAATAAACTTTTTTCCTTTATATTTTTGTTTTCTTAATATAATCTTTTCTGATGTATTTGTCAATTTTCAATTATTTCTAAAGTGTTGATGTTTAAATTACAATACTAACTACTGAATCCTAAAAGGATCTAAAAGAAAATGCTAAAAATGCCAGTTAGGTACCCAACTGTTTTTTATTAAAATCTTCCGAGTTATTGCAGTTATTAAAAAGATTTTACGTCTCCCTGTGGTATATTCTACCTTCTCCTAATTTCTATTTTATTCTAAACATTTTCTGTGTTAGGTATAAGAAGTATAGACATTTATGCAATTTTATATTATTGTATAATAATATACCACCTCGGAAACTATACTACCTATCACCCTTTCTTATATAAAACAAGGCAATCACTCTGTAGGTAGGCATGGTACATAATTTTTGGTTAAAATAAATATTCAGTGGTCTTAGTGGTCTTCCTCTTATTAGGATTTCCATAATTTCTTCTACATAATTAGGTATTGTTTGTCCTTACTTTTGGAAATAAATGCAGTTATCATTTGTTGTTGGTAAGCTAAACATAAAACAGTAATAGATACTTAGGTATAGTTAAAATTTAGATTATTAAAATTTTGAATTTTTATCCATTATTTGTCACATTTCAAATCGCGAAAATAGTTACCTAAATATACACGGTGTTTAAGTTTTATTTGGAAAACTAATTTTGAAAATAGTTGCCGCCGTATAAAATAAATCACGAGGTTTTATTTCATTTCATTTAGGTATATTTAAATTAAATAAAAAACCTAGAAAGTAGATCGGTGTTACACATGGATTAATTGATTTTAAACTGTTTTATTATAAGTACCTAGTGTAAAATAGGTACTTAGGGCCGGTTCCATAATTAAAATTAAAGGAACTTTAGCTAAATTTTCTTTTAAATGCCTTGGACACAGTTGTAACTGTGTCCAGACACAGACGCATAAATAACAGTATGTAACCAAGGCAGGTATTTAAATATAACTTTAGCTAAATAATGTTCTTTATTTTTTTATATCCGGCCTTTGAGGACGGATATAAATATTATTACCGGAATGTTACATATTATCTACTCTTTGCTGTAAATAAATATGTTTTAGAAGCAATAAATTATTATTAACTATATCATTAAGTAACAGTAAATGCAATTTGTTGCACTCTCCCTATTTCTATCCATTTTAAAAGGGGCGAGCTATTTTCGGGATGGGATGCAGTGCGTAAATAACTGCAAAGCAAAACAGAGCAAGCCGCGTACCGCGTATTAGTAAAATAGTGGGGAACCTTAGACGGCCGTGAAGCACGTCAAAATATGACAAGTTATACTTATACACACCTTTACAAAAACTGATCCTGTATTTTTAAATAAATTTTACGTTTTTATGTGTTTGTAACTAATGTGCACTACGATGAACAATTCGAGGGGTAGGCCTTTCGGTCCTGACGGCTGCCAAGTGCAAGTTGGTCAAGGGACATGTGGCGAAACGAGGACGTTGGACATCATCAATGAATTCAAAAGGCTTTATGAGGAAAAGATGCACCAGATTGATACAGCTGGTGGAGGTGATTGTTTGCAGGTACGTCTGCTTTATCCTTTAAAAAAAAAGAAATGCGGGGGTGTGGTTCTATTTTGTTTTGACGTGTAGTCGTGTTAGGTTGCTGGTTGCTCGGTCGGCAAGGATGCGGGAATTTTGAACTTGTTTAGGTATAGTGTGTCCCAAACAAAGCGTTATTAGACAACCATCTTTAAAACAAAGCCGCAATTTAGGCAAACTCATAACACAGTCTGTTATTTTAATTTGGTAGGATAGCATGTAAAGCTAAATTTGATCAAGAACTACATAAATTACAAGAAAGTAATGCAATACCTTTTGCTCCTTGCATGGTGGTGTGAGATAGATTACATAGTAAGCAATAATATTAACGAGTGGTTATTTGACAATGAGTAAAACGTGTGTTAAATTCTTGGTTGCATCAATGTTTTATCTTAGTTGATTGATCTAGGTGTTTTATTTGATTTTGTAGGAAAAAGTCAAGTTGCAACAAGAATGGATATCCGACTTGTCCGATCAGAATGAAATGCTTGTGAGGGCTGTGGAGGAATTGGAACACGAAGCCACGGAAAGAGTGCGTCTTTTGGAGGATAAATTGCAAAAAAGTGCGCAGTGTCTTTGTGAGGTAGGAAAACATTTTCTGAAAGGTATTGTGCCATATAAATATAACAAATAAATTGGAACTTATTTTTATACACGTGTGTTCGTTAAAATTCAGCTCTTTGGAAATATAAATTAAACCTTTTTGAGTATTGTCAATAGAGATTAATTTAAAAAAGATATAATATATTTACAAAACCCATTTAACTTTTTTAATGAAACACACCCTGTTTAATTATATTAATTTGAATAGATGTTATATAATAAAAAAAATATATATAGGTACAGGGTAAGTTACCTAAGACATCTCGGTGGATTACTCAGTTGCAACAGAAAATACATTATTTTCCTTTTAGACCATTATGTACGCCTCTCAAAGCCAATTTTTAAAGTTATTTTGGAACATATAGCGTGATCCCGTGTAGAGGGGTGAAGCAGTGCAGATGGGTGAACCAAATTTATATTTTTTTAAATAGAACACACCCTGCCCTGTATTTTTCAATTGCATTCAATTCGCATTTCTTTTGCCTGCAAAATGATATTTTATTTTTCAAATTCGAATGCGCGTTGCAAAGTTATCTTCAAAAAACGCATTTTTCAGGGACGCACTAGGAAAGACATTTTACAGACACATAGTAGTATCTTCGTTCTTCATAGCTACAGTTCTGAAGTCTGCATTTTTTATACAGAGTGTTTTTCACAGGAGTAGTAATTTATCAATTTTCAAACAGCTGAAACTCATTTTTTTTAAATGGAACACTGTATTTTTTTGTCTCCATTAAGAAGGACAGATAAATATCTTCAATTTGTTTCCTTCGAATGGCATGTCTAAGCTTAACAGTTTTTAAGAAAATCGAAGGAATATCCAAAATCAATAGAATATATCTACACCAAGATTCTGCAAAGTTACCTATAGACCAAGAAAATGTTTCACTGACGCTTCTGTCAACAAAAATACTGTCGTCGTCAATATTCATTGACCGTGGTTATGACGATAGTTTGCGGCGGCGCCGAGCGGGATTATCGCTCTTTACCCTCCCCATCACTGTAGGCCTGGACTGCCTCGTAGAGGTGGACCCCATCCTTCACCAACCCCGATCACAATAAGTGATAGGTGTGGGCGATTCTTGGGGTCTCGTCCTGTCCTGGCTCTACCCTGCAGGCTGGGTAGGATCTTCTGGCGCTCTTCTGTCTTGTCTTCTTTCTTCGCCTGGATTTGTAACCCACCGGGGGTAGTATGTCTCGGGCGAGGGGATGAAGTGCCGCTCTCGTCCTGAGTGGTCAAAAGTATTCTCATTGTGTCAAGTTGTTGCAAGTTCAGATACAAGTCAAGAGCATAATATTTTAACGTAATTTATTCCCTCGATTCTCCCAAAAACTGTCAACGGAACAAATTGAAGATATTTATCCGTCATTGGCAATGGAGAGAAGAAATACATGGTGTTTTATTAAAAAAAATGAGTTTCAGCTGTTTGAAAATTGATAAATTACTACTCCTGTGAAAAACACTCACACATACACATACGTACCGGGCTTTTCCTTTAAGATTGAACCCTCCCTTATTTCGGTTACTATTTACTTATTTTACATTTTCAAAAAACGAATCTATATAGAATTCATATGTTTCAGTGGGTAATGCGATATAATAATTTTGAGAATCAGTATTTTAGGTCGGTAATCGTTAAGTGCTGTTTTTATCAATATCTTCGTTAAATTGTTAAATCAATATACAACTATTATATATTGTTGTACGTAGAAAGACGCAACGAATTTAAAAATGCAAAAATATATAAGGTGATCCATTTAAAAAATACAACTCTATAGTGCCCCCTGTATGTTTTTAGAGATAGAAAAAAATCTAATGGCATATTTGAAAATTTAGGAAAATTTTACATAGATTCGTTGTTGAAAATATAAAATAAGTAAATAGTAACAGAAATAAGGGGAGGTTCAATCTTGAAGGAAATACACTGTACAAAAAAATGCATATTTCAGAACTCTAGCGATGAAGAACGAAGATAGTCCTATGCGTCTGCAAAATATCTTTCCTTAATCACTGAAGATAACTTTTTGATTGTGATGATTTTTTAAAGCGCCCCTGCAAAAATGCGTTTTTGGAGATAACTTAGCAACCCCGCATCCGAATTTGAAAAATTCGGATGCGGGGTTGAAATTATTTTGCAGGCAAAAGAAAGGCGAATCGAATGCCATTGAAAATACAGGGTGGTCCATTAAAAATAATATAAGTTTGGTTCACCTTTCTGCACTGGACCGCCCTGTATGTTCCAAAATAATTTAAAAAGATAGCTCTGAGTGGTGTACATAATGCCCTAAAAGGAATTCTATAGCAACTGAGTAACCGACTCTGAGGCGTCTTATCAGGTGACTCACCCTGTATAATAAGTGATTTTTTATGCTAAAAATGCCTTTTTTAAATAAAGGTAAATCTTATTTACTTTTATTTAAAAAAAAACTCGCACGACTTTCGGACTTTGATAATTTAACCGATCTCGTATGTTCTTACACAGAAGATATTAATAATAGTAGATTTCACCTAATGAACATATCATGTTTTCTGTAGTTTCTCTAGATTATATATTTGATAAAGATCATAAAAGTATATTTATTTAAAGTAGTTATACAAATAAGTAGTTGGTTCTCAAATTTTGAGAATAAATGTAAGACCCGTTTCACATGAAGCGTATGATCAGTACTGATCATCGGGACAGATGACCAATACCATTTGTTTATTGAGCATTTCACATGAAGCGCGTATGATCAGTGCGTATAATTTGGTACGACGGGCGTACGCCGAGCTCGTGCGTCGGCGTATTACCTATCAGCGTGCGTACAAGCCATTGTTGTAATAATGAGCGATTTTACATGTTTACTGATGGTCAGATGCATAGGTACCGACTATTCGTTGTAGGCGAAATTGCCAAAAGTCTGTAAATGATTCGATCAGTGATTATAACATTTTAATTTAATTTTAAATTTATACTTAAAACAACAGCGACTTTTCTACAACGGTACATTGTTTATTGAATTCAAATTTGGGAACTGACAATGGTCCGTCATGTGAAACGGGTACGTTCAAATTGTATCATCAGCACTAACTTTCAGCGCTGACCATCAGCTCTCTGATCATACGCTTCATGTGAACCGTCACTAAGGCCACCAATTCTCGCACTTCCATAATACGATTATATCTCCCTCTTTCCTCGCCTTCAGTGAAATCCCGGAATGCTTTAACAATAAAAACAAAGAAAAAAAAAAGATAACAAATAAATACAATCTTGGACAGACCCCCATCATCGTAAGTTTCCATTGCAATCTATTTTAAGAAATTGGCGATGACCCGTAGTTTTTCTGCAGGTGATGAAGAGGTATCGCGACTATGACGTTACCAATGACTTACTAGCTGAACCTTTGCAGAAAATGTTCTGTCTGGAAAACGATCAGAAAAACCTGCTGGAATTCATTAGGAGAATTCGCGAAGAAAAACAATGGAGCGTTGATGGTCTTAAGTTCTTCGATATAGCCTACAAGGACTTGTTTGGCCCCGGAAAGAAAGAGAAGGATTGCTCTACCGTGAAGTGTAAAAATGAGTACGTACCTACTAAATTATTTTCAGTTGTAGAGTAGCTGCGAGTTTATGAGCTTTAGGATTGATTGGTACCATTTATTAAGTTTAAAATTTTATATTACTGTTTGGTTGTTATAAATTATAGTCCACGTGAATACGTTTATTTGGTATTTGGTTATCTTCAACTAGATGTACCCCAACCGGCTTCAATTCGGCTTGATGCGATCTTCATAATTGGTTAATTATTATATTTTCATAGTTTCTTTGAATTCTTGCTCCCATTTTCGGATTCTACAAGATAAAGACGAGGCAAACATCCATCTTCTTCATCTTTTGTCCTGCTTTCTCTTTCATGTAGAAAATAGTTTTTTTTTGACATTTCTAATTCTAAATAGATTTGCACAATTTTTTTACTCACCGCAACATTAGATATTTAAAATGAATTAACTAGTCTTACGTTAATTTGAAAATATCTACCAAAATGTAAAAATAAATTTTGAATTTTAATTTTTGTACGTGCTAATCTTGGGGATATAATATCCCATCTCTGACATCAAATGTGTGACATAAAATTACCTACTAAAATCAAGAATGTCCTGGATTTTAGTTTTCGTTTTTTTTTTAAATTTCATTAATGCGTCATTCTCCAGCCTGAGTGAGTATCTTCTAGTAAATATTTTACTTACAAACAACGTTTATAAACAAACGTATAAATCACCTTTTTTAAAATTTAATTGTTCGAAACACTTTTTATGAGCACATTGTACTGACATACATTTTCATTTATTTCAGGTGCTCGAAGAACGACAGTGTTAAGGTATGCAAAAAAAGAGTGACATATTCACTTCCCTGCTAAATTCCACAAATATCAGATGTCCCGCCGCCAGTTGCAACCCGCTCCCCACTATCATTTAACCTATAATCCTGTATTTATTTAAAATCATTAAACTATCCCACTTCTGAAGTTGTTTCGTTTTGCGCCTCTGTTGCATATTTTTCAACTGTCATTTAAAATATGAACTCTTATTATATTTAGCAACCATTGTATGTTTCAGGAACAGGAGAAGACAAAAGAGAAAGAGAGGTAGATATATCAAATAAAGATTATTAGACGATTTATACATTTTTTTCCCCTAGCGTGGTAAAACAACTCGAACTACAAATAGACTACTTCAAGTCTTTCGGCAACGTTGAGAGCATGGCCAGTGAGCTCAAGTGCAAAAGGGAGGAGTGCGAAAATCTCAAAACAGTAAGAATTCCTATTATTTTTATATTTTCGTGAAATAAAAATAATATTAACGCTTCTTTTTAACCTCGTCAGCGATTTTCGAAAAAATTCTTAGAAATCAACTCGCTTAACAAAGCTTTTTTATTCAAAATGGATCATATAGGTAATACGAATCATCATTATAAATAACATTAACCTAACGTTTCCTTGTTGTAGTGCATGGCAGACAACCAGCAAGCCCTCGTGGAGGAGATAGCCGCAAAACACGACCAAATCATGCAACTAAAGAGAGACTGTCAACAGCTGGAAGAGAGGTGCATACAAGCAGACAAGCAGACTGCTTTCAGGGACGACATTATTAAGGAGCTCAGGAAGGAAATCAAGCAGCTAAAGCAACAGGTCAGTTTGTGTGGTTTAATAACTGATTGATTTCAAAAAGGTAATTTAGGTAGGATTCCATTTAACAGTATTGGCAAGAATTAACTCTAAAATGTGTTCAAAATGTGTACAGTTTACTTCTATAGACAGATTGGTGCATACTTCTTTTTATTCTGAGTTATCTTTTATTTTTCCTAAATAGTAGGTATATCTTTCTGCTGTTATTCCTTGTGTATTTCTTTTTCATCTATTTCTTCAAAACTGTCTGGAAACTATTAATTTGATTTAGTGTTGAATATTTTTTTCTGAACAGAAGAAGAATCTTAATCACTTGATTTTTTGAGAGTCTTAAGATTTAGTGTTGAATATTTTTTTCTGAACAGAAGAAGAATCTTAATCACTTGATTTTTTGAGAGTCTTAAGTTTTAATTGGTACACATGTTGAACATTTTTAAGTTACCTAAATGTTTCGTGTTTCGTAACAAATTCTCTGAAAACGCGTTTATATCTCTTGAGAAGACTGTATATACTGTAAAACAATGAGCTATTTGTAAATGTACATGAATATTTCGATCATCAAAACTGAAGATGGGAGATGGGAAAAAATTATTCTATTCATATAATTATTTATTTCGAACCCATTTAAGTTTTGTTTTCAGTATATAGGTAACGTTAATCATAAGACATATATTTTGCAACTGAAAACACTGCCTTAGTAGGGGATTCTCCAAATACCCTTCTAAGTTAAAACCTGCCTTTCCCCTCCTCTAGATATTCCTGCCTGAAGCGCCTGTCAAATTTAACCCATCCATGGAATATACAAAGAAAAGTTGTACCGCGGAGCCTCAAGAGCCTTATTTGGTCATCAACCACACTAGGAAAATTGTCCAATCCGGACGTTCCACAGTAATATACGTGAAAAAAGAAAACGAGGAAAAATCCCCACAAAAATTCGCGAAAAACTTGAAAACCTTATACGAGAGGCAATCCAGCTTTTGTTACAACTGCAGACAAAAGTTCGAAACTGACTTTGTAGTTCAACAAGCAACTGAGCAAAACATGAAAGGGAAAGAAATCAGTAAAGACAGCGACGATGAAAAACCCTTGCATCTGTGCAGATCTGAGAATGACTTATATGATTTTAAAACAAATTTAAAACCGGTTAAAGATCGGTCAAAACTGACTGCTAGCACTTTAGGTAGATGTAATACGTTCGTAGGTAGTACAAAGGATGTTTTGAAGAACATCGATTTCGAATCTAGATTAAAGCAAAGAAATGTTTCTGTTCCTAATCATGTTCCTGTCAAATTGTACGTGAATAATATAGAGAGTAATAAAAATAAACGTAAATCATAAAATAATATACGATCTAAGTATTTATTTAAGGTAGTCGTAGTAAGAAGGTAAAACAGCCTGTATAAGTGTTAGGAACAACAAAAAATCTTTTTAGGGTGATCAAGAACAGCGAGAAGAAATCCAGTCGCTGCTAGAGCAAGTTTTAATTCTGGTAAGATAACCATATCATGTTATTTACTACCTAGTTAATTTTAATATGGATAGTTCAAATATACGACAGTGTAGTTCCATCACCTTCATACTAAGTATATCAATCTTTCTTTGTTTTGTAAGAAAACATTTTCTTCATCTTGGCTAAAGGTTTTTGGGTCTAAAGTTTATCCGATTGACTTGACGGAAACAAGACCAAGATGATGGAATGATCCACGACAGGAGTATGTAGTTGAACTACTTAAACCAACAATTGAAAGCACCTATATGATACCATTATATTGTTTTCCAGAAAAGTGAAAACGAATTATTGAAATACAACATTAAGAATTCCATTTCGACGTTACAAGAAAAAATATCTCGATCTTACGATGAGTCTCAATCTGCCTATGAAGTTCGTGGTTTGATTGAAGAATTGGGCAGTGTAATTGAAAATTTAGGAGCAAATAGAAACGTATACAGTAGTTTGGAGGACGATATAGTAAATTTGAATTGTCTTATCCAAATAAAAGATAAACAATTACGAAATCAATTAGACTTGATCAAAATATTAGTGCTTAAGTTATTCGACACCGACAGAGGGTTACAATTTCTGGAAAATAGAGCTTCATCAATAGTACGAACCATCATGGTATCTGTAGGACGTCAAAATATATAAATTTTAACTAAGTATTGTTTAAAGTTTTCAGAATATATTATGTCATATAGATTTTTAGTGATTTCCAAAAAAAAAAAAAAAGGATTTCTATATATTATGACATCCTAATAATAGCAGATATTTTAATTTCTTATTTAAGGTTCATGTTTTTGTAGTGTGAAATAAATGAACAGAATTACTTAATAAAAGGTAAAAATATTTGGAAGAAATAAGAAAGCAAGTACTACCAAGACTGCAGTGCAGAAATCATAAAATTTGATTATTTTAGAGCTAAATAGAGCAGAAATAAAAAATGTTTCAAATGTATTGTATAAAATAATAAAAAAAATGAAGTGTTTATTTCAATAAATGATATATGAAAGTCATAGTGTTCTTTGGTGAAAAATTAGATCTCTTTTTGTCTTTCAGATCATAATAATAGCTATTGCCTTGGGTTACCGTGTGGTGTGGTCTCTTGTGGCTAAGCTATTATTGCCTTATTTTATTTTCAAATTACGCCCTTGCTATTTTTTGTCACTCGCTACGCCCTCTCTACTAGTAATTCACCTGTCATAGCTATTTGCTCACTAAATCACGCCTCTATATCCTTATGTCTCGCGCGATTGGTTCATATGGACAAAAACAAAAATGGCTGTCTAAGGGGGTGTGGCTTCAATATAGTGTGGTGGGAGTATATGCCTGCTCATATTTGTAATCATTATAACCCTATAACAAAGTTTACAGAATTATATTATAATGAGTCAGTAAGTATAGAGCTCCACATTTGGGTGCAATGGCAGTGGCGTCGTGAGAAATTAAAAATAATTTAACTGCCCAATTAACAGTTAAATATATTAAAATAAACTTGCGTACAAGTAAAGGCGTACTTTAGTACCTATATATATATATATATATATATCTGTATCATTAAAATGACTTCTCTAGCGGCATCTTCAAATGCGTATACGTTTGTCAGTGGAGAGTGCAACATATACCTATTTTGAAAAAAGACGTTTCACATCTAGAGATGTAATAGTTGCATATTTAACATTTTTTATGAAACATTTTGCAAGTACGTGCATTACCAGGTGCTGTTTTGATTCAGCCAACACCTCCTGGTCGTATTGATTCAGCATTATATTTGGTCAATCTCTTGCGATTAAATATGGCATATTTGCTTTATCAAGCGTTCGAATGCCTGCAAAAATTGCCTCCCTGTTTTATTGTTTTACCTACCTGTAGTTTCATCTATATTACTTCGTATATTAGGTAGTCTCACTTTCTTCTTTACGCGTTTACGCGTATTACTTTCTATATTACTCTCAGTTTCTTCTTTTACTCATTGTATGTGACGATACAATCGACGGATTTATGGCCAGTTAGGCATATATTTCTGCCAAAATCGAATTTATTTATTATGGACCACATGCACACGATCCACATGCATCGGAATATCACTGGACATAAAAATTAGGACATGTAAAAATACCCAGTACGCAGCTGTAACCGCAGATTTCTTTTATGCATTTGACTTTCAATTTGTCTTACACTGAGAGCCCAACAAAGTCGTCTTACAAACACGACATTTATTGGTCCGTCACAGAGTAAATCAAGAAAACGTTTAATAAATTTATTAATTTGATAGCTGTAGCTCGGACGACGAGACATACTTATTATTTATATTTGTTCATGTGAAACACCTCATTACCGTATTTTGCTTGACGAGCGACAACGCGTGGGATCGCCACCTCTACGCCCTACTTAACACATCCAGATGTCGAACACTATTTTAGCTACTTACTTCATGACCCGTCTACGGTAATTAATGATTTCCATCTTTATCTACTTTCTTTTTGTAGTGCTGCATGACATCAGAAACAGAAAGGACAACTCTGATGATCAGGGTAATTTATATTAAATGCAATTCTAAACAGACGAATATAGACCTAAGAGATTTTCAGGCCAAGTCGCTAGAAAGGAGAAACGGTTGCTTAGAATGCACTCTGAAAGAAGACAAAGAACAAATAAATAAATTGGAAAAGAAATTCCAACAATTTGTATGTTTGCGACAAGTAGCTCATCAAAAAGTTGTTTATTCTTTATTTTTAAGTATAGCTCAAAGACAAGGAGCAGCTAAAGCAAAAACACAAAGATATGGAAAACAAGCATAAGTGTGTCTCCAGTGAAAACGAAAATTTAAAGACCGATATCGAATACTTGAAAAAAATGATCGTAAGGTAATTTTTCGGCAATTTTTCTTAGCACTTAATATGCTTACTATACATTTAGAGTTTGGCGGAAAACGATCTAAAATCAGCGCAAGAGGGTATGGAAAACTTTAAAAACAAATCGGTAACAAAAATTAAAAACTCGTCTGCGTTTAGTTGAGCCCAGTTGATTTTTTAGGATAATTATGACGTGAGGATTCTGGAGTTGACGCAGGAAAATGAAAAGATTATGACAGAAATGGTGGAACTTAACAAGGAGGTAAAAATAAAAACGTTTCTTAATTTAAAAAAATATAATGTATAAAGTGGCTCCTCTTTTAGAACCGAAATTTATTGAAAACAATCGACAATCTGAAATTGGAAAAAGATAACCCGAGAAAAGTAAGTGTTTAAATTGACACCTGTAGTGACCAAAAAATGATATAAAGATCTTACCATAATCGACACACATATGATATTGATATATTACGTATCTATACCTAATAGATTTTTTAACAATTTGGATATAAATACCTATCAGATTTTTTTTCATTCAAATTTGAAATTCTGGAATTTGTAGGACTGAATAGAATCGCGCAGATAGTTTTTGTATACATCCATATATCCAAACTCCTCCGCATCCTATATACCTATAGGTATGCCATGCCTTTCACAACAAAAACTTAATCTATATTTTTACATAAACACTTATCAATATTCATCTATTCCTACTGTAGCTAACGCAGGAGGAAGTTATCAAACTGAAATGTACTATCGAAGACCTCCAGTTCGATCTACAAAAAACTAAAGAAGTTAGAGAAGAAGAAGAAGCGGTGAGTTTTCTTATCAAAAACACCAAAATTTATTAAATTCAATGACAGAAATCGTGCTTAAAATACTCACGATTAACTAAAAGAATAATATGTTGAATCTGGGCACAATCAACTTCATCAGAGCTCTGGGGTCAAATAAGTCGATAGAAACCGGTGTATGCAAGTAGGTAGAAGGCAACAATAATCTCCATAATTTTTAACACCTTTTATCTATCGAAGCGCTGTAGGTGGTCTGTTGTATCTCGGTGATGATTGATGAGGTGCAAAAAGGCAGAAAAATTACTCTAGGAAGATTCTTTTGCAATTTTTGTAGTAATTTAAATTATCCAGTTACAACATTGATCTTCTACAATAATTATGTTAATTCTTATTTTAGAGAATAATAATAATATCTCTACCCCTCATTCTAATAGCAAGGATTAGCCCGAAACTCTGAGACTTGTGTGGGAGAGGGGGCGGCATATTATTATTTCGCGGGCCGCATTTGCGCCTCAGGAACGACTTACGTTGGTAGGCCCTAACCACCATTCAGTGCTGGAATGAGGGAAACCTGGAAAACCTCATTAGTTAGGGGAATAACCACTGAAATCTAGATTTTTGTCATTGAATATTGTAAATCTTACCTCTATATATAGGTAATGTTGAATTGGAGTTTATAAATATTTATAATGTTATTTTTTAGAGGAATCAGGCTAACATGTCGAAATTAAATAATACCTTACAAATGCTGCAGTCTGCTCTTAAAGAAACTGAAGAAAAATGTGAAAGAGTGAAACATGGTCTCAACCAAGCTGAGGACAAATATGAAAAAATGAAATCTGCTCTCAAACACAGTGAAGAAAAGTATGAGAAAGTGAAATTTCTTCTTAAGGAACTCGAAGAAAAATATAAAAAAGATGTTAAGGTCAGTTCTGAACCTAGGTCCTTACATTTTCTCCTTTAATAATTGACACGTAACTTTTACAGGCTTGTAAGATTTGCAAAGGACGTTCAAAAGTTGGATTTTTGGAAAATGCCGAGGTTAGTGTAAAACGTTGATATAAAAAGCTCTCTGACCTTGGATTCTGACCTGTAGTTTATCCTTAATTTGTTGCTATTAAAGTGACACCCTTGATGAATTCCTATAGAAGCAATATGAAAAATGTTTATAATAGTTCGATTAATCTTTATAAGCTAAAAGTCCCATATGAATTAACACGGAATTTTTTTATTTCGACGAGAATTACCTGGTACCAACATATCTTCAATTTTTCTTGATAACCATTGACTTACTGATTGGTATATAAATGGTATTTGTACAGGGTTATTCAGAACTTATCTCTAAAACTTTGAGGATATGTGCATCCTTACATAAGAAATCGATATCACCAAAAAAATTTATAATAAAAGTCTTAGGATTTCCCGTAAACAATGTTTAAAGTTAAACCATTATAAAGGACTACGTAGATGGGCAACTGTACTTCAACGACATTTGATATACCACATTCCTAAGAGTGTGGTAAAAAAAAGTAAACACGTTTTTGTACCTGCAACGCCTGGTTGAGACCAAGCGAATAAAGTTGGAGTGGGGATAATATCTCTGTTGTCTATCAGTCATCAGTTTATGTGTGTCGCTCTCGCAGTGTGGGTGTTTTATTTATCGTAGGAGTGTTAAACTGTAAAATTTTCAAAATGGTTCATGTGTACAGTAATACTGAGTTAATGGACTGTTACCAGTGGATTATCAATTACGAGTTAGGTTTTGTGAGTGGTTGTTGCAGCAAAATGCTGAAAATCCCCAATTTACTTAATAATTTGCGTTTATAAGATCAGCAACCAGGAGGAACATTCGGTTTAGTGCGGCAAAATTGGATAAGGCATGCCAAAAGTGTGTGGAAAGGTAGGTATGTGCAAATTTTTTATAAATTTCATGTTGCTAATATCTAGTAATCAAGTAGCGCGATTCTTCAAAATTAGTGTAACAAAATTTTATTCATTTTAAAGACACGTCACTTTGGTCACATCTATCTATCATTAAGTTTATTTTAAAGTAAAAACGCTGCAAATCTTTTTTGCGCCGGGTGTCGGTATACTCTCAGAACTTCCGAAGTTTTTTTCGTGCTAGCCAGTTTGCATTGTCAGTCCCAAGGTCACTCCTTTACAGTGGACCAGTATCCAGCGGCGTGCAATGAAAAATTTTTAAATAGTTTTCAGACCCCGCCAAAAATTTTTTTTTTGCACTACCACATTTGTACATATATGTTGAACATCCCCAAATTTTATTATGGATAAGTTCTGAATAACACTGTATTTATTTTACTTTTACTTCAAGAAGCACCGGAAAAAGGTTGTAGTCAAAAATATAACTTTTATCTCTTCAGCATTTACCACGAGATGAAAATAACCACGATTAGTACGCATCTCGAACAATTAAGAGGATTTAATAGATGTTATTTAACAGTAATACAAATACCGTTCTTAAAATAGTTCCACTCTACTATAATCGTTCTATTCTTAGCGTGTTTCTTCATCCCGTCTTATTTTCTAGGTCCAGGTCTACTTGGATGATGAGCATTTACAGAAACAAATGGAAGCTGTAAGTGTACACGCGTTGTAGCATTCCCATTCCTCATTTTTTGTATTAAACTTGATTCTAAATAATAAACTATGATTTGGAATTGTTGCAGCTGGAGCAAAAGGACGAAATAATCAAGGTTCAGAATAATACCTTGGACATAATGCAGCAGGAGTTGCTTTCGTTGAAGCAGGCGGAGTTTGATGTAAGGAATGACAGGGACCTGATGTATCGGGAGATACAGTCGCTGAAGGAGAAGGTCGCCGATTTGAAGGGCGAGTTGAGGGATTCCGACGGGAAGGCAGCGAATTTGCAGATGGCTGTGAGTCTAACAGTTATCTTTTACCACTCAGTTAATTACACTTATTCAATTCGTTTTGACGACTTAATCGGGCTACTGATAAAATTTTTTTGCTTTATTATTTTTTTATCTGTCCTACGTAAATTACAATATATTTTCGTAGTCGTAACATATTTAATCACACAGTCATTTATATTTGATAATTTGAAAGGTCATAATTTGTTATTTTCAATTTATAGTTTTACAGTCATTTTTTGATATCTTGTCACATATAACATTTTTGGCCAAAATTATAGAGAGTGAGTCATAAATAGTGTCGGAGCGCTTTTACTAATCACCGCATAAACTCATTTTTAACCCTTAAATTATTGCCGAGGTATAGAAATTTAATGTGATGTGAATTCCCTATGGAAAGTGATCTAGACTATAATTTGATGGACTCGTGCAATGTGATTGGTGCATTTAAAAAAATAAGCAACGTGATTGGCTAATATCGAAACATCTAGATCAAAAATTGAAGTATGCGCACTTATCCCAGTTTTCGAGCAAAGTGGCGTAGAACACGTGATTTGTAGGCAACCTCTGTTCTTTCGAGATCAGTTATTATATTGTTTTTACGGTTGTTCTTGCAAGTGCGGGCTTTCAACAACTTTGCATGCGGTTTGCAAATATTGGACTTTCTAGTATTAGAAAAAGACCTAATTTAACCTATTTAAATAAAAATTTTTGTTATTTTTTTTTATATTTTTTAAAATTTGGCTCTATATTACCAGATGTGCCTATGGAATTGCGATCCCTTGCCACTTCACCCGTCGAACAATTCCATATACAGGGTGTCCACCTAGTGCGCGTAAGTCCAATATCTGGGTTAATAAAAGAGATAACTTAATTTTTTTTTCTACAGGGTTGTCTAATATCCCGAGCTGCACAAAATGAAAATATATTTACATATTCAGGGTGTTCAGTTTTTCCTGGACAGGTACCAACTTCGTTTTTCTAAATGGAAATATATATTTTTTATTGCTTTTTCGAACTAAACCCTTGATTTTAGTAGGACTTTCATCAGCCTTCCCTATACCTAACTTAAACTGTTTTTGAAATATTGACGGGTGAATATTGACATTTTTGCAACTTTAACACCCTGTAAAATCTAAACGGTTTGAGATCAAGCAAAACGGTTTGCACATTCCTATCTTAACTTTTCATAAGCTATCGTTTGGTACTAATTTCAAATTTATCCAGGAATTAAAAATTTTCAAAATTTTCAGAAAATTTTAAATTTTTGGATAATTCTGAAATTAGTACCAAACGATAGCTTATGAAAAGTTAAGATAGGAATGTGCAAACCGTTTTGCTTGATCTCAAACCGTTTAGATTTTACAGGGTGTCAAAGTTGCAAAAATGTCAATATTCACCCGTCAATATTTCAAAAACAGTTTAAGTTAGGTATAGGGAAGGCTGATGAAAGTCCTACTAAAATCAAGGGTTTAGTTCGAAAAAGCAATAAAAAATATATATTTCCATTTAGAAAAACGAAGTTGGTACCTGTCCAGGAAAAACTGAACACCCTGAATATGTAAATATATTTTCATTTTGTGCAGCTCGGGATATTAGACAACCCTGTAGAAAAAAAAATTAAGTTATCTCTTTTATTAACCCAGATATTGGACTTACGCGCACTAGGTGGACACCCTGTATATGCTGGCATTGAGCAGGGGTGGCTGCAAATGTTGATTTTACCTATTTTCTAAAAAGTTAATTCGATTCTATGATCCGGGGCGTTGGCTTTACGCAATTCAAAGATAGTGATAGCAAAGACAATACACTAATTAGGTACCTATTCTTTGGTGATAGTAAAATAATATATTATTGATATTAGGTATAAGTTTCTGAGCTATGTACTCCGAGTGGGGATTCCCCGCGGGCGACCCAAGCCTTTCTTATGCTTAGGCGCATTTTCGTCCCGTTTCCTACGCGTTTCCCAATTTAAACGCCCTTTCAAAAAATCACTGCAAAATTTTTGCCGATCGACGTTCGGCGGGAGATACCTACGGGTGCGCCGGCGTTTGTTCTCGCGCCTAATGGCCTCGTCACGCGTGCCGAAATCCCGACTTTTCAAGGGGCGGGACCCCTCGGCCCTTTTTCTAACTTTTACGGCTTCGAAAACCGCTTCACGTGAAAGTTCCGTCCTTTCTCTAATCCTTTGAAATTTTTCTTTTTCGAGACCGTACGACCACTCCTATGTCTATTTCGTCTTCGAAAATCTCGAGTCGCGTCCGTCTCAACTTCTTTCTCATTTTATCTGCCGTTATGAGATTGCACTGGCAACAAGCATATCCTACGAAAACTGTCAAATTAATTAAACCTCAGAGAGAAATATGATGAGAGAGATGAGAAATATTACTAACGGAATAATCAATAGTACTGACTGCCAAACACTTCTCTGATTACCAAAATACTGAAGCGAAATGCTTTTCCAATTAGAATATCGGTAAAAATTAATATCAGGTTAGCACGGACAGTTACATAGTTATCTCAGCGTCAAACGATGAGTGACGCGGTGGCGTAATGGTATAAGTCGCGGGATTTCAAGTTCGAATCCCGCCGGATGCAAGATTTTTTATTTTACTTTTTAATCTAAATTATTTATTAGTATGAGTGTTTAGTTTTTGTTTTTCATTGTCGGTAGTTTTTATTCTTTGTTCAGGTAAAGTTTGGAATTAATTAGTTCATTTTGGTAGTCTGTAAAATCCATCATGTTAGCTTACAAAAGTAAATATCTACAATATTAATTAGCCGCAACAATTATGACACAGCAATATATTTTTTAACGCCGCCGTTACACCTTTTCGAAGACTCCGGACGGACTCCGAACCATAGCGGAGGACCCCATTGATAAAATTGATAAAAATGTTTACTAAAAAAATGACTTCCACTTTCAGCACTTAAAAAATTATGATGTTTCATCATCAAGAATAGAGTACCCTTACAATAATTCATCAAAATATTATTAAGAAAAATCATTTAGTATAATTACATCATCATTCCAGACATAAAATTTCAGCTTTCTGTCTCTAAATTTATTATTTCATATACAAAGGATTATCTCAAATTTCTTTTAATATGTATTTTCTTAAAAATAATATTATTCTAGATGCTTTTGTGATCCAAAGGGTGACCCCAGGCCGCAGGCCTGGACCCCCCGGTAGGGCTAGAAATGGGAACGAAAATCTCTATAGCGATTTGTTCCCATTTGTAGTTAAATATTAAATGTAGGTATATAATTTTTGGCAGTTCTGCACCTCTGCAGCACCTATGCATCACCTATGCATCAGCAGCCCCTGGCAATGAGTCACTCTATAATTTTGGTTATTAATTATTGTCTTTAATGTTGTATTATTTTGTTTCATTTCTTAATTTGAAATTAAATCAGGTTGGTTATAATAGGTATGTCGTTTTAGAGCTGTTTTTAGATATATTTTATAGAATACTTTGTGTGATGTAATTTATATTTGCTTTTGGCTTTTGGCTAAACGCCTTTTAGTACATGTAGTTTTAGTGCTTATTTTGCTTATGTTTAACCAAAATCTTTCATAAACAGGTGGATTTATACTTAAATACTATAAATGTTTTGGAGGCATCAGAAGAAAAACACAAACTTGAGGTAAGTCGTTTTTTTTTTTTATAAATTAGTTTACCTCTGTTCAAAGAAAATAAACCGTATTCAGCCGTATAGGTATCAACCTTTAATCGCAACTGGTTTATTTCATGTGACAATTTCTTTTTGAAAATTTTGCTATCTATATTATCACTTATAACTCTTTAATCAAAATAACTTTAGAGACTCAATTAACGTCTGGTCAACCTTCTAATATGAATCCGTTACGTGAAAGACCCTGTATATTACTTTACCATTATACCAAAATAATGTGTTCAAGATCACATTATGAGTCTAAAATATATACCTACACACAGGTTAGGTACAAAAGGTTTTCGATCATAGTGAAAGATTTTGGAATAGCCCAATTTGCACTTTTGTTTTAATTTTCTCTTTTTTTTAGAATTGCTTTATAAAACAATAAAAGGTTATAAATACTTATTACATTATAGCACTTTTCTACTTCAAACTCCATAATGGACACACTCCTAAATAAAATTAGTGTAAGTAGTTCTTATTAGGTATTGATAAAAAGTAGATTATGATTGTGTTCCCACAAAATTTTTAACGAAATTACAAACGTTCTAAGAGTTTTGACCAGTGGCAGCCCGCGATTATTTTTACTGGGTGTCCTGCACGGTAGGTCTTAAGAATAGGCGATTTTTTATATTTGTGTGTGAAACCAACAGCCATCTATAGCGGCTGCGTGAATTTTATATACATTTTAGAAATATTAGTTGAATTGAAAATGTCTTAAAAATTATGAAATACTTTTAAAAACATGAACAATTACACTGGCCAACAAGAAAAAATATATTTTTTGTCCCACGAACCAAACTTGGTGACTTATATTGTATATTTTTGGGCGAATTCAGATCTGTTTTCAGATTTTTTCTATCAGGCAAGGTTTCAGAGGGACAAGCCAATTTTGAAAAAAATTGAAGTATTTATTTTAAAATGAGTTACAACTTAAAGAACTTAAACGAGCACTTCTAAAATGTACAAATATATGATTTCCGGCTGTAATTGGCTCCAGGAATGTCTCTTTTAAGCAACCAGCAATAGTCGGCCAACATAGCGGGGCTCCATTTCCCCTGGTATCGCTTTTCCATGTCCATGATATCCTGGTGAAATATTTCCCCATGTTCATCACTCACCGCCCCGAGATTGTCTGGGAAGAAATCCAAATGAGTGTAAAAAATGAATTTTTAGACTCATATTGCATCCCATAGCTTCATATGACGTTAATAGACTTTCTACAATGTCCTTGTAGTTTTCTGATTTGTGATTTCCTAAGAAACTGTCACAGACCTCTTTAAATGACAGCCATGCAACTTTTTCTGTCTCATTCAGTTCTTCGTGAAATTTTTCATCCCGAAGGAGTTCCCTTTAATCTGAGGTCCTACCAATATACCCTCCTTTAATTTAGCATCGCTGATCCTGGAAAATTTATTCCTCACGTACATGAAGCCGCTGCCAGTTTTGTCCATACCTTTGACAAAGTTTTTCATTAGCCCAAGCTTGATATGCAAAGGAGGTAAGTAAACTTATTGAGGATCGACAAAGGGAGGATTAATGACATTCTTACTCCCTGGAGTCAGAGATACTCTTTTTGGCCACTCTTTGTTTTTATAATGGTTTTTCTTATCCCAACTGTCTCATTCGCAAAGAAAGCAACAGTATTTTGTGTAACCGAGCTGCATACCGAGTAAAAGTGCCACAACTTTTAGATTTCCACAGATATTCCACTTGAAGTCCTCATATTTAATTTTACTTAAAAGGGAAACTGAGGGAAATTTGTTTCCGTTATGGAGTAAAACTGCTTTAAGGCTAACTTTTGACGAATCAATAAACGCCACCCATCTGTGTGTATTCAGAGCCTCCATTACAGAATGTACATCATTACAAAATACTAGGCCATCTTCAAATGAGAAAAAATCGTTGAATTTCACATGGCGATCACGATAAAAAGAAACTTTGGTTCCACTTTGAAGAAGATTCCAGTCCTTTAGCCTGGAACCTAAAACCGTACAAGATCGCTTAGATCTCCTTGACTGAGCAAATGTGGTGTAGTTGAAGAACATCCTGGTTCAAATGTCGGATCCAAATCCATATTCTCCGTTATTTCATCACATCTGCCATCGTCAGGCTTATCGCGTCGCTTGGTGTTATATTTATTGGTGGTTCTGGCACAGGTAACTCTTGGGTATGAGGTACTGGCCTTATAGCAGATGGTACATCGGGATATTTCACCGTATGTTTGGATTTTGATGTGATACCAGTTATATTTGTTAGGCAGAAGTAACAATCTGAAGTATGGTCTTTGGGTTCCCTCCAAATCATAGGTATGGCAAATGGCATGTGGCGTGAACCTTTTGCCCACGCGGCAAGTAGCCTGACACATGTGACACAACAAACATGGGTGGCCCAAATTTTGTCTTGATCTCCCACTTTGCACCCAAAATAAAGCTCATAACATTTTCCAATTAGGGGCGTGAAAGAACGTTTTTGTGATTTCAATGTCAAGTCACCACAAATGTAGCAGAAACAATTCGAAGAATTTACACACTTTCGTGGCATTATTATGATGAAATGTGGTTTGAACGAAACACAACGGCACTCGTATTTAAAGACCTGACAAATACTGCACTTATATGGTTACGGTATGATATCTATCCGCTAACTGAGGAGTAGCTTGAAATTTGCTAATAGAAATGTTTTCGTGTTCCAACAAGTCATGACTTGTACTTGAAGCGTACAGAAACTTGCTCTTCTATACAGATACGTATAAAGGAAGCTACTTCAGTCCACAAATACTAAAATTTATTTAGTACTTTAATGTTTTATTTAATTTTCCTAACAATGGTACCTATATTTATATATTACATAATATATACGTGAGTGTACTGGAACGTAAAAACTGTGGGTGGTAGACAAATTCTGAAAACCTGGTTGATTTAAGAATGCAAAAATACACAATCAACAGCCATTTCTTTAGTTGGGACAAAAACTTTATTTAAAAAATGTCCAAAATTGGCCTTAGTCAGGTATTTAATTATAATTGCGCAGTTGACGCGTTTTGTTTCTGTCTTTGTTGTGTTTCACAAAAAATATTACAATACTTCATACTGCTGTTTTATAACAAAATTCTTTCTCTATCCTTATGCAGATCGATAATCAGAAATCCACGATTTCCAACTTACAAAAAGCTCTGGTAGCCACTAAACATGAACTGGACGAATTGAAGCATAGGTCTGACGAAAACGTGAGTTTAAGTTGGGCTGCTCGTTGGTTTGGATCGTCCGATCACAAATCGCCAAATAATAATGACAAAAAACCTGTGCATGACGTTTGATAGAATTAACATTTTTATTTATATAACAAATCGTAGGTCTTGGTATATTTTTAAATATTATGTAGTTAAAGAAAGGTGACATGTATATGTTTGTATTTGTGAGGGTGTTGGTAGGTGCAGCATATAGATTTCTTATTAAGATTAAAAGCTTTAAGTCTTCTATTTCCAAGATGTAAATTATATTTTTGAATGTAGCATAATAGTTAATAATAACAAAACAAAAGTTTCTTCTTTCAGTCGCTAGTGTTTTTGCTATTCATGACATTTATTTTAGACATGTCCTTCTAAATACGGCCGAAATCTTTTGAACCTTAAAACATGGTCCAAATTATTTGTGTCAAACAATTTATTTGTGTCAGTCTTTAGTAGCATGCGTACTCGTTTTATTATTATTTTGTAACATGTTCTGCAATAAGTGTTTGCAATTAACTTTTTATACCTGGATATTTTATAGATACGATTCTTGCCTGTCAATATAAATATTTAATTCGCAAGTTTACTAATATTTTTATTACATAATTACTAACTTTATTATAAGCTTTGTATATTTTTTTTTCATGAGAGTTACCAGTTTTATATAATACCTATTTATGATTTAGTTAACGCATTGTGACCATAACTTATTTTTATTATTAATTCTGAATTATTATTTATATTTTTAATGTACTTAAAATAATTGGCTGCCATTCCAGTACAAATCTATAAGAAAAAAATAAATTATTTTTCTGATTAGGTATTTTTTATTTTCCTTTACTACCGCCGGCATGTTTTTGACATAGGCTTATCCAACTGCATGTAAGTAATCTGAATGACTGTTAGTTTTTATGTATCTCACACGAACAATAACATTTTCAGCAACACCAGCAAGAGACGCTTGTAAGTCACTTAAATGGACTTTTATTAGATGCGGAGTACACAGAACTTGCTCTAGTACACCAGGTAGGTATATGTATATAGTCTTATGTATAACTTTACCTGATAAAAAAATTTAAAAATATCTTTTGTACCGTATTAAAAGTATTTCTCACACATTTTTTACGATTGGTGTTGGTGTATGCAGTTACAAATTCTAAACTGTACAAAGTATCTTATTTTCAACCGCTGTAACCCTTTTCAGCATAAATATATATTAGAAGAATATGGATACTTGCAAGAACTAAATTATGGTTTGGAAGTGGAGCACTGCAGTAGCTTGCAAGATATAGACCTTCTGGAGAACCAACTCTATAAGTATCAGACTTTGTTAAAGTCGTCAGAGGTATACCCTGCGATTTTTGTATATTATGATATAATATTTCTGCTGTGGCTATTAGTGCTTGGCTTGCAAAATGTATTTTAAGCTCTTGTACACCATTACTGTCCACTTTTAATTTTAGGAGACTATTAAGCAGTACAAGATTCATTTGAAAAAATTGCTAAGGCAGAAAAAGAGTTATGAGGAAGTGATAGGATATTTCAAGGAAGAAATTACTGTGATGGCAGCCCAGTTGTGTAATTTACAGGAATTATTGGTGAGTGGAAAATTCGCCGATTTCTTTTGTGAAGCATTTTCCACTGACTTTAAAGCTATTGAAGGCCTATAATAAACGGACGTTTGTATTTAATTACAATAATTATTGTCAGTGGAAAATGATTTCATAAATAAAATACCATTGGGTTGAATCAGTTTCACAAATGAGGTTGATTATATAGTTAACTATGGTGAATGAATGATTTTTTGAATAAATAACTTTCTGATTTGTAAAATTGTTCGTAACAGGTGCAGCCTAATTTCATAGATTTTACCACAAGATTAGATTTTAAAAACTCCGAAACCTTTTTTATGTTCGGTTATTTTACTACACAATTTATAAAAATGTTTTTAAGTGATCTAGTTCAAGTGCAATGCTTTAATTGGTAAGTAATGTAGCTAAATTTATTAATTAATAGAATATGATGTATTATTTCGCAATAAATAAAAATTTGTAAAATAATTGCTTTTATAATTGGACTATAGATTGTAGTTGGCAATATTTCGATAGTGGGGTTAAGATAGTTTCATAATTGCTGTTCTTACTTACGTACTTCATGATTTACAGTTAAAAAATAAATCATATGTCCAAATACATGTCCTCGTTTATTATTTTATTACCAACACTAAACCCTATTATTACTGAATTATTTATTTAGATAAACATGTGTAATAACAAAATACCTTTGGTATTTACTTCTCTAAATACCTAGTTACATACTTTTTTAACTGAAGTTATTAAAACTTTGTAAGTAAGAGAATATATTATTTATCTTGTTTAAAATAAAATTATATACTTTCCTACTAATTCATAGTCATAATAATTGCAATGTGTCCCAATATAAAGTACCTACCTCATTTTCAACTTAACTTAAATTTTAAATGTGTAGGTATTTGAATAACAAAGTGCTACATTACAATATTTGTATAGACTAATATATTTATCTATTATTATATTTCACATTATGATTTTATACAACATACGAAAGTAAAAGAGTTCAGTCGTCTGATACAATAAGGGAGAAGAGGATAAACCAGTATGCAATGCAGTTAGACAGAGCAAGACAGATGCAAGTCTAGACAGAGATACAACATATCCATAAATGCCACTCATTAGATTTTATTTTATGAGCTTAATGCAGAAATGTTTGCTTGATGTTACATTAGTGAAACAATGTAAAATGCAACTATCTTTATCTGTTCATACTAATGTCTATAAACTTATTCTGTTCCTCTCATAACAGAATTCACTGAACTCATGTATTTCATACTCTGTATAATACTGAGCCACATAGCAGTTATAGCTAACTGTACAGTCGCAGTCTCTACAAAAAATTTTATTGAAGTAATTTCTTACCACTGACTTTATGACTTAAAAAATCAAACAAAAGCGTTTGCAATACATTGTCATTGCAAATAGAAGTTAGTTCAACTAAAATTGAGATAGCATTGGAACAACTGGCCCCTCAAAGATTTTTGTGGTGTTGATTGCCATATTTAAGCTATTCTCTTTATTCCAGACAATTTCCAATGAGTCAACCCAAGAGGAGGCCAACAAACTGATGCAAGCCTTCATGAACGTCCGCAGCCTCAACGACCAACTCTCCACCCAACTGAGTGCGGCAGAGCAGAAAGTCGTCCTGGAGAACCAGATGAACCAGCTCCATGAAGCCAAGATCAACGAACTCCAACAGATAATCAGCGAGCGGGACTTGGACCTCACCCGTCACGATGAGGCCATTTTGAACATTCGGCGAACGTTGCAGTGCTCGTTACACCAAAATGACGAGCTCCAGTCCACCATTGTCGCCCTACAGGATACCATTGCCCCTCTACAAGAAGCCATAGAGAAGTATGAGATGGACAATTGCAAGTCTAGGGAAGGCACAGAGGCCTGCCAGACGCAAATAACGACATGCAGGGAGAAATTGGAAGAGCTGAAGGGAGCTTTGGACAAGAGGACAAGTGAGTTGTTCAAGCTGGAGATGGCCTATAATAACCAGAACAGAGCGCTGAAGAGCGCGCAAATAGAGTTGAAGCAGATGAAGGAACGCCAGAAGAATAAGCAGTGTCACATGAAATGTACCATAGAAGCGTTGAGGGATAAGTTGGTAAAGGCCGAGGAAAACTGTAAGAAGATGGAAGAGGAATGTTCTAAGCTTCAAGCCCAATTGGCGGCTGTGGTGAGAAAAGAAGGTGTCAAAGACATGGAGGTGAAGAGGTATAGAAATATCGTGGGCGACTTGAGGAATACTGTAAGTATTACCAATGGACTTAATGTGTGTGGCAAAAAGTTCTCTTACTCATATTATATTATATTCGCAGTTGATAGACCTGAATAAAAGCCTCACAAATAGAGAAGTGCAAGCGCCAAGACACCAAGAAGGCAAATGCAAGAATGCCGAATGTAAGAAAAATATGAAACTTGCTGGAGAAGGTAAGACTCTTACAGATGTCTGCCTTAACTGCCCTTGTGAAGTGGAATTTTACCAAAGTATTGTGGAAACATTAAAGAAATCGGTAAGTACCTACACTAGACACAACATAGATTTATTTATAGAGACACTATTTTAATATAGGAACTGTTACTGTAGTTTCAAGATGGAACTTTTAAAGATTATAACTTACATCTACCCATTTTAGGTAATCGATTTAAAGAGAAAATTGACAGAGACTCAGCAGAGAAACAAGCAACTTGAAGAAGAAAGCAAACGAAAGGAGGCTCGACTAGCTGAGATCTCCAAAACGCATTTAGAAAAGGATAAGGAATATCAGGATTTAAGGAAGAAACTGATGGATAAATTGAAGCAAGCCCAGGCTGAAGAGACACGCTATTTAGAAATGGCTGCTCAGTTTGAAAAAGAGCTAAGTTCCGTTCGCCAGGAGTTGGAAGTGAAGAATAGTCAGTTGAACGAGGTGAAGAAAAGCGCCCAGGAAATTAATAGTTCCAGGTGCATGCAGTTAGCGTGTGCTCAAGAGGAGGTCAATAATTTAAGAGACGAATTAAATGGACTTGTTAGAAAGCACCGCGCTTTGAATGCTGAGGTAAGCCAGTTCTATTTAATGACTTGGTTTAAAATTAAATATCTTTTGTAAATCTGAACACACTGCACTTCAATCCCCTTTCCAGAATGAAAAACTGCATTCGCAGAGCGCAAGGATGCAGTCCACGGTCACGACGCTTGAAGAGAGGAGTCAGCTGCTCAAAGGTCAATTGGAACAGTACCTGGCGGAACTCCAGAACGTACAGAGCGAGAAGGAGACCCTGATGAGGAAGAATCGCGAGTTACTCACGGAGTTGCGGTCTATACAGGGTTCCTGTGCCGCGTCGGACAAACAACAAAGGTACACCACAGAGTCAGTAAAAGCCCTAGAGTCCGAAATGGACGCTGTGCGTAACAATCGCGATGAGATTTGTTGTGACGTCAAAAATGTCGTCGGTTACGTCCGCGCTTGGTTGCAAGAGCAGAGGAAAATTAATGAGTACACTGTGAGGAGGGAGAGGAACTATTGCAACACCATTCGGAGGTTGAAATATGATTATGAGTATGTACGAATGGCATGCAATGCATGGTGTGTGTAGGAGTTTATTACGAATTTCATTCCGGCGTTGAATAAAATTCTTTGTGCTTTGATGAACATAAAATCTGCTGATTACTTTATGTCAAATGAAATCGCATGAGGTTTTAAAGAATAGAGGTTGCTGATTGTTTGCATGGCATCAGAAGTGGAAATATTAAAATAGTTATTAGTTTTTAACATTATGTTTACTAATGTAGTCAATAACTTAGCTTCCAAAAAGTATTGTATGAGAATGTCTGTTATATATATATACCTAATTATTAGTATTAGAGTAATTTTTTCTTTCACTAATAGTTTCTAATACCTATCCATGATTAAATAATGCTATTTGTAGAAAGTACTATTCGACTATACATTTTCAGGGAAATTCAGTGTCAAAACTTGCCTCCATGTCAGAGGCCCTGCACTAGAGTGTTGACGCCATGCCTGAAGGCCAGTTCTCCTCCACCAATGTGTCAGTCCCCTTGGAGTCTGGGTTCTCAGGGTACCACTTCAGTGCACGACATACATAGTCCTTCCAGGAGTCCCTATCCTGAAGAACACAATGATTGGTACTCGACCACATTTCGGGTAAGCAAAAACTAAGAAAGTGTGATCCTTGACAGGGCTACAAAATAATAGTAGACTGCGCCTTTCTACACACGTTGGAAATTAGATTTCAGTAGAGTCAATATTTATTCATAGAACCGCATTGTAATATTTTAGGGTTGCAAGATAATAGAGTTTTTACTGGGAAAAGATTATGAAATGTTGAAGCATCTACTTATACCCCTATATCTATATTTAAACCATTTAGAGTCTTTGTCTATAATTTTTGTTGCAGAATGAATCTGAGGAAGAAGAGGGAGAGGAAGACTGGGTGAGCAAGGTAGAAAATTTGGCTGCTCAAGTTCGAAGGACCAACAGGATGTGGAAGAACAAAATGGGACAGCCGGACTATGGGGTGTCGAGAGATACCAAGAAGTAAATTAAAATTTTTGGTGCCAAGCTCTTATTATTGGGTATTATTAGGAACGCCTAATTTTTTTGTCGAGATTAGTGTGTTAGGAATTATTTACGTAATAATAAGTAAATGTTAATTTGTGTGATATACTTAAGCCGTTTGACGGTGTGCTAAATTATTGTTTTTCTAGGATATATAAATATACAATTTTTTACTGTAACCAATAAATGATCTCTACTTACACATTTTTTTAAATCAGCTTTTATAAAGAAGGAAAATACATTTCGTTTTACACTGCTACAATTGGTTTTAAACTATTTATACCTTTTAAAATTAAATAAAGACAAGAATTAAACAAACGTAATATGATAAGAGAATTTTTAATATATACGGGATGTGCAATTTGAAGCTTATCAAAATGCTGTGTTGCAATTTGGAAAATTCCAACTACTTTCAGAAATATCTGGAAAAAACCGAAATTTCGTAAAACCTTTATATTTTTCCAGACATTATTTGAAAATGAACTTTAAAACGAATAACATTTCATCATTGCCTTTTTTATCCTCTACAAGGTGGCACTGTCAAATTTGAAATCCGACTTTTCGTCTTCCAGAAACCATCAACTTATTTTTTTTTAAAAACGGATCTGGATTTTTTATTTAATTTTTTGTTACCTTTGGACTCTAAAACCTAGACAAATTTTTTAATCTTTATTGCCGTTTTTTTCATTTTCTGTTAATGCAGAAATAAGCTCAATATAAACCAGGTGAAGGGACACATTGCGTTGAAATAAAAGTACTTGTTATCTTAATTTCAAAATCATATTTACTCAGTTAGGGATTGGAAATAAACAAAAATTATATTCATATTTACTATTGTAACTTATTAAATAAGTTACCTACCACTAAAAATAAACAATAAGGTGAAAATAAAATAAAAAATTCCATTGTACGTAAGGTATTTAAAAAAAAAATAGTTGATGATGGTTTCTGGAAGACGAAACGTCGGATTTCAATTTTGACAGCGCCATATTGTAGAGGATAAAAAGTGTTATTCGTTTTAAAATTTATTTTCAAATAACTTCAGAAAATGAAAATAAAAAAGATTTTATGAAATTTCATTTTTTTCCGGATGTTTCCGAAAGTAATCGGAATTTTCCAAATTGCAACATAGCATTTTGATAAGCATCAAATCGCGCAACTTCGCCGTAATTTAATCGATCCCGTAGGTATCTCTTACGGTTTCGGAGATCCCAATGATAAGGCTCGAAAATGGGCCACCCTTTACATGAATATATTTTTAATATATTCATGTAAGTTATCATACACTTCAGGACCACTGACACTTTTTGATAGTTATCCACATAGTATTAATAATTTCATGGATGATTTCTGAAAGTAAAAACAAATCATACTTACCTAACTAAACCACTATAGTTGATATTTACATCAATTTCATTAATTTTGCCATTTGTTTCTTGCCATTTTTATATAGCTTTGACCCCTATCGTTTTTAAGGAACACGATCTTCCTATTATTTGTTTAAGGAATGAAATGCCAGCCGGGGCATATTGTCTGTATAGTAGTTGTTTTTAGCATATCCTTCAAACAAATTATCAATGAGTGTTTCATTTCAGCCAAATCTACAATACCTACTGATCTGATATATTTTATTATAAATATTATAGGTAATTCTCTAATTACCGCGAAAAACTTCAAAAATATATTGAAGGTTAAGGTTAGAATACAAGGAAGGACTACTCCGAACTCCGAACTCAGAATCTTTGTCTTCTAAATTGTATAGAAGAAGAAGAACTTGCTTACAATCTAACCCTTCTGTTTTTTATAGATATTCTGTGGTTCTGTTCTTGTTAAGCAAGGGCTTATCCGTATCCTCTTCTAAATGTTATTTTAGAAAACGAAGTAGAAGGCACGAAGTAGTTCTTGCTTTCCTTATAACCTTAATATATTTTTGAGGTTAGATGATAGATAAGTCTTTATCTATGGGTTGGATGGGGTTGGATGCACAATTCAGAATTAGAAGAAGAAGATATGACAAGGAGCAGTTCTTGCTTTTATTCTAACATATAATATATAATCTATGATTCTAACCTCAAACTCAAAATAGTTACTAAAGTACTAAAGTCTATCAATTGCGGTTAGAATCTAAGGAAGGACTAAATACTTTTGCAATTAATCTATGATACACACAATATTCTGTAACACAAAATATTTTTGTGACTTGTACCGAATCAGGAAACATTGGTAAAATATTGGATTTTTTTGTATACGTTTAAATAGTATATTATTTTAAAGAATAAATAACAATATCCATAAAAATAAAATGGATTTAGAATGTTTAAATACAATAGACTGCAATCAAGGAGCTGTACGAGCAGTGAGATTCAACGGTAAGCGACTTTAAGGTTATATTTATAATGAACTAACTCAAATATTTTCTAGTGGACGGGTCTTACTGTTTGAGTTGCGGCTCCGATAAAAAGTTAAAGCTTTGGAACCCTTACCGCAACCTTTTACTCAAGACCTATGGAGGTCATGGAAATGAGGTACTAGATGCATGTGGTTCATGTGACAGTAGCCAGATAGTATCATGTTCCTCGGACAAATCTATTATAATCTGGGATGTAACGACTGCCCAACCACTACGAAGACTTAGAGGGCATGCTGCTACTGTTACTTGTATTAAATACAATGAGGAATCAACCGTGGTTGTGTCTGGCAGTTTGGACAATACTGTAATGTGCTGGGATGTTAAATCTCGCCAGCAAACCCCTATACAAACACTGAAAGATGCCAAAGACTGTATTACCTCAGTCCAGGTTACCGATCATGAAATATTAACAGGATCAGTTGATTGTTCCATAAGAAGATATGATTTACGAAATGGAAGCTGCGATACTGATTTTGTGGGAGGTATATAAGTTTTTTGTGGAAGGGAATTATGTGATATAACATGTAACCTTTATTTTTCAGCTGCAATAACCTGTGTCAGTTTTTCTCATGACGGCCAATGTATTTTGGTTAGTTCTGCGGATAATACAGTCCGATTGTTTGATAAAACATCTGGGGAAATGCTGGGAGAGTAAGTTTAAGTAGCAAACTAGTTTTTGTAACTAGAGTGTTTTTGATTAAGGCCGGCTACCGGCTGTATATGGGAAATTATTGGTCCTGCAAGGTTCGGGAAAAAATTCTTATAATAAAAGTGGCCATGAAAATTTCACTAAAAATATTTTCCTCTTCGTAAATTTCTGCAAGAGAACTGATCATGAAATTTTTAAAATTGATAAAATGAAACAATGCCTTATTAATGTGGATATCAGTTTTAATTGATAGTCCATTTCCTAAAACTTTTTCTAGTGACATTTTTTATTTCCTAGGTAAATAAAGGGGTGGGAGAAGTTTTCGTTATTAATTTGAAAAAATGCTGTATTTTCTTGGACTTGTTTTTGTTTAAAAGACAATACCTTACAGATTTAATAAATGTTTTAGTGATTGCATAAAGTTGGTTAATAAAGGTACAAAATGGTGATATGTTGAAACCTAACCTATTTATTAATTATTCTTGGAAATTTTAAATGGAACAATATATTTTTTTCTAGGTCATTATATATCTCAAACCGTTTAGGAAATATTTAGATTTTTGTAGTGTACCTAAAAGAATGAGAATAAATTTTCGTTTACCCCCGTATCATTTCGAAACATAACGTATATTTATTTGCTGTTTTAGTAATTAGATATATTTTACAAAAACCGGCCTCTCTTCAGACTTTATCCAGGCATAGGAAGAATTAAAATTAAGAAAAAAGTATTCCTCAGACGGGTATCAAAATCTCAAGTCAAAAGTATGATTTTTTATCAATCTAATTAATTAAAATTGACTCAATTATTCAATTCGAATTTAATATTTAATTAGGTATTTCATTATTCATCTTTAAAAGTTCCCCTATAACGATGATCAATGTTCGTCATGAAATTCAAAATAAGAAACAAATGCTTAAATTAATGACAGGTCTATTACAGTTTATTTTCTCTTTGTCAGCAAGTTTACGTATTAAAATTGTTCATAAAATTGATCTAAAATTATTAAATAATGTCACATTCTGATGCAGAAGCCTTTGAAATGCTGGCTACTTATTTTCAGTACTATGAAAATGATGTTATTGCATCAAGGGAATACGCCGTAAGATATCTGGAGAGACGTCTTACTCCAGACGAGTGTTCAGATGATTGGCAGAGCGTTTACGAGAGACAGGTCAAGTTCAGCGAAAATACAGCATTTTTCAAATTAATAACAAAAACTTCTCTCACCCTTTATTTACAGAGGAAATAAAAAATGTCACTAGAAAAAGTTTTAGGAAACGGACTATCGATTAAAACAAAAAATATATCCATGTTAATTATTTCAATTAGAGTCAATTTTAAAAGTTCCATGATCAGTTGCGCCCTCTTGCGGAGATTTACGAAAGATAAAAATATTTTTAGTAACATTTTCATGGCCACTTTTATTATTAGATTTTTTTTCCCGAACCTGTAGGACGAATAGTATTCCATGTACAGCCGGTGGCCGGCCTAACTCAAACACTCTGTATATTTTGTATTATTTTTAGGTATAAAGGCCACAAAACTGATGATGTGAATATAGAGAGTGCCATAATAACTAATGATAATTATGTACTTTCTGGTTCTGTGACTGGAGATCTGTGGTGCTGGGATTTGGTTAATCCGGAGAGTGTGAATAAAATGCTACATACTCCAAGGAAGGTGCTAAATTCCCTTAGTGTTCATCCAAAGAAAGACATTGTACTGACTTCTTGTGTTGGTAGTATTAAACTGTGGGGACAGCACACAGAGGAGGTAGAAGAAAAGTGTGAAGAGACTTGAATATGAGAATCTCCGACCCAGAGATAAGAATAATTTTCCTGTGATATAAATATGGAATAAATTTGATAAAAAAAGAGATTATTTCTCGAACATGTTTTTTTATGAATAAGTCATCAAAAAATGTGATATATGTATAGTACAAAATATGTACTATACACATATACGTATGTACTATACACATAAAGGATATAATAAATGGTAGATATTAGTTTCAGATTTTTTTTTAAAGGAGAAAACGGGTGTGGCTATGTCTCCTGTTTTTGTGCACTAGTGAAATTTCTCCTGTAGTGGGATTTGAAGCAGTAGTTCATAGCTAATCCTTTCTAAACCTAGCACCTTAGATTTCAGCTCCTTAGCTGTTTTATAAACTGGTTTCTTTTACCGTATTATGTTGTAAAGTTGAATTAAATTAATAAGCCAGTTTTCATCTAAAAAATAAAATTCGAAATGCCAGGTGGTCATTTATTATTTAAGGAAACAGGCAATAACAAAAATCAGTCTATAATCTAAATAAAAAATAACAAAAATTACCTAGCCTATGTTAGCAAATCAAATGTAACAATCTCAAAAAATATTAGTAATAAAATCACAGTATCTTTTTTTTTAATTTCAGGAATAGATACATAAACACTCTTTATTTTATGAAGATCATGGATCAAAATAATAGGTATGTATATTCACTTCATATTTCTTTTTATTATTTATATTTATAATTACCCACAAGGATTATTAGTTTTTAAAAATATACAGCTATTTATCCTTCCTTGTTCATAATTAAACCGTTGAGATACATTTTTGGAATTTTATTAATAAGGTACCTTATCTACATAACTCACTAAAGATTTTGAGCTTATAACAGATGAGCACTTTAGAATAAATTTTAAATAATTGAAATAATTAAATAAATTTGTAATTAAACACATAAAATAAGACCCGTTTCTAATAAATAAAAATCACTAATTTAAAATTTTAGAAACTCATTATGGAAATTATTTGAAAACCATTTTTTTCTCATGCACTAGCTGTAGTTCTGTAGTGACTTTGACTCATTATATTTTTTTTATTATTTATTATGACTATGTTTATTTTTCAAACTGAAATTTTCTGCTAAATCGCGCTATACATGCGGGAATTTCACAGCCAATAGGATGTGACAGATTTAATAACTTTATCGATGACGTGACGTGATCTAGAAGACCCAGTCTAGAAAATTATGAATGAAAAATAGTAATTCTGAAATAGCAAATTCAAAACTTTGTGAATGGAACCTACCTATTGCTATTGCTCTAAGTTCATCACATGTTCTGTTTTGTGAACATGTGAAGGTGATAAAGTTGAAAATTAGTGTGTAAATAAAATCACAATCATTCAGTAAAAGAACAGCAATATGTCAGAATATGATTTAATTTCCCAATTAATCAGCAAGACTTTATATTATCACAAGTTTGACCGATTTTCACTGTTTTTAAAATAAAGTGGATACTCGAAGCGGATGGTTCTTTATGAAACGTCGTGAAAAATAATTGTTTTGAAAAAAACATTGATCCCATTTAGATGTTCCAAGAAATGTATAGAAAACACTCTATATACTAGTATTTCGGCTTATTAGGCCTGCTTTTTCAATAGAGTAAATGTCAATTACTAAATGTTTCCAAGCGCGTTTTCGTTATTTTTTTGTTTACGAGCACCTACCCCCGATTGATCCTACCATCTGGTAAAGCCCGAGTTTTTATTACCTTTTCTAAGAAGGGCGAGAGTGTAAATCTATCTGATCATTCGTAGTACAAGGATTTATAATTTAAAGATTTTTTAATTTCTAATTGCTCTAATAGATCTAAGCGCTTTCCTTTCTTTTCACGATGCAGTACCTTTACATTTTTCTGATCTATAAAATGATTGATCTATTATACAATGCGTCGAAAATCCTGAATTTTTTGCGTTATTTAATATGGATTTTTTATGTTCTTTTACTCTAGTTTCAATACTTCTACCGGTTTGACCCACATACACGGAATTACAATCCGCGCAGTTAATTTGGTATACCCCCGATTGTTTTAATTTATTAACCCTTTCTTTGTTGTTTGTCAAAATCCTCCCAATAGTACGCTTGTTGACACTAATCGTTTTACACCCGTTTCATTCTATTCTGCGAGCTATTTTTTCACTATAACCTGGGACGTGATTAATATAACTATAGATGGCTTCTTTTTCCCGAATATTGTAAAACTCCCGACGAATTAATTTCCTTCTTTTGTTTTTTAGCATGTTATCTATTAGTTTTCTTTATATCCGTTGTGTCTTGCTATTTGTTTGATTGTACTTAATTCTTTTTCAAAATCTGCTTTTTCTAGCGGAAACATTAAAAGCCTATGTATTAAACTATCGAATTGTTTTTAAAATGTGCAAAGAAATAGGTAGGTAGGTATGTACAGTTCGCGCGGTCGTAGTGATTTCATCGTACAGCTAAACCTACATCATCATATATTTGAGCTGGTTTATATCATCTCTATCATTGACAAAAATATTTTTACTCATACATTAAAAGTGTATTTTATTTTTGGTAATGTATAAATAGAAAGAACTCATCTCGTCGGAAATGTCTTTTAAAAATTAACGGGTTAATAAGTAGATACCTGCTTTTTACATCTAGAACTACTACTAAACTTATGGCATCGCATCGCATGGTTTACCCAATTACTTATATGCATCCGATTATAACTAGTAACTTATAAATATTTATATTATACAGGGCCAATAGAAAATGTTTACTATACCATATATTTTAACTTTCTTCGTTTATGCCTTCTGATATTTTTTAACGAATTTGACAGAAGAGAGGATTTTAGAGATAATAAATTAATTGATCAATAGAGATAAGCTAAAAAATATATTTATATATTTTATTTTTTTATCAAGTTATTTTCTATGGACCATGTATAAAACTGTGAAATAATAAGTATACGTATCATTTTAATAAATGATTTACATTATAAAATAAATAAGTAAACATAATTACTCCTATATCTATTATAACCTAATTATTTACTACTAGGTATATATTATTATGACTTAGATGGTTTGACCTAAAATTATATACCTCCAGCGTCTTCATGAAGTGTTTGTATTTGTTTCGTCTAGGAGGGTTAAAAACATGCCTACCTAGAGCTACCTGTGAAAATTTGAGGGCTTCACAATATTGAAGTCGTATTTTAATTTTCAAATCAATCTTTGTATTGGAAATCTATAGGTAGGTACCTACCTATTTTACTAGGTCCTTAATGTATATTTTGTGCCTCCCTCTCACCTGCTGCTCTACAGTAGCTTGTTTTTAGAGGTTGATAACATTTCATGTACCAAAGATGTACTTATGTTTTTTTCTCAATCATTTCAGCATTTTGTATCAGATCAAAACAAATGAGCATCACAAAGCTGTAAAAAAATAGCAAACGCAGAGGCGAAACTAGCATTAGTGTTGTTTTAGGGGGTTTCAGCCCCCATTGATAATAATTGATAACCCCGTAATTGAATAGTTTATACTTTCACGATAAAAAGTTTATTTTATGAGATATTTTAAAAAACCTTTTTTTGTCAAAATGTTTTCAAAATACGGTCCTTTTGACGCTACCTATTACTTTTGTCAAAATGCAAATCCAGGGACGGCTACGATTTTTATTATACGCCCGATTTTCACAAAAACCATTTAGCGATTTTTTTTTTAAATCTAATACAACAGCGCTAATCAGAACCCGTAAAAACTCCCATTTACCAAATTTGAACAAAAAATATAGAGGGTGTTCGGTTCTATACCCTGTTAAAGTTGAGCAAAATAAAGATTTCAAAGGCATCTTGCGAGTGAAGCGTGGTATGGAATTATTTCAAAACAGTTGAAGAATTAACAGGACCACCCAAAGTGTTGATGGACGAAATTGCAAGAAGAAATATACAGGATGTTTTTCTCTACAGCGTTGAAATTTTTGACTTTCGATTTTTATGATGGTCAAGTTTGCCTTGGATTTTTGAAACAATGTTACTAACTGTACAATAAATTTATTTTACATTGGCAAACTTGACCATCATAAAAATCGAAAAAAGCCAAAAATTTCAGACGCTGTAGAGAAAAACATCCTGTATGAATATGACAGTATTTTATCATTTTCTAACTCAGCGAATTTTTCCGATTAATTTGATGTACGGTAAATGGTGACCCATTTATTCGAGCCTCATCATTGCGATCTCGGAAACCGTAAGAGATATGGGTTCGGTTAAATTTTGGCAAAGTTGCAATTTGATGCTTGGTTTCTGGAAGACGAAACGTCGGATTTCAAAATTTTCATCAAATTTCAAAATCTTGTAAAGGATAAAAAGCAATGACAATGACGAAGTATTATTCTTTGTTTTCAAATAACCTTAGAAAAAAAATTAAAGATTTTATCAAATTTTGGTTCTTTTTCGGATATTTCTGAAAGTATTCGGAAATTTTCCGAATTGCAACACAGCATTTTGATAAGCATCAGATTCCTCAACTTTACCATAATTTAACCAACCCTGTATTTCTTACGGATCACTTTTAAATTGTATATTAGAAAACAAAGAAAAATAACTGCTATAGTGTAGTAAATTTAAAAATATATTGAAAAATTAACTTCCATTATTATTAATTTGTGAAGTTAATGTGTCTAACCCAATTGAAGTTGTTGTATAAATGTTGTGTTAGACGTAAGAGCTTTTTCCAGGGTCTCATTAAGTGCTTAGGGACTTCAAAGGGCTAGAAACAACTACCGCTCCAAACAGTATAGTGTTTTGATCTTATGTGGAAAACTACGTCAGTGATGTCACTATTGTAGTACAATAAATGAGCCAAAGAGAACAATGTGGAGCTGCACTACTTGCAAGGTGGCTTTATGTCTCCAAGAGTTCAGAAACTGTTTTTCACAATTGAACTTTAAAAACTAGTTTTATTGGCCTAGTTGTACTTTGGAGGGACCACCAATTTTTGAAAAAAGTAATAAAAATTTCAATGAAAACTATGTTTTATTCATACTTTTGCCTAATTAATTTTCTGCAAAAATAAATAAATATATATTTTTTAAATAATTTAAATCAGGGCTCAAAGGGTTAGGCTTTCTTGTACCTCTAATAGTTTCAGAGACCTCTGTAGTGGTAATTAAATTTGGTTCAGCCCTGTAATATGTATACCAACCTCACGGTTCACCAACCTTGGTCAGAAAATACTATATGCCTATTGTTTTTTGACATAAAGATGGTATTTTCTGACGGGTTTGTGATGCTCATTTGCATAATCTGGTAAAACATTCTGGTGTTTTAGCAAAAAAACCCTGAATCAGTATTAAGTATGAGTTGAGTTATGAGTATTTGAATTTTTGTATACGTAAAAAAAATGCTATACGGGAGGCACCAAAACTGATACATTTACCTAGTATAGGCACCTACATATGTCTATCATCTGGCTTACAAATCTTAAATTTTACTAAAACTATACCAACCGAAATTTTATTGATTGTGAAAATGTCCTTAAAATAGAATGTAATTAATTGCTACTTTTGCCAATATTAGGTAGGTATATAGAGTAGGAATTAAGAAAGAAGAGATCATTTTTTAATCTTTGTAACATTGCATTGGTTTCTCTCTCATTGCCACTGCGTATAATGGTTTATATCTGCTTATAATTCCTGGAATTGGCAAGCCTGGTAAGTGCCTCCGCTGCATCAAGTTCCTCTCGTCCATGTATCAAAAGCAAGTTATCATTACTGGCGGTCTCCACCATTTTTTTATTTTTCTTCTTACTCGATCTCGAAAGCGTCCAATCTAGATAGCTACTTTCACTAGGTTTGAAGTTGACTGCGCTCTCCAGCCACTTTGAGATCATAGAAGGCTTGCTGTGATCGCTTGTTTCGTCCACTCGATACTCGGGTTTCTGGCAGTCTCTGAGATACTTCTCCATTATATGATTCTTGTACTTATTGGCCGTCTGAGCGAATGGATTCGCATCAGGGTCAGTCTCTGTGGTAGAACTGACAAAATAGCATTGATTCTGCACGTCCGAGTTGTTGTTGTTGAAACACTGCTTCCCTGGGCAAGTGTAGCTGTGGTCTGCAGAGGTATGAATCGAATGAATCGATTTTTTTCGGTCTGTGGAGTAGGAGGTGTGGTCGATTCCTTCCTCGTCAAAGTTGGAATTCGATTCTGGTTCCTCCCAAATGCTGTCTTCCGAACAAATGCTGAAGTGTTCTACGTTACCTTGCACTTGGTTGTTGTAGGTCTTTATAAGATCGCCCCAGGTCTTGTGGCGAGGTTCTTTGCCAGCGTTCTTCAGTTTTCTGCGCCAGTTTGCGAACCAGTTGCATACCTGGGAAATAGGGAATAAACTTAAGTTTTTCTGGAAGTAGGTCTCGCAATGATACAATAGATAAGGTAACATGGAATAGTCCACCCGCAGTAAGTCGAACTAAAGCTCTTTCAAAGAAGTACGGAATCTTGTAATATGGTTATACCTATAAATAGCTGCATGCCTCCCAACTTTTGAGCCAATTAAGGTGAGACATCAAACAATTGAAACAAATTTACTACGAGGAATTTGTAATCCCTACAATATTACGTAAAATTGAACAGAATCTACAAAGATGCCGTTGGGAGTGCTATCCACATGATCAGTTTTGGTTATCTTTTTTCAGTTGTGGATATCATATCCTTTGACGTGTCGCCTGATTTAATTCGATTGTTCTAACTATTCTAATTTTGATCTTTTGTACCTTTTGTGACCTAATATTAAGCCCGTCGCTACTTTGGATGATGGACAGATTGTCCCATACTCGATATCTTTCGAAGGTATTCTGGTTATTCATTCCTAGGGATAGAGCAGAGATACCGTTTCCAAGTATTGGGCTATTTGTTTCTAACCACGGCCATCTTGATTATTTTACGCGCTATTAAAATCGCTTAATATTAACGAAATTATGAAAATGACCTTTTTTTATCAATTTCATAACCAACTATGGTTTCTATGAAAAAAATTACTGGTAGAAAACGATTAATCAGAGCAAAACTAACTACGTCACTGAGTTCTCCGTAAAGAAATTATAAGGTGAGATTTCAACATTTCGAAAATTATTTGAAACTCGTCCGCATACGTCGTGAAAATATAAATTTTTAAAAAATCTTGGCTTCAACCCAAAAACTACAAAACGCACCAAAAATTTAGTTTTCTCTGCCAATTCCTTTCAAAAAACTAGCCAAGTCATGAAAACGGCAATTCTCTATATCTCCATAGTAATAGATAAATACGTTAGGAAGCATTGGTGCCCGGAAGGAGGGCAAGGGAAGGCAGTTGCCCCTCTTTCGTGCCAGCCGTACATTCCAAGTTGTAATAAAAGTAAAATGCATAAGTTCAATGAGAAAACATTAACTTTTCATCACTTAAAGCTAATAATACAAAATATCCATGAAAATTAAAACAATGTGTCTTATTTATCAATGTCGTAAACGTGATTTTCGTTTAATTTTCATGGCGCGCTAGTCACATCAATTCGAGGAAATAGAAAATTATTGTATCGAAAGTAAATATGTCGATACCAAGAAAATGGTAACAGATAGGTACAGTGAATCCTAATACAGATTGAAAGATCACTTTATTCTTCATCACATCAAGCAATAGAGTACTTAGAGGCTGTTCCATCTAAAAATAATGACTTTTGGGCAGTTGAAATTAGTCAATCAAATTTTTTTTGAACACCCTGTAAATAATAAAATATAAAATTATGCATAATCTGAAAGCTTATGCTAACTATAGCCAGAGACGTATAGAATCTACATGTATAAGTCTCTGCTATAGCCCAAAACTTGTTACCATAGCGTTCCTTGTCAATCGATAACAAATATTTTAATAAGGTACTACCAAATCAAATTTAAAAAAAAAAAAAATTAGAGATTAAAAATATCTAGAAAACTATTAATTTCTCGTATATGTTGTGCCACATTAAAAAACGTAGATTTTAACGTAGAAATCAAAAATGCAAAAAAATATAGGGTATTACATTTAAAATAAGAGAGTTGATAGCCATTTCCGGTATAACCGGAAGCGCCAGAAAAACGGAAATACTTCAAATGAATAGAACTTGCTCGAAACCCCCGTATCCCAATTTTCAAAAAAATATTCCAATGGAAAGTCCTTAAACTTATTTTAATGAACGAGTTAGCTGAATCACCTTATATAGCTCGCATAATTCAGTTTTGCTCCTCCCCTCAAAATATCCTGAGGTGACGCCTATGCCAGAAAGACATCGAGAATGGGATATCGCGTGTACAACGTGCAGATTTCATAATTTTCCAAGGAAAATACACTATTATACTTAGTACCTACCTGAATGTAAGTTAAGCCTGTCTGAACAGCCAACATTTTCTTCTCTTCTCTGTTGGGATATGGATTCTCTCTTCTCCTCACGAGCCAGTCTTTCAGGAACCTTTTGATTTCAGGAGTAAATAATCTCTTCGGTGGCCTCTTGTCCTCTCCATAAAATCTCCTGTTTGTAATTGTTTTATTAAGTCTTATGAGATTAAAATAAATTAGGTACAAAGGCAAATATGTAGGTACGTGCAAGGTAGGAAATAAAATCATTTTGGTGCAACTGATGATTTATAGTGTTCGAGTGTGTGATTACTGATCATTCAATAAACATCTTTGTAATTTTAGTGGACGAAAGAGGGACTTTTTAAGAAATTTTGGAAATTATTTTCAAACTAACAATACACAGATAAAACATTTTAATTAGTAAAGAATTTACACTATTGGGGACGGGCATGAAAAAGTGCTTAATTTAAAATTTTAAATTGAGTTTTATATTTCTCTAATTTTTATCCAGAAAATCAAACCGATTTTAATACATTTTTACGTTTAATAAACGATATTGCTATTTTGAATGGAAGGCAGTGGCACACCCAAAGGGGAGCCGAGGTGCTATGCTCCCCAAGATCTTAAAAAACACTTGCAAAACTAAAAAACAGGTTAGCTTCTTTATATCGGGTTATTCAGAACTCATCTCTAAAACTTTGAGGATATGTGCATCCTTAAATAAGAAATCGATATCACCAAAAAAATTTTAATAAAAGTAATTAGGATTTCCCGTAAACAATGTTTAAAGTTATACCATTATAAAGGACTACGTAGATGGGCAACTGTACTTCAACGAGATCGGATATACCACATTCCGACAAAAAACAGTAAACAAGTTTTTTGTACCTGGAACGCCTATCTATCTTTAAGTTTATTTTAAAGTAAAAACGCTGCAAATCTTTTTTGCGCCGGGTGCGCCGGTTTCTTTCGTGCTAGCTAGTTTGCATTGTCAGTCCCAAGGTCACTCCATTACAGTGGACCAGTATCCAGCGGCGTGCAATGAAAAATTTTTAAATAGTTTTAAAACCCCGCCAAAAATTTTCTTTTTTGCACTACCACATTTGTATATGTATGTTGAACATCCCCAAATTTTATTTTGGATAGGTTCTGAATAACCCTGTATATTCATCAAAATTTTGAAGCTATTAGAGAAAAGAAGACTGAATCTTAATATTTAGAGACCTATTTCGGATTTCAATGTAATACTTTATTTGTAGTTTGGTTTTAGTTCTTTTAATTTTATTTTATTATTTCTGTGATTAATTGTGATATTATTATTTATGTGATTTATTTAAAATATTGTATTGTTTCTTTTATATTTATTTTGGATTCGAATAAAATGTTGTTAAGCATATTTTTTTAACAAGTACATTTATACAGCCGCTTAAACACATACACTTTCTCTTTGATTTTTTGTATGAATCTCCAATTATCTGAAGCATTGCCCCCCCTCCAAGATTTTTTCTGGATGCGCTACTGATGGAAGGAATCATTATTTTGTGGTAATTAGTCAAGATGGCACTTATGCAGGATCCGGTATATATATATATATATATATATATGGAATAGTGTGTCTTATAACTTTTTAAATACCTATTATTTTGACAAGAAATGTTTGGATCAAAAATTTCTTGGACAATTTTTTCTCATTTTTTGGTGACAATTGTTTCTAGGCGTTTTTATTTTGTTGATATGGCAAAACCAATTTCGAAATTTTAAATGACGCCATATGTTTTTTATTTGTTTTTTCGAATCAGCATTTATTTTTACATTATATATGCTATATCAAATATTATTGGGGTTACACAGAAAAAATTTCAAAACAAATTTTGTAATACTTAATTATAATATAATAATATCTCCGCCCATTCTAATCACAAGGTTAGCCCGAAAGTCTGGGCCTTGTGTGGGAGAGGAGGCGGCATATTATGCCTTCGCGGGCCGCATTTGAGCCTCAGGAACGATTTACGTTGGTAAGCCCTAACCACCATTCAGTGCTGGAATGAGGGAATCCTGGAAAACCTCATTAGTTACGGAGACAGTCAAACATCAACTGATTTTAATCTCTCACATTAACACCAAGTTGACATTCTTCCCATCCTAGGCCATCGCCAGGATGGTTGCCAACCCATCTCTGCGAACAATCCCAGATCTACGAGTAAACAATTTTGTTAAAAATTGTTTGGTTGAATGGGGTTTCGAACCCACGACCTCTGGGTTGAGCAATCGAAACAATAAACCCTGAGCCACCGGCTCGTGTTATATTTTCATAAATACATTTATTTTTATTGTTTATCTCAGAAAATTACCATAAAAAACTTTGGAGACACATTATAACTTCACCAGTTCTTGGACAGTACCAGTACTACATTCACAAGGAATTTGGTAAATACAATTTTTTGAATTTTTATCATTATTAATTCGTTTTGTTTTAGTCGGTATTGGTCTTAAAGTGTTTTATTTTAAAAGTTGTCTTTATGTTAAAATTATTACTAATTTTAACTTCAACACCCTGTATCTCGGAAACGGTTGAGATTTGAAAATAAGTTTATATAGCAAAGTCTCATTATTTTGACTGATTCTACATGCTCCCGAATTTTTTCAGAATAAAACTGGGACACTCTGTATATGCAATTTCCTGGTATTTTTAGCATGTAATATTTGATCCCCGGTTTTCACCCCCCGTTGTAGCTGAACCACTTAATTCAGACAATAGAACAGAACAGACAATTGCATTTGCCAATAAGATTATAAAATTATACAGTATTGTTAACAGTATTGCCAGTATGACCTACTCAACTTAATCATGCATGGGCAGCCCCATGTGATGGTAAAGGGTGGCATATTTACTCCTACCGCTGCCGAAGCAACTTTCATTTAATTAGTGTAAAATTAAACAGAATACAAAATAAATTCAATGTTTCTGGTAGCATTGTTACTTTTATCTGGGACACAGAGATTCATCCTGAAAATATATAATCTATAAATAAAAAGTTACTTTGTTTTTATCGGCAATTGAAATAAATACGTGTTCAGTACTAAAAATTAAAAAAAAGCAAAATTTAAAAATAAAATATTGTCAAAAATAAAATAAACCAAATGAACAATATAAAATACAACATATTTTACAAGGTTGGGGGGGGGGCTTGACCCCTGACCCTCTATAACTGCGCTACTGCTTCCGGAATATAAGAATATTTATATATTAACGGTTATAATACTTATAATACCAATGCCTAATAACTATCCTGTGCTTTTGTAATATATTTGCATAAATTGTATTCTTTCATTCAATTATTTTCTGATGACATACTTATATAATAGCCATTCGATAAAAATTCAACATTCGTTTCAACGTTTTTTCAATTTTCGCCACGGGAATAACTAGGTATATAGCTACAGAGCTGAAGTGCGGTTGAGTAAATTTTGCGAATCACCATGTATAATATGATGTTAATTGATAAACAACCCACAAGACTTTGCTTCCGTGAGTACTATGTCCAAAATTGTACCAGGTGTGTCAAATTATAAGTAACAAACTCCCATTTCTAAAATTGTTTCTTAACAAATAGAGAAAGACAGAGAACGAGGAAGAGAGATAAGTAATTTATAATCTTAATCATTACTTATCCTTGTTCTCCTCGAGAATTAGAGATGCATAGAGTACTTGTGATAAGACATATTATACTTAATTATTTATATCTATGCAAAACTCTTGCCCAAAAAATTAAAATGGCATCTTTCAGTCTGATCCTGCCCGAGCTTTTGAATCTTTTTCTTATTTTTGAGAGAAAACATACCAGGATACATAGGTAGGTATATATAAAACAAAAAAAATTATCACATTTCAAAAACTAAATCTAGATCTACACCTCTTGTAGATCTCATTGCAGAGAAAAAAACGTCTTCATGAATTCCTACCAAATTTCAAATTGTATTACCTATATTAATGGCGGATTATTATCTTGGGACACCTGGTAGATTTCATAATTTAGCCATATTTAATGGAAGGATATAAAATTCCGCGAAGTATTTTTCAATTCATGTCACTAATAAAAAATGTATGGATATAAAAATGTAATATTTTCCGGTTTTCTCATGATAGACATATTTTTTTTAACTAAGCATTTAAAAAAATCTAATATGCTCCCTCAGAAAATTAAATCTGAAGCTTTTATAACATAAATATACTTACATGTATTTTTCTTTAGATCATAAAAATTATTAATCACCCTTTTGTTTCAAATAAAAAAAATTTGAAATAATATATAAGCATAAGTTCCAATTACATTTAAAAAAGTTATGTTCCGAATTTAAATTATAATTATATTGCCAAAAACCTAAGTATAGAAATCATGTATACATATAGAAACATGTATGTAGAAGAATTCTTAAACCTTCCCAAATGTTCATTAAACAAATTGCTTTTTTTTTGCCACAGTGTAGTTGCAAAAATAAACATACTTTCAGATCTCAGCCTTCACACACTCCTCTATTACCTAATAAAACTGTTAGTTTCACTTAACAATCCACACAATTAGTACTATTAAGAGCTGTTGCAGAAAAAACATGTTTCTTCAAAATCCTAACCTGCTGTATCTCTTATTTCTCACAGGCCTCCGGGACCTCTCCCGAATATTGTCTCCTCTTGTGTCCATTTTTTCTGATTACAAATACACAAATGTCACTTTATACCTTTACAAAAGTTTGTGTAAAAATAGATTTTGCGTTGGATAACAGTCAAAAACAAGATGGTGGCTGTCGTGTTAACATTGCTTGTAAGTATACTTTTCTCGAAATGCACTGCTCATCCAGACATTTCAGTGCGCTAATTATTGACATTTAGCAAAAATAAATAGAAATAATATGAAAGAAAACTCCCTGAATTGGCCGCTCGGTAGTTTTATTTAAAACAAGCCCACGGGTTTTCTTGTGATTCACTAACACAAAACATGAGTTCACTCTTTGTAGCTGCTGTTTTGCACTTTTTTCTTTAATTTCCGTGTAAATTACTAGCCTAGTGGTATGCGACACTTACCTAGATAAAGTAGTCGAATTTTCTTGATTAATGTCGTGAGTATTCTGCGTAAACACTGTAAAAGATTATAGGAAACTGACTTATACAATCTGGGGACATCTAATGCTGTTTTATTTTCAGATCTTTCAGTCTCCCGCGTCGTGTTTTTGTAATTTGTTCTCTATTTTATTTCAGTGTAGATACATGATGGTCTCTGCTGCATATCGGCTACTCTAGCAGACCAGCTCCACACTGGCTGGCATGGAACTTTTACAGTTGTGGAATGATCTTGATTAAATTAGGATAGTTACGTATTTTTTATACACAGGGTTTAAAAAGTTTTTGAATTAAAAATGTAGTTATTAGGCCTAGAGACGTTTATTGTATTTTCAGAAAGTGTAAAGTAGGTAAATATAACAGAATTTGGCAGTCTACCCAGATAGTAAAGATAAAAAATACTTGTATAATTATGTATACTATCCTTGTATACAGTGCTTTCGAAAAGTAACGAATAAATTCATTATTTTAGAAATTGAGAAGTTTTCGAAAAAATCCAGTGACACGTCGATTTTGTTTTAAAAAAAAGCACTTTTTGACATACGACCCATATTTGTGACGTCATCGTTGTTTGAGATATGACGTCATCGACAATTTTTTTAAATAGCAACCCCAACGCCAGCAAATTTTGACCACGCCATTTGAAAGAGCGTATCATTCTACATACGCATCATGAAAAATTATGGTGTTACATAACAAAAATTTCAAGAAAATAATGTTTGAAGATGTTAAAATTTAATTTTCACAATACTGACAATGATAATGATTATGTAAAAAATCGACTAAATTAAATGTTCAAATTGTGCACCGTTGGCTGCCTGACAGTAGCCAAGACGATTAATAAATTCTTTTTGGACATTATCTATAACTTCAGGAGGTATACGATGTATCTCGTGACGAATTCTTGCTTTTAAATCTTCTAAATTAACCGATCTAGTGACGTATACTTTGCTTTTTAAGTATCCCCACAAGAAATAATCTAGGGGTGTCAAATCAGGCGATCTGGCTGGCCACTCAATCGGCCCCCTTCTCCCTATCCAACGATTCGGGAACAGCTCATCTAAATAAACACGGACAGGTGCTGCATAATGGGGAGGTGCACCATCTTGTTGAAGGAACATGTCATTTCTTGGATATCTTCCTATCTCTTTCGTCACGAGATACATCGTATACCTCCTGAAGTTAGATATAGATAATTTCCAAAAAGAATTTATTAATCGTCTTGGCTACTGTCAGGCAGCCAACGGTGCACAATTTGAACATTTAATTTAGTCGATTTTTTACATAATCATTATCATTGTCAGTATTGTGAAAATTAAATTTTAACATCTTCAAACATTATTTTCTTGAAATTTTTGTTATGTAACACCATAATTTTTCATGATGCGTATGTAGAATGATACGCTCTTTCAAATGGCGTGGTCAATATTGGGGGTTGCTATTTAAAAAAATTGTCGATGACGTCATATCTCGAACAACGATGACGTCACAAATATGGGACGTATGTCAAAAAGTGCCTTTTTTAAAAACAAAATCGACGTGTCAGGGGATTTTTTCGAAAACTTCTCAATTTCTAAAATAATGAATTTATTCGTAACTTTTCGAAAGCACTGTATATATTTCATATACAAGGCGACTATGCATTAGTATCTCAATGAATAATTTAAATATGTGATTGAAATTTTTGTTTCCATGTAATTTTTAATTTCACACATAAGAAGTAGGCATAGATGGAATACTACTAACTACATATTTTTACAGATTTCGGTTAAGTATATATCAGGATTATATTGATATAAGGTTTTATGCATCTATTTCTAATTGTAAGGGCGGTATAAGCAAAAAAAGAACGAAAAACGAAACGAAGTACAAAGCGAAAAAAAGAACTCTGGAAAAGGTGCTTATTTTTTAATAATACTTACTGGACATTCCATGGACTCAGTAGAAAACGTAAATTGTTGTGTTTTATTTGAATAAATTAAGTATTTGGGTTTCTTTCTAAGTCTTTCGTTTAGTTTTATAACGTTTTTGATAACACTTTTATAGAATATAAAAGATTTTATATAAAATGTTTGATAAGATGTCAGATTGTTAACATGTGTTTAAGGGTCCATTCTCTGTAGATTTGACAGCAATGAATGCGGGGTCGAATTGAGAGGATGGGTAGCCGATGGGTGAATACTTACATATTTCCACTATCGAATTATTCAGATTTCGGAGGTGCACGTAAAGCCGATGTAAAAAGACACATGGAAATAAAGTTAGCCCTCATTGCAAGGGTACCGGATTTGTCTTATAATTGCAAAAAAATTTCTTTTTAGTGTTATAAATTATATATCATCGGAAAGATCAAAAGATAAACTAGATCCCTATAGTAGCAAATTTTTGTTTAATACATGTATTTTAGAGAAAATAATTTTTGAAAATAAGCTATTTTAGTACAAGTTTGTTTGCCTGGAATTTTAAAAATAAAAAGAAATACCAAAAATTACTACTATAGGGACTTAGATTCAAGTCATCTTTCAATACTTTTTTACTAAAAGTCGCTATCTTTTATAGTTTTTTTATAATTAGACACGAGACGAACGCCGATTTAGGGCTTATTTCGACCTAGTGAATGGACTCTTAATGATAAATAATAAATGCCTCAGAACGAGTCCTTGAGGTACTCTTCACATCATTTTTTATTATGGAATAGTACCTACCAATTTTATGTGTCTAACTATAACTTATTCATTCAACTGGGGATTTTCATTTGTGATTTTTTTAAATAAGCCTAGCTATTAGTTATCTGCTATCAAAATTTAATATGGGGTTTAGACACATATTACACCAGAATCTAGTATTACACGAAAGTGCTACACATTGTTATTGTACAGATGGAATCGATTTTAGTATTAAATCAATAAACTGTTGTAGCTGTAGCATATAATTTGTACCAAATAGTATAGGTGATAGACTTATTTGTTTATGTTTTGTATATCTACTACGACTGAACAAAATATGCAAAATATTGTTATGGTTTTCTATATTACATTACAATAAGATAGTAGCTGGATCGGTAGATATTTCAAAATATTCTTCGTGTATTTCTTATACCTAGGTTAATTTCGGTTAAATTACGTAGGTAATCTAGTCATGCTATTTTTATTTAATGGTATAGATACAAACCTAGAAACGTTCCTCTTTAACTAGTAGCAGTAATTAACAATTATATTATGGTATCATTCTATTTCACTTTTACATAGGCGTCTCAAAAATTACAGTAGAACTAATAGGATTATCATTTTGAAATGGTATGGTAATTTTACACCAGGGTAATAGCGCCACTTACATGTAGAGATTTCATGTTACATGTTTCAAAGTGAAAAAATTTTCAATTTTAACGATTATCCAGTATCAGAAATCAATATATTTTCGATACTTTTAACATTTTACAATCTGCTGCAGTATCTATTTGCTTTCTTATATGTTTCTTCGGAAAATTTATGTAGGTACCTATGTTTTCAAAAATGATTATGTCTTAAATAATGTGATCTTGGCACAGGCATTATTTTTTGTGGTGAATCTAAACCCGTTGTCTGTCAAAATTTGTCCACCAAATGAAACCAATTTATTGACAAAAATATTGTAAAATACCATCAAATTTTCTGAATTCGCTTTGTCAGGAATATCTGTCCTATCATTCTTGCAGTAATCTTTTAAGACGTTGTGTATACTATATACAGTGTGATTAGACGTGTCCACATATTCTATGAAATGTCAAAGTTAGATGGAAGAGTGCAGTGGGCTATTTTCGAGAAAGTATTTGAAATGCATAAATAAGGTGCTGATAGTCCAAACGCCGCTGTACTTGTTTTATTTGAAATTCTTAGATAATGAACTGACGATACATGGTACAGAATATTATACAACGTAGTATAGGAATAATTGGTCATTGCAACCTTTATTCTTAAATAAACCAGGATAACCTAGCTGCAGGTAAAAAAATCTTTTCAAGTGAATATTATTGTGATTGTGATGATATGAAGTGAATTATTTGAAGGGGATGCCGAAAACAATTACTCCACGGGAAATGTGCCCCGACTGTTGTTGCATTACTCCGGCATCGAAAGTCGCCACATCCTTCGAGACCAGCCACCAGACACTGACCGGTTTGACACCAGAGTGTCATCGATGGAATCGATGAACGATGTTGCGACATGATTGCCTAAGGGGCATCATGAATATTAGTAGTGGTGACACCCAACACACTGAGTGGCCTCTTTGGGTCTTTGCTAGTAATGTCTTTCGGAGTAATGCAACGCCAGTCAGGGCATATTGCTCGTGGAGAAGTTGTTTTCGGCATCTCCTTCAAATAAATAAGTAGGATTGTCTTCCTCAAAAACAATGGCGGTCCTAATGGCACCTGCGGAAAAGCATGTCGCTATCTGTCTGTCAATTAGACAATAATTGTCAGACGGATAGTAGCAAAGACCCAAAGAGGGCAATACGGTGTGTTTCTAGACCACTACTAACATGATAGAATTATATTTAGATTCATTATGCTTATTTGTATTACGCGCACTGAAGATGACAAACCAGCCAAAAAATACGTAGTCCTTGATTAGTATGATGTCCACCAGAGGTAGCACTGCTGTTTAATGATATATGTCTTATCAGGGGGCGCGACTATACTTATTAACTATCTGGTGTGTGGAGGATTTGACAAAGTTTCTTTTGCCCACTTTCAACATTTGTTATTGTTAGGTTTTTAATTATTTGTATTAATTCAGGTGTATTAAATTCTTTTGCTGTTGAACTCGATCTTTACTTTGTATGATAAATATTTCCTGAACAGACAAGACTATTCAGATGTTTTGATAATTTCAGAGTAAATTGGGGGTGGTATTTAAACTGAAAAAACTGGACGACTTTTTGATGATTTTAATATTGAACGAATTTTTTTTCGCAGACCCCTTTACCTTAGCTGCACCCCGCCCATGTCGCCGTATCGATAACCACCCGTGCAACACGGTATTTACCGCGCATGTCCCCTCCCAGCGCGCCAAGTAGAGTATATACATCGTTGAATCCGCCGTCCGTACACGCGTCGAGTCCACGCCACGCTACTATACGATTCGCGACTTGGCACCGCACAGCACGTGGGGCATGTTGCAATAACTGGAGCGGTGAAATCAGCCGAGAAATGTGCGAACCTATTACCCTCAAATAGGGCTAAAATCTTTTCAAAATCCTCCCAAAACCCCCTTCGTAATCGGCCGTGAACAAGTGACGACCCGTTTCAGTGATGGGAACCTCCAAGGGGGCCGTGAATGGAGACGCCGGCAGCCCCACTGATGTGGACACCACCGTCAAGCTGCAGCGCAAGATCACTTTGATGAATGGAGTTGCACTGATCATAGGTAAAACACCTTCGGAATGCCTAATTAAGCTTTGCAGTTGCTACGGTTTCTGTTTGTTTCTGGATGTTTTGTTTGTGAGGTTATGAAACTAGGACGCATGCATATGTTCGAGTACTCAAAATTGCTGGAAAGGGTGTGCCACAAGGGTCAATGGTCAGGCCTTTTATCATTGCCGATGGTAAATCAAACCGCTTTGGAATGTTTAGCACAGCTTTGTAAATGATTTGCATAGTGTAGTGTTATTTTTAAGGTATGAGAAGAGGAGATTTGTTTTAACCTTGAGGTTATATGAGCATACGAATGTTCAAAATAGCCGGACAGGATGTGTTGCAATAAGACCTAATGACTGATTTTATGGAAAACAACTTTTGAATTACTGGTATGACTTCGTAGTTCTTTGGTTGGCGCTCTGGTTATTTTAGGGTTTGGAAGAAAGATGTTTTGTCTTTGTCGAGAGTTTATCTATGAATGTTTAAATTGTCAAAGCGGAAGTGCCTCACGAGCTAATTCTAAGGCCTCTGATAGGTCGAAGAACTTGATGTTTTGCTTATCTGCTTTTTAATATTAGAAAAGATTTATAAATACAAGAATTTTACATTTTTTACTCTTATAATGCTTGGATTGATCTATTAACAGATATCTGTTCTGTTAAATACTTCAATTTACCTACTTGGATCGGTGGAGAAGAAGAAAAACGTTGTGGAATAAATCCACACCCTCATTCTAATCACAAGGATTATCCTGAAAGTCTGAGACTTGTGTGGGAGAGAGGGCGGCATATTATTATTTCGCGGGTCACATTTGCGCCTCAGCAACGACTTCCGTTGGTTATGACCTAACCACCATTCAGTGCTGGAATGAGGGAAACCTGGAAAACCTCATCAATTAGGGAGGCAGTCAAACATCAACTGATTTTAATCTCTCACATTAACACTAAGTTGACATTCTTCCCATCCTAGGCCATCGCCAGGATGGTTGTCAACCCACCCCTGTGAACAAGCCCTGATCAACAATTTAATTAAAAATTGTTTGGTGGAATAAGGATTCGAACCCACGACCTCTGGGTTGAGTGATCGAGACACATAATAGTCGCACATACGGAAAAATATGCCTAAAGACTATTTTTTTTTATTGAGGAATTTATTTCATATGTTTTATTTAATTTACAAACATGTGGCAGAATATTCCAAGATTAAGAAGAATATTTTAGATGATGCTAAAAATAAATATTTATTTACATAAACCATACTTGCTGCTTTCACTTTCCTTTATTTTCGATCATGTTTTATGTTTTTAAGACGTTTAACCCTTTCTTAAAACCCTGTCCGTGAGTCCCTGGATGCTAATATATTAGCTTGGTTATTAAAAATGGCCAAACTGGTTCTTTGTCAGATTCAAGATTCACAATCACCATTTAGTTATTCCTTTATTCGGATTTAGCAGCCGTTTGACCTAATATAAGTAGGTTGTATCGTAGACTACTAACTGTTGTTATCCTCTGGTTGTCTGGTGAACTGCTATACATTTTTCTGCTTCAATTTCCATTTGAATTAATGACATATTGTTCAAATCAACTTTCTCAGGTGGTTCTTATTTATACGTATTTCGTTTTGAGACAATACCAGTGTATCCCAGAATGATGGAACAAAATTCATATTTTTTTTCTGGTCTAGATTAAAAAAAAACGATAGGTCACTTCTGATATAGAAACTGCCACTTTTCGCGCACTATATTTCATTGTTTCAAGGCTTTTTCTTACTAGATACTCTATGTATTAATCTTTTCATATCGTCTTTTTACTCAAAAAAAGTCGGCAATAGTAGCGCCGAGGTGAACCATTTCTCGAGACAAGAATAAAACTTTTTAGCCAGATTTGTATACTATTTTATTTACAACCAAATCTTTTAAATGCAAGTGAGGGTTAATACTTAATATGAATAAAATTTACCTGGGTTGAAAGTAACATTTGTCTAGGTGGAAAGTAATCATTTTCGCTAGTATGCCACTTTCCATCTGGATATGTCAAAGACAGAAATATGTTTCTTTCAAACTTAATTTAAGTTTGAAATATCAATATTACACACATGGTTGTAAATAAAAAATAAACATCTCGATAAACACATAAAAATTCGCCAGAGTACCTTAGGTATAACGTGAATCGTTTTATTTAACTTCTTGTAAATTGATACATTCGAATTGTTTTTCCCTTGATAATGCTGAATTTTTTGTCTACTTTGTCTTACAAATGGAAAAGCAGCATGAACTTAGAGTAGTCAATTTGGCTTTCCTAAGTTGATTCCAAATAGCTTTATCCCTCGCCAGGATCCCTGCAGTTCAAGAATATATTGCAGATATTTATTGAGGGGTGTGTTGTACTGGGGTGTGGGGTACAGAACATATTAATTTGGGGTGTCCAGTCATTCTAGTCTCCTAAAACCAAATAGTCGATAACTTTGTCTATAATATATAAAGGTTAGTATCACCATTTAATTTGAGAATTCAGAGATGAACTATTAGAAATATAAATGTAAATAAAATGTTTTGATAGAGGTAGATCCGGAATACCTCTGATAGTTTTTGAAATATTCTGGATTAAAACAGAACTAATTTTCTGATTTTAAGCTTTAACGTTAATAAATGTATTAAAACTATATTTTTAACCAAAAGGCACTTTTCTTTTAATTTAATTTTTGTTAATTTTTTCATTACATTTTTTCATTTACATTTCCATCACATGTAGGTATCTTACATTAATTTAATAAGGTAGGTATTTAGTATTTCATATTTTTGTAGTTTACTTAGTTCTATCCCTGTATAACATAGTTGATTTTAAACTTCTCTCAATTATTAAATTGATACAAACTATGAAGAAACAAATTCAAACAATGTACACGAAATGCTTGTGATTAAAGAAAATATTTGATCAGAAATTTTCTCCAGTAGAATACGAGTAGTACCTAGAAGTAGGGCAGTATAATAAAATGTCTACATAATCTCTCTCACTTCATAAAACGAATTTTAATTATTGAATGCTAAGATACCTAATCAAATTAATTATTACCCATGCATTGTCTGAAATTTTAATCATATTGTGCATATCATAAATAATCGTTAAATTATTATAGTATAAAGTAAACGTGTCAAGCCATATTCAATTTGCAATGATTTTTGTTGTACGTACATTTTTGATAGGAGTCTAATGTGAATAATTTCAATAATGCAAAGTGGTGTTTGTGTTATTCATAGGCTGAGTAATGTTCTAATAAACAATTTAATAGCTGATTTGAAATTGCTAAAATTATTAATTTCAGGAAAAACTCGCTTAGAAAAATATCCTAATATTGTTTATGAAAAATAAACTTTTATAAAAACTTAGCTAGATAGGTATGTTAGATTATTATTTATTTATTTTAGATAGGATTTATAAAATAATTCGTTAGCAAATATTGAAAATAACAAATTACTTAAACACAAACTTAATACAAATAAAAATAATGAAAAAAAAGACAAATCAACACACAAAAAATATGTTATAGAATTATAACTTATAAATTATAATTCATTACGTCACACAGTTAGTATAGTCCTATACGGGGGTACAGCAAGTACATGTTTTTTAATTTCACAAATACTAGTTTTAAATATACCTATTTTATTTATTTGAAGATGTCGAAAACTAATACTCCACGGGCAATATGCCTTGACTGGCGTTGCATTACATCGGTATTTTCATAGGAGTGGCCACATCGTTTCATCGAGACCAAATACCAGACACTGACCGGTTTTGCGCTAATTTGGCGCTCATCAGAGTGCCATAGGTAGTGAGTCGATGAACCATGTTGGGACGTGATTGTCTAATGGGCATCCTGAATGTTTGTGCCTGCGTAGTGCCCTCAAAGAGGGCACTATGGTGTGTTTCTCACCACTACTAATATCTATTTTATTTTGTACTTGAGTAAAATTGTTACACATAATATGTACATGTGAATATTTTAATATATTTGACTTTGGAACAGGAAGATAGAATGGAGAAGCATGTGAGCGAGTCTGTATATTAGTAACATAAAAGTGAATGTAATTAAGAATTTCAGGACAACTAATTTTCTCATGAATAATTTTAAATAATAATACTAACGAGTAGGTAATATATACGTCTCGATTCCAAGTCATTAATTTGGAATCTGCTTAAGAGTCCATTCACTAGGTCGAAATAAGCCCTAAATCGGCGTTCGTCTCGTGTCTAATTATAAAAAAACTATAAACGATAGCGACTTTTAGTAAAAAAGTATTGAAAGATAAGACTTTAATCCAAGTCCCTATAGTAGTAATTTTTGGTATTTCTTTTTATTTTTAAAATTCCAGGCAAACAATCTTGTACTAAAATAGCGTATTTTCAAAAATTATTTTCTCTAAAATACATGTATTAAACAAAAATTTGCTACTATAGGGATCTAGTTTATCTTTTGATCTTTCCGGTGATATATAATTTATAACACTAAGAAGAAATTTTGTTGCAATTATAAGACAAATCCGGTACCCTTGCAATGAGGGCTAACTTTATTTCCATGTGCCTTTTTACTTCGGCTTTACGTGCACCTCCGAAATCTTAATCTCCGCCCATCGGCCACCTATCCTCTCAATCCGACCAACATTCATGCCTGTCAAATCTACAGAGAATAGATCCTTAAGAGATTGCTGTGAGGAAATCCAATGGCAGGGTAGTATCCATAATTTTTAAACCAAAGATATTTAAGAAAGCGTCTTTGTGGCATCTCTAATTTAACTTTATGCACAGTGTAACTAAGACTCCATATCACTGATGCATATTCTAGCAAATCTAACAAATGAGTTAAATAGAGATTTTAAGGTAGACTCAGAAAACTCTTTACAATTTTGTATGATAAATCCTAAATCCCTGTAAGATGCGGCAGCTATCTCGTTAATATGTCGTTCCCGTATCTCGTTGATATGACTAACAAACGACAATTTGGAATCAAATAAAACTGCCAGATTCCTAAATTCCTCACATTTAATTAGGCGTCGGTTATTTATGACGTAATCATAATTAATAAAGTTATGCTTGCGGGTAAATGTCATGGACATGCATTTTGAAATATTCAGTTGTAAATTATTGGTGTTACACCAAAACCACAGTTGTTCAAGGTCATTCTGTAAAGTCGCACAGTCGTTTATATCTGTAATCGAAATGTACAGTTTTAGGTCATCTGCATAAAGCAAAGTTTTACAATGAAGACAACTGGCAATGTCGTTAATATAAATATTAAATAGAAGGGGCCCCAAAACGGACCCCTGAGGAACTCAGAGGTGGCAGTTATATCAGCAGACTAGAATTCACGATACTAAACAGTCAAGTGCCTGTCTTTCAGATAAGATTTAAAAAACTTAAGAAAATTATTAGTCAAACCGAATCCTGAGAGTTTTTGCAAATACCATGGTTCAGTTGGTCAAATGCCTTTGATAGATCTGTGAAAACGACATCGACCTGTCCGCCTTTATCAAGACTATCAGTAATGTATTGTGTAATGCAAAGCTAAAGCAGATTACTAGTGGTAGAGTGATCAGGAATAAATCCCTGCTGGTCGAGTCTAATGAGGCATTTAACATAATTAAATAGAAAATCATATAGTATATCAAAAAATAAATAAAGTTAGAAAACACACAGGACCGCATTTAGTCGATTTTATTTTAAGTATGGATACGACGATCGAATGCTAAAATTAGAAAGAAAATAGTTATAATAATAACAATATCTCTAGCCCTCATTCTGATCACAATGATTTGCCCGAGTGTTTATAACTTTATACTTATTATTTTTATAAAAAATGCTTGGAAAAAAATTTCTTGGACAATTTTCTGCCATTTTTTGGTGACCTTATCAATTGTTTTTAGGTGTTTTTATTTCGTTGATATGGCGCCTAACTTTCAAATTTCAGATGACACAATGTTTTTTATTTGCTTTTCAGAATCAGCATTTATTTTTGTTTTCGGATATATCAAATATTATTGGAGTTACATACGAGAAATTTATAAAAAATTAAATTTTCATAAATAAATTGATTTTTATTGTTTATCCCAAAAATTACCGTAATAAGGGATCTGTTGGGACACACTTTATTAAATAACTCCACGACTTCTTCTTGAGTTCTTTTTCTGTCTCTGTATTCAACCATAATAAGGATATCAGTTCGTTGTTTTTCCAACAAGTGCGCCATTTTTACTTAATTTAAAATTTACACTTTGACACAAGTCAAAGTCAAGTAATAAATCGCGAGTATTTATGCAAAAATATATGTTGATTCTAAAAAACAAATAAAAAACATGGCGTCATTTGAGTTGATTCTCATATCAACGAAATGAAGACACCTAAATCAATTATTGAAAACAAAAAAAAAAAGCAAAAAATTGTCCAAGAAATATTTATTTCAAACATTTCAAAAAAAAAATTGTAATTTTGACAGAAAGAAACGGACAGGCGAGGCGAAGCCGAGCGTGGCCACTTCTGGAGGACCGGAAAACCACTTTCCCGCCATGGTGCACACAACATTTTTTTATCCTACACAAGAAAAAGTCATAAACTTCAAAACTTTTTTATATAACAATAAATAATTTACAAAAAAAAATTAGTTCTTTGAAATATTGATATTAAATACAGGATTATGAATAGTGCAATTAGCAAAGGCAATACCATGTTTAGATAAACCAGATAACTGAGTTTGTTCTGAAACTGTTGAAATTAAATAATGATATTCATGATGATTTGTAAGTGAAGCCATACAGTTTCAAATTAAAATTAACTTTATAATATGAAATTAAGTTACACTAAGATCTACTTTATACTTCTAGATTCTAGCTACTTTCACGCCTCTAAAAGCTCACGAAAATAGAATTTTCACCTAGTGGAGGATAAAAATAATATTTAAAAAGTTGTAGATACTGTTTGCATAGATATACCGGACACTTGTCTTGCCAGAAGCAATCCGAACATGGGATTCCTTAAGTCAGGGAAAATTGATTGATTGAAAATTGATTAAGGGAAAAATTAATCTATATTCTTTCCAGGGACCATCATAGGCAGCGGCATCTTCGTGGCACCAGCCGGCGTCTACATAAGTACCAAGTCCGTGGGCATCTCCATCATCATCTGGTGCGCATCGGGGCTCTTCTCCACGTTGGGGGCGCTCTGCTATGCCGAACTGGGTACTTCTGTGACGAGGTCGGGGGGTGATTATGCCTATATCTACGCGGCCTTCGGGCCTCTAGCGGCTTTCCTGCTTTTGTGGATTTCCCTGTTGATCATAAGGCCGACTACCCAGGCTATTGTCGCTATAACGTTTGCGGAGTACGCTGCCAAGCCGTTCTTTGACGAGTGCAGGCCTCCACAGAATGCTGTCAGGCTTCTGGCCGCTGCCTGTCTATGTAAGTATTTTTTTTCGTTAATTTATTAGATAATCATTCACCCACTAGTCAAATTCAACGCTATGTAGAATGAGAACATGTGAATTATGGAACTGCGTTCGTTTAAGCAAGTTCTGAGGTCGGACGTTTGGTTGTGAAGCATACAAAATTTCTCTAGTCATTCAGGAAAATGATTTATTATTTATTACTCTACTTATACATATTAAATATATGTACAGAGTCCATTTTTGATGGGAATCTAGGGTATCTTGCTCAATGCACTTGCGGCACCTTCGTTTCACAGCTATAGCTACATTCTTTATTCCAATAATGTTTAAATTATTGAACGCTTCTCGTGTCCTCTAAAAAAAGATAAATAAATAAATCAATGGAAATACGTGTTTACCCCCATTTACTCATAAAAATGTTGGTAAATGAATAAAGGTACTTAAATTCAATAAACCCCTATATAGTATATATTACTGTAACAAGAATAGAAAGGGCTTTCAAATTTACCAGAAATATACAGGGTGTTGTATTAAAAAACCACAAGTTTGGTCTGTATCTAAAAAACGGGACCTAATAAAAAAAATGGTTATGCTTATGAATTCTACTTAAAATTACCTAAAACATTTCCCTTTAAACTTTTTTAATAGATCTGAAAATAATATCTAAAGTTACAGGGCCCTAACGAAAATGGCAAAATAGTGTCCTATATCTCAAAACCTAGACACAATAGTCCCGATCTGGATTTCACCATTCAGTCAAGCTAGAAAAAGTAATATTATCATGTTCTGGAAAGTAAATGTTTTAAGTATTATATACTGATTTATTATATCATTAAAACTTAGTCTTGAAATATTCTAATGAAAACTAAAGTATTTCATTAATCCAGTTTCAGGAATATAACTTGGTTTAATGATTTTATTGTTAATTTTGTAAGTTTTTCTAAAATGGATTTTAAAGAAGCAATTTCCTTGTGTTTAACGGTTTTTTTATAGATTTGGCAACTCCGACCCGAGCTACGCCTCCATTGAATTAATGGTTTTAGTATCCATGATTTCCCTTGGAAGCCCCAATCTCAGAGCCGTCGGAAAAAATTGACAAAACAGTTTAGTATAAAAATGGTGGATGTTTGTAAATTTACCTACTTAAATTCGTCACATCTTTAATAAATCTGTATATGTCGATTTCAAATCTTGCCCCTACAGTAAATCGGGTACGCAGATTTCATTTCTGGCATCAGAATTGGCCTAAGGTCCAAAATTGTCCAAAAAGTTTAGTATCGAACAGTAGGGGTATACGTGAAAACGAATATATTTGTAAATTTATAATACATAAAAGCTAATCGTACTTCGAAAACTATAAATTCCACTTGAGAAGATGCCATTAATGAATTCTGCGGCCCCGCTTTCCCTTTGTAGCTGCCAGGAAAGTAAAAATGTATTTCCTGTAAATGAGAAATATCTGAAACCTAAAGATAGGTGTGTATAGGTACCTACCTATACCTACTATACCTTTTTACACAACATGCCTCTCCTAATCCATTATCGAATCCATCCAATTTATTATATTCCTGCTCCCTTTAGAAACATTTTGCTCCACCAATGTGCTTGGCTCATTAAATTACTTGCCACTACCAATTCTGATCCAACATTTCATGCTTAACCAAATTTGCTCAACAGATAAAGATGCATGAAACTCTCGATGAATTGCCGGCTAACGAACCATTTTCTCTCGACAATCAAACACTGAACGGCAGTCTATTGTTTCATTGTTGCAGGTCTCCTCACTGCGATTAATTGCTTGAGCGTGCGATGGGCCATGCGAATCCAGAGCATATTCACGGCGGCCAAGCTCTTCGCCCTCGTCGTCATCGTGCTTGCTGGGGTGTATCACGTGGGATCTGGTAAGTGGAAAATTGAGTACAGTAATTTCATTAACTATTGATCACCTGATTCAAGTAGGTACCTATAGATACTTTTTTGTTAGTTATTAAGAAGAAAAGCAAATAGACAAATGGATCTAAATCAAGTGAAACATGATCAGTACGCCACTTCCACGAAAACTGGGACGACGTTTCGACATTAGCCAATCACGTTGCTTATATTTTAAAATAAACCAATCACGTTAATGCACCTTATATATAGAGTCCATGAAATTATAGTCTCTATATCAATGTCCATAGGGTACAGCCACAGCCTTCTCTAGTACTAGCCATGAACTGAGAAAATTGCAACACTGCATCCCGTCCTAATTTCAGACCGAGCGATACTGTTTTGGTAAATGGTGCGTCTACGTGTGGTATTAAATAATCCTATATATTTGTGTTAAATAGCGTTTAATTATAAGAGATAATTATTTCAGACCGTTGTATATTAAAGTATAATCAATGTAGATTGTGCCGTGTATTACCAATTTGATATGTAATATCATTTTCACGAGTTTTTACATGTTCTATTTATCAGTTGGGGTGAAGTGAAATTAACCTTGAATAGTGAAAATGCCGGCACGGTGCTGTGTACCAGGGTGTAAATCTAATTACGATTCCTCTGTAAAAAGTGAAGGGGTAAAAAGTGTTTTTAGATTCCCTAAGGACGACACATTTAAACAAAAATGGCTCAAACGTATCCCTAGGAAAGAATGGTCACCTACAAAATATTCCGTTGTTTGTGAGTTACATTTTGATCCTAATGATGTCGTTAAACTTGACAGACATCTTTTACCAGACGGTACTTTAACAATGATTGCTTGCAAAGCAAAATTAAAAGCGGATGCTATCCCATCTATTTTCCCAAATTTGCCTAAATATATGTCAAAGGAAAAGTCGATTGTTCGAAAAGATCCTGAATGTAGGCGCCAACAGCAAGTTCAGCAACATGAAATTTTGATACAAAATTTTGAAAAGTCAGATCTTATTGCAAATTACAATTATTTTATAAATAATTTTTCGAAAAAAGTTAATCTTGGTGAAAGTTGGAATAAAAAAGCCTTGACATCTAAAATAATTTTTTATACAATAAATTTCGATGGTGAAATAGTTAAAATTGAAAATCAGATATCAATAAATAACGACCTAACAGTTAAAATATTTGTAAATCTCAGTGAATTGTATTTTAATGAATTAAAGTGGATTTTAGATTTTGATATGAAAATTAAGAGATGGCCTCAACTTCAAAATTTATTAGATAGATTTAAATATACGCTATTAGCGCTGAGAAAAAAATTAGACTAAAACATATTTTTAAAAAAAATGGAGCTAGTTCACATCAAATGTCGTTTAATGAAATAAAATCAAATTTTGAGATTGCAGAAAATTCTGAGGTTGGTTTTCATTGTTTAGAAAAAGTAAATAAACAGACGATGCAACAGAATTTAGATAAATTCTCCAAAATATTTTCTTCTAACTATTTATCTGATTGTGATGTTGATGATGCAGTAAGAATATAAACTTGATCGGAAATCAATATTTTGATTGTTTGCAACGAGGTGGTCTATCGATACCGACAACTAACGTAACAATTTTGTTTTTTCATATGTATGCCATATTAGAATACATTATAAACAACAACTCTTTAGAAATTGACTTCTTTAAAACTGAAAACCAAAAAGATTTGCTTGCAAGTTTAACTTTAGAAAGTATAGCTTCAGATAACTTTTACTTAGACTTCTTAGACACCTGTGTCTGTGGAAATAATGTAAATTATATTTTAGGAATAATTTGTTCAATATTTGCAAACGTTCTCTTAAATAACTATGTCAAAACACAAAATAATAGAATTCTGGAAGAAACCCGGATAAAATCCCAATTAAAAACAAATAAAAAACGATGTGAAATAGCACCAGAAGATAAAATAAAGAAACGGAAATTAGATACTTTTAAAAAAGCAATATAAATAATTTGTCAGTCATTCGTCAATAATTTGGTCAATTTGTCAATAAATAATTAAAACTCATTATGTATAATAGATATTAAATAAGTACCAACCAACATTGATTATTATTATTATTATTATTATTATTATTATTAATCTAGTCTAGGTATTTCTTTGCTCTTTCACTTTGTTAATTCTTTCCTGTTAATTTTATTTTGGTTAATTTTATTTTTTGTCATTTGTACATAGATATATTTGTTATATTATGTGCCTATCATCTTCCCTTTATTCCTATCCTAATATGAATCATTTCCTATATCCTATCCTTCATCTGTTTTTCTTTCCCTTTTTTTTCCACTCCCGGCAAAAATATGTATGCTAGTTGAATAATCTGCGAAATATATTATTATTTATTATTGTAGTACTACCTGCTAACACATACTGTGAGAAATAATATTATTTTTTGAATTATTTTAAAAGCTTGTGTAACTCTGCACCTTCATGTTGGTTTTGCTGAACAATCAAATATCACATGTTTTCATGTAAAGTAAGGTATATATTGTTTTACATAAAATATTGTAATATTTAATTGGCCAAGCAGAAAACGTATACATATTATTTAATATTTACTTAAGTAGCTTATTACAAACAAAATTGGAAATGCACGTCAAATACGATCGGCCACAGCCTTCGCTGCTAGAGAGGCTGTGGGTCGGCAGTCGGACTAGAAGATCGGCGTGGAGCTGCGTTGCCAATTTCATTTCATGGCTAGTACTAGAGAAGGCTGTGGTACAGCACATTTTATTTCTTTGGAATTCCAAAACTGACTGAACTAGCTGGCGAGATGATAGAAATTTCATATAAAGTAGGTACAAGGTGCCGTGGGTGATACGCTAAAAATCAAATCACTTTGTATATTAATGCGTTTTTTTATTTATCTGGTCTCTAGAGACGTAAAACAAATAATTTATATCCGTTCAAAGTTAGGTACCTACCTATAGAGGGCAGTTTCTTTGAACATATCTATTGTTTATGTTAACATTCTCGCAATATCTCATATAATTTTCTTGAGTCTTGAGATATATTTGACAATAATTTTTAAAGTTCGTGTCCCAAATGAGTGAAGTTTAATATGAATGTTATTGTGGGCAGGTATAAAAAAGAAATACATTTTCGATGAGTTATTGATTTCGTATACTCTTACCTGATATTTCTCAAACAAAACGATAAAGCCCTTTCTACTATTTTTGAAAACTCATCTGGCGATAAAATAGATGGATTCTCTATCGCATATGTTATTTTTAGCGTTGTTCCAAAGATATGTATGCTATAGAAGTTCCTACGTATTTTTTAAAAGATGGCCTCTGACTGACGAGACAGACTGCCAATAACTATAATCCGTGTGCAAATCATACGCGATGGATTTTTGTACAGAAATTCCTCCAATTCCATCGAAATTTCGTTTCAATTTATTATGAACTCTTAATCAATCCACCTTGGAATTTCACACCGATTCTTCTGGAAAGTTTCTTTAAATTTAATGTTTCTCTTAGTTTCTTGTACATTCTCAATTCATTGGATATGTTTTCCAACATTTCTTTCGATTCTCTTTACTTATTTTCTTCTGATTATCTTCTAATTATGAACTAAAATCATCTTCGCTTTATCCCTCGTTTTAATATTTAAGTAAGAAGTAGAACATTAGTTCTTATTTCACAATGTTACTGTATCGCAAATATTCCAATGGTGTAATGGAACAACAATTTCTGTTGGATGTTTTTTCCTGTAGTAATTTTAATGTGATAATTCTATTAACTACATCTAGTTCAAGCCAGAGCCAAACAAGAAAGTTTGAACAATTTATAAATTATATTAATGAAGAAGCTACATGTTCTTTATATCAAACAGTGACTACAAACTTTGTAAATTGGTGTTTGAGAGCTGAAGTGTTTTACTCTATTTCCCAGTCCTCAGTTTATTCAAATGCTAAAAGTTAAATTTCAATTAGTAAGTGCTTCTTGTAGTAATTTAATAAGTGGTATATTCTACTCCGGTTTATCAGAACAATTTTTTTTCCTTTTATAATTGTTACTATAGATATTAAATGATTGTAGAAACCAATCAAATTATACAGAAAACCTGTACCACCATTACATATGGTGGTATTACATACACTTCATAAAATTTATGGTAATTTTAAACCACGGAGAATTCCAGGGTAACAAAACAGACAAAATAGGTGACAAATAGGGTTGTTGTGACAAAACAGTTTTCAGCGAATAATTTGAAAAAAGTAAAATATTTTTACAACAATTTAAGATAATAGCATTGACAAAAATGACCTTACTTTCATAAATTCAGCTGTTGTGGAAATAATTTAATCTGCAAACATGAAGTAATGTTATAGGGGTAATCGCTGATTGAAGATCAAGATCAGTGGTAGTTAGTGGTAATACTATTAGCTCACTAAATGTCGACGATGTAGAATACCTATTGATATACACTCTATCCGTGTAATTATTTTTTATATTGAAATCCCTGTAGCTCGAAAACATATTTATTTAACAAAATTACCTAGAACACGCCCTTGGATTTTCTGCACGCGATTAGGAAACACCCTGTATATAAGTATGAGATAATTTTGATGACAATTGATGATAACTATGTCCAGAATTTTATAAATATTTCAAGATTGAATTATCAATTTTCATTGATCACATGTAATTAATCTAAATTGACATATTAAATTATTTACTTTAAGTTTGAGAATAAATTAGCTTGTTTATTTACCAATAGTATCATGTGACTTTATGTCACCGGAATCACGAGACGAACATTTGTGATGTATGAATGTGTGACTCCAATTTAAAAGAAGTTAATTTTAATTTCTTGTTCCATCTTCTTAATTGATAAGGGAATTGCGAATTATTTAAACTTATATAAGCAGTTTGTAAACAAATTTAAATGGGAACAAAGACCGAGAAGCTTTGCCTTATAAATTATTAGTAGCTCGAAAAGGTTAACTAGATCTATTGTTAATTGTTTGCATTGTATTATACATAGAACGTAAAGTAAAGGATAAGATATAGGTATTTCAATAACACAATATACAGGGTCCTGCACCAGAGCTCCCTTCTTTTGTAGCTCATGAACTGGCGCCTCTATAAATTTCGTTCAAATTTGACTGCAAACTATTCGCAGAGAGGCACATTTTGAAAATATTTTCAAATATACAGGGTGCTCTAAAAACATGTACCATACTAAAGTTATGTTTTTTAAATAGAACACACTATATATTTTTGCATTTTTGGATTCTGCATGCAAATTTGGTGTCAGTTTGTGTTATATTCCCTATAGCAAAACTTAGCCGTTTCGAAGATATTCGACATTTTATAAAAAAAATTACATTTGTTAGAACTATTTCAAAGTTACACATCTTATACAATTGAACAGCGTTTATTTTAATTTTTATATGTCAGATAGTTTAGGCATTGGTCTTTCTGAAAATAGCTAACAGAATTCTGTAATACATACAGAGCGTTTAATATTTACTGAGCAACACGTCAATTTTGAAACGTGCAAAACTAATTTTTTTCAAATGGCACACCCAGTTTATTAATCTACAGTTGAAAGTACCATTCAATTCTGAATTGAATGATATAGCATTGTCCTATACCTATCTCTCAAGGTGCTCAAGATATAATCAATTTTATAATAAAGTGCTCGAAAATTTAAGTTACCCCGTTTCTAACTGGTCTTCGAATCAAATAAAACAACGAGAAACATTTCAAATTTATTGTCAGTTGCTTTGAGTCGTATTATGGCTATGATCAAGCACAAAATGTAAAAAATTACATCGATGTTAAATAATTGTTCACAGATTTAATTGTTACGTAACCCTATAAGAAGAAGTCTAATTTTGTACATCAAATTATGCTTTAAGAATAAATCGAGTCACCTAGTAAAGACAACAAAACAACTGTCTAATTTGTTTGCTGTCAAACTTGGTGTCGACAATTTAAGTTAATTACAAATATTTATACTTATTTCAATAATTTTGTTATTAGTTTAGTTGTTATAGTTAGTTACTTAGTTTAGTTAGTTGTTTCAATTTATTTTTATAATGAAGTATAGTAAAGAAGAACCTCACATGATTTTTATATTAGGTGACTCTGAACGAAACAACTGTCTCTTAGCGAATATAATTTACCGTCAATTGAAAATTTATTATAAGATTGTAGACTGTGAATAATTATTTAATATTGATGATTGTTGATAATTTTTTACATTTTGTGCTTAATCATAGCCATAATAAGACTCAAGCAACTGACGATAAATTTGAAATGTTTCTCGTTGTTATATTTGATTCGAAGACCACTTAGAAACGGGGTAATTTAAATTTTCGAGCACTTTATTATAAAATTGTTTATATCTTGAGCACCTTAAGAGATAGGTATAGGACAATGCTATATCATTCAATTCAGAATTGAATGGTACTTTCAACTGTAGATTAATAAACTGGGTGTGCCATTTGAAAAAAATTAGTTTTGCACGTTTCAAAATTGACGTGTTGCTCAGTAAATATTAAACGCTCTGTATGTATTACAGACTTCTGTTAGCTATTTTCAGAAAGACCAATGCCTAAACTATCTGACATATAAAAATTAAAATAAACGCTGTTCAATTGTATAAGATATGTAACTTTGAAATAGTTCCAACAACTGTAATTTTTTCTATAAAATGTCGAATATCTTCGAAACGGCTAAGTTTTGCTATAGGGAATATGACACAAACTGACACCAAATTTGCATGCAGAATCAAAAAATGTAAAAATATATAGTGTGTTCCATTTAAAAAAACATAACTTTAGTATGGTACATGTTTTTAGAGCACCCTGTATATTTAAAAATATTTTCAAAATGTGCCTCTCTACGAATAGTTTGTAGTCAAATTTGAACGAAATTTATAGAGGCGTCAGTTCATGAGTTACAAAAGAAGGGAGCTCTGGTGCAGGACCCTGTATACACGGCCTTTCAAAGAAAACTTGACCCCCCCTATAATTATTATAAAACCGAAAAAAAAAAAAAATTCAATTCGCCGAGACCCGTCGATTTCTGTTCTTGGGGGGAGCATTTTTGACAGTCACACCAACTTAATTTGTTCATTCCTCTCACCCCTAGGAACCCCAACTTTAAAATTTCATGTGGAACTACCTTACTTCTAATACATCATTGTAAGTCCCCTTTTTATTGCGTTCTAACTTGTACAGAAATGCCCACTAATAATAAGCTTTTTATCTACCTCACAACCACATTACTTTTTTTGATGCATATTCTAAAGACTATTTTCCAGACATCCATTTTTCAGACAAATTCAAACCTTATCTCTTCTTAAATAAAAAAGACACTGCTGTTTTTTGCTTGTGACTACCAAATTGTTAGTTTCAGTCTGTTGTTGAATGTGTAAACGTATTTTCGAAATGGTTTATTCTATCGCAGAAAGAGTAGAAATTGTTGCAATTTGGTATCGAAATCACTATTGCTCCAAAGCTACTACACGAATTTTTAATTCTAATCATCCAGAAAAAAATGTAAGCCATCAGTACGTTAAACAACTGATGGATAAGTTTGTTGCAACAGGTTCGCTTCTAAACAAGAAACGTGAAGTAACACTTGCAAATGGACAATAATCAGTCGATCAAAGTGGTGTCTCAAGCTTCTGGCGTATCCAGTTCAAGTGTTCATCGAATTTTGAAAAAGTATAAGTTTCATCCATTTAAGATGATGCTGGTTCAAGAGTTACATCAAGATGATTTTGATCGTCGTACCCAATTAAGCGAATATTTTAGTATGAGTATCTTCTCTACAATACCTACGTGTTTTTCAGACGAATGTACACAGTAGGTAGTCAACACCGCTATCAAGACACTTCTCTGGTCACCGCGCTCCAGATGGCTGTAGGTCTCCTATACCGCTGTTAGTGCACCGAGCTCAACAGGTATGTAACAAAAAACAGATATTTGCAAACAGATATGGAACAGAATAGGTATAAAAACAGAAAATACGTATTTACAAACAGGTATGAAAACAGAAAACAGGTATTTGCAAACAGGTATAGAACAGAAAACAGGTATGAAAACAGAAAACAGGTATTTGGAAACAGGTATGAAAACAGAAAACAGGTATTTGCAAACAGGTGTGAAACAGAAAATAGGTATTTGCAAACAGATATGAACCAGAAAACTTGGATGGAGCGTCTGCGTATGCGATCAGCGGTATAGGGGACCTACAGCCATCCGGAGCGCGGTGACCAGAGAAGTGTCTTGATAGCGGTGTTGACTACCTACTGTACACTTATGTTGAATGGCGAAGTGAATTGACACAATTGTCGCTATTGGAGTGATACCATTCCTCATTTAATCAGGGAATTTCATACTCAGACTCCTCAAAAATTGAATGGTTGGGCCGGAATTTTAGGCAACCATTTTGTTGGACCATTTTTTATTCAAGAAAATCTCGATGGGAACACCTATTTACAATTATTGGGAGACACGATTGACCCTATGATAACAGACATTTTAGAGTGACGACAATTTAATAGAAAATGAAGTAACTTTCCAACAGGATGGCGCACCTTCTCACTATGCTGTTGCTGTGCGGAAATTTTTGGATGGCCATTTCCCAGGGCATTAGAGTCCCGTCGAATGGCCACCTGATCTATCCCCTTTGGACTTTTTCCTGTAGGGCCATTTGAAATCGCGAGTGTATACACCACACAGCCTGAAACACTAGAGGTGTTGCATCACAGGATTGTGGAAGGATGCCGATTTATAACACCAGATGTTTTTAATAATGCTCGAGATAATAGAATTTGAAAATAGACTGTATTATTGTTTGCAAGTTAACGGAGACTATTTTGAGCAACACATTATTAAATAAAATTTGTTTTTGGTTTGCTTCAGCTTTTTTAATTTGACGTTTTTTTTTTTTTTGTAAACTGATCGACACATCAAAAAAGGGTCATACAGTAATGTGGTTGTGTATCTCAACCGATTCCCAAAAACGATGCACTAGTGTATTTGCAATGGAAATGGCTTTAAAATGATGTTTTAGAAGTAGGGTAGTTTTATTTGAAATTTTAAAGTTGGGGTTGCTAGGGGTTAGGGGGATGAACATATAAAGTTGGCTTGACTGTCAAAAATGCTCCTCCTCAAGAAGAGAAATCGACGGTTTTATAATTATAGGGAGGGGGTCAAGTTTTCGTTGAGAGATCCTGTATAGTATTTGGCCAAAATTATAAAGAGTGACGCATTCGCAGCATACCGTTCGACGGGTGAAGGGACAAGGAATCCCCATTTCATGTGCATATTTGCAGAAATAAGAAATATGGAGCCGAGATTTAAATAATATAAAAAATAACTAAAATAGGTCCTTGAATAAGTTAAATTAGGTCTTTTACGAACACTAGAAAGTCCAATGGTTCCCGCACTTGCAAACACAATCGTAAAAAGATTGTAAATAAACGACTTCGCAATTAATCGTCAAACATAAATTGGTTACAAAAACATGATCAGTACGCCACAGCAACCACGTTGCTGTATTTAAAATACACCAATCACGTTAATGCACCTTATATAGAGTCCATGAAATTATAGTCTCTATTTCTCTATATCAATGTCCGAAGGGTACAGCACATTAAATTTCTATTATTTTACGCGCTTAACGGTAATAGGGCTCTGCTGACATTACTTATGAGCCATTCTCTATAAATGTGGCTAAAGACTATAGGTAGTGTTTCCTTCAGTAATTTTAGTAATGAAGTAATTTTCACATTTAATAAGCTCTACTTAACTAATTTTATGTATATAGTAGTCTCGGTTTGTTGTGTTGTGTGTTGTGTATTAAATAATTTCGGTAGAGCAGTTTTTTATTTTTTCGTCTTGCTTCATATATTACCGAAATTTGTAGGATTCTCTACTTCGGTCGTTCAACTCATACCTGTTGAATATATATGGAATCAATCCTGCCCGAATTCGATTACGTACTTCAGTGTTTTGTACGCACTCCGGTGGAAACATCAGATGTTTGTGAATAGGATAGGATAAACCCGAGTAGAAACTATTTACCTAACTAAGTTATCTAAATATCATGGAGATTTGGATATTATGTCAGTGGCGCATCACACTGCACAAGAAATATTGCAAACCATGTTTTCAAACTTATTTGTCTTCAATAACTTTGTTTGCCCAGCCTCATCCACAATAATCATAACCTATATAAATTACGAGCTACCTCAATGACTGTAATGTAATCATTATTGCAATTTTGTTTTGGACTTTTTCTATGAGATGGCATATGGATTCTTGCTGGATGGAAATCGAAACGAGTTATCTAACTTTCTATAGCAATAAAAAGGACGTTTAAACATTTTTTTGTCTAGTCAATTATTTTTTTGATCTCTTGTCGTCTTCTACTGTTGAAAAATATAATTCTTAGAAGACTACTCAAATAATTACGATGGCAGATGACAGACTTATAATATATACCTAACGGGATTATACCTATATACCTATTATTTTAACACTGTGATACATTTTATATACCTATGTATTGGAAAACCATCAATAATCAGATATATCAAAAAATAAATCAATAATAAGAGCACCTTCCAACCTTATATGGGATCAGTGTTAGTATTTCTTAGTATTTTCTTTTTTCGAACAAAAACGTGATATGCGTACAAAAGATAGAAATATTGTTTTGAAAATAACATGCTAAAAAAAGTTGTATATCTACCTACATTGCCACTCGCACTAGCATATTTGGGGTTGGTAGTTTTCTTTCATTTTTAAAATCGAAAGAATCGAAACTGGTTAATTTTGTGTGAAGAAAAGAGAATAATACCTTACGTAGAATTATCAGATGTTCAGAGGAAGAAAATCATTACTCTGGTTGAGCAGTCAATACCTCAAATCGGCGACGGGTAACTACTGACCGACAGGAATGTTTTTGTGTCAAATGTTCTGGAGAGACATTATGATGAGAGACAAAACTCCTTTACATGTTATGCGGCCAGAGAGTTTGCACATATCAGAGTTTCTGGAAGCTGAAGGTGTCCGTCTTTTAGAGTGGCCTGCCTGCTCGCCCGAAGTTAATTCTATTGAACATTTATGGGATATGATCAAGAGAAGTATTAGAACACGACGGAATAATTTGGGAAATGCGGAACAGCTCTTGGGAGCTGCTTTGGGAAAAATGGGCAAATCTACCTACCAAGAAGTTGAAAACTTCATTAAGAGCATCGCCCCAGCTGTTGATGCCTCAGAGCAAAAAAATATATTTAAAATTTTTACAAGCGTTTGTCAAATTGTAGGGTCAAGCCATTTTTCACTTTTCTCTCGTTTCGTAAAATGTTAAGAATTATTTAATATTTTTTTTATTGTTGATCAATAAACTGGTTTGTTATGAAGTGCTTTTAATTTTCCATTGAAATTTTTTCAGTAATATATGTATAAAATGATAAAAAAATAAAAATATAAAATAAATTAAATACTATGATTGGCAGAATTACTATTTCATTCAAAGCGTTGACCAGGCAGCCATCTTCTTTATCGACCTGTTGACAGAAAAAATTAATAGTAACTCTAAACTTGTCAAAATCTGTCACAGAGATATTAAAAGAAAAACATGGATAACAAAAGGACTTGTGAATTCTATTAATCAAAGGGATAGGCTATTTAGGCTACACAAACAATATCCAGATAATAATAATTTAAAAGAGAGACATTTGTCCTACAGAAATAGACTCAAAATTATAATAAGGGCAAGAAAAAAAGATTATTTCAGTGATATTATTGAACAAAATAAAGGTAGCAGTAAACATTTATGGAACGTAGTCAATGAAATAAACAAAAATAAAAACTATACCACAGTAAAACAGATAAAAAATGAAAATAACAAATTAATAACAAATCAAAAAGAAATAGTAAACTTATTTAATACTCACTACATATCTGTTGGCACCAATCTTGCTGAAAAAATTATACCTCCACTTCACTCTCCCATTAAACAAAAAATGGAGGTATCATCCTGTTTTCTTCAAAGCACCACTAATTTCGAAGTTGAAAGTCAAATTAGATCCTTAAAAAACAATAAAGCCCCAGGCTTTGACAAAATAAAATCCGAAACATTAAAGCAAATAAAAGATGAGATATCTGAGCCTCTTCGATATCTAATAAATAAAATTATCATTACAGGGTCATTCCCATCCATATTTAAAATAGGAATTGTTCATCCCATATTTAAAAAGGGTGACAAGCACACAATAGTCAACTATAGACCCATAACTTTAATTTCAAATATAGCCAAAATAATAGAAAAAATACTAAAAACTCGTTTAGTGTCATATCTTGAAAAAAATAAATTGCTATCAATAAATCAATTTGGATTTCACGACGGAAAATCGACGGAAGATGCAGTCAGTTTCTTAACAACAAAAATTTACAAAAACCTTGATAAATCGAAGCCATCACTATGTGTGTTCTTAGATCTCGCTAAAGCCTTCGATACAGTTAATCACGAACAGCTGCTTGATGTTTTACTACCTGGGTTTTAGAAGAAATGTGCACACTATTAAAAAATTATTTAACAAATCGAACACAATACGTGAAAATAAACAGAACTGAAAGTGAGAAATTGAAAATCCTTTGTGGAGTACCTCAAGGTACTGTGCTGGGTCCCACTCTGTTCCTAATATATATAAACCAAATACTATTGTTTAATAGCACAGGAACAATATCTAGTTTTGCCGATGATACAATTATCTACTATGAAGAAGACAACTGGCATGATCTGAAACAAAAGGCTGAATTAGATCTAAGAAATATTATAGAATGTTTTAATCAGAAACTACTATCTATAAATTATGAAAAAACATGTTTCTTACCTTTCTCAATATATGGTAGTGGCCTTCCCGAATATAGCAATCTTAACATAAGGATTCAAAACCAAACCATTGAAATAAAGAGATCAGATACTGCAAAATATCTTGGAATAACATTTGACTGCCACCTTCGTTGGAATCAACATATTGCTGGGGTATGCAATACACTCCGCACCCTACTCTTTAAATTTAAATATCTTAAAGATATATTGAGTTTTCCTCAATTAAAAATACTATATCAATCATTAGTGGAATCACGTCTAACATATGGAATACTGGCCTGGGCCGCTGCGACTGATAACCATCTAATGAAATTAGAAATCATCCAAAAAAGATTTTTAAAAATAATATTATCAAAACCATTAAAATACTCGTCTGATCTAATTTTTAGTGAAGTGGCAGTGTTAGATATGCGACAGCATTATTTCTATAAAACTGTTTTGAAACAATTTAAAAATAAACATACATTATCATTCGTAAATCATATCTATGATACCAGACAAAAAGTAAATGAAAAAATTCAAACTAATTTGCCAAAAAAGCATATTGGTCAAAGAAACCATGTGTTTTTGGGTAGTAGATTTTATAACAGTCTTCCAAAATCTATTAGAGATGCTAAGACATTGCATTGTTTTAGCAAAGGAGTAAAAACACATTTGCTCCTCTCTGCCAGAAATATTATTAGGGAATATTTCTAGCATGCCCTAACTAAGTAATTACTTTAGTTCAAATATGGTTTATTTTTAAATTTCTATTTTATTAAATTTTATGTTATATGTTGTTGTATGTTTTATGTGGAGATGCAGATGATAAGCACACGCAAAGAAAAATATCTTATAATAAATAATTATCCACGCACGGGCTTTGCCTTAGTGGATGTTTTGTTTGTTCTGATATATGCTATATGCTATAAGTCTCGGGAAAACTACGTGTTTCCAAATAAGTTTGATTGTGTGTATTCTCATCTAGTCAGGTTGACTAATTTAGGGGTTCCACCAAAGTCTACATATATTCTAATGTTCTACATAATTCCCATTACTTTCACAGTACAAGTACTCAGATAATCATCATGCTTTTATATCCTACTAAGATTTGTTTTTGATGCAAAATCTATTTGAAAATCAATTCAAAAGTTTTTTGTTTCTTTTATATGATATAATTCATATGAAAATGTACCACCATTTTTCGGAATTACTTTATTCCTATATAGTATGTCACAAAATTATATTACAATATACAAGGAATTCCAAAATGCACTGGCTATTTGTAGAATTAAATAACCTGTTATTGGTCGCACATAGAGAAAAATAATTAGTAGGTATATTTTAATCTGCTGTGACCAGATCGACTTATAGAAAAAGGAGGTCATCGAAAACATTGAATTTGACATAAGTATATAAGTAAGGAAACTTATATAGTTGTAAATTAAGATGTACTAATTATTTTTTGTATATTCTTACACCAATCAAAATTATTTAATTATAAAAACATTGAGTGCATTGTTAAATTCCCTGCATCATGAATTTATATCGTTAGACAGACATACGTTCCTCTAAACACTTCAACTTTGCACCTTTAGGACATGTAGAAAACTTCAGCCACGCTTTTGAGGGCAACTATGAGGTCACGCAAGTAGCTCTGAGTTTCTACTCAGGACTTTTTGCGTTTGGAGGATGGAATTTCTTAAATTTTGTCACTGAGGAACTTCAGGACCCTTACAGGTTAGTATATTAGGTATATTTACAGTGAATCACTTGAAAAGTTCGGAAAATATTGTACTTAAATTGTATTAAATTCAACAATAATAAAAATTATAAAGATATGGTGTGTTCTGGAGTATAGAGTCTATAATCCAATTGGTTATTTACGTGAGAAAACGTTGTCACAATATTTTCACTACTTTGAAGGACAAGATTAATAGTGTATTTGTTTTTGTCTACGTCTTATGTAATTATGAATAAAACAAATGCAACAAATCAGCAGAATGACGAACACATTTTTTTCAGTGAAACTCGTTTTTAATGAAGCAATACTATATTTAACATTTTCAGGGTTATTTAGTTTATTTATTTGTTTTCAAGTTGAAGGTAATAAAATGAATTTCACCTGATATCAGCAGGTACCTAAATTTTTATTGTTATATTAATATCATAATGATAAATAAATTTATTGCTATAAAACTACATATTTGTAAAATAAATATGTATGTAATTCTTTAGAAATTTAGGTACATTTACCTATTTCAAAGGTCTGTGATATTTGGAAACATATCATATCGATCATATCGTATACTCATATCGTATAGTCATATCGTCGACTCTCGGTCGTTTAAAAAATCAAACTTTTACCTTCAAATCAATATCAGGAATGACTAGATAGAAAAATAAACATTTCGAATTAGTAACGAAAACGATGGTTTGACGAGGAGAGATTATTCAATTCTATTAATTAAATTTAATTACTTGTTGGAATTACTGTTGGTTACTTGGAACCACAGTCTAAGATAATAAAAAAGAAAAAGCAATATACCCAGTCTAACAGAGCCTGAGTAAATATGATAAATTTCGGATGATATCCATTGTTTTATTTATACTGTATTAGGTACTATTTTATTAAAAGCATACTCGTATTTCCAAATATTATCTATAAATAAATCAATTTATTAACTGGTTAAATTTATTACAATCTCTGATATATGCATATCCTGTGTCTGTATATCGTGATGCATACCTACTTGCAGTGACGTACCCACGAGGGAAGAGAGAGGGGGATAATTATACCCTCTAATAAGACTCTCGGCGCAAAGTGATAGGGATTTTACAAGACGTAAATACATCGAATATAAAACTCAAAGTACATTGTTTTAGAAAAATGAATCCAGATTCAAAATTAATAGAATAGATTTTCAAAAAACGTTTTTAAGGGTAAGGTTTTAAAATTTAATACATTATTCATACGGAGCAATTGAATTTCTGAATTCCCTACTGGCTGAACTACAACTAAAGTGCTATAAATCAACGGTAACGGTACTACTGAATGCATTATAAATATAATAAAACTTAAAAAAAATCCGTGTATTCGGTATACTTAGGATCAGGTCTATATCAACCCAACGCCCCATTTTGACCCGACAGTATTTCTTACTCTGCGAATATCTATTGTATATATATTTCATTAGTGTTCACCCCATATTCTTGGGTTTTATGTACACCATTGCCTGTAAATGTTTAAATGTATGAACTCAGGATGGAAGCCTTTGAATTAAAGAAGCTTTCCACTTCACATTTGAGCACAGGCTGCCTGATTTTAGCACGTTCTCTCTGAGGAAATAAAACGCTTTCAGTGTTTGATTCTGTCTCTAGATAAATTCAAGCGTGATTTTAGCTTGATTGGGATACTTAGCACAGCCGTAGGATGCAGCTATGCGAGGAAACTGAACGAAAATTGACCGATAAATAAAATACACTTTGTTGAAGAAATCTCAGGTTGCAAGATATAGTATCACTGTTAAATTTATAGAAAAATATACTTGTAAAAGTTTAAAGATTAATATTTGTAAGTCCTTTGTAATGAAAGTTAATGAAAATTCTCTTTTGGAAATATGGAAAAATGGAAATATGCTTTTGAAGAAACATTCTACCTAATTACGATAAAATACAAAATTCGGTTAGTGATAGAAAAAAATACCAAAGCTTGTTATTATAGTAATTGGTGTACTGCTACAATTGGACACTGCTAAAAAGTGTCCTCTTTGGCACTACGCCTTAAATTTTACCTTATCGTTATACGCCTCTGTGCGGTTATACTGAGGCAGGCGTATAGTGCCAAAAATGATACTCTGTCTGATACTGCGTATGCTCAGTACAACGATTACGACGTGCTGAAATTTAAGGGATTGAAAATGGCTCAAAATCTGCTTACTGACATTTTGTGCATTTTGTAATATTTATCGTAGTATAACCACTGACGGTAGTGAAGTTAGTAGTAAGTACCTATGCGTCAATCTATGTATATGAAGGAACTAAACATCAATGTTTCTCCTCTTTAGATGGTATTGCTAAGTTCAAAATTTCGCATTTTTACAGTTTTATTGTGGTACTTATTAATGAGAATGAGGGTTTCATGAATGCTGACAATACCGGAGTATGCGAAGTTAAATAGCTTTTTGTTAAAAGACAAAATCGATTCCTTGACAATAGGCCAGGCGCGCATGGACGATTTTACGATCGACCGATTAATCAATCGGGTAGTTAGACCTGTACTTTATATATGGAGGGCGCACATGAACGATCGCAAAATCGCCCGATTTGAAAATCTGTGTCTGGACACAGATTTCTGACCCGATCGCGATCGCCCGATTGCATTAGCCCAATGTATTTCAATCTGCGCGCGCGAACGCATATGTTCAGTCAACCGATTCACGATATACTAGGTGCATGTCTGTTGTTTCTTCACTTGGAATACATTTACGAACTACGTCTTGATATGTTATGAGAGGTGAGATAATTATAACTAGTTTATCAAAACTATCTTTGCTCATTCGTGTATAATTGAAAAATTTTTCAGGATGCAATCTCAAATCTTTATATATTTTATAAAACTGTCCTTTCACTAGACGAGCACTTATGAGAGGATGTACCCAATACCGCCTTTTTCGTTTCTTTTCGCGAAATCTAATAATAAGAAGGGCAGAAGTACAGGCAGCCTTTATCAAACCCATTTTACAACTGAGCAGAAAATACGAAATCCATTTTGATCGGCCGACTGCCAATCGTTCGTTCGCGCTGGGACTAATCGGCCGACTGCAAAATCGCCTCATGCGCGCCTGGCCTTAGGTATACAAATTTATAGGACGGCGCGCAATTGAAAGTGGAACATATATGTAGGCATATTTATCTCTAAAATGCCATAGCATTATTATTTCTAAAAATAAAAATATCTATTCAAGCACGAATTGTATATAACTGTAGATTAAAATTTCACTTTGCAAACAAAAAAAGAAACAGAATAGCTCTTAACCTTCATAGATAAGACTATAGGTAGGTATACAAAAAACTACTAGGTACACTAGGGTACACTATATCATAAGCATGGGCGTCGCCTTCAAAATCTCTAGGGGTGCGAAATAATTTTTGGTTAGAATTTGCCTTCAAACAACCTAATACATTTTTTCAACTAAATACAATATATAAAAACATATGTAGTTTTTTTGAAAAGACAAAAATTATTTGAAAGCATATTATTTAAAATTTAAGCAAATATAGGTATAAATGAGGCCAAAAAAATAAATGTCCAGTAAAATAAAAAGTAGTTACCACATTTTTAAATTTTGTGACGTTGTACAGGGTATTCGCGTATATTTTGACCCCTACCTACAGGGGTTATTAAGAAAGTTAGAAAAAAGTTTCAATACAAAAGTTGCTTGGTTTTTCACGTATTATCTTTTGGTTCGGTCGAAAAAAAAATTGCATGTCGTAAATTTGAGGAAACCAACTGAATATAATACTTTAAATGGGACACCCTGTATAATTTTACACGCTTGGGAAAAAATGTTTTCTCTGATCTCAAAAATATATATTTTGTTGACATTTGCACTGACAGTTTTCGAAATATTTAATATTTAATAATATATAATAAATCATAATAAAAATATAAATGAAAATATTAGAAATTGAAATTGTTTAAATAACTAAGGAGGTTACATCGAAAAGCGTTAAATATTGTTTATTACTGTTGGTTTCTACTGTTAAATATTTTTAGTTCTTTGTATTTAGTGCAAATGGCAACAAAATATATATTTTTGAAATCAGGAAAAAAATGTTTCCCCAAGCGTGTGAAATTATACAGGGTGTCCCATTTAAAAATATTATGTTCAATTGGTTTTCCCAAGTTTACGACATGCAATTTTTTTTTCGACCTAGCTAAAAGGTAATACGTAAAAAACCAAACAACTTTTGTATTTAATTTTTTTTGTAACTTTCTTAATAGCCCCTGTAGGTAGGGGACAAAATATACGCGAATACCCTGTACATTATAGTATTAGTCTCGAAAGCTAGGGGGAATGGGGCAGTCGTCCTCCCTGCCCCCCCCCTTGTGGCGACGCCCATGATCATAAGTGTAAAATACTTAATAGATCTCACAATTATATGTTATTTATATGTAGGTATTATATCTGAAAACTAGTAAAATCCTCCTTATCTTTTTGTTGAACTTGTCGCCATACTGTACCAAAGTAATGTGATGGAAGTAAATATCTTGTCCTGTCGTTGAGCTTCACTCAACGGTCTGGTTCTGGTACACGTCCGGTATTTTAACTGCAAAAGGTAAAAAAACTGCCAAAGTAGGAGAGGTGTCCATATTACAGTATGACGACGGCGGATGTACCTACAGGGTGTTTCTTACGTAATCTGAAATACAGACGCAGCAGGTTCTGCCTCAAGTGATTTCATGATAGGAAAAGGTTGTATAACTAACTGGCTTGGTATGCGTTTTAGTCGCAAAAGATTAAAGCTCGCATTAAAGTTAAATATTTTTTGGAAAATCACTCGAATATGACAACTAATTTTGTATCTCGGAAACTAAGCCGTACTTACGAAATAATTTTATATGAAGTTCTCATTATGAAGTTCAATCACTCGAGAAAGCGCCGCCAATATCCATTGATCGTGGTCATAACCTGGGATGGTTTGGGGTCGAGCGGGATTATCGCTCTTTACCCTCTCCATCGGTGTAGGCCTGGACTGCCTCGTAGAGGTGGACCCCATCCTTCACCAACCCCGATCACAAAAAGTGTTAGGTGTGGGCGATTCGTGGGGTCTCCTCCTGGCTGGCTCTACCCTCAGGCTGGGTAGGAATTTCTGGCGCTCTTCCGTCTTGTCCTCTTTCTTCGCCTAACCCACGGAGGGTAGGCGAAGAAAGGTAGGTTTGAAGTAGGTCAGGCGAGTGGCTGTGTAGCCGGAGATGCACCTCTAAAGGAGACAACTGGCCCTTTAGCTTTGTGCAAGGTAAGGGAAGGGTACCCGAAGTGAGCCCGCGACCGTTGTTGGCGGTCGCGGCTTCGACGGGAGTTCTGAGGATCGTTTTTTAGTCGCTTCGTAGCCCTCTACGCTTGTTCCGGGTGGAGTCTGAAACATAAGAAGATCTTACTCTCATCCTGGGTTGGAGCAGTTGGAGTCTTGGCCGCTTGTGTACAGCGGTCGCATCGGGCTCGTAGTCCACAGCTTCCTGGATTAGCGGGTTGCTGTGCGTCTCGGCACGCGCGAAGAACTTGACTCCGTGATGACTTCTAGGACTTGGACGTAGTCAAGGTCCCGGTATATATCGGCTGTCCGCAGGTACCAGGGTGCACCTACCGTGGTTCTTTGCGCGATATTTTCGATGGCTTAGCTCTTGTTCATATATGTCTTTGCAGCAATCGTCGGTTCGTAATTTCTGAGATAGAAAGGTTCCCTAGATATTTTAATGTTTTTTGTTACTGTTGACACTTGCAAAGCTATAAAGAGTCCGTTACTTGGTCCATTCAAATAATACCTTTTGTATTATTTTTTGTCCAGAGAAACTCGTAGAGTAGGGTGTTCCATTCCATTTCAAACTTTTTTAAATGGAATTTTCAGTATATTTCGTAACTATTGAATTCACAGTAACATTTTGCTTTGCGTTACATTTTCAATTTGTAATGTTTGGAATAGAGTACTAAAAAAATAATGTTTAGTAGAGGTACTTTTTTAAGAGTCCATTCACTAGTCCGAAATAAGCCCAAAATCGGCGTTCGTCTCGTGTCTAATTATAAAAAAACTATAAAAGATAGCGATTTTTAGTAAAAAAAGTATTGAAAGATAAGACTAATCTAAATTCCTATAGTAGTAATTTTTCGTAATTCTTTTTATTTTTAAAATCCCAGGCAAACAATCATATAATAAAATAGCGTATTTTCAAAAATTATTTTCTCTAAAATACATGTAATAAACAAAAATTTGGTACTATAGGGATCTAGTTTATCTTTTGATCTTTTCGGTGATATATAATTTATGACATTAAAAAGAAATTTTGTTGCAATTATAAGACAAATCCGGTACCGTTGCAATAAGGGCTAACTTTATTTCCATGTGTCTTTTTACTTCGGCTTTACGTGCACCTCCAAAATCTAAATAATTCAGTAGTGGGAATATGTAAGTTTCTGCCCATCGGCTACCCAACCTCTCAACCCGACCACGCATTCATGCCAGTCAACAGTCAAGTCTACATACAGTGAATGGACCCATATAACTGGCGCATTCGCCATAATAGGGAAAATGTTCCATTTATCTGTTTGGTTCATTTTGTTTTCGCGAACGCATATATAGATAAATATACCTACCTCACTGTTAAACAAACCGACGATTCTGAAGTATATCTCTAGAAACTGTCGGTAGGGAACAACAACCGATGAACAGTGTTGTTCCAAAAATCAAGCGCCAACAGATATTTTAACCGATGCGATACAACTGGTTTTCACCAAACACATCGGTTTTTGGCATAACGATGCGCGAAACGCGGCGATACGAATGGATGGAAAATAACGAATTCTACATGTAAATGACGGAAAAAGGAACTATGTTAAAAAACAAGCCCAACACATATTACCATTAATTATTTTCAAAGAAACTGTTTTATCTAATCTTATTAATAGAAAAATGTTCCTCATATTTTTCTAGTAATACAATTTCAGATTATTTGTATCTGAAGTGTTTGTATCCAAGAATATATGATTCATTTTCTCTCTATATTTCTGTTAACACTTTTATAATATGCCTAGTATTATATTAAACATTTAATGGTAGATATATCTATAAAAATATCTTGATTCTTGATAATCCATCACTTGATTTCATTTTTATAATCCAGCAAAACATTAAAGCCTCCTTTACACTGACGTTTTACTGCCCACTTCTTTGTGGGCGATAATAAATAATCTTTATAGGTTCATAATCTAATGTATATGAATGCGGGTTAATGGGAAAATTTTTATTCTAAGAGCGCAACAGTCGTCACAACAATTTACTGCAATAAACTTTTATAATCTTGAAAGGAAAACAAATTGGGGTTGAAATATATATACAGTCACACTTTTAAAACTATTCGTGTTTGAAATGAAAATATTTATTAGTTTATAAACCGTGAACGATTTATTTATACTTTGAAGATCACTCTATAGCATGTATGTTATAATTATTGTTATATTTTCTAGAAATTTGCCGAGGGCCATTTGGATAGCACTTCCCATGGTAACAGGCGTCTACGTGCTTGCCAATGTGGCTTATTTTGCTGTACTTTCTGGTGTGGAAATCGAAAGTACTCCTGCAGTGGCTCTGGTAAGATATGTAGCTGATCTGTTGTAGATATATCAGTCTGCTTACTTGTTTTGATATGGCGGACTAACATGCCTATGGGACTAATCAATCAAATTTGTAAAAATTAAATTGGGATGCATGCTTAAATTGGTATGCTGGTGTATGTACAAATACATACACCAAACCAAACACCTACCTAACTATACCTAAACACAATAAAGTATCACAGAGATAGATCATTGAGTCGCGGAAAATAACGTTGACGCATCGTCCACCATAGCTTTAGCTTTAAGGCTTTAGAGACCTTTTATATAAACAAGGCTTTATAGAAATAAATGACCAATAAGTACGAGTAATAAACGTACTTATATAGGTGTCACTTCAGCTCTCTAGAGCCAGTAGATAAAGTACCGCATTTTCTGACACCAACAAATGCAGACACAACGACCATCATAAAATTAGGGCCATATACATATCTACAAAAATATATAAAGGAGCGGCCATATTTTCTCCTTTTAAGTTTGTTTATGTAATGAATAATTGTACGTCACTCGGTTTGCTTGTTGTATTTCAATGTTTATTAAAGTTTATTCGCTGATTTCATCACTGAAGAGGCATTTCTAAATTTCTTTGTGTTAAAAATCGCGTAACTTATATGCAGTAATTTTATAGCGCTTATGCAATGCAGAAAAAATGGCGGTCTTTATCGCCATGTGGTAGGTACTCTTAAGTAACTATATACTGACATTATTAACTGTGATTTTGAACAAAAGCCAGTAGATACTGACTCCGATTTAAAATCCGAAGTATTGACAAACTGTAGGTAAGTGTGTTGTGTTTCACTAAAAGTGAATTCGGCTGGTTTGAATTCTTGCATTTAGTGCGAGCTGAGAATAGCTCCATCCTTTGTTGTTGAAGTTGATAATAAATGATGGAGGTAGATATATACCCAGTGCGCACTAGGGCGGTCAGTCGAATTCGATGTAAGATAAATATAATATAATAATTTGGCAATTAGAAGAGTTCACGTCTGATTTGAAAAAAAAACCACTTGTTTTTACTTTTAAGCAACCACTGCTTTATCTTTTGATACCCCCGTAGTTTATGCCTGGGAATTTTTTACAACAGAAAATAGCGTTTGTGTAAATCATAATATGGTCATAATAGATATAACATAATTTTTTGATCATGATATACCTATTACTGGTTTATGTACAGGGTGGGCCGTATAAGAGTGCGTATCCCCTTATCTCAGAAACTATGTGAGATAGAAAAAAAAGTTTTATATAAATGTTGTTTGCGTTAAAGATATCGGTATTTTTTTAATATAGTTATATTTGTAGCTCTTCAATATACAGGGTGATGAACTAGGGGAAGTGCGGTAATTGCCGCCCACTTAAGTTAAATATTAAATAGCTTAATAATTTCTTATGTTATGATAAAATCGGGAACATAAATATTTAGCACTTTCACTTAGCTATCGATGTTTTATTATCAAATTGTCCAAATAAATTATTAAATCTAAAAATTTATCGTTTTTTAAAATTTTGTATTTGGGCGGAATTCGCCGACTACGCGGGTAATAGCGCCCATGTCTAGGATAATACCACCCAGAATAATAACATTACTCGTTTGGAACAATAACTGAAAATACGAGTATAAATGCGAAAATAAACTTTATTCTTCAGATGAATAGTAACAACAGCCTATAAAAATATTTATGTTAGTAATTAAAAACATTAAATTAAGTAGGTATCTATGTAATTCCTTCAGGTAGTTCTTAGGAACAAAAATCACAAACAAAATTTCTGTAATTGTCGAAACCTGTGCACTCTTTGTGTGCCCACTTACGGCAAACACCACAGCTATACCACATGAGCATAATCATGAGTTTTTTTGAGCATAATCATATACAATTCTTCTTAAATCCATGGCTGTAAGACCATAGAACATCTTTGCTAGATGAATGTATCGCTCCTCTAGTTGTGATCCTCGCACAGTTGAAAATATAAAATGACGGCCAAGTTTAGTTGCAGAAAAATTATCTGTTTTAAGGCGGTCTTTTAATGTGGAATATGGTATACCTGGAAGTAAAACTAAAATAGAATTTTCCATATTAGGTCCTCATACGGGTACCTATATTAGGTATTCATATCGAATTCTCTAGCGCTCTGTCTTCCGTTCCTTTTCCGTCTTTTACTGCTTGCATAGCAGCTTGCAGTGCTTCTGGAGCCCACGTTGCTTTTTTTCGAGGACAATTTTTTCTTTTTGGCATTTCTGTAACATTTTGTTAAGTTAAAAATAAGCGGATAAGGATGATGGGTAATACCGCTCAGCTGGGCGGTATTACCCATCATCCCCATTTTGTTTTGAAACTATTTTTTTAAGGTCATTGTTTGAAATATTACTAGAAACGATGTGTATTTGAGTAAGGCAATGAATAAGTAGCACAATGATCCAAAAATTATTCGAATCTGTCAGAAAACATGGTACTTACCGCTTATTTTCTATTATGTTAAAATTAGATCACTGACACATCCAACCACATTTTTGTATAGAAAAGCACTAAACATGGATGCAAAAGTGCGCGCGGCTTCCCTGCGGTTCGCCGGAATATCATGTGACCCGAATCATGTCAAATCGACTGTTTTTGCGCGGTATGAAGAGTTCCCACTAAACTTATCTTTTTTTAAATGGAACACCCTGTATATTATTACATTTTTGAAAAGCTCTTCAAAAGACTTGTTCAACGATATATAATATGTTGGGTCTGTAGCCCACCGTTTCGGAGCTATTGAGAATTATCTTCAGGAAATAGCCAATATTAAAATCGTGCTAGGAAAGTTAATAATTAAGTTTTTGAGCATTAACTTGCGCCAAGAGAATTCTAATTTTATTTACTTTATTATGTAATTACTCAATATTCAGTTTAAAAAAAATTTTTACCGTGTTGCCACATTTCGAAAACCATAAATTTTCACGATTTTTTCAAATGAAACACCCTGTATATTATTACATTTCTAGAAAGCCCTTCTATCGACAAATTTAGAGATATATGATATGATGGGTTTGGGACATCGTTTCTGAATGATTATCCTCAGAATATGGGATTCTAATACTGGCTATTTCCCGAAGATAATACTCAATAACTCCGAAACGGTGAGCATCAGACCTATCATATTATATATCATTGAACTAGTCTTTAGAAGGGCTTTCTGAAAATATAATAATATATAGGGTGTGGCATTTAAAGAAGTATTCGGGAAGTATATCTTCGGGAAATAGCCAGTAAGTACCTATTAAAATCCCATATTCTGAGGATAATCATTCAGAAACGATGTCCCAAACCCATCATATCATATATCTCTAAATTTGTCGATAGAAGGGCTTTCTAGAAATGTAATAATATACAGGGTGTTTCATTTGAAAAAATCGTGAAAATTTATGGTTTTCGAAATGTGGCAACACGGTAAAAAATTTTTTTAAACTGAATATTGAGTAATTACATAATAAAGTAAATAAAATTAGAATTCTCTTGGCGCAAGGTAATGCTCAAAAACTTAATTATTAACTTTTCTAGCACGATTTTAATATTGGCTATTTCCTGAAGATAATTCTCAATAGCTCCGAAACGGTGGGCTACAGACCCAACATATTATATATCGTTGAACAAGTCTTTTGAAGAGCTTTTCAAAAATGTAATAATATACAGGGTGTTCCATTTTAAAAAAGATAAGTTTAGTTCATCACCCTGTATATTGAAGAGCTACAAATATAACTGTATTAAAAAAATACCGACATCTTTAACGCAAACAACATTTATATAAAACTTTTTTTTCTATCTCACATAGTTTCTGAGATAAGGGGATACGCACTCTTATACGGCCCACCCTGTACTTAAGTACCTATATTATACGTTGCTATATATTTTTTTTCAGACTTTTGGTGTTAAAATGTTTGGCCAATGGACCTGGTTGGTTCCAATTTTCGTCGCCCTTTCCACTTTTGGTGGTGTCAACGGAATTTTATTCACGTCTTCAAGACTGTTTCTGACGGGATCCCAAGAAGGCCATTTACCTGATTTATTTTCTTTCATTCATGTCAAAAGGAGCACCCCTATTCCAAGCTTAATTTTTACGGTAAGTCCATACTCCATAGGTAATACCATAATTCAAATAAATAATAAAGTTATGGACTACAATAATCAGCTATATCGCCCGTACCCACTTCTGATGCGACCATTGCCAATCTCTGCTGCTTTGCTAATGAGACAGAGTGTTTAGAGGAAAATTTTGGCAGACATTTTATCCGATATATATTGAATATTGAATTTTGCCCTGAACACATTCCAACCCTCGCATTATCATAATATGGCGGCGGTCGATGTGCAAAATTGTATTTTATGCAACACTACCTAAGTATATATTCATTAAGCCAAATATATAACCATTGTTGTATATTATACGGGTGAATGTATAATGCAAAGTAAAGAATAATTACCTATATATTCATTACTTTCTACATATATTACTTATATATCGGTCAATATTTTCAAAACATATAGGTATAAACATGATTTTTTATGATGAAAAGTTGTTATATGTATCTTTGTCACCAATCCCTAGCAATATACCCAGAATATATTTTTTTATGTAACATTTTTTTTATCTATTAGAGTGGATTGTAGGGGGTGCACAGGAGGTGCCTACTATCCATGCGTGGATATTGTATTCATTGTCTGTTTTTAGATAATTTTTGATCTGCAAGTTGTAACTAATTGTATTAGGTAGTTCTCAAGGATAAAACATGAGTAATTTTTTTATATCTTTATTAGGTCATATGCTGGGTGCTTCATTTAGGTGGTGGGTGGGCATCACACCTTTTTAGTTATAAACTTTTCTTAATTTGAAATTTTCCTTATCTGCTATTTAATATAGTTATATTGTTTAATTGTTTTGTAGATATACAAAACAAAAATAATAATAAAATATAATAAGTAATAATACTTAATAAAAATAAAAATAAATAAATACAATGTCTGATGTGTAAAATGGTATACAGGGTGAATAAAAAACTGTATTCTCCTGGAACACTTTTCTATATTTTTATATACTAGACTAGATTATTTTTTAGTCAATATATGGAGTAATAATAATAATAATAATAATAACAATAATAATAATAATAATAATAATAGAGGAATAGATATGATGTGTACACATTGTGTACCATAAGGGTAGTTGTAGTTTTTAAACTAGCATCATTGTGTTTGCGTGCTTTTAATTGCAATTCTAGCCTCAAATATATTAATTGAGGTACTTACATATTTTCAGGGTATTTTATTACTAGTATAAAAATCTTTTACATTTTAGGTATCCAAAATTTAATAATAAACTCATTATTAGGTATGTTTCTTTGTTACCTATATATGGGTATGAAACACCTCATAGTCATACTTAATCAAATAAGTACCTATTATCTATTGTATACCTACTATATTAATTATAATTGTAGTTCTTTTTGTGAATAAATATATAATACTTATTTAAAATAACTGATATTAAATAATAGGGGAGATAACAAATTTTGAACTATCTATTAATATACATAGGTATAGGTATTATTATATACATTAATATATATAGCTATATATAATTTCAAATGCATTTGTTAGATTTCTTGTTTGATGAGAGAACACAGGAGCGGACCTCGAAATAATTTATCTTCCATATTATTTAATAGGCAAGATAATTAATATATGTTATTCTGATAGTATCAACTGTTTTAAATATTATTTTTCTCATTAAAATAATTTTTTTATTATTAAAGTATATACACATTAGGGGATAAACTTTTGTAACAAAGCAGAAAACCCGGCAGAAAATATAACTTCATTAAATTTTGCTGTTAATTTTACTTACCTACCTAAATAATCTTTGGTTATGGATATAACTAAAAAAATATTAATTATAATAACTGATTATTGTACAATCCTTTGGGCTACTTATCAATTCTGATTGTCCTATTGACGAAAAGTATTGCTATATAGGTGCCATAACATTTTTTAAAAATCATCAAATTGTTTTCCAGTGTGTGACGTCACTGGTTATGCTGCTTATAAGCGATGCCTACATTCTAATCAACTACTACGGTCAAATCCTGTGGCTGTCAGTAGCTGCCAGTATAGCCGGAATGTTGTGGTTAAGGCACAAACACCCAGATATCCCGAGACCCATAAGGGTGAACACTGCTATACCTGTCATATTCCTCTTCTGTTGCATTTTCTTGGTACTCTTTCCCATTCCCACGCAACCTTGGAATACAGTTATTGGAGCAGCAATAACGCTATCTGGTATGTAAAGAAAACTCTCCTGTTTAATTAATAACTTCCTTGCCATATTTCCATTGACAACATTAAAAATGTAGGAAATTGTTGCGAACTTGAAGTTCACATCATTTTCCAGAAGCGGGACAAACTAATAAAATATTTTTTTATTTGTATTTTCTAGGTGTGCCTGTGTATTACTTGGGAGTAAAGTGGAAGGATAAACCTCAAAGGTATCATAAATGGTTGAGACAGTTAACCATATGGGTGCAAAATCTATTTGAGGTAACTTCGCCAGAAGTTGCCCAGACATTCTCTCATTCTTAATTTATTATTTATTTTAATATAAGTACCACAGAGACCAACTGTTTTGATTTTTATATGTATATTGACTCAAACTACTCAAATATACTTATATATAAGCATTACGTATTTTAATTTCTGAAATATAATGTTAACTGGAGATGCAACAAATAACTATTCGGCATAAAGCCAGGCACCAAATATTTGGCGCTAAATATCCAAGTTCTACAAGGACTACTAAAGTTACCAAATAATTTCTGAATATCATAACATACTAATATGTTTTAATGCAGAAGATAATGGAATAGACGGGATGATGGATAGACAAAAGGAGTGTAAAGACAAGTAGATTTCTTTCAATACTGTGAAGTCAGATTAATTATACAACCCATGTAAAGTAGACGGTTCACTAACATCACTTTAGTTAAGTAAGTCATAGACCCATAATAACGTGTCTCTTGCGTTACTAGAGATCTTACATATTCCACTGCAACAATCAGGATTTTTTGTAGAATCCTTGAATGTTTGACAGTTGTGGTGTGGGCACACTTACCATAAAGGTGTTGATTAGCGTTGCCAACCATCGTGGATTTCGGAGGAAATGTTGCTATTGTGGTCTTTTGGCCTCCGTCCTGTCAAGATCTTTCCTGAATTGCGAAATGTCCTAAATTTCACACATTTTACTGAATTTATTGCTAATCTGGCAATCATCACTTACTAATTTGTAAAATATCTAATAGTTTTAAAATAGTTTCATTTCCGGTTTAACTAGGAGTAATTCTGAATTTAAACAGGACAATATTTTCATATAGATTGATGATCTTAAATAACCCAGCAAGTGGAACCATGTTATAACACAAAAAAATAATCACGTTATCTATAAAATAGCTATGTAACAAATTCATTATTAATTTTCCTGTAACTTAACAATTAGTTTCAACGATGATTTCGAAAAGTGAATATCTGAAATAGGTATATAGAATACATTTATTATAAATGATTGAATTTTGTAAAACACCTGGATTACCTAATTTGTAACTTGGCAGCTGCTCCTTCTTCTTTCAGGTCGAAATCATAGTAAAATGCATAAAGCAATTTGTTTTTAGAAATCTAGGAAACTTTTTATTAAGGGGTGGTTCTATTTACATAAGTGTTTAAAATTAAAAGTTCCATAATAATTATACAAAATATTGAATATTCTATTTACATTTTTTTAAGTTTCAGTTACACCGAAAGTGATAAAAAAACTATTTTTAGTCAGATTAGAAACGTTCGCTAAAAAATTCCAAGAACAGTGGCAGAAATACGCAGACTACTAGGTATTTTTAAAATTTCAGAAGTTGTTTTTTATGTCTTTTCAGTTGACTGATTTTCTTAAATGTATTGTATACCTGCGGGAACATATTTATTTTTTTAAGAATTTGAGATGGAATTTTTATGTACTTATATTTTTCAAATAAAATAAAACATTAATTTTTAACTGATGCTCTGAATTTTTATCACCTTTGTCCTGAAAATTATAGATAAGTTTACAAGACATAAACGGCTAGATCAAGTCGCCTGGTCACGGCCGGTTCAAGGCGACATGGTTTAGCTGATTATGAATAAGATAACCTTCCTAAATTTAAAAAGCATTGACCTTCGGTGTTAGGCGATAGGCAACCAGTTTATTACAATTTCTTTATATAAGTTGCATAATTATGTTATAATTATTGGATCAATTCCTTATGCGTATTTTTATTATTTTTAACACAATTTAGATTTTTCCGTAGTTTCAAAAAATTATATTAATTTATATTAAATTATTTTATTACTTCAATCACAAACCAACAAGACAACAAAATATTAAATAACTTTTTTCTTCTTATTCCTATTTCTATTTTTAACATTTGTAACTTCGTAGAAATTGCTCCCAATCTTCTTCCTCTTTTGTGCCCTTTCTACTGCTCTCTTCTGTTTACTCGTCAACTTTTTGACAGGAGCCACAATGTCAGCCCTCACCTTATCTTTCTTCTTAGAGTTTTTCCTCAAGTCTTCAACGGCAAATGCACCACTAGTAGACACAGCAAATTCTACCTCATTTTCATTTTCAGTACTTCCCATATCGGAATAAAAGTTACTGATATCTGAATCAGAATCGTCATCTATTTGGCTCTCAACTAAACTGTCTTCTACTGTTTCACTTTCATCTATCGCAGAATCTGTGGACGATTTATCTCCTGAATACTCCACCACAGCATTTTCAATGTCTTTAATAGGCTCCAACGACTTTACATCTTCACCTTCAAACGTAAGGCCAACGCGGATTTTTCTAAAGTCTTGCACGACACTTAATTCATTCTCCTCTGCAGTGTTTTCCGCAGAAGTATCTAGCGGAGTCTCAAAACCAGGTGGACAACAATAGAACGGTAGTTTGCCCCTTTGCCAGTCATTTAGTACCATTTTCGCCACACTAGTAATATCTGGTTCCCCTTTCTTTAATAATTTACCTGACCGTTGTGCCAGTTTTTCTAAGAAGTCAAGATGATTCTTCCAGTTTTCAATTTTGTAAGTCTTTTTAATGTAGTCATCTTTTACTCGCTCTAAAACTGGCTCTATATAATCTTCAGGATTGTTTACAAGTTCTACCCTAACCACGCCTTTTAGGACTTTCTCGGTATCTGTTTCCGCTGAAGGGTATACCACACCTGGGCAGTCTATAAGGTATATTCGCCTCATAAGGGTGATATACTGCCAAACTTTGGTTTCACCGGCAATTGGCGCCACCTTACATACTTTTTTGCTGCGCAAGGTATTGATAACGGAAGATTTCCCTACATTTGGATAACCGATGAAACCCACAGAGATTTGCTTTTTGTCAATATGCAGTTTAGCTGCAAAAAAATATTAAACATTAACGAGCAAACCTAGCACAAAAACAAAAATGTTTTATTGAGTACCTTGTAGTTTTAAACTACCAATTCATGTATAGAAAATGATACACCACTCACCAAATTGACGAAGTAGATTTATGAGCGATCCTTTTCCAAACGGATGTGTTATACTGGCGTGGAAAGCTACTGTGGGGTATTCTTTACTTAAAATAGCGACCCAACGTTGGGTAACCCAAGTGGGTACTAGATCCACTTTGTTTAAAATAAATATAAGATGCTTGTGGGGTTTTTCAGTCCTTAAATACTTCTCTAAATATGAAGATCTGGTACCCATGGGATCTCTTGCATCTAGCACTTGCAAGAGCACATCGGAACTGTCTACCACTTTGTACAGTTCATTCCAAATTCTCTTTGATTGTCCTGCACCCATGATCCAATCTCTAGGGAGGTCTCTGACCCCACCGTCGTCTCTAACAATATTAGAATCTTCCTCATTCTTATATTCATTTGCATTTTTTTCAGCTAACTGTGTCAACTCTTCCAAGCCCTTCACTGGGAGATTGGGCCTCTTTCTGCTTCTCTTAGGCCCAAATACGCTCTCAAAACTCTCAGTATCTAGTAAGTGTACTCTAGCATTTTTTGCCTTTTCATTTAGTAATGTTATTGGTAAAGTTGTAGGCTTCATAACAACTTGATAAGGATTTTTTACGGCCGCGCCTAATTCAGTTTGGAATTTTTGTAAGGCATTTTGTGATATAACACGACTGTTTCCAAACCATTTTTGGTTTGGCTCTACTCTAGCAACAGTTCCAGATTTTAACCATCCCTAAAAATAAGTCAGAATATTACATTAATTTAATTTTTATTTTATGTGTAATTACTTGAAAAGGAGCAGGTGTCAGTATTTTTCCAGTTTTATCCCTCTTTGCCTTAAAATTTCTATACATTTGCAAACGCTTGATGGTACCTTTGGAACGCACTTTTGCTACACCCTTCAACCCATCCGTAGGTCTCTCAGGGTTCATAGAATGGTTGGATTTATTAAAGCCCTGTTTTCGGGGGGCACCCGTTGTTGATCTAACTTTCGGCATCTTGAAAAATTAGGTTATGATAAAAAAAAATTTATTACAAACCAATTGGATAAGTAAACATGAATATACAGTTAAAAACTCACAGCTTATAGGTATTTTTGTACTAGATGTTATTAAATATTTCAGGTTGTCTCTGATTTCAGTTTTAAATTAAAACGTGGTTCCTTTTCCGCCTCTCTCGTGTAATGGTTTCAATTAATTTCAAATTTCAACTCAAGTCAACTTAAAACTTCACTTCACTTCCTTTTCACATGGCAAATCAGTAATTTCAGTATTTTTTCGACAGGTCTTTACGTCAAAAAAGTGAACAATTTGTTGTCGCCTTGTTGGCAATTCTGGGTATTTTTTTTTGAGCAGTAAGCTGTCTTTGTTCCACTCAAGCAATTTTGTAAATGCAACGTTTTAAAATTGAAAATGTATAATTTTTGAAAACCCTCAGAGGAAAAGGAATGAATTAAAAGACCATTTTAAACAGTTTTGTAAGAAATATTCTTTCTGTGTTTTGTGATTCTTATGAAAGTTAATATCAAGAAATAAAAAATCTTTCAATATATTAGATCTACTTCGCAGAGAATTTATTATACCGCTTCGAAATTTTTGAAAATGCAACTTTTTTGCAACATTCCATTTCTTATCCATATGGAATGGGACCAAGGTGGTTGCAAAGTTTGATCAGCGTGGTTCAGTTTTGCAACTGCCACTGACATTTTATGTTGGCCATATTGTTTAGTTGTCATCGTTCTTTCATGTGTAGGCGCCATGGCCGCCGATCAAGAGCAATTTTACCAAATACTGACAACCCTTTTATCTACAGATAATAATATTAGAGCTCAAGCAGAGGTAAGTAATTTATTTATTTAATTAATAATGTCTCAGCCAGTTTACAGTTTAACGTTGGACAGTGCTTATTCCCTCACTTTTTCTGCAAACTTTTTTTACGCTCACAACGTGTACCGCATTAACGGCATGCCTTCAATATTCATTTACCGGGCCGTGATTCATCGTTGAGTTGTTCTTCAGATTTTAGCGACCTGACCGGCCAAGATTTTCTATAGCAAAAGCGATGGATTCCCAAAGTGAATCATTCCTTTAATTGCTTAAATGGAACAATTACTGTTAGGCTATTTATAGAGAAAAAGGGCGCCAATGCTAACGAATTCATTATTTCCCTTAATCATGTCCAGCAACACCACTATAATAATTTACGTATAATTTTAATTTAATAAAGTTATTTTAATTCATATATTTTTTGTTTAGGATGCTTATTCCAATTTACCTGTTGAAACAAAAGTAAGTCATCTGTTAGGTGCTATTCACAATGCAAATTTGGGCGATGAGGCCAGGCAGATGTCGGCAGTACTCCTGCGGAGAGTATTTTCCAACGACTTTTTAGAGTTCTATCCGAAACTGCCGGCAGAAAGCCAGGTACAGTTGAAAGAACAGGTCTTGTTAGCCGTGCAACAAGTGCAGACTGAACAGCTGAGGCATAAGGTATGCGAAGTTGTCGCTGAAGTAGCAAGAAATTTGATAGACGATGATGGTAACAACCAGTGGCCCGAATTTTTGCAGGTAAGTTGTTTTAATCATTGGTTAAATTAAATACTTTCAATGGAATTTAAATTTATTTGCAAAACAAAAACATTGTATTGTTTTGTTAAGTTTTTGTGGTCAAAATTAGATTTTTTATACTGTAGCAGGGGCTGTCAAGTACAGTGAAAGATATAGTCTATATTGTTATCCTTAACGGTTTAAAAAAACCCTTTTTATAAAAGCAAAAAAGAAGTTTTTAAATAGGTCATAACATAATATTTTTAGATTATAACATGCCAAGTAAAATCTTTTGCGTTAATTATTTTTTGTAAGATAATTATAAAAAAATTAACCGTTGTATACACCTTCAAACTCAATAACCTAGGAACTATTTTATGGTTCCACTGAACTAGATACTTTTTATATTCAAAGAAAGTGTGACTAATTATTAAAATATCCTTTAGCTACATTGAAATACACCAACTGAATAATAAATGCAGGGACAATGAATGAATCATGAAGCTTATTGTTTTATGTAATAAATAATAAAGAAGATTACTGTTTTAAATTATTAGTAATTATTATACAGATGATTTGAAACTTCTTTTTTTTTTTGAGGAATGCATTGCTTGTAGTTTAGACTGTTCTAAATATTGATTAGAATAATTATTTTTAGAATAAAAATAAAGGTTTACAATGTTAATTTTATTAAATAATTTAACATTTTTCTTACAGTATATTGCTTATTATTTTATCAGTATAGGTACTCTTACAGTAATTTTTACGACCATATGTACAATATTGGATATTTCTCTGGACTAGTCTCCCAATTATTTCTGTCCAAACATTAGTTATATAAGTCAGTTACAGTTGCTACTTTTATTAATCAAAAACTATGAAGGTGGCAAGGTAGGTATGTTTAAGGGCAGAAGTTTTCTTTTTAGAACCGTTAGAAAATATTTTTCGTACTGAAGGTTGCTATAGGCACTCGAAATAAGGAGTTTTGAAACAATTTGGTCTGGAAATTACGTGAATCAAAATAAACATGTTTTGTATCTGATCTATAGAAAGAATATCACAATTCTAGTTGGTCTAGGAGAAATGGAGAATTCTATTCTCCATTTTTCCATCGATTTTTGATTCCTTTTTCAAAACGAAGAGAAACACGACCTAGGATTTATAGACCCATTGATACAAAAGACCCAAAGATACATTTATTTATTACAATATTATTATTTAACTATTTATTTGTTTCATGTTTACTTATAACTGCCAAATTGTTTATAACTATTTATAGTAAATTATTAGTTTGGAAGTAATTGCTAATTCTTTTGCCCCATATTTTATGGAGATTTGCTTTATTTTCATACAATTGATACAAATTTTGTTATATATTATTTTTATATATTATTTATATGCATCAAGTATTATTAGATTAAATATAATTACAAGTGAATATAATTTTCCAGTTCCTCTTCCATTGTGCCAATGATTCAAATCCGGTTCTCAAAGAGGCCGCGCTCCAAATGTTTACCAGCGTCCCTGGTGTGTTCGGCAACCAGCAGAACAACTACTTAGACCTCATCAAGCAGATGCTGCTGCAGAGCTTAGCACCTACTGAAGCCTACGAAGTGCGTTTCCAGGCTGTCAGGGCTGTTGGCGCCTTCATCTTGATCAACGACAAGGAAACTCAAATCTTGAAACACTATGCCGACTTGCTGGCCCCCATGCTGCATGTCGTAGCGGAGAGCGTGCAGCAGCAAGAAGATGATACTCTGTTGAAGGTGCTGATTGATTTGGCAGAAAATACTCCCAAATATCTCAGACCTCAGTTGCTCCCGATTTATGACATGTGTATGAAAATTTTCAGTGATGCCGGTGCTCTGGACAGCTGGAGACAGTTAGCTCTTGAGGTGAGTTTTATCGATCGGTTTTAGCAAACTTAAACGTTAAATTAAAAATTCTGCAATTCTTGTAGTCTTTCTTCCACAGTAATTTAAAAATGTTTTATCAAGTAATGAAATATCGCTGGCTTGCACACTATTTTATTGTGAATTATATACTTCAGGACATTTTGGAATAACTTATATCAATTTCTTCTGCTAAAATATGCTGCAATAAAAAAAAAATGTCGGAGCACCTCAGGGCTCAATACTTGCACTCTTGCTTTTAAGTATTAGTATAAATGACTTGTTTTTCTTATTGAATTTAGATATTAAATATGACGGATTGATTAAAATTTGACTATAAACTAAAGCAAGACGAGATTCGTGAATTTCTGCTTATTGTACTATCAAAATTACAGGTTATGGTCACCTTAGCTGAAATGGCGCCCGCGATGGTACGAAAGAACACTGGCAAGTACATGGAACAGCTCATACCGCTCATATTACAATTCATGGCTGACCTTGAGGAGGAAGATGGCTGGGCGGAATCCGACGAGCTTTTAGACGAAGATAATGATTGTAACAATGTAGTCGCGGAAGCCGCTTTGGATCGTCTTGCGTGCGGACTCGGTATTCATTAATAAATATATTTAATCTACCGATTTTTACAAGTGCCGTTCTTGCAGGAGGAAAGATTATCCTACCACTTGTGACGCAAAGTATACCAGGAATGTTAGCGAGTCCGGATTGGAAACAGCGACACGCAGCTCTCATGGCGCTCAGTGCCATCGGAGAAGGTTGCCACAAGCAGATGGAGGGAATGCTCCCGCAGATTATGGATGGAGTGCCTGGTGTTATGGAAGGAGTCCTCAGATACCTCCAAGATCCTCATCCCAGGGTCAGATATGCAGCTTGCAACGCCGTAGGGCAAATGTCTGCCGATTTCGCACCGGTTTTCGAGAAGAAGTTCCACGATAGGGTTGTGCCGGGGCTGTTGATGTTGTTGGACGATAATGCCAATCCTAGAGTTCAGGCTCACGCGGGTAAGTGCTTAGAGATGGTCTTGTTTTCGCGTGGAAATCATTTTTGGAAAGCATTGTTTTGGATATGAATATTGCAAATAACCAAATTTGGGAATATTGAAATAACCAGTTTTTGGGATAATAGTGTAATCTGATCTAAACGATTGCAGGTGCGGCCTTGGTGAATTTTGCCGAAGACTGCCCCAAGCACATCCTCAGTGGTTACTTGGATGCCCTCATGGGCAAACTGGAAGGTATTCTCACCGCAAAATTCAAGGAACTAGTAGAGAAAGGCACTAAGCTGGTTCTGGAGCAGGTCGTGACGACAATCGCTAGCGTTGCTGATACCGCCGAGAACGAATTCATCGCCTACTATGACCGACTGATGCCTTGTCTGAAATACATCATACAGAATGCGAAAAAAGAGGAACTGAAACTGCTGAGAGGTATTTTTTCTTTATGAAATCGTTAGGTGTTTGATATTTATACAAGGAGTGTTCCAGGTAAGGCTATCGAGTGTGTTACTTTGATCGGGATGGCTGTGGGATCGAAAAAATTCAGTGCCGATGCCACCGAGGTTATGGATATGCTCTTGAAGACACATGGGGATGGGGAACAGCTACCCGACGACGACCCGCAGACGAGTTACTTGATTTCGGCCTGGTCCAGGATTTGCAAAGTAATTATACATACGTGTAGTGTCCCATTGCAGATTTGCGTTAACGTGATATTTTGAATGAAACAATTTCGGGAAATGTTGAAATTTTTTCGTAAACCGTAATCAACTTTGTTTAAATTAAAAAAGATGAAACTGATTATAAAGGTATGATAAAATTGAATGAAGCTGGTTAACATGTGACACTTTTTTCCGGCCATCACTAGAATGAACTTGTCGGATGTTCTAAACTTTTATTGTATTAAAATTATTTACAATAATATTAGTTTTGTAAATTTGTTTATTACTATTGCAATAATAAAAAATAGCAAAAGTATGACTTGAAAAAAAAAAGAAATGGTGAAAAAATTATGTTTTGATAAGAGGAAGAGGAATTTTTTGTATCATTCTTCTTGCGGAAGAGTACCAAAACCAAAAATAATATGACACCAAGTAATTCATATTCATATGATAGCAATCATTTATTAAATAGCAATTTAGTGACATCATAAAGGAATTCGTCGTTTATCGCTCTTAGTCGCCCTATGTAGGAAATTGGGAAATTATTTGAATCTTAGTGAGGAAATACATAAATATAGCGTGCAATCATGTTGTAATTCTATCGTAACTTAACTTTTTATGCTATTGATTACCTTTCAAAAGTGATTTTACTACTAAAAAATCTCACAGTGTATCTGCAATTGTTTGGCCGTTGTGTCTGAAAATTTATCGTATTTTGGCTGTAAGTGTTACATGGTTTTATGTATGATTAGTCGGAAAACAAAAAAAAAAAAACAGTTTGAGGTTTAAAAGCTCAAAAAAAAAAATCCATATAAGAAATTAGCGTGTGGAAAATTAACCAATCGAAATTCCTCCACCGTACGATTTTTGACCGACATAAGACATGCTTTGTGTGTTGTTAGGTTCTTGGTAAGAGCTTTGAACAATACTTACCCCTGGTTATGGGACCAGTTATGAGAACCGCCTCAATGAAGCCAGACGTCGCCCTCCTGGACAACGACGATATGCAGGGAGTGGAGGGTGACGAGGATTGGCAGTTCGTTTCTTTAGGCGAGCAGAAGAATTTCGGAATACGGACTGCTGGTGAGTTTTTGCTGTATTTTTCTTATGAACTCCAATTTCTTTTCTGTACGCCATTTTAATAAAGTAAAATTCAGCTGAAAATAATTTGGTCTTGTTTTTTTCAAATATTTTTATATATTTCAGGTCTTGAAGACAAAGCGGCAGCTTGCAGCATGCTGGTCTGTTACGCCAGGGAACTGAAAGAGGGCTTCGCCAACTATGCCGAGGAGACCGTTAAACTGATGGTACCCATGCTTAAATTCTACTTCCACGATGGCGTCAGAAACGCTGCCGCGGAGTCCCTCCCCTGGCTACTAGAGTGCGCCACTTGCAAGGGCCCCGCTTTCGTCGGTGACATGTGGCGCTTCATTTGCCCTGAACTGTTAAAAGCTATAGATACTGAACCTGAGAGCGACGTGCTGATGGTTATGCTGGATGCGCTGGCTAGATGTGTACAGAAACTCGGGCCATCTTACATCGATCAGGAGTCCATGACTGAGATACTTAGGATTATCGACAAGCTGATGAAGGAGCACTTCGAAAGGGCCAACGACAGGCATAAGAAGCATTTGGACGAGGATTACGATGAGGTTAGTGCATTTTTATACGGGCAGTGTTCGTAAAGAGGTAATTAGTATAGGGTCTAGTCTATGCAGCTTTGTCTTATTTTCAAGGGTTTCTGGCATGGGTATAGTCATTTTGTTTGGTTAATAAGATAATTAGTTGACAAATAATAATTGAAATGTGTTCTTTGAATGTGAGCCGGTGGCTCAGGGCTTAACGTCTCGATCGCTCAACCCAGAGATCGTGGGTTCTAATTCCCATTCCACCAAACAATTTTTAATTAAATTGTTTACTCGTAGATCAAGGCTTATTCGCAGGGATGGCTTGGCAACCATCCTGGCGATGGCCTAGGATGGGAAAAATGTCAACTTGGTGTTAATGGGAGAGATTACAATCAGTTGATGTTTTGACTTGTCCCCCTAACTAATGAGGTTTTCCAGGTTTACCTAATTCCAGCACTGAATGGTGGTTAGGGTCTACTAACGTAAGTCGTTCCTGAGGTGCAAAAGCGGGCCGCTAAATAATAATATGCCACCCCCTCTCCCACACAAGTCTCAGACTTTCGGGCTAATCCTTGTGATTAGAATGAGGGGTAGAGATATTATTATTATTATTATTATTATAATGTCCAGAACTATGATTAGTTGATTAACTAAATTTTTATAGTTATCGATATTGGTTTTTACAGAATATAGAGAAAAAATTGTAAAATGAGTATTTTGTTAAAAAATGAAAAGTTAGAAAAAATTTTTTTTTATGATATTTGTTACCGTTATTAAATGTGTTTTATTTTTTCTGCATTTTTTTGTTTTTTGTTTTTTCTCATTGATAGAATTTTGAAATTAGAAAAAAAAAATAGTCTAGCAAGTATTTTGTTTAAAGTTGAAACAAGATTATATTTTAACGTCTGTAACTTATTTGTGGTGCCTTTTCATGATTCATAGTTTCTTTTGGGATTACACCACTTGTGAAATAACCAAAAGCATACAAATTAAATAATCAAAGTGCAGCATAAAGGCAAACTTTAGTAGTTTGCCTTGATTTTTCAAAATGTTTTAATAATGGCTTTGTTCAAGCATCAGTCAAAAATAGCCACAGATTTTACAACGTGCACACCATCGCGTTTTAATAATTAAAAAATAATTGTGTGTGCTCCGTAAAATCTCCGACTATTTCTGACTGATACTTGAACAAGGCTCTTGTATAAAACTAAAATTACATGTATAGAAAATAACTTTATCAAGATCAACACCATTTAGTATTACTGTTTCCCAGCTTTGTCCAAATTAAGAATTCGTACTCTACTTGCAGGAGGTTCAGGAACAACTGGAGGACGAGGAATCCGACGATATATACGTCCTTAGCAAAATCGCCGACGTGATCCACGCCATGTTCACCGTCTACCGGGAGAACTTCCTGCCCTTCTTCGACCAGATATGCAGCCACTTTGTCAGCCTCCTCACACCCAACCGGGGCTGGGCAGACCGCCAGTGGGGCATATGCATTTTCGATGATGTCATAGAATTCTGTGGACCAGCCTGTGCCAAATACCAGGGATATTTCTTGCAGCCACTCGCTGTCTACGTCAAAGACAAGAGCTGTGAGGTGCGTCAGGCCACGGCGTATGGCTGGGGTGTACTGGCACAGTTCGGCGGGGACCAGTTTGCTGCAGAACTAGCGAAAATTCTGCCCGCTTTGGTGGAGGTGATCAGCGATCCGGAATCAAAGGACCCGAGGAATATTAATGCTACCGAAAATGCTATATCGGCTATTACGAAGATTATGAAGTATAATAATTCTCAAATTAACCTGAACGAGATTATGCCCCTGTGGTTCTCTTGGTTGCCTGTTATAGAGGACGCGGACGAGGCTCCCCACGTTTATGGATATCTATGTGACCTTATAGAGCAGAATAATCAACATATTTTAGGTAAGTTGTGGCTAAATTTTGTATCCGGGTATATTTCTAAAATATGACAAGCTTTTTAAAATTCTCGTTCTATTGAATACAGCAACTAACCTTATACTTGATGATCCCTTTTATATCCAAGTTACTCTTTAAACTTTATTACTATTTCGGGGGTATTTACATTCATGTGCTTTCCTGTTTTATCATATTCTCTATAATTTACATTTAATTGATGTACCATGTGGGTACACTTAAAATTAAACCATTTTTAAAATACATGCATCTTCTTTGTATGCAGCATTGTCACACATATTTCTAGCTCAATTTGATTTCTTACTTTTGATGCATGGGTATATATACACATAGTCAGGTAGGTACTGTTTTAAAAACATTTTATTTTAATTGGAAAGTAACTAATCAAAAAGGCCGTATTTTCACTTCAGATTTTTCTTTTCGAATACTTGGATACATATTTCATATCAGGGTACTCTTAAAATTTCCCAAACTTTTTCAGTTGGTGTTTTACATTTATCTGCTTTTACATTAATTATATTATCTTTTCTACCACTTTTACATCCAAGTTTATCGTCTTTGTATACAGGGTTATTCAGAACCTATCCATAATAAAATTTGGGGATGTTCAACATACATGTACAAATGTGGTAGTGCAAAAACCAAATTTTTTGGCGGGGTCTTCAAACTATTTAAAAATTTTTCATTGCACGCCGCTGGATACTGGTCACCTGTAATGGAGTGACCTTGGGGCTGACAATGCAAACTGGCTAGCACAAAAACAACTTCGGAAGTTCTTTATTCGGTCGATTTTAACCAGGCGTTCCAGACAAAAACGTAATTACTTTTTTTATCACATTCTTAGGAATGTGGTAGAAAAGTATCAGATGTGTTGAAGTACAGTTGCCCAGCTACGTAGTCCTTTATAATGGTATAACTTTAAACATTGTTTACGGGAAATCCTAATACTAATGTTAAAATTTTTTTGGTGATATCGATTTCTTATTTAAGGATGCACATATCCTCAAAGCTTTAGAGATGAGTTCTGAATAACCCTGTATATAAGGGTACAGATTAAACTTGGTATTAATTTTTAAAATTCAATGCAAAAGCAATTAATTTTATTGATAGGAATATAATTTCTATAATAGGAACTAGTCATCACTCCTTACTTGATGGTATGTGGTATAATAAAATGCTAAGTCATCATGACCTTAATTTAATAGTGTAGGATAATTAATATGCATAATAGATTTTCTGCAAAATAAGGAAGTAGTCTGCATTTTTAAAGGTCTCATTAATTTTAGAAGGTGTTTTTTACCAGACTATCCATTTGGTGCTTTCTATCTAATGTGTCAGATTGTCCAGCGACCTGAAAAAGTCAAGGAATTTGATTGATCAGGGAATAGTCAGAGAACTTTGACATATTTTTGGATTTTATAAGTATACATTTTATACATATTTGTAAAAAACTATACTTTGATGATATTGTTGAAAACCTTTCTTGAAATATTACAATTAAATTTATTATTTTTTCGGATTTTTCATGTAAAGTTGCTGGTTTGTCGGAAATTTACGTCGCGGATGCTGCAAAGTTTATGAACTTCTTAACACTGACGGGGTTTTCCACATAACACCAAAACAATGTACTGCATTCGTATTTTTTTTTGCAATGAAATTATTTGAAATTATAAATGTAAATTTTTTGTTTACCATAAAATAACGTGCGTTCCTTTGTCATACAAACCATTTAGTTACTGGAAAAAATAAATATTTGTCTGGAGAACCTGGAAGTCAGGGAATTTTATATAGTTAGGGATTATGCTGGACACCCTGTATGTTTTCCATTTTTAAAAATTAATGTTTATGTAGTGTTTTTTTAAAAAGATTTGTACTTCCAATGGTTTCTATATGTAAAGTGCATAAGTTTCATAAAAATTGTCACTAATAATCTGTACCAACCAACCAACCAAATTTATTGGTATTCTTCATGGAGGAATACAATTTTTTTTAGGAATTTTTTATTTCCTTCAAACAGAATTCAGGTAGACTGAGTGTATTTTTATTTATTTGTTTATAACTTTGGTAAATGAATCAGTAGAGTATGGTAATCAAATTGGCATCTCTGTGGCGCAACGGCTGTGTGCGATGGCTAGTCAGTTTGTTTATGGTTTATGGAATTTAGTTTGCTTTCGAGTAGAAGCATGTGCACGTGTTGTGACGCATTTTCGGCCGTGTTATACGTTCAAATAATTATCTGTATTTAAGTATTACTACTTAGGTTAGGTTAGGTTCAAAAGTGAGTGGACCAAAATCCAGACACTCCACCGCGACCATGTGGTCTATTGTGGCTCACACCTACTTATACTACTTACTACTCGTAACAGACGCGCGCGCCCCTGGTGCGGTGAAATCTTAACGTGCTCTGTTCAGTTATGTTTGGTCCGAAAGATTATAATGCTAGTGTAGAAAATAATTGAAACCTTTGGAAACTTTCGTAAAGTTTCCAAAAATTTTTGGAGAATTTTTCTCTGATTAGATTTTTCTGATCCAATCTTTCTTTGCAGGTGCAAATAATTCAAATATTCCAAGGATAATAAACATAATAGCAGAGGCGTTCTTTAGAGAAGCGATTGAACCAGCCAGCTCCGAGGGCTTCAGGATGCTAAACATCGTCAGGCAAGTGCAGTCTGACGAGACGTTTTTCCAGAATCTGGTCCAGGCAATGCCATCTGAGCTGCAGCAGGCCCTCCACGTTGCTTTGCACACCCCACCCTCCACTTAGTTGAAGGCAGCCACCTAATTATTGTTTTAAACTTATTTTTTTTTAAATAATTCAGAGTTAAATTGAAAGTTATAGTTATATCATTATTTTTATATATGTATGACGTTATAACTGGATTTTATGTTTGTGAAGTTGATTTGACTTTTACTTATTATTATTTTTCTTGTAAGGTTGTTTACCTACCCCCAATTAGGTAGTTATTTATCTTTAATCAATTATTGTTGTATATAGATTTTCGCAACTCTGAACTGTATGTGATACTTTTTTTCATTAAATTCACAATAAAAATATTTTTGTCTACAAGTCTTGATTATCGTTAAGTCTTTTCGAGGTTATTTCTCACCAATGACAATGTTATTACATCTCAATAAAAACATTTTCGCTATGGAACTGTTTTTACCATCCCCAGTCCTGAATGATTTGCTTTAGAACAAAACATACTGCAACATAATTGTTTTGAAAACAGATCTCATTTAGATGTTTCAGGAAATATCTAGAGAGCACTCTATATAGTAGTATTTCGGCTTGTTAGATATTCTTTCTCAATAGAGCAAATGTCTTACTAAATATTTGCAAGCACGTTTTAGTTATTTATCTGTTTACGAGTACCTACCCGATTGATCCTACCTTCTGGTAAAGCCCGAGTTTTTACCTTTTCTAAGAAGGGCGAAAATGTAAAATCTATGATCATTCGTAGCATAAGGGTTTATAATTAAAGATTTTTTAATTTTTAATTGCTCTAACAGATCTAAGCGCTTTCTGCATCCAAGCGTAGCATTTTGAAAAGAAAGGAAAGTGCTTAGATCTGTTAGTGCTATTAGAATGCTCCCAGACTTTCATACTTTCATGCATCTGTCACTGTTTGCTGTTATAATATACCCACTTTATTTTCCGCTGAAGAATTTTACCCTTATTTTCTACAAAAATAGATAAAACCATATACAAGGATAAAACGTATTTATTATATAAAATAGGTATCTATTTCTGAAAAGTGTATCTACTGTTGTTAAAAAATTCAAGAATCTATGTTTTTCATTCATAAGCAGTTGAAGACTTTATTTTTATTTATATAATACTTATATATGTTTCACTTCATACTCTTCACTAAAAGCATGATTGTACCATGCACTAAAAGATATTACATATTATCAAGATATTATCATGCACTATCATGCAGTCATGCACTGAAAGATATTACACATTCCGTTTCCCGAGGTTATTCACCTTATTGTAGCTCCTCCCTCTAATTTTAAGAAGTTCATTAACCTTAACCAAAAACAATGAATGGACTACATTTTCTTCTTCTCTTTTGTTTGACAAAATCAAAGGGTTCGTTAAAAACTGTGGTTATGTTATACTAAGTCTATGGTTATCTATAATTCATTTTCTTCTTCTTCTACGATGCAATTATTTTTTAAAATAAACGTGAAACGTGATGATAGTTTTAATTTTTAGATACCTATAATTTTACCTTAATGTAGATTATTACCTTTGTGCAGGTAAATTAGTACCTATTTAGTTTCTTGGGATCGTTCCTACTCTCCTTGTTACAACATTTCGTGGCTCGTGACAGTCGTGTCCCATTTGCTGACGCCTTATTTTTTAAAATATAGATATTTACATTACTTTACATAACTTTTACCTCAAATGAGAGTGTGAAAGGTATTGTGAATATAAATATAAAGGTCATGGGATTATTGTGAGGGTGTTTATATTAACCTGGATACCTACTTAGAAATCGACCTCTAATGGAACGAAAAATTCGGGCGTGCTTATGCTCAAAAATGTTCCCCTTTCTGCATTAGTTTTTAATCTCAATTCACCATTTTAAAAGGTAAAGCAAAGCACAATTCCCCTATTGTTTCCTATACAGATCCCCATCTCTGTAATGACTGTAACCTTAAACAATTTTTTATCCCCCACATAGCACAACTTAATCAAAGAATATTCTCTCAACCCCTCCATAAAGAATATACGCTTTTAAATATTTATATAATATTACATGAATATCTTTCACTTTGAAAACTATCTATAGAACGTTCGTTTTAACATGGTAATAAAATAATCTGCACAAAATATTACGGGAATATTCAAATAAGTTTAATTTTTTGATAAATAATATAAGAATATTCGCCTGGGCAGGAACTCTGGAACCAGAAATAGCGAAAGCTACTATTGAAGATATCAATCGCTATTATGTTACAGAATTCCATCCCTGGGGTTTTTCATAAGAAATTCTTATTGAAACATAGGTATACCTACCTAAGTACTAACTTGTTTGCTTGTTTCGTCTAACAATAAGTTTGTTAAGCAGTTTAATCAATAAAATCGTGATAAAATTTTTTTTTAATCACTTTGAATAATCTAAAATTATCCCACTCATATCCAAGAACAATTATAGTATAGGATACTCATAGAATGAAAAAACAGTGTATTTTTACATGCTGTAGATATTCGCTGAACAAGTTCATCCATTATTAATGCATGATCTCAGTATATTCGAATAATCTTCGAAAAGAATATTCAGAAGCTATTCTTTGAATCATTTTGTGCTATCTGGGTAGTTTCACTGTTCCACACTTTACTCGGTCAACGAAAAGCGAAAAGTTTCATCCTCGATTAGCTGCCAAAGGATTGGTTTCCATGGAAAATGTAAAGACGGGGGGGTCGATTTTATTTGGAAGGAGACCGATCAATTATACTATTTTATACTAAGAAATCCTATTGTTTAAGCAATCGAATTTCTTTCACATCCGGTTATTGACTTAATTTGTTAAAAATACATGCTGAAATATATCCCTTACTTTATAATAACCTGTTATATTATTATATACCTATCACTATATCTGTATAGGATACAATAAATTTAAAAAGTTATACTTAGAAGAAGACTGTGTTAGTAAGAAGCAGAAACAGAGGATAATAAATTACCTACCCAACCAAACCTAACGAATTTTGTCTATGGATAATAGACAGTATCTATCTAGGTAGTTACTTTGTCACCATAAGCCATCCTCGGTCCGTAAGTTTATACTTCCTAGTTTGCGGAAGGAAGTACGATACGAATTTCAAAGTAAATACCCACGTAAATCTCAAAGTTGAAGGGCAAACGGTCAAACTAATCGCTTCAAAACAAACTAGATTTTTTGCATTAATTAGTTCTTCTAGGTTATTGCATGGTCGCACGAAATATAGTTAAGTATATAACTACCTATACATATGTTATAATTTTACATGGTTCTTGGGATTGTCGGATCTTTAAAAACACTGTTGATTTTACATAACTTTTATTTTGAGAACGTTCCGCAGCTGGTCGTTAGCTTTTTCACCGTGAAAATATATTTTTTTTATATATAGGTATATAACACTTGTATAATTAATACAATATGAATATGTTACGATATGATTCTACATGGTGGTATAATAATATAATATATTATACCTACTACTAGGTATAATATAATATATTATACCTACTACTAGGTACATACGTACCTGAACATTATAATCCAATTATATAGTGACCGGTGATTAGGTATAATAATTATTATTTTTCATATTAGATTAATTAGTTAAAGGATTTTGCCTTGTTTCCACGGCGAAGTTTATGTGTGGGCTATAGCTATTTTTTGTGGGATTTCTGCATATTATGTGATATGCATATGTTATCTTAATATCTAAGAGGGTTTCTTATATATTTAACAAAATAAGGGTGGAAGGTCCAAGTGTTGCTGACGCTATTATTATACAGGGTGGAGACTTTAACTGGAATAAATTAGCTGAATAATTTTTTGAAAAATTCCCGAAACACGTCAAAGTTTGTATGTATTTACTTACCTTTTTCAAGCAATATGCGAAATATACTACGAAATATACTTTTTCAAAAGCAACATTATGGCGTGTGACCCCTCATTTCCTACATTTCCTCAACACACCTCAACATTTCCGGTGTTATGGTTTCATATCTTATTCTTCTTCAGCTCATCAATGGTGGTTTGTTTTTTGAATGTAAACCTTACATCTATGTACTATCGCCATGTAATATAGCTATAACAGTAATTATATCGGCATGACAACACAATATCTAGAAAACCGCTTAAAAGACCATACAACAATAGGAAACAAACCGCACTCGACAAACACGCCCAAGAAAAAACCACACTTTTAATTTTGATCAAAAAAATCTGTATATATTGTGCAACGAACCACATTACTACAAAAGAATCTTCAGAAATAAACAGAGATGAAAATAGCATAAATGACCGTATTGATATACAAAATCTAAGTCCACATTCCGAAGATAAGACTTCTCTTCTGGCGCGGACTTTATTACAACCTTATTAAATAACTCATAATAACAAAGCTTAATAAACATATTAAGCTGTGATAATAACGTCAGCAATACTTTGACCAAACATTCCACCTTTGTTTTGTTTACATATTTAAAAATATACAAGAAACCCTCTTGGACATTAAGACAACACATATCACATAATATACAGAGATTCCACGAAAAATACCTACAGTCCACACATAAACTTGAATGCGTAAAACGCATGAATGCGTAAAACTGCTTCATACATTGTTCTTCTTTTTAAATAGAATTTAAATAGAATGAATAGTGTTGTTGTTTTGTTGTTTCGGTTTTAACTTTAAAAAAGTTTTTAAAATTGCGAGTTGTTCATCTTCTTTTTCTAAAATAAGAATTACAAAACAAGAATGTATAAATAAACTACGAAGTTCATGTTTCAATTCTAACTTCCCAATCCTTTGTATGGTTAAGGAAGTAAAAACTAAAACCTACTTGCCTTCTAAAATAAAAAGATTAAGATTCTTTTATTGTTATATATTTTTTATTTATAATAATTATATATAATTACTGATTATTATCAACAATTATTGTTGACCTTATAATTTTATTTTTCGGTGGATTGTTGAGTCAGATATTGAAACGAAACTGCAGTTTCACGAAGTCTTAATATTTTCCTAAAATCTATTGGTGAAGATCGAACTTGGATGACTCTTCGCTCGTAGAAACATATAATTGTTATTTTAATTTCAGTAGGTAAATAATTTTTCTTTATAGTAACTATTTCCGCCTCATCAATACTGAAGACATAGGTAAGCAACTTACATAATTAATTATTATATTTAAATGCAGACTATGATACACATTCCCTCCTTGAAAACCTAATTCAATTTACACAATACATTTTAACATTTTAAATGTTTTCGTTGGATCTTGTAAATGCGGAAGAGTCTGAAATCATCGCGCACTCAAGCCGCTGAAGTTCTAAAATTTCAGGGCCACTGGCCACTGGAAAAATTCCGGAATTATACATTAATGAATGAATACCTCTACCGCCACCACACACCACACATATGAATAGCTATATTATAGGTATATACTTTGTTAAGCAAAATTTGCCTTCAGTGCAAAACTGTTCCTTAGAAGAGTTTCATCTAAGGGACGTTTGATTTGCATCGTGGCTTTGGAATCCAAAACACACTAGATGCTCCGGGAACAGATATGCAATTCCCGTGCAAGGATTTTTAACTTATATCTATAAAAATCCTTGTTTCCCGCGCAGTGTTTGGCAGGCATAAATATTACCTACCTCAGAGATGTCCACCACTAGTGCTCTGTTTGGATTGTGTTTAGTTTTTGTGGCGTTGATTGGGTGTACAGTGTCTGTTAGTTTAGTTAAAAAACAAAATTTGGTAAGGATTGTTTCTGTTCTTGAGATATTTTCTTATAATAACACAGGACTTAATACTATTCTGAGAGTATGGTAGGCCATTTTCTGTTATGTATATTTCTAAAACGTTTTGTAATGCAATGTTCTGAATGTACCTAATTAATAATAGTTAATAAAAAAAGTATACGAGGTGCGCTAAAAAATAACGTTTAATAGATTAATATCAATCTTTTTGACTATAACGAACAAATGAGTCGTAATTTTATTTATAAGTAGGTAAGTTTTATCTACCTACATAAAAATGTTGCCGTATAAGAAATATTTATATTTAACTTCAAAATTGTTAAAATGAAACAGATTATAATAATTAAAAACAATATTTTTATATAAGATATGACATACTATAATCATTACAAAATAACAATTTTATGTTGAAATGAATATAAAAACTACTTACAGGTAGGTACAGTTTTTGCTGGTTTGTTCTTAACCTTTAATAGAAAATAAAGTTGTTACTAATCTATTTTAAAAAATTGTAATTTTACAATAATTAATGCTACTGACAGGTAAACAAGATTATTTATACATATTTATTTATAGGTAGGTATCCGTGTATACGCGTTTATCTGTAAACTAACATTTTAAATTATACACCGGTTTGGTTTTCTAGTTTAGAAAACGAAACGAGCCACTACTCTAAGTTCAATGAAAGCAAATGACATTCAAAATGTGACAGTCTTAAAATAAATCTCAACATAATATGTATAGCACGTAAATATATTTAAAACACTAAAACGGTAAAGCGTACATACTAAATTATTAAAAAGATGTTACACAAGGATCTAACGATGGACTCAGTGGGTACAGTGGATTATTATAGGTATCTACAATCTACCATTGTCTGAAAATGTTAGATGTTCTTTTATGAAGAGCTGACTCTGGAATTACCAACTGACCGGATATATATTCAATTCAACACGTACCTTCCGCATTACTCGCAGAAGAAGGCTCTTACATTCATAGATTAATAACACGGACTTACATTGAGCTAGACCTTGACACTGGTCATATATTTTTAGGATGAAGGTCTCCAGATCGCCACAGCAGACGGCATTGTCCAAGGACGACCGGGCAGGACTGGTGGCAGGGCTTTCTGGGCGTACAAGGGAATTCCTTACGCAAGACCGCCAGTTGGCAGCTTCAGGTTTCGAGTAGGTACTACACCAGTCGGATAAAATAATAGGCAGTGACGTATTACCGCGTGACGTAATAAATTGTGGTGGGGACTGTAATTCCATAGGCGTACGCAAAAATCATTGGAAAGGTGCTAATAATGACGAATTTCCTCGCTTGTCAGATGAGATCGTTTACGCGTTTCTAATCCACTACTCCCCGCGATCGCTTCCATAATAAAATCCTTTTCTTCGAACACTAAATAAACTAAGTAACACATCACCAAGTTCACCAATTAATATATGCAGTGCAGACACAAATTACAGCTTTTCCCGCGTACTACGCTTATGTCAGGCTGCGATGAACTACTTGGATGTGTGTGAAATGCGCATGTCCGATCTTCTAGACACTCTTGACTTTTGTTGCAAAGGTTGCATATCTCGCTCTTCGTTTTTTAACCCGTTAAACAAAGACGGAGCTATATCCGACGTAAAGAATTATGGTGGCATCGAATAGAGAAGCATGGAACCACCATGGAACAGACAATTTATAATTCTGTTCAATAGTAATGCGTAAGCGGCATCACTTTTCTATGTGCAAACGTTTGTGCCGCTATGTATTAAGTATTTACACTTCGTCCCTATTCTGTATCGAATTAGATCATGAGTCACTGCCTATTATTTTAGCCGACTGGTATAGATACACAGGGTGTGTTAGTCTTAAGGGACGGCACGTCAAAAGTTTCAAGAATTTTGGTGTTTTATTGTTATTTTTAACTAATGAGAGAGGTGAGGGTTACTCTAAAATGGCGTTTACTGATTTTCACTAATTTGACAAGTCTGCATAAGTTTTAGTAATTTAGACTCTATTCATTAGGGAAATTAATTACAGTAAAATAAAAAAATACCAAATACATACGATTGGAATCTTCATTAGTATTCAAGGTGGATAGAACCGAACTAAAAAAATGTATGATATAGACAATAAGCCACAAAGTCTTCCATTAGACCATGAGACAGCACAGAGGATCAAATATGTGGATTCCAACCCACGACTTCTAGGCAAGCTATCATCATTTTTACTTTGTTTACAATTTTACGAGTCTCGAAAATGTATTTTTTGTACGAGTTTAACATAATATTTTTTCCAACCGCTTCTAATTGAAGCGGTTGGACCGCTTCAGAAAAAAGGACCTAAGCCACATTTTCAAAAAAATTTTACATTCCACTCTAAACTGTTTCTTAAAAAGATAATAATTTCATTTTTATTATTTGGAAAAGGTAGAGTTGGTTGGATGAAATAACTTGATCCTCAAAGCAACTAAAAACTGATACCTATTATTATTTCAGGATTTAAATGAAACTTATATAAGTAGTTTTTCTCTAAAAAATGAAATCTGGCTTAGGTCCTTTTTGCCCCAATCCCTTCAATTAGCACCTCTAGTTTACCGATTCATCGGATTTATACAAAATAATTTAATGTTATAGTGTCTTATTCGTATGGTTGGAAAAAAAGTTAGTTGGTCGGTGACTGAAAGAAAATAATATTTTTTAAAATTATTTATGATCTCTATAATAGGCCCCTAAACCAGCTGAACCCTGGCAGGGAGTATTGGACGCCACGAGAGAGGGTTCGAACTGTGTGGAAATATTCCTAAGGTCATATGGTGTCTTTGCCTCAGGAAAAGAAGACTGTTTGTTTGTGAATGTTTTTACACCGCAGGTATGCGAATATTTAAATTAATCATCTATCACATCATATTATCTACTCATTAGTAGGCATTTTTAATGATGGAAAGATTTAGTTATTTTACGATTATACTGGTTTTTAATTTTTCAAATATCTTTAATATCTGTACAGAGTGATCTAGTTTTTCGCAGTCTTTTTATTACTAACAACAGAACAGACGAATCATTCTATAAAGGGTGTTTTTGACCGACCTTTTGTTAGCTTAACCACAGCTTATACACATTAACTAGAAAATCTGTAGCCCAAATCTAAAGAAAGACGAAGCGATGTAAACAAGCACAGCGTCACAGCGACGGTGGTGGGCAAAGTACGGTCGGCCCAGGCCACGCCTTTGTCTTCCGTTCCCTCCGGCGCGGCGGGCGCGGTGGCCAGCGGGTAGCTAGTAGTACCATCATACAATTTATTGCATGATACAACTTATTATATCATGAATTTATTGTATCATGAGTAGTACAACCACAGCTTGACCGACATTCGCTATCGCTCTCGCACTGAGAAGAGAAGTCAGAGTTGGACGTATAATATTTGTAGTTATCGTAAATGCGCGATAACAGTGCCGTATTAAAAACTCTGAAACATTTTATAAATAACTTTTGAAATAGACATGAATAAAACGGTAATTATGTACATATTATGTTTATTACACATTCATTATTTACAAAAATAAAAATAGACAATACTTTACAATGAGGTACATATAATAAATAATAATAAAAAATCTTTATTGTGTTCGTAACGAAAAAAGAAAGAAACACAAACGGTAAGAATTCGGCATTGCCGTTCTTCCATTCCGCCTATATAAATTTTCAAAATTGAAGCTTGGCTTGGCTTTTATGAAGTGTGTCCAATTTGTCCAAAAGGCCTTCCATATTGGCTTTCATTAGCCATATTCTTGCCCTAAAAAAAATTAATATTTTTTTAAAAATTAGTTAAAATTATTTTTAAACACGCCGCAAAACATTAGCAAAAAAAAAAATTATACTCGACTACATGCGCAGTACTGTTCTATAATTTTGTTTTTCCTAAAACTAAAATATAACAGCTGGCCAACTTTTAAACGAAATTCATTAAATCTTAAATTGAGTGATTGTATAAACCATATTATTGGCTGTCTATGAATGAATTTCCTAAATTAAGTTAACATACTAAATTACATTTATGTATAACACATTTTTATCTACTTACCGATGGGCCTGCTTAGGAAAGGTAAAAAAGCTCTTATTACAATTATAACTTTTATTATTGCAGTTTTTAGTTGCACATACGTTTCCTGTTTTTCTATTACTCATTATCACTAATGAAAAAAGGAACACTATAGAAAACAAAACAATAAAAAAGCACAATAAATAAACACAAAACATTACACTCAAAATAAATTCGCAAGAATAACTACGTCGCTGGCTTAATCGATAATCAACACAAAGTGATTTCCCTATTTCGGTTCGAAACTCTCGCCACTGTGCTGTTCTCTTCTCAAAGGCGGGCCTAAAAAGTGGCGCGCGTGGATCGGCGCCATATATATAATACTACTATATGCAGCCTATGTAATCTTTACCATGTTTCTCAAGTGAAGCCAAATTAGAGTAGTCCAGAATCATATCTATTGTCTCTTTCACGGAGAAAATACCAAATACTCATGCGCAGCAAACCGCGGGAATTTTGCTCCATATACTGTAGAATACAATAAATTAACTTTATTTTATATTGTATTTCATCTATATATAACGGTTTTTCAATCTTATTATTGGGATGTTCCCGTATTTATCAAGTTTACCAAAAGAGTTTATGCAGTTTGTATTTGAAAAGAAAATTTTAAAAATACATACTTCAGGTACCTATGCGACTTCATATGGAATATTTCCTTCGCACAAAAGACAAAACCTCGACTGAGTTTTTCGTTTCGGCATTTTGCGATATCTGTGGAATTAAATTAATGAAAATGAGGTACAGTATAATTCATATACCTAATTCACTACATATTTAAATTTACAAAATGTTCTTATATACCTAAACTTGCAGTTGCGACTGTAAAAATACCGTCGAAATAATTTGATGAGCAAATGTCTCTAATCACTAATAAGTCTAATAGGTATATGAACAAAACTAAAACTACAAGTTACACATAAATAAAACACTTCTAAAACTGCCAGCTCTACGAAAAACACAAATTTATTTTCTGTGAAACACAAACATACCTGAAATACAAAAGATAAACTGTGACATAACCACACCACAAAACACATAGATGACAAAATACATACAGGGTGTCCCAGTGTGAGCAAACAAAAATTTACCAGTGTGTAGGCCAGACCAAAATAAGAATAAAATTCTTATAAAAAAAAATTCTTCACTGCACGCCTAACGAGTTCCAGAGTGTTATTTTGTAAAAAAAAACAATTTTCCGAGATAACTTAAAAACTCGTTTCGTAGATTTAGGTAATATTTGGATGACGTGTACATCTATTAAAGATCATTAAAACTATATGGTGTTTGTTTAACTCTAAACTTTAAAATCATTGAATATATTTTTCTGCATAAAGGAATACAGTCGGTACCTACTTTACACTCAATTTACTCGAAAATGGTTGATTTTAGAGCTGTGTAACAAGAGCACCTTTTTTGTTCAGAATTGATAGCCGATTAAGGAAAACTTAGTTAATTCGCGAAAAAGTAGGATATACAAGAGTTATGAAAACAAAACCATAAGGAAGAGTAGACCTAGGCCACCACAAGTGTCAAAGTTAAACAAACACCATATAGTTTTAATGACCTTTAATAGATGTACACGTTTCCCAAAAATTACCTAAATCTACGAAACGGTTTTTAAGTTGTTTAAGTTAAGTTATTACGGAAAATTGTTGTTTTTTTACAAAATAACACCCTGTAACTCGTTAGGCGAGCATCAGAGAAATTTGTTATAAGAATTTTATTCTTATTTTGGTCTGGCCTACCCACTGGTAAATTTTTGTACGCTCATACTGGGACACCCTGTATATGACAAAACAAAAGCCCGGTCTTTCTTTACTTTCGCGCCACATTGAAATTCTTGGATTGGATTGGACAACACTTGGGCATGTGCACAGGAACATTTGTCCGTGAAAGAGAACGAAATATATAACTCCATCTCATAAACCGGCCTCAAGAAAAGCTCGAATAGCTCAATATAGTAGTATTATATATATGATCGGCGCAAACCGCCCCTGCCAAGAGAGCGAGCGTACCCTTCCACTTAGCTGGGCGGTGACTCTACATCTACCACAACGTGCATGCCTTTCACCCATTCGTTAAGGACTCTCTGTTTATCACATTGTTACCTACATCGCTTCGTCCCTCTTTAGATTTCGGCTAAATATTTTTTAGTTAATCTGTATACATAAAGCTGTGACTGAACCTCGAAACATACTTGGACGTTATTCGTGAAAATTTGTACCGGGTGGCCAACTAAGAATGGACGCCGGCTGTATCTCAGAAACTACTTAGCGTATAACTTTGGGGAAAACATACTAATAAGTAAATCGGACAAGAGAAATCGCTGAAAATTATTTTCAAGTTCGTAGGATGATCGCTAGGGGCCGCAATTGCTATGACTAATCAGAAAATGGGATTTTTCTCAAAAATATGCCAAGTTAAGAAGTATTTTAAATAGTGGCATTGTTCTTTGTAAAATTTGCAATCTTTTTTCTGTAACACACTTTGCCCTATCTTTGAAAATAAAGTGGAGAGGGAAGGTTAAACTTTATTTTATTGAAATAAGGATAACTCCGGTTTGGGTTAACAGAATTAAACAAACTAGGGCTCGTTTGAAAGAGTTTTCTTACTGAATAATCTGCAATATATCAACTTATTTTACCGTGGTAGCTAGAGGGCGCTGTTTGACATCGTAACAGTTATTGCGCGTTTTCATAAAAATTTTAAATTGTAGGCTATGTCTCTTTTTACATTCCTAGTTAAATAGAGCACAAAATTTCCAAAAAATCAGCTCAAACAGCAACTTTCTATCTTCTCTATTAGATAGAGGGGAGATATTGAGAGAACAAATAAAGTTAGGCTGCCGCCTAGGCCTATAATAATAGTCTAATTACAAATTATACTAGTAGGCTATAAAACAAAAACTATGTTCCTTGAGTATGTTTTGAACAGTAGTTCGAGTTACTCCAAGGTCTGGCGCAATAGTTCTAGTACTCAGTTGAGGATTAAACTCTATATAAGCTAATACATTAATAGGTAATGTTCTCTTCGGTTCCACCTCGTCAGGATATTGTTACGCATATACTCTAGCACCAACTGTAGCATTTCTCATTGATTCAAAATAAACTCCTACCACATCAAATAACTCTTCGTCTGTATAAATCATTTTGTAGGAAAAAACGAACAATAAACTACAGTTCAGAATAAACAAGAAAACAACACGAACAACACGAAAAACCCAGACAATACAAACTTAATACGACATTAACTAAATTACATTAACATGAAACTAAAACGTTTTAATATTTTGACGTACCTACCTATTTACCTTTTTTTTGTTTCATAGCCTACTAGTATAATTTTTAATTAGACTATTATCATAGGCCTAGGCGGCAGCCTAACTTTATTATTTGTTCTCTTAATATCTCCCGACTTCAAACTCCCCAGAGGAGTTTGAAGTCCTTTTGAATTCAATGAAAATATTTTCGGGACACTCTGTATGTAATTAGATTTTTGAATTGTATGTTCAATTTAAGTTACACTTTCATCAGCAAGTATTATACCTATGTAAGTACTTACCTAAGTAAGTACCTATGTATTAGGTACAGTGCTTTCCTACTTCCGCACTTTGGACTATACCTATGTAGTAGGTACCTATACAGGGTGTCCTACGACGAACTGCGAAGATCGATCTCTCGAAAAGTAGTCGTAGAAAATTTTGAAAATTTAGTAGTATAGGTACAGTTAAAAATCGAGTTTACTACATCACATCAACAACCATGGAAGACTGCATGCAGCGAGTAAGAAATGAGTTTGAAAATTTAAAACTTGAATCAATAAGAAAAGCAATCTAGGTATGAATAATTATTGTTAAGATGCCAAAAATGTCAAAATGGAAATTCAAGGACGTCAATTTGAAAATTTACTCAAAAAACCATTTCTTTTTAAACTCGAATGTTCTCTAATTTTTATTATCTTTTTTTCTAAATCAATATTTTTCTGCAAATGTATCACACGTTCTTGATATTACTTTTATTGCATTCTCCATAAATAATAAACAGATTGAAATAATCTTCATTTGTATAATTTAACAGCATCATTGTTAATAATTTTTAGCAAATAGGTGATAGCGACATCTATTTAGCACTTGATTGTTTTCTAACTTCGTCATGGCCAACTAAAAGTAACTGAACTTAAAAGCCGAAGCATTTTTGAAATAGAAAAATATTAAATGATAATAAATGACCTTATACAAAGTTACCCTTATTTATAATGCTGAATAAGATAAAATAATAAAAACAGGGTTTCCTATTTGAAAAAATTAACTTTTGACAGTTTTTTCATATTCATTTTTATTCTTGTTTTTGAGCACTCTATGATAATAATAACCAAAATATTATAAGAAAGTCTGTTAACGTAGGTCCTTTTCTACATAGAAACCACCCAAGTTATTATAAAGGCTATCGTACAGTCAAAATTGGTAAATTTTTTTCGGTAATTTTTTACATAAAATTTGAAATACTTATGTCAAAAACGGTTAGACTTAGGTATAAGATATTTTGCATGGAATGTGTTTAGAATTTGACGTAGAATCCAGATATGAAATAATATATAGGGTGTCCTATTTAAAATAAGCAAGTTGACATCTATTTCCGGTACAACTGGAAGTACCACTATTTTGAAAATATTTTTGCCGAATCGACATCAGTATACAGGCAAATTTTCAAAATTTTCCAACGTCTACTTTTCAAGAGATCTATCGCCGGAGTTCGTTGTGGGACAACCTGTATAGTCTACCTAGTGTAGTATAGTTAGTAGTCCATCTAGTACCTAGATGGTTTTTGAGAAAATCGCCTTTTATTTGGTGGAAAACTATAACATTGTTCTATGAAATACATAACACACAGTAGTTAACACACAGAAAATAAGTCCCTAGTTTACAATTAAAAAAGTAAATAAACAAATTTTATTTGTACACGATTTTTTGTCAGTGAATTAATTCTTTTTAAATTTTGAAATAGCAATTTGACATCAAACTGACTTATCATAGTTCATGTTTGGCTTTATAATTTGCGATTTTGCTTGGATGGAGGGTCTATAATGTCGCCTACTAAATATTTACTAACATTACCAAGAATATTTGCTGCTTTTGGTATAATTATGCTTATTTCGCACTGATGAGGGTTAACTAGTCCGAAACTTCCCCAGAGTTCATGACCAAGTGTATTAAATAATTCTATCTTCACCTACATCAATCAACGTAGTCTTGAGACAACGTTCCGTTGAATACAAGTATCATCAAGTATGTACCTAATTCATTAAAAAGGCTCACTTCATTTTTTGAAGGTTCAAGGCTCCGATCAAGTTCAAGGTCACACGTGTAGAACCTACTTTGATAAACCCCCTACTTTTTTAAACTACCCTTTTTAGAATCCACAAATTCCACAAGAGGTATTATTGCCAGTGATGGTTTGGATCCATGGTGGTGCTTTCATGGAGGGTAACTCCTCAGAGTTAATGTTTGGCCCTGAATTTTTGATAGAAGAGAACGTAGTGGTAGTGACGTTTAATTATCGCGTAGGATTGATGGGTAAGTAGTAAGTTAAATTTAATGTGCGTTGTAAAAATAATATTCGGATGAGAGTAGATAATAAAAGAGAGTTATGGGACCAACATATACCGAGAAAAGGATTTAATTAAGATAAATATAACATTTCTTACCAACGATTAAGTTATTTATTTGTATTTGACGAAGGAACTGTACGGAGCAAAATATTTATTTCTGCTCGGACAGTCAGGCGGCCTTAAAGGCTTTAGCATCTTCAAGGACAAAATCCGCTCTTGTCCAAGAATGCGGAGATACCCTGGAGGAGCTGGCCAGAGGAAAAGAGGTCCAATTGGTATGGGTACCATGTCATAGTGGAATCCCAGGGAACGAAAGGGCGGATGAATTTGCTCGACTCGGATCTCAGGGACCCAACCAGGAACCAGAACCTATTTCAGCCATTACACGAAGACAGGTCAACACAACACAACACAACAGGTCAATCTTAATGATTGGGCTCATGAGACACTAAGTAAACACTGGAGAAGGAGTGGGAGCTGTAGACAAGCTCGCAACTTTATATTGGAGCCAAGCAAGTCCAAGACGGCCTGGCTGTCAAGTCGTAGTCGGCAGGCTGTAAACCATTTTGGTGGGAGTTTTAACGGGTTACTACAGGCTTAGAACACATCTATCATTGATGGGTGTTAAAGGAGACCTTATCTGCACAAAGTGCGGGGAGACGATGAAAGGCCTTCCCACTTCTTGGCAGAATGCACGGCTTTCGGCAAACTGAGACACGACGTCTGGGGGGTCGGGGGCTGCAAGGGGAAGAGGTCAGTTCCCTTGAATGGACCGATATTCTGACCTATATTAGAAGGTCGGGAAGGTTCGACGAGGGACGAGGCGATGGTGTTAAGTCAGGAACGACAGGGGTAGGCAAAAAGGGCCTGCTTGCCAGGTCTTGGCCACCCCATACCACCACTACTACTACACTACTGTATTTGACGAATTAAAGATCTAATTGTTATTAACATATGTCATTTATTTCAATGGCAATATTAAATATTTAATATTATCTAATAAATTCAATTGCCAAGGACACACATATTTAATCTGCTGAATTAAATCATTAGTTTTCTCAAACGGATTTATTTGGCACACTTAATTTAGATTTACTACTGAAAAACAAACTTTAGTTCTCCAAAATGAGACAAGTAGATATTTAAAGTTTATTAAATTAAAACATTTACTTTTTAAATATAATACCTAATACTTATATATTATTATTTTGAAATAAATAACAGTGTCTGACGAAGCCAACTCCGTTGTCACCTTAAAACGTCTGTCGCAAGTTTTCCAACCTCACTGCGATTATAAATAACCTATAACCTATTATTTGCGTATTATTGGATCACAATTCTACACAAAAATAATATACAGTTATTACACACATATACTACACAATTAGTACATTATATTATTATTTACTGAAAGCTAATTACACTTACTTTATTTGCAAAGAAATACATAACACAATACAAAAATGGCTACGCCATGACTACTATAATAGCCACTATCCGAGAAGCTGGAGAAGATAGTGTATGCGCAAGGCCGGTTTCAATTAAATATTTAATTATGGGAAATAAATGTATTTCTTAAAAATTAATATTTGGTTGGAAACTATGCTGAAAATATTTCAAATAACATTGTGGATCCTTTATGACGTGCATCGCTTGGATTCTTGATTCAAGTTTAGTTACGCAACTATTTTGATTTACGCATCTTATTTTACATTACTCTACGCACTTTGTTGTGTCCATAAATAAAAACAGCTACCTACTGTTCTCGACGAAAAAACCTGTATATACAATGACGTGGAAAAATTGTATTTATAAGTGTAATTTTAACATTTCTACTACTTTTTGGGATTACGTAATAATACATCTATAAAAATAAAATAATTTTATTTTGATGACACAGCTCACACAGCGAGCAGTAATATTTCTTTAGTAATTTCCATTGAAGCAACATCCTTAAGTGGTTATTGTCATTACCATAACAGGTGATAGCTACATGTTTTACATGCGACTTATTAAGCATGTATGTATATTGGATATAACAATGTATGTTCGCGGAACAGGAATTCGCCCACAATTCACTGTAAACAAGTATTAAATTTGCAGCATATGATTCTTTCTCAAAATATATTCTTGGCCCTACGAGCGTTTATAAACCAGATCAGGAATTATGCTTCAAATAATTTGATAACTGCTTATATAAAAATATTTTTTCCCAAACTTAGGAAGGTACTAAGTCCCATTAAGTTGAAAGTTTAAAAAAATTCAGCTTGACGATATTCATTTTCAATAGAAATATAACAAGTGTAAACCATTCCTCATAAATAATCTCGGAAGCAATGTTTCGTATATCTTTTAATAAAAGGCGTGAGTTAGACAAACAGAAACATAATTTAGTTGGTAATACAGATCATTTTTTGTGTATATCTTTGACGCCATATGACACCTGCTATTAATTAATCTTTTAGGATTTTTGAGTACAGAAGATTCAGCCAGTCCAGGAAACTATGGTCTCAAGGACCAAAACCTAGCCTTGAAATGGGTGCGAAGAAACATTAGAAGCTTTGGTGGCAACCCCAATCGTGTCACCATCTTCGGACAAAGCGCAGGCGCGGCTTCTATCCTCTACCATATGACGTCTTCAAGGAGCAAAGGGTTATTCCAAAAAGCCATAGCTAACAGTGGCAGTTCTTTGTGCAGCTGGGCGAGGAAAAGGAATGCTAGGGAGATAGCTTTTAAGGTTGGGACTGGTTTGGGCATCGACACGATGAGCTCCAAAGAGCTCGTTTCTAGGCTGAGGAAGGTTGACCTTGAGAATTTGAAAGCTGTCTCCCGGGCTATAAGTACTTTGGTAAGATGTTCACGTTGATGCAATAGGCTTAAAAGAAGATATTTTGCTTATGGTAGTTGTGAATTTAACTGCCTGTTACACGCGAATGACTGCGTTCAACGCTATTGAAATGTTAGATTTTTTTTTAGTAATCTCGAACACAACCATTAACATTTCTTCACAGAAATGTTTAAAATGGATTCTTAACCGAGTTTTAAGAGCTTTAACATTGTTTTAGGGTCTGGTTACTTTAACACAGCAAGGATTTCCTTTTGGTCCAGTAATAGAGCATCGACACAAAGATGCTTTTATTTCTGAAAGTACTTATGCTTTGCTGGAGAAGGGAAAATTTAATAGAGTACCAATTATCTTGGGTGTTACATCAGGAGAAGCCGAGTTCTTTAAAGACTGTGAGTATAAAGATACTTATATCGTTTTATACATATATTATCTACTAGGAAGTGAAAATAAATAAATCGTATTATTAACAGGTTCTATAATGCTTCCCTGTGGAATGCTCTATTTTTGCTTTAGAGTTTACAGTTAACATTTTTTAGTTATCAAGAGTATAAAGCCTTTGACTATAATATACGACCTGAGCCCTGGATCCCTTCCCAACCCTTCTATGAACATTGATTCTTTTGAAAAAAGGAGGGAGGCCGGCAATGAAATGATATGGCATTATTTTAAAGGCAGTTCAGTTTTGGACTCCTCTGTTGACGATATAGAGGATGTAAGTTATGTATAACTTTTCTTTTTTCTTGCACTTATATTACTCGAAGTTATAAGTATTTACAGTTATAAACATACTTGGTTTCGTACATAAACATTACAGCAGTAGTTCATCAAGATGTCTTGTTACATGTTTTGATAAATGTAATTCTGATGCGATTGAAGTAAATAAAAAGTGGTACTTTTGGATATTTTGAAATATTCTGTTCTAAGTTACTTCTTATTTAATGTTTATTAATTATAAATTGACAGATTTAAATAAGTTCAAAGTCATCCATTTGGGGTTAGAGTACAAATAGGTACCTACCTACTTTAGAAATTTCTATAATTATTAAAGAATCACATATTCTACAATGTATTTTTTACTTTTCATGTTTATTTTTTCAAAAATTTTTATAATTAATTTTCATTTTGTAGCTTATTAGTGACGACCAATTTTTAAGGCCTATCAGGAAAACGGCACAACTCGTGTCAAAGTACGCCCCTGTGTACTTTTACGAATTTTCGTATCATGGTGAATACGGATTAAAGGGTTTTGATAATGAACTTGAAGGATCAAGTCGAGGTAAATATTAGTCTATCTACAGAAACAATTAATTATAGATACAAACTGATATTTAAATTTAAAAGGCAGGTCTGGGGCCTTTGAATATCGGTCACCCACTGCAACATAAGTTTTTTATTTATAATCTTTCTTTTTACATTTTTTTTAATGTTTATTTACTATTATACTTATTTTTATTTTCTCTACTGGAAACCAGTTTAAATGAATTTCTTTCAGGTGTGATTCATGCCGAAGACTTGGGTTATGTATGGAGAAGAGGTCTTATCCCACTTCCAAAAAATTTAAACGATAAGTTAATAATCACGAGAATGGTGAAACTTTGGACTAATTTTGCAAAAACTGAGTAAGTAGCTATTGTAGAAGAAAAAGTAATATTACCATTATTTTTATACACAGATTGTTTTTCTTGGGTATATCGGTCACTTAATTACATATAAAAAAGGTTACATTTTTTTATACATATATATATTTCTGACGTTTCGGCTTTATTAGGCCATCTTCAGAGATTCTGCAGAAGATTATATTTTACATTATTTGTTTAATATTTTTTTGATATACCCAAGAAAAAAATATATATATGTATAAAAAAATGTAACCTTTTTTATATGTAATTAAGTGACCGATATACCCAAGAAAAACAATCTGTGTTAAATCTCTAACGGTCAAGAAAAGAATAGTTAAATTATTTTTATACGTTTATCTTTTATATTCATTTTAAAGAGTGAGGCTGTAACTCTTCTAGTTTTACTAATAAAACCAAACAAGAAAGATTACATGATTATATATAACTGTAGATATTGTAGTTCTTTTTATAAATACTTTCCACACATTAGTATCTTATTTGAACCACGCTTCAGCTTCAATGTTTTTATCTTATGATGATACTCGAGTTCTAATTCTGTTTTTTTTTGCAGTAATCCAACACCAAGAAAAGACGAGGTCCTCGAAAATATCACCTGGCCTGCTGTGGATTCTCCTGACAATATAAAATATCTAAATATTGACACCACTTTATCCATAAGATCTAATCTTAGGGCAGAACATATGCGATTCTGGGATTATTTATATGACAAGTAAGGTGGAAAATCATATATCACCTACTAACTAAAAATAACCTTATTTTTAATTTGTTTTTGTTGTGCCCACCTCGTTGTTATTGTTGAGTAGGGAAGGAAGTTTTGTACATAGTTTAACTAAGAAAATACATGATCCTATGATCTTTTTCCTCCTTTGTGGGAGGAAAAACATAATTATGTTTGTAAACATGGCTTGTGAGTCAATGTGAATATGTTTTTAATTCTCACTATTAAACTTTATCTTAGTGTAGAACATGAATTACTAACTTAAGTATCATTAATAAAAATCGATAATAAAAGAGGGCGAAAATGTGATCCCTGGAGAACCTCTGATATAGCATAGCAAAATATACCAGGTTCAGAACGATATCCATCAAATTAATTTATATACCATTCAAGTATTATATTATTTTAGCATTAAATTATAAATATATTGAACACATTTATATTATTACTATACTAATTATTTTAAACAAAAACGTGCAAATTTCTTCTGTTGTAATACATTTTTTATTATTAAATTAAAAACGTACAAAATAATTTGTAGGTCATATTATTTCACTCTTGACATTAAAAATGCTGATCTTCAAAATCTTTGTGTAATTTCTGAGTAAACTAAAATATAGTTCTATAATCATTAAATTAAGTAAAATAGTTACGTATATCGAGTAACTTTTAGCAGACTGCAAAAAACTATTGGAGATTTTGTTACTTTTTTGTTACACTGAAATACATTTTGTACCTTAACCCATTTTCGAAAAATCTACAGTCTGCCAACTTGAACTTCAAGTTAGCAGTCTCCGCGATACCTGGCGCCTAATTCACGTACAGCAATGGAAAAGGTGTCAGAACTTGTTACTTTAAAAGTACTTTCAAAATCCATGGTCATATTTAATATTCGAACTGTATCTAACCTTAAAATTCGTAAAATCTTGGGGAAAAATAGAGTAACGATCCATCATCCGAAGTGGCAATACGTAGATAGCGAGCGAATAACGGCGAATATAAGAGTGAGTAGTAGTGCGTACGGGCCCACAGGTTTTATCTGGAAATAGATAAAATCAACGAAAAACTGCGAAGGTAAAAGCGGTGGCAAATAACTAAGAGCGAACTTCGACCAGCTTACCCAAGCTTATGAGGAGAAGTTACGACCAAATATGCTGAACATAGACAGACGTATAAACACGAAGACATCGGCAAAGAGCTCTAAAAAGACCTCCACTGGTGACCTGTCACCTGGACGAGATGTGGCAGCACTAGAAAAAGAAAATAAACAGTTAAGAAAAACTGTGGAAGAGTATAAAAGCAACGTAACCACCTAGATCAGTATGAAAAAGACCTGCAACAGATGGCAATACAAGCAAAGAAAGACCTGGAGGCGAACAATAAGAAATGAGTTGAGAGACTTGCTTGAATGGAAGCCAAATTGGAAAAGAAGCTGATCGCCCCTTGCCGTCAATGAAAAAGAAACAGACAAAGTCCCGCCACTAATCATCCGAGAAACGGGGAGCTGGACGAGGGTATCCAAGACACTCAATGACAAAAACAAATCTGCTCACGAAGGTCAAGGTCACAAGCGACGCGAGTCGCTATAACTCCGGTGACGGCTCAAGACTACCAGAAGTTAACCGCTTACCTACGAGATGCGGATTAGGGTTATCACTCTTATACCCTGGGAGAAAATAGGATACTAAGGGTCGTTGTAAGAGGCCTACCAGTAGAAGTGTCTATTTAGGACTAAAAGAAGACTTAAAACGCTGGTAATTCAATCTGATCTCCGCCAGTAGACCAATATCCCAAAGGACGAAAAAATAGATGCCTCTGTTTCTGGTGTAGGTGCCAAAAGCGGAGAACTGCATTCTAGACGTTAAGACGTGCTGCTACCTAGTAGTCAAGGTGGAGCCCCAGAGAAAGCCAGCGGGAACAACCCAGTGCCGCCACTGCCAACGCTTTGGCCACGGGCACTCTAACTGCACGGTGGCACCTAAGTGCGTGAAATGCGACCAAGACCATCCCACTACGACATGTTCGAAGTCCAGAGAAGAACCAGCGAAGTGAGCGAACGGCCAGGGGGCCCACCATGCCAGTTACAGAGGATGTTCGAGGTTTCCAAAACCAAGGATGTTCGAGGTTTCCAAAACCAAGGAAGTACGAGAAGACTTTCGCTGAGGCGGCAAAGACGGGGGTCACCCCAAAGCAGAGCCTAGACTTCGCACAGACAAAAATGATGGAGCTAATGCAGAAGATGTTCGCAGTGATGGGGACACTCTTAGGCAATGGTCATCTAGGGTAAGTATAAACTAATATAAACTTACTTTTCAGATAAACAGCCATGCAGCACAGAAGAGACTAAAAAAACAAACTCCCACGACTGGGTAACGGAAGACCCCCCGTGAAAGGAAGAAGAGCCACAGAAGAAAAAGAAGTTAGGGTTAGCTAACTAGGGTTAGCTAACCCTAGTTAGCTAGTTAGGGTTGTCCTAGGCTCTGCCAGGACAGGTGAATGACTCGGGTTAGCGTTCCGGCCACCGCCATTTCAGGTGGGACGTGCAGGTATGCGAGGTCCTCTATGAGGCGTTCGGGCTTACAGCGATGGTATGAGAAAAGAGCGGTAATCTCGCTCGGCCCTGTATCACAGCTATAGGATAGTGGCGGCATGGGGTAAAATAGTTCTAAAATATGACTATTGATTCTAAAAGTACTTTTAAAGCTAACTTGAGGTTCAAGTTAACGGACTGCAGAGTTCTCTGAAATCGATTAAGGTACAAATTTTTATTTCAGTTTAACAAATATTTATCCTTTTTCGGCGCCTCTGACGGCCTGGCAAGCAATGTGACAGGGTAGGTTGATTTCACCTAGTTACGTAAAACCACCTATACCGAATTTATCACCGGTCAATTAGTATTTTGCGAAATTCTATTTTATCTATCTATTTTATTTAGTTTTCTGTGTGAAGATATCATTTTTGGTTGGGCACAACTTTTTTGTTTCTTTTATTTATCTGCAACTAAGTTTAAAAACCAATCCCTGACTGACTTTTTTGGTGCATAGGTTTATTTTGTAATACTGTTATATTTTGAGGCACTTTTGAGTTTATTCGAGTATTAACAAAATTTCTGATAACATTTTTGTTTAATTTGATTATTCGGCCTCTTGGCTAGAAGATTATAAAAAACATGTATAATAAGGATAGTAATAGATATTTTAACCAAATTTAAATAAAATTATCTGACGTTCCAAGTTATGTGGGAAAGGGCACTTATATTATCATCATGATGTAATCAAGTAAGTTAAGTATTAACATTATTTAGACTTTAATTGTACAAAAAATCGATTTACAAACTATACATATCAAAAACAAGGTACATATATATTCGATCTTAGCCCTTGCGGCCCTAGAGGTATTTACGTTATCGTTCAACCAAGACATGGAATGTCTAATATTTTCGAATATGGTTAGCTGCTTGGGATCTTCACACAGTGGCTCTACAGACAAAACACCGATGAGTCTGCCATCACAGACCAGTGGATTTCCAGCATTGTTCTACAAAAAAGATTGTCACAGGATAGAAACTGCCTCCTTACTGTAATTGGGCTGAACAATGACCAGTTGCATTTAATAAAGTTAAAAAAGTTTATAATACCACACAAAATCAAAGTTTGGCTATAATACAGATTTGTTGGTCATCTGTCAAAAGTATATGGACTCTTAGAAGTTAAGTTATGTAGGGTTAGTGATATATAACTTACAATGCATAGAGAATTGTCTATGTACTTTTTGTTGGTGCAAATTTGGCTTGGATAGTTTGCACAGTTAGTCAGGATTACTTCCATAATTTGGAAATCGTAAGTGTCCTGCAAAAACAAAAAGATGATTGTCAGTTCTTTACAAATAAACCAGTTGTATACGATATATTTGCACTACGCCTATAAAATTCTATACAGTGCTTTCGAAAAGTAACGAATAAATTCATTATTTTAGAAATTGAGAAGTTTTCGAAAAAATCCCCTGACACGTCGATTTTGTTTTTAAAAAAGGCACTTTTTGACATATTTGTGACGTCATCGTTGTTCGAGATATGACGTCATCGACAATTTTTTTAAATAGCAACCCACAATTTTGACCACGCCATTTGAAAGAGTGTATCATTCTACATACGCATCATGAAAAATTATGGTGTTAAGGCCGTTTGTAACTTCACGATATTTATCAGATAATTTCACAGAAAATTTCTTGGTGCATTTTTAAAAACATTATTTTGAAAATTGTAAATTGCCTGTTTGCAATGTTAACTAAATTATTTTCCATTTTTCATTTATACGCAATCGCAGTAAGCTTCTTGTTTCAGCACCATCTGTTGATATTTTTCATAAGTTTAAGAATATAGGTCACGATCCTGAGATTTTTTGATCCTGAGATCAGAATAATAAGGTACATTACAAACAAAACACATGCACGCACATAGATAAAGTTAATTTAAGTATAGGTTTGAGGTTATTTCCTATTCGTTATCGTTAATCATCAAGTCAAACTCAAACAGCTGACTATAATTGAAAGTCGTGCAATGCGCAGATATCCGCGTCGATTTCGGCGAGAAAATAGAACATGTTGAAAATAATTTCTTAAAAAATTTCTTGAAAAATTTATACATAAATTTATTGTTTGCAATTGATGGATATTCATTATGAAATTTTTTTAGTAATTATTTTAAGAATTATTGGAAAAATATCATAAAGTGACAAACGGCCTTTACATAACAAAAATTTCAAGAAAATAATGTTTGAAGATCTTAAAATTTAATTTTCCCAATACTGACAATGATAATGATTATGTAAAAAATCGACTAAATTAAATGTTCAAATTGTGCACCGTTGGTTTCCTGACAGTAGCCAAGGCGATTAATAAATTCTTTTTGGACATTATCTATAACTTCAGGCGGTATACGATGTATCTCGTGACAAATTCTTGCTTTTAAATCTTCTAAATTAACCGGTCTAGTAACGTATACTTTGCTTTTTAAGTATCCCCACAAGAAATAATCTAGGGGTGTCAAATCAGGGGTGTCAAATCAAATTTGAACATTTAATTTAGTCGATTTTTAACATAATCATTATCATTGTCAGTATTGTGAAAATTAAATTTTAAGATCTTTAAACATTATTTTCTTGAAACTTTTATTATCTAACACCATAATTTTTCATGATGCGTATGTAGAATGATACGCTCTTTCAAATGGCGTGGTCAAAATTGGAGGTTATTATTTAAAAAAATTGTCGATGACGTCATATCTCGAACAACGATGACGTCACAAATATGGGTCGTATGTCAAAAAGTGCCTTTTTTAAAAACAAAATCGACGTGTCAGGGGATTTTTCCGAAAACTTCTCAATTTCTAAAATAATGAATTTATTCGTTACTTTTCGAAAGCACTGTATAACAATCCTCACACGAGGTGAGTTAGTAGAAGAATTCTTAAATACTGAGCACGTGTTGGTAGTTGCAAAGTTAGGTAGATATAAAAATTTTAAATACTTAGATATTTTACATATGAAAAATAATACTGACATGACATGTAGGGTAATATTTTTGTATCTTAGACGATAGACATTTTCACTTTAAATTTATCGAAAATGGTCACTTGTTTAGATAATGAAGGTAAAATCATCAAATAATAGAAATAAGTAAGTAGAGCAAAAATAATGACATATTTGGCGATTATAAACAGGCGTTTTATTTTGTAAAGCTGTGTAATTTCAAGCCAATAATAATAATAATAAAGCATTAAGACGAAACTAATGTATGTCATTAGAAACCAATCTTCCCTAGCGGAGTATTACATATTCTTTATTTTTTCCTCTATATAAAAAGCACTTCATTATTCGAAAACACTTTAATTTTAATACTACCATTAGCGTGATGACAACCATTTTTATTATCTAATGCACTGTCGTGCCATCAAGATGATTTTTAAAAAGGTATCAACGGCGGTGTTTTTACATTTAAACATTGCCTGTGCATTTCAAAGATATTTCGAAACCAGACACCGGGAGGGTGTCATGAAGAACAATTTTTTAAAAAACGTAACCAAAATAAACCCGTCTACTATTGTATATATTTATGACGACGAGACGAAATTAGAAGAATGGTGTAAATACATCCTTAAACTCTTTGTTCCTATATACAGTATAAACTTGTCCCATAAAGCAGATATTTTTCAGAACAATACTTATTTAACGGACAATAGTCTATCTCTGATGGACGAAAATCTATATTTGGTTTTCGTTGAAAATTTTAGCATACTCGAGCAAAGTGTTACTGACATTCAGCAGCTTTTATTTTGGAGGGCAAGACATAGATTACTTTTTGTTACAAACAATGACACAGGAACCACCGAACACATTGTAGAATTCTTCCAGTACTGTTTCAGGTACTGGATAATCAACGCGGCAATTGTTTACACCAGTAACCTAGATGTAGCTTATACGTATAATATTTTTGAAGGCAATTTAATACAAACGAGTGTTTCAGAAATATTCTTTGATAAGACTCTTGACCTCCATGGTTTTCGACTGAACATTTCGATGTTTCATGAAATGCCGGATTCTATTGAAGTGAAAGGCACTTATTATGGTTTTAATGGGTGGGTCTCTGTAGCGGTAATGGATGCGATCAACGCCACCTATGATTATGTGAGACCGTATGAAGGTCCTGTTTTTGGGAAATATAACGAAACTTTCGTGGATGGGGCTTTAAGGGATCTAGTTTTGAATATAGCTCAAGTCTCATTCAATTCCAGGCTGTTAAAAGGACCACTATTAAGAGTTGTAAGTAATAGTAACTTCAATACTAAAATGTGTTTTGGAAATAAGGTTTATCAAACGCTTTAGGGTGTAAATTCACTGCAGGAAACTGCTTGTCTATTTACTTAACATGTTCCGTGATGTTTTTTATTGCAAAGTGATTTATTGGGCATCAATTCCTTGCTGCACTAATTTTTATTGTGAAAATTCTTCATCAATGTAAGTCAGCTCAGTCCAAGGGTCTTTTTATAGTCAAGGATTGTCTTAGGAGTGGACACTCTGCAGAAACAAAGCTCTATTGCTTATGTCGTCTCCTTACTGAAGCAACTTCTTCATTTTTCTTCGTTTGAGAACTCTACTTATTTTATGCGAATAGTTTATAAACATTTTCTGTTGATCCTATTTTATAATCTCTTCTACTGTGTGATGATCTTTTGCTATCCCAAGATTGACTCTGGTGCGATGAATATTGATTGTATGCCTTTTAGAACCAGGTAATCTGCTATATAATTCCCTTATATTCCCTCACACACTGTTATTCACATAAGGGTGACTAAGTCGCCAGTTGCATTATCTACAATTTCCAGATATTCCCATGTTCTAATCTTCCAATACTAATGTAAACCATATGATTTCTTTTTTATGCATATTTTTTTTGATAACAAAATAGCTGAATATGATTTTTTTGTAGATAGATGCGACGTATCCTCGTGACAGAAACGATTTGGTGGTGTTGGTCCCCATCGAAAAAAGCAAACTGAAGAATCTGTTTTTAGTTAATCCACCGATAACATGGGCATTTATATTGAGCCTTATAGCCTTGTTATTCTTATACTTCTATAAAATTAACAAGCAGCTAGATCTTGGCGAGATAATTATTGTCGTGCTCCTTATAATAATGTCAAAATCAGTTAAGGAAATCGGAGGTAGATGTTTCAGGATAGTTTTCCTGTCTTCTATGATAATTGTGTTCTATTTTCAAGTGTTATTCAACTGCAGACTGACTAGCATTCTCACGATTTCCAGTCATCCCACTGGACCAACTACTCTTAATCAATTATGGGAAACATTGGAGTATAAGATCAAATCACGTCCAAGCTTTGCAAAGTACGTTGTCAACCGAGTGAACCCTAAATTCTTAGACAAAGTTTTGAAAAATTTCGAGGGAGTTGAAAGAGATCACCAAATCGCAGAGATAATGAAATGTAAAAAGAACGTCATCATCGGAAAGCTTAATGTAGTCAAAGTAGCGCTGACAATGACCCTGATAACCAACAGAACCATTTGCTACAAGGTTATGAGTGAAACCCTCCTACCTTCACTGCAAACTTATATGTTGCCATACGGTTCTCCTTTGAAGGGTCGTATTGATGGTATTATTGCTAGATTATCTGAGGCTGGTATTCTTGATTACTGGAAGAGAAATGGATCAATAATTCATAAACTTGGAGCTGATAAACCTTACAGATTATCTTTGGAGACGTTGTATGCTGCTTTTGTTGTTTTGGTAGTAGGTTTGTTCATGTCCACTTTAGTCTGTCTGTGTGAATATTGGCTGGTGGAGGGTAAGAGAAAATACTGCGGTGGTGTAAAATTAAATTCTTAAATAAAATTAGTTGCTGTTATCAAATCACAAAAAGGTAGATAGATTTTTAACATGCACGAGTGGGTAGGTGCTAGGAAATTTTCGTAGTTGATATTGACAAACCTAGGCGCAACTGCTCCAGGCAGGGTGTAGTAGTATTAATAAAAAAATCTTTAAAATACCGGGTGTCCCAAGATAATGTGACACATTTTAATGGCTTATAACTTCAAGGCAAAATGAGATAACGACGAGCGGTTTCACTGGTGGTGAATTAATTTTACAAAAAGTTTTTTTTGTCATTGGTACTAGTTTGGTTTACTTCTACAGGTGCTTGAAGAAAAAATTAGCACTTTTTAATTCAAAATTGTGACAATTTAAATGGAAGACCCTGTAGATTATATCACTATTCGATAGAGACACTTTTCCTCTTTTCAAAAGTGTATAGTTTGATAGACATACTAAAAAATAAAGCAGTTATTTCAATTTATACCATAATTTTTTTAGAAGATCGCATTTTATTTTTTTTTTAAATTGTCAGTAGAGACTTACGTTATGCATCAACTAAAACTATTATTAAGACAATAACTAATTTAATGCAAATTTATACAAATTATATTACAGCACAAATTACCAAGTTATTGAAACAAAAACACCAATAAATAAAAATTCAGTTTTAATATACACTCATATGTATTGTACATCTTTAATGTTTGAGGTTAAATTACTGAATGCGTGGCCTACCGTTTTGTTCAATACACTTTTGCAATCTAAACTGCATATTGTTGAAGGCAAGTTTCTAACATTTCAGGTGTTATGGTCTGAAAAACATTAGCTATGTTATGTTTTAGTTGTTTTATTATGTTTTATAACAGGACTATAACAACGACTTTTGTCTTAACTCTATATGAAAAAATCAGGTACCGTTAGTTCGGGAAAATGTGCAGGCCATTCTATTGGTCCGGCTCTACCTATCTATCCTTTGATGCATTCCGTTATTCTGTACTGATAATGTAAAAAAAATAAAATGCGATCTTCCAAAAAAATTATGGTCTACTGAAAACGACTGGTGTGTAAATTAAAATAACTCCTTTATTTTTTGTTACAACTCTATCAAACTATACACTTTTGAAAAGAGGGAAAGTGTCTCTATCGAATGGTAATATAATCTACAGGGTGTTCCAATCCCGCGTGTAAATTTTGAATTAAAAAGTGGTAATTTTTTTCAAGCACCTGTAAAAGTGAAACATACTAGTACCAATGACAAAAGAAAACTTCTTGTAAAATTAAGAGCACCAGTGAAAACCGCTCGTCGTTATCTCATTTTGCCTTGAAGTTATGAGCCTTTAAAATGTGTCACATTATCTTGGGACACGCTGTATATTTCTGATTCAACTAATAATGTTATACAGGATGTGGCAATATTTTATAATTAAACATGAAAGTTCAAACCAGATAAGGTGGCAAAAAACTTATATCTGGTATGTCAGTTTGTTAATTTTTCAGCTGCATTTTTTCGTATTTAGAAAACTCACCTCTATTAATATTTTTATAATTACACTTGCGACACCTTATATATTTATATGTAATACCTAGTTTGTCTAGTAAGTTTATTTAGGTAGGCACATATTAAAACCATTGACATTACATAGGGCGTCTCAAAAAGTAGAAGTTGACAATTTGGTCAGTCTCTGTTTTGGGACACCACCTATAAGTGTTAAATGTTTATCAATGTATTCACCTTAAAAATAAATATGTCTCAGCAGAAGATTTCTGCTAGATTTATATAATCTATTTTAATTTTTTTTTTAAATATAATTTCAGACGTATCTTATTTTATTTTATCGGAAATTATATCTAAGTAATAAGAAATATAGTAATGACTTCTATATCGATTGAAAATAACTATAACAAAAGAACAATCTAACAAAGTAGACCTTATGTAATTATTTCCTTCTTTTCCCTTTTAATTTGTTAGTGTACAATGTATACTTGTATATACAGGGTGTTTCAAATTCGATGCAATACATGGGGATCTCAGAAACGGTAAGAGATACGAAGTCGGTTAAATGGAGGCAAAGTTGCGTATTCAGGGGGGCAACATAATGGTGAAAAGAGATCAAGCCTAACTTGATTAGTTTTCGAAATATTTTGAAAAAACCGAAAATTTCGATTTTCGTTTTTGTTTTTTTTGCGGGCCTATTTTATGAGGTATTCAAAAATAAAGAGCATTTTTCTATAGCAACTTTTTGCCCTTTATCGAATGGTGTTAGTGAATTTTCCGAAAAACGTTTCGTTTCCCGGAAACCAACATCAACTTAATTTTTTTAAATACGGACCTGGAATTTTTTTTCAATTTTTTGGAAGCATTTTTGTAACTTGATAGAATGCCACCATAAAAGGAACCAGATTTAAATGTTTTGTCTAAGAAAAATCCATCATTAGTATTTTCGTTTCGACTTTTGTTAATTCTAGATATTGAATAATATTTTTGAGGTTTCATTTTTATTTACGATAAATAAACAAAAGCTAATAATAAAACAACGAATTAACAACTATAAACTTTGATGTAATTGAATAAACAATGAATAAAACAACAAAATATGTTAAAACTATAAGAACCCTAAAGCAGATGTTGAAATAATCCTCCGTCATTATTCATGTAGAGGCGTATTCGTCTTTTTAAGTTTTGAATAGATCTTTCGATTTCCCTTGCAGGTATTGCATTCAGAACACGAATAGTGGCATTTCTCAAATCCTCAATGTTATTATATTGATTCTTATATAAAACATTTTTAGTTCGTCCCCATAAGAAATAATCTAATGGGGATAAATCAGGAGCTCTTGCTGGCCATTCTATAGCACTATGATTTCCAATCCATCTGTTTGGAAATGTTTCATTTAAGTAGTTGCGCACAATTCCTGAATTATGAGGAAATTTAAATAAAATAAAAAAATTCTAGATTGTTGAAAGCCATTTTTATGTACCGATAGTGCTTGCCACAACATTGAAATGTGTTTGTCATAGAAACGTTTGCCTAGATAAAACTAAATCTAAGAGGACCACGAGAAATTATTAATGATGGATTTTTCTTAGACAAAACGTTTAAATCTGGTTCCTTTTATGGTGGCATTCTATCAAGTTACAAAAATGCTTCCAAAAAATTCGATGCTTCGAATCGAATGCAAAAACGAAAATCGAAATTTTCGGTTTTTTCAAAATATTTCGAAAACTAATCAAGTTAGCCTTGATCTCTTTTCACCATTATGTTGCCTCCCTGAATACGCAACTTGGCCTCCATTTAACCGACTTCGTATCTCTTACCGTTTCCGAGATCCCCATGTATTGCATCGAATTTGAAGCACCCTGTATAATATACTTGAGTTCATAGAAAATGGTTTGAAAGACATAGAAAATCGGGGGTGACTATACCTCATAATATTCAGTATAATATATGTATAAATGTCATACCTATGTCGTGAAACAATAAAAAAACTCAAATAAAAATAAAATATTTCTTATATTATTATACCTGATTCCATCCTGTGACTATACAACTGTCGTATTCCGTCTCTGATATATACTTCTCCACATCTATTTGACCAATTAGATTATCTGCCTCAAATTTTCCATCGATCTGTCAATAGAAAGGTTTGAAAAATTAAATAAAATACCCTTGTAAGACATTTTCTTGATATTTGTGAGTAGAAAAATAATCTTAAAAAGTTATAAAATCAGTATCTTCAAAACTACGTCACTAGTAACAGTGTGAAATGGAAATATATAAAATTAAAATTAGTATCCATTATGATTGGTCCATAAAATGTGTTTTGAAAATACATATTTCTCTTGCATTTGTAAGAAATCTGTTATACCAATTCCTTTTTTAAAATTATTTCAGGCTATCCTATTAACGAATTGGATTACTGAATATCCTAAATGGGTATCCGTTAAATTTCTAACAAAAATCAAATGTTTACTCTTCACAAGATTGGTTGTACAACTCAAGGGTTTAATGTGGGGCCTTACCTATGCATGTATTTAAAGCCTAGTTCGGCTCTGTCATAAGACGGCTCGGATACCTTTGACAGCGTTAGTTTATTTGCCAAATGAACCCTAATGAGTCAGAAAACTGTTCGCCTTTATAACTTGGGATCATTTCGAGTAAGTTGGATTTGATTCAATAATTTGGATGGATGGTTTACTAGATTAGCAGCTTTAAAAAACTTTTTATTTCTAAAAAAAACGTACGTCAAAAGTTTTTCAGAAATCTCCAATGACCTTTGGTAAATATCATAATTTCAAAATCTTCCCAAATCACGTGTTAAAAATCTAAACCACCTCACGTCGCCTTTTCGATGACAAAACCGAACTCCGCTCTGCTATTTTTAGTCATATAGTTTCGTCAATTATTGTATAGTGTATGTAAGCACAATTTGAAACCGTATAAAAACTAAAAGCCGGCAAAAACAGTCGGCATCTCTTTATTGTACATGGGCGGAGGTAGAAATGTTTGCTATTAAGAAAATGTTATAGAGAACGTTTTATGAGAATTGTATTCATTTTTATTACTTTTTGTTTATTAGATACCTATTATTTGTTCATGTAGCCAATAACATATTTTATTAGTGTTAAGTATTGTTTATGTTTATTATTGTTATTTTTATTGTTTATTTAACAAAACTAGACTAAGCTTGGTAATTGGTATTTACGCGCTGCACTGGAAAACTACTGATGATATTTCAGCACTCGGCACGGGAAACAAAAAAATGATTTGGAACCCAGCAGACCAGTCTGTTTATTCTCTTTACATCAGCGCGCAGTTGTAGATGGTTCATCGGGCTGACTAGATTTCCAGTGTAGGACTAACATGTACAGTTTTAGTTACTATTCTAATCGCGATACCATTGCTAAATACATAGGACGAAATATCAAGATAAGTGCGCACGGTCCTGTGCCTTAACACTGACCAGTTTCAATTGTGCATATATACACTATAATAAATATGGTTTGGTTATCAAAATCAGCATGGAAAGAAAACTCATAATAAGTACCTCGATCAAAGCTAAGTCATTGTCCATGGTAGTTTTATTGAAAAGTGGATGAAGGGTGATGTTGGCTACTTCAAAAGTCCTCCAAGCGGTCTCGTTCAGTTTTTGCCTCCCAGCAGAAACGGTTACTATAATGGGGGGCATCAACCCGCCCCATCTGTAGTACATGCAGTGGGCTGCAGTGAGGACTACTTTAGGAGCTATGATGGAGCCCCCGCAGATGAAGTCGTCATTGTAGGAATAGTGTAGGGAAACCTGGAATGGGGAGTAATGGGTGGACTGTCCAGAAAAAAAAAATTATTAAGAATTAAGAACGTGATGTTTGTTTTGTAACACCAAGTGTGAATTTTTTTGAACTATTCATTTTTGTCGACTTGCCACAGCAAGGGAACTAACAGGGAACTTAATTTTGTGTAACAAATACAATTTTCATACAGAAAAAGCAGAGATAATATAACAAATCAAAATACACATCACTTTTACAGTTTTTCAATTGAATCTAGTATCATCTATTTTCTGCAACATAAGGTAAGTGAAGTAGCAATAAATATTGCCACATTATTTGAAAGACTTAATAAAATTTACTTACTTGATAAGATGCTATGCTAGATGTAGTTTCTGTAGTAGTGGAATCTATTGAACTGATAGTTGATTGATCTTCAGTGGTACTTTCAAACTCAGTCACTTAATATGATACAGAGAAATTAGATACATGGAATGAGGTAAGCATTTATTTTAAAATGAATAATTTAATACCGCGAATATTGAAATAGATAACGGAATGCATTTTCAGGTTAACAATTTGAAATTTAAATTGTTTTTCTACATTCTGTACATGTATGTACAGTATACATGATCGTGGACTTATTAAATTTTATGAAAATAGTTTGAAACAAGCTGTCTCAATAACGCCTCAAAAACGTCTAATATAATAGTCATAGATTAGGTTAGGGATAATAGTATAGGGATTCTTCAACGAGCATATAAAGATGGCTATTATTTACAAGGGTGATGTTTTCGACACGAGCGGTAGGTGAGTGTCGTAAATCACCCGAGTGAATATAGCCATTATATGTGCTATACTTTGTCCACGGATACGAATAATATAAATTTAAATACAAATTTTGACGTTTCCAATCAATAACCAAATTATGCTTTGACAAATTGTCTATTAAAATGTTTAGGCGCGTAGGTAAATATTATGTGAATTTATCCATTAATCATTATTCACTGCAGTGAATAATGGATAGTATCATTCTTGAGGGAGCACATGCATTATGTTATGGAAAAAGAGTATTATTACACTTGTAACTGAAAATGTATAAATTTTGATGAGCAGGGTGTTACAAATGGAGGAAGAGGAATGTTTCCAAGAGGAATACCAGAATATAGTTTAAATATAATGTTCCATTCATTCCAGATTTGGTTTTCACCATTTTTTAGTATTTTTAAATTTTTTCATTTTCTTTAAAACGTAGAGCAACTTCTTTTTGCCATAAAATAATTAAGCATTATAAATGGTCCACTACAGTGCCTAAAACTGTCAAAATTAATTATCTATATAATCTAAAAATGTACTGTACAGCTAATACTGATTGCTGATGCTGATAGATTATGTTTCAGCTTGTATGTATGTATGTATGATAAAGTTTAACATCTTAAGGGTTCATTCACTAGTCCGAAATAAGCCCAAAATCGGCGTTCGTCTCGTGTCTAAATTATAAAAAAAAACTATAAAAGATAGCTACTTTTAGTAAAAAAGTATTGAAAGATAAGACTTTAATCTAAACTCCTATAGTAGTAATTTTTGGTAATTCTTTTTATTTTTTAAATTCCAGGCAAACAATCTTGGATTAAAGTAGCGTATTTTCAAAAATTATTTTCTCTAAAATACATGTATTAAACAAAAATTTGCTACTATAGGGATCTAGTTTATCTTTTGATCTTTCCGGTGATATATAATTTATAACATTAAAAAGAAATTTTGTTGCAATTATAAGACAAATCCGGTACCGTTGCAATAAGGGCTAACTTTATTTCCTTGTGCCTTTTTACTTCGGCTTTACGTGCACCTCCGAAATCTTAATAATTCGGTAGTGGGAATATGTAACTCCGCCCTTCGGCTACCCAACCTCTCAACCCGACCCCGTATTCATGATTGTCAAATCTACAGTGAATAGACTCTTAAAGGAAATTATCCGCATATTCAGGGTGAGTTTTAAGCAATGAGTTTTAGAAAATTGTTTATTATAAATTAAATTACCTACCTGTTGTATCACCAAAAATGGATATTGGACCAATTAAAATTAAACTGGTAAGTAAAATTATGTACATTATGAAATTTCCCACACTTTTTTTATTCTTATATCACAATAACACTATTATACCTAAACGAGTACCTGCTAAATTAAAATATGATTCAACCTGACGAAAAGTCGTAAAATAATAAAATTCTTGCTGCAGAGTAAACATTTTGATTCGTTATCTCATCTAAATCTATTTGTTTTAGTATTCAAAGTTAATCAGCAGAAATTATCTTTATGGATATGAATAGTTAAAAATTATTATTGCAATAGTAAATTTATGCAGAGTGAATGCTCTTAATATATACGTACTATATAGTGTGGGTGAGTTTGCATTACACACTCAGTAACTTCGTTAATTTCAAGATATTAAAATTTTTCAAAAAGTACTTCTAAGTAATTTTTTGTGCTCTGTTCAACCCTCTGATTAAAAATGCTCTCATTAAAAAAACAAAAGAGCAGCGACATGTACAATGATTTCTTTAAATGAAACACCCTGTATTTTATTTCATAATTTGAAATCCTATCAAATTCTGAATATGACACCGTTTTTATTTTTTCTTAAAAGTGATAATATGTAAGTTAGGAACAATACAAGAAATTATCGGTACTAGGTCATGGATTGCACAATTATTGAAAACAAAGCATGCTTGTGAAGACAAAAATTATGTAAATAACTCATCTCATGACTTACTTAATGATATTATTTTCAATTATTTCAATAAATATTTTGTTTTAATTGTACAATCCGTGGTCTAGTTTATAGAATAAATATTCTGTAAACTTTGCTAGTACCGATAATTTCTTGTATTCTAACTTACTTATTACTTATTAAAAATAAAAATAGGGTCATATTCAGAATTTGATAGGATTTCAAATTATGAAATAAAATACGGGGTGTTCCATTTAAAAAAGTCACTGTACATGTCGCTGCTCTTCTGTTTTTTTAATGACAGCGTTTTTAATCAGAGGGTTGAAAAGAAAAATTTTAATATCTTGAAATTTACGAAGTTACCGAGTGTATAATGCAAACTCACCCACACTGTATACTTAATATGATACAGGCTGATTAAAATTCTCGTCTATGCATGGGGATCTCGGAAATGGTAAGAGATACTAAGTTGGTTAAAAGGGAGCAAAGTTGCGCAATCAGGGGACCAACATAATGTCTGAAAATGTCAAGGGTAACTCAGTTACCTATTGGTTTTTGAAATATTAGAAAAATCTGAAATTTTGGAAATTCGTTATTTGATTCCAACTTTATTTGAGTAAATATTGAAAAAAGAACACTTCTTCACAGTAACTTTTTGTGCTCTATCGAATGGCATAATGATGTTTTTCATAAAATGTTTTGTCTTTCCAGGACCATCATCAATTCAAATTTTTTAAATACGGACCTGGAAGTTCTATTACATTTTTTGAAATTGCTCTGTCTCCTGACATTATGCTGCTATCGCGCAAAACAATTTCAGACGATTTATCCCGAAAAATCCACCTTCAATAATTTCCATACATCAATTTTTTTTATTCAAACTTTCATTTTTCGGGGTTTTCTTTCATTTAATGTGTCGTATAACACATAAAAGTTCAAAATATTATCAAAAGGCGCTCATTTTCATACTACTTTTTTTATAGCAAATTAAAAATGCGTTTTAAATTCTACAAAATTTAATTAAGGAAATGACAATAAAAACATAACAAAAAACTTACAATAAACGTTCAAATTGGTGCCCCTCCCTTGTTCGATACATTTATTAATTACTTTATTAATATTAATAGAACGCTCAAGGTATCTCTGCTTAACTGGAGCTGAAGCATTGAGAAAAAGCATTGATTAAGTTTTTGAGAAATACTTTGGAAGAATACTTGGACGATATACCCTTAGCGGAGAGTAGTAGAATATGGATGCAACATGATAGAGTACCCCCTAATAATTCAAGGGAGGTATCCGTGGGTATCAGAAAATTGATCACATGCAACGATAATTTTTATTTCTTCTTCTGTTGGCCTGAATTTAAAATAACAACTTTCAATTTAATAATTCAATTCAGCAATAATTGAGTATAAATTGAAGAGTATTGTATAGGGAGGGGGATAGAAAGAAAGAACCTTATTATCTTATTGCAAAGCAAAATACTAAAATAGATGCATCACTGAAACGTATGCATCTATAAGTATGAGAAATAGGGTAATAAAAATGAATAAGAAAAAAAGACAACTCTCAGATTTATATTTTATTAACAAAATTAAACTATAAACATAAAATATCACTTCCGACTCATCTGGCAATGTCATAGTAAAAAAATTGTTATGTACAGGGTCGGCAAATTTGAATATTTTATAAACATTCATACAACAACTATAATATATACCACCAAATGGACTATGCACTTCTAAATTTATTTTTTCGAGATAAATTCATTGATCAAAATCAAATTTTGCTATCGTCTTTTGGTTTAGATTTTAGTTACGTTTTAGGTTATGACAAAAAAATAATTTATATGTTCTTTTTGTGTAGAATTTAGTGGCCTAGGTAGATACATTTTTAATAAGGTCATAAAATTTGCCTATACGTAGCTGTTTACATTGTTTAAAAATCTCCTCATAAACATAAAAAAGAAAAACCAGTGAGGTAAGTGTAGAATATCAGACTGAAACCAAAACCAAAACCATCAAGCACGTGATAATACAATGTATCCAAAAATGATGGAAGAAAATTCATATTTTTTTCTAGCTGGTCTAGTTGGTGACCCGCTGTGAAGAGGGGCGCTTGATTGGCCACCACGCTTCCCTGACTTAACTCCACTAGATTTTTTTGTGGGGTTATCTAATTTTTTACATTTTTTATTGGCTATGACAAAAAAGTAGATGTAAGGTTCTTTGCAGCAGCGATCACAGACTGGTCTGATCAGAGGCATGCGCTGTTGTACAAGTTTGTTCCAGCAGGCAATTCACAAGATTTCTAATTGGAAATTCGTTATTCCAACAACAGTTCTTACAGTTTTAAACGCTTTGAAGAATAAGAGGATTTTAGGCGGATTCGTCTAACCGTTTTCTTAGGGCATGCGCAGAATAACTTGATATGTACGATCAAAACGTAATCACAGTATATAACTTAACCTACAACTAAATTTTTTATTGTTTACATAGATTATTATATAATTGATTGTTATATTCAAACAACATTATATTCACAGATTATATCCATTATTTTCATATTATTTTATCTAAAGGAGATTTTTTTTTTTGGATTTTTAGGTTAAGTAAAATTCACACCAAAGACCAACCACATATTATTCTCTATACCCACCTTTGCATTAAGATGCCACACACAAAAATTCCAGCAGCCAAAGAAACGCAACTTAAGTTCTGACTCGACATGGGCATTGAAAACAGTTTCCGGACGATTTCTGATTTTCTGCTGGAAAGAGCCTATAACCATATATCGCTGAATTCATCTTTAGAAGGACTATACTATGAAATATAGTGCGTCCTATTTTTAAAAATGTCGGTAATTTGTGGCGAAAATTACCTTACAAATTACTAATTGACCTGACTTAGCGATTTTTTTAAAGTCAGCTAGAGAGAAAAAAGAGTTTTGTTCCATCATTTTGGGATACACTGTATATCATTTTTATTAGAATTAGATAACTGCAGTAAAGGACAGAAACTTGGCTGAAGTGATTTCTATCCAGGGAATATTCTGGAACTCAGATCCTTTTACCCATCTCTAATTAGGTTTCAGGAGGTAAGAGTTGACCAGTATAGAGGTGTTTTTTTTTATATTCGTACCCACTTTTCGATAATGGTACATTCTAAATGACATCCTACTAGTCAAAACATGAAAAACATTCTGGTAATCTAATGTTTAAAGTTTTGGTTTCTTTATAAAATGAGTGGAGACCATATAACACACAACATATTACATAAACGATAGTCAACGATTCCCATTTTAAAAACCAAAACTGTGGGTTTTTTCTTTTTTTTTTTCAAATTTTTTTTTAGAGAAAAAAAATTTCGAAATTTTCTGACCTTATTAAAAATTTGTCTATTCCACAGGATTCAGTTGAAGAAAGTACCCGAGGAATATAAGTTATTTTTTGTTAGTACCCAAATAACCAAGATATCTACATCTATCGAAAAGATGAAAAATCGAACTTTTGGTTGTAACTCGAAAATCAAAGACGATAGCAAATTTAGGATTTGGCCAGTGAATTTGGATCGAAAGAAAACAGACAATTCCATTTCCAGACGATTCCATTTTTTGGAATCCCTTATTGAGTTATCCTATAAAAATATCAAAATTTCTCCACCCTGTACACTCGAAAAGGGATTACCATGTGTAGAGTAGAAGCTGCAGATCTAGATTAAAGTATTTATTCATGACAATGCTCGACGAATTTGGTTCCGTGTACTTAGCATATTTTTTGTTTTTACAAATTGTGGCCGGTACATATATAAAAAATATCAAAAGATATCAACGTGGTAGTCTAAATTATTTATATTGCAAGAATAAAGAAAAACATTTATGGCAAAGGAATAATGAGGTAGAGGTGTGACAAATATAATAAAATGTAGAATGTAGATAGTACAATAATAATATAATAAAAATGAAAATACTGAAGACAAATAAAATTCTACAGTGAAAAATTCGTATGTTTTCTTATAGGATTGTTTTATAAATTATATCGAAGCCTAAGTATGAAGCGCCGTTTGGGCCAAAATAAAATACTGCATAATATATAGAAAATTGTACAATATATATTTTACAACGCCGATATATATAATATTCGTTGCAATATATATATTATTGTAATATGCGATATATAAAATCGTGAGTTCTTATATATAATATTCGTTGCAATATATATATATATATATAAATTTCCGTCGTGCAATATATAGGTATAATATTGTAATACGCGATATATAAAATCGTGAGTTCTATGAAATGCCGTGTTATAATGAGGGCGCTTCACTTGAGGACATCAATGGAACAGTGACTTAGTAGACAGTAGTAGAAGTGTTTCTAGTGAATCGTTCGTTATTATTCGACCCTCTAATGGATGGAAACAATCTTCGTAACTCCTGTGCAGGTGTTTCTACAGCAATAAGTTGAGTTGGAGTTGACAAATTATTATGTAAAACTATTAGAAGATGCTCTCTCAATAGAGTGTCGCAACTGACGGCAAAACTCATCGCTTTGTAGTATTTCTGTAAAAACGTTCCTCAGATCTGCGGGAATAGTGGATTGTTGTCCTAATGAATATTCATCTTTACGCTAAATTGTTAATGACATCTAACTTTCAGACTTTCACCAGATAATTATATTATTTATTTATAACCTTTTTCGGTTTATACAGTGTTTGGTACTTCTATAAATTTCACAGCAGATCAGTCATTATAATATCTGTGGCAAAAAGACAAAAGGATGTAACTAAATTTTGACTGTTTTAGAGAAACAACAAAAAACTGTTTTGCTATTAAAATATGAAGTGTCAAGGAATTACTTGGGAATAACAATGAGACCACATCACAGCTTAATTTATTCGGTGCACTTTGCCGTTAGGTTTCATTCGGTGCAATAACATAAATGAACACTAGAGCTGCTGTAAGCTTCAACTTCAATTCAATGTTGTATTTTAGTAGATGTTACTTATTTTCAAAATTAACCTAAAACCCAGTTGAGTTACCTAAGCGTGAGATTTCAGATTGCCGCATTACATGGAACCAAGCAACCCACAATTCTATATCTAAACCACAACACCAACACATTTACAGAACAACAGAAATAAACGATCTAACATCCAAATGCCATAGATTACAAATAGCAGGTTGTCATCACTACTCTAAATCTATCCAAGTCACTGTTCCATTGGTGTCCTCAAGTGAAGCGCCCTCATTATAACACGGCATTTCATAGAACTCACGATTTTATATATCGCGTATTACAATAATATATATATTGCACAAAATATATTTTAACGGAAATTTATATATATTGCAATGAATATTATAGGTATATATCGGCGTTGTAAAATATATATTGTACAACTTTCTATACATTATGCAGTATTTTATTTTGGCCCAAACGGCGCTTCATACCTAAGCGCAAGGTTTTTAAAGGAGTAGATTACCTGGTAATAGTTGGGAATCAGCACCCTGAAAATCGATCATGTACTGTGCACTCGAAGATATACTTTTTAAAAAATATATACAATGTGGGGAATGACCTTGCGGATAAAAATCCGGAGGGCTCCATTAAATTCGTAATTGCAAAAAAGAATAAAAAGTATTTTCCGATTATTTTCAATTATCGTAAAAAAACTATTTTTTGTGTTTAACTTGCGATTGTGATGCCATTTTTTAATATTTTTTGCACCAGTCGAAAGCCTAATCATTGTAGATTTGAACGGTATTTGCAAAAAAAGCATTTTGTTAATACAGAATTTGTCAGATTGTTTAAAAGGAGGTGCGGTACCAAAACCGAGGGGAAAATTTCAGCATCGAGAAAATTTTTGAACGGTTGAAGATAGACATATGATTAATCGACGAAAAATGTGCCCAAAGAAGTGGGAAAGTTTTTGGTGGAAAGAAATTTTTACTAGTGGTAACGGTTTCCGAGATAGGATTTTTTTTGTGAAACGCCAACGCGCGCTGAGCGCAGCCGTTTCAACGGACGCGCTTTATTACGCCTTGGCCGGGCAGTCCTTGTTATAACGGTGTTACAACCTTATAATATATTGCTCTTTTTTCTGTGTTGTAACTAATAACATACAAGCAAAACGTTATAATAAAGAGCATATATATATATATATATATATATATATATATATATATATATATATATATATATATATATGTTTGCAATGGAATGATTAGATTAATACAAAAATAAAAAACAAATTTACATAATTCAGTCGCAGTAGTTACGTTATAAAGTATTAGGATAAAACCTAACTTAATCTAAATTTAGATTAAGTTAGACAACTACAATTTCTAGTACATCTCTGGAGTTTGCATTTGCAGCACATATTTTAGAGTTTTACATCGGGACGGATACCTATTATGGTTAATTTTGGAGTGAGTAAATTATCTTTCAAATCCCAACCAAAATTAACTGATTGGGAATTTCTGGACTAATTAAAATCGCACTTTTCCAGACATTATTGACAATGAAATGCATCCTCGGTAGGTGGCAAATTCCTTATATCGGATTTACAGGTATGAAATAGATGTGCCCGTAATTTATTTAAATCGCCTGTTGGCGATGGCCTACCATACAAAATTTTGAAAAAATGTCTAGCCGCGTTTTCGAAAGTAATTAAATTCTGGTCACCATTTTGAGGATAATCTAAAAGTGCCTTTAATTTTATGTCATGTCTGTAACTCAAACATTTTTTTAAAGCATTAGTTTTACCTTTTTTAAATATGAAGCTTACTGTATCACAACCAGTTAAAATGTAAATACTCAATACTAAATTACCCAAATCCATTTCAGTGTTTATAGAGTTATCCGTAGATAATTCTTCTATTATGTGGTGCACTGGTATATATGTCTCAAATTTACTATTGAGTATTTACATTTTAACTGGTTGTGATACAGTAAGCTTCATATTTAAAAAAGATAAAACTAATGCTTTAAAAAAATGTTTGAGTTACAGACACGACATAAAATTAAAGGCACTTTTAGATTATCCTCAAAATGGTGACCTGAATTTAATTACTTTCGAAAACGCGGCTAGACATTTTTTCAAAATTTTGTATGGTAGGCCATCGCCAACAGGCGATTTAAATAAATTACGGGCACATCTATTTCATACCTGTAAATCCGATATAAGGAATTTGCCACCTACCGAGGATGCATTTCATTGTCAATAATGTCTGGAAAAGTGCGATTTTAATTAGTCCAGAAATTCCCAATCAGTTAATTTTGGTTGGGATTTGAAAGATAATTTACTCACTCCAAAATTAACCATAATAGGTATCCGTCCCGATGTAAAACTCTAAAATATGTGCTGCAAATGCAAACTCCAGAGATGTACTAGAAATTGTAGTTGTCTAAAAGCAGGGCTAGATTGTATAATAGATTGCTATTGTGTGGGTGGGTGTTATCTAAATTTAGGTTAAGTTAGTCTTAATTAGGTTTTATCCTAATACTTTATAACGTAACTACTGCGACTGAATTATGTAAATTTGTTTTCTATTTTTGTATTAATCTAATCATTCCATTGCAAACATATATATATGCTTTTTATTATAACGTTTTGCTTGTATGTTATTAGTTACAACACAGAAAAAGGAGCAATATATTATAAGGTTGTAGCACCGTTATAATAAGGACGTATGTTGCCCGGCCAAGGCGTAATACAGCGCGTCCGTTGAAACGGCTGCGCTCAGCGCGCGTTGGCGTTTCACAAAAAAAATCCTATCTCGGAAACCGTTACCACTAGTGAAAATTTCTTTTCACCAATAACTTTCCCACTTCTTTGGGCACATTTTTCGTCGATTGATCATATGTCTATCTTCAACCGTTCAAAAATTTTCTCGATGCTGAAATTTACACCTCGGTTTTGATACCGCACCTCCTTTTAAACAATCTGACAAATTCTGTATTAACAAAATGCTTTTTTTGCAAATACCATTCAAATCTACAATGATTAGGCTTTCGACTGGTGCAAAAATTTTTAAAAAATATTGAAAAATGGCATCACAATCGCAAGTTAAACACAAAAAATATTTTTTTTACGATAATTGAAAATAATCGGAAAATATTTTTTTATTCTTTTTTGCAATTACGAATTGAATGGAGCCCTCCGGATTTTCATCCGCAAGGTCATTCCTCACATTGTACATATTTTTTAAAAAGTATATCTTCGAGTACACAGTTCGATGTTTTAGAAGCGTCTTTTCAACCGTCTGTTCCCTAACTATAACTTTGAACCAATTAGATGTTCGCATCTAACGCGCGGGAATACGTCATCCAGACAACTGATTTAAAACCTTGTTGAAATATTTATAAAAGAATTGAAGCTGAGTGATTTCGATAAGTAAATTAAAACGTGTTTTTTTGTCATTTTTTGACAAAATTCTAAATGATGTTAGCCCTTAGAAAATAAATATTTTATACATATTCTTATGTTTTCCTAATACATATTATGGGTTAAGTGGAACAACAGGCACTTTTCTCTACTGCAGGGAAAGTGAACTGATTCTGGCTGAATCTAAATCTCAAATCAATCAGATGATAAATTATAGATACAACTTGAAAGTGTTTGATGTAATATAAGTTAGTGGTTCAGTAAAAATTCACTGCATTATTTAAAAACAGAAAAAGTCACTGTTTGAGGTTTCACAATTGGCAAAAGCTTTGTTCAGATTTAAGAATAACTATAGATTCATAACTATAGTTTTCAATTTTTAGGTTTATATATAGACCAACAACTATAGTAGTTAGTTGTTTTCGGGGGTGTCCAAAATAAGATCCTCTATCCCCTTATCTCAGAAAGTATAAAGGGTAGAGAAAAAAGTTGAATACGAAAGTTTTTTGTTTTTACCTGAATTTTTCATTTTTATAACTTTCTTGAATACAGGTTGTTCAGTTTCTCTGATCCAGGCATCAACTTTCTTTTTTTAAATGGGATACCCTATATTCAATTACGTTTTTGAACTCTCCTTAAAATTCTAGGTCGACATTGTTAAGAGTACCCTATACCTATCAGTTACCGTTATGAAGATATTAGCATTTAAAGAAAAAAATCTTTAAAAAACACCTGCTCAAAAAATCTCGGAAAAACAAATAAGACATCCAAAAAAAAGGTAAATAGGGTTTATTCCGTAGACAATTAGACTCAGAAATTACTTCTATGAATCGATATTACCTGATTAATATACAGGTTGTTTTTGACAGATGGCTCAAACATGTATATGTTAAAACTCCAGAAAATCGAAAATCTCTTATGGAACACCCTGTGTATTATTATATTTTTGGATTCTCTATTAAATTTTAACCTTACTCTATATAACGTTCCCTATTCTTATTTTGCTTAGTTTTCAAGATATTGACGAAAATGTTTGGTGCGCTATTTATAAGAGACACATTTTAGGCCCTGTCTTTCTTGGCCAATATTTAAATGGTCCCAGGTACCTTAGGTAAAATATCAGGAAATGACATTCATTACAAACTTGCATTTTACCTTTATTGGATGCCGAAGAAGATGCCAATCAGATCATCTATCAGATGGATGGAGTTCTATGCCACAATACTGCAGTTGTAAAGAGTTTTATTAAGAACTATTTTGTGGAATGGATAGCGCCAAACGGGAATATCCCATGGCTGCCGAGGATCCCAGATTTAACTCCACTTGATAAGTTTTTATGGGGTACATTGACATATGGGATACATATGGGGTGTTTATCAAATTCAGAGTAATAATGTTGATGATTTAAAGATTAAAATCAGGATGGAAATTGAAGCGCTCAATCAAAGTGATTGCGCTGTAAGAAAACTAGCAGTTATATACACAACATGCATAGCTGAAAATTGAGGACATGTAGGACACTTGATATAATTTATTATTTTTATTGTTATTTGTTGATTATTGTTAGTTATTTGTGGTTCAAGTTACAAACAGATTTGTTTATATTAGTTAATTAATGAAATTATTTAAAACGAATATTAGTTTTTAATAAAATAATATTTTCTTAATCAGTATTAAGGCACAATTACTATAATATACCAAATAATAGTAGATATATTTTTAATAATAGCCGATAATGATTAATAGCGGACATTTTTTCCACATTTTCGTCAATATCTTGAAAACTAAGCAAAATAAGAATAGGGAAAGTTATATAGAGTATGGTTAAAATTTAATAGAGAATCCAAAAATATAATAATACACAGGGCATTCCATAAGAGATTTTCGATTTTCTGAAGTTTTAACATATACATGTTTGAGCTATCTGTTTGAGCTAAGAAAGTTATAAAAATGAAAAATTCAGGTAAAAACAAAAAACTTTCGTATTTAACATTTTTCTCTACCTTTTATACTTTCTGAGATAAGGGGATAGAGGATCTTATTTTGGACACCCTGTACATATACAAACCAAGGGAGCTTGAGTTCTGTCAGTTATGTCACAGCGTAAGCTGTGGTTATGTCAAAGACATATTCTTTGGTTATGTCCTCTGAATGACGTACGCACCTCGCTGCCGCTATATTGTTACCAGGTATAGCTAGATACTCCTTTATCAACCGTGGCCTAAGGGTCAATATTTAGAATTTGGGCACTCCCAAATCCCTGCCTCTCCAAATCGAGTCTGGATCATATACTTACATAGTTCAATTTGTTTCAAACTTTTTTCACTGTGTCTACTTCAGCATTTGGTTTGTGCCATGCTTTACCAAGTTATATAATATGTCCTTTATTTTTTGTTATTATATATGACACACCTTGTACATAAATATAGAAACTAAGTTTCAACTTTTGATATTAAATATAATTGTATACACTCTGATGAAAAGTTTTTTCAAAGAAAGAAAACAATCACCGTATTCCTGAAAATCGGAAAAAAATTGGAACCTGAATCTGACTAGGTAGGTATCAACCCTTGCAATTTTAGAGAATAACAAAATAATCGTGCACCGACATCTTTTTGATGACAGTTTTAATATTTATTTTCAATACGTTTTCTTTTATATCTTTCCTTGATCTGGTTATATGGTTGTTTTCTTCATGTTAAATATAATACATATACGAGGTGAATTGCAAAAGTTATTACGAATATAGTTTCATTAGTTCATAAGTTAAATAATGTTTCATGTAATTTTCTTTATTCTTGAAAACTTTGAATTTTTAATAAGTCTTATTTCCTTTAAAGTCTGCTAAAAACGAGTCATAAAGTTGTCGAGTACTATACTCGAGTCTATACTATACGAGTCGGATACTAGCAAGGCTGTTAGTAACAAAAAAATGTGTCGTATAATACAATTTATAATTATAACATAATGACGCGTTGTTTTTTTAGTTTAAAGAGCGATTAAAATAAAAAAAATATACAATATCCCAAAAATTGATATTTTGTTATATAATAAAGTATGTGTCCAATATATATTTACTTCCTCAACAATTTTTTGTGACTCGTAAGAAATTAACATAATTATTTATATACCTATAAAAAATGTCTAGTTTTTTCATAAATTTTGATATTTACAGGGCTCTAATTTATTCTAAAATCATTACTTAGCAAATCTACCTGATCTATACAAGTTGTTAGTGCAACTGTTAAGGCACTCGATGATTCCTAATTTAGGAAAATATTCCACAACGAGAGCCTCATCAGTACTTTTTCTACAGGAATTGAATTCTATTTTATTCACAATTGACTTATTTACAATTTTTTAAGACAGATTATGCATAGAAAGCAACGGACTAATGCCCTGTGGAACAATGAAAAGTATGTGGTACAGTAGAATTGACATTATAAACTATCATTTATGCTGAGGCTGTTTAGTTACGGGTCCAAGCATGAACCTTGAGGGCGACCGCGTGTTTTTGGAATGTTTACATACTTTATATAAATTTTTTCTTTATTTAGAATTGATGTAATAAACAATAGTAATTGTTAATATTTGTTAGCAACTGTAAACTTGATTTTGCTGCTTTGAAAATGTTTTTATATACTTATTTGGTGTCAATGCAGAAGATAGAACCATGCACAATTCTTATTCCTTTGGAATAAAACATAAACATACTTATTTCTTTTGGTTATTATGTGTACATAATATATACATAATGACAATACCGCTACCTCTCATTAAATCAAAATGATACGCTAGGAAGTAAGAGAAGTAAGAGTAATATATTATTATTCTGTAAACTTTAAATTGCTTAATGATTTGAAATGAAAAATGTCTACTTGTATGAGGAGAGGGTCCCCTAAGCCCTCAGGGAGTTTCAGCCTTTAGCCCTTAGTGGGCTGAAATGTCTACCTACTTGTATACACTATTATAGTATATGTAGGGCAGTAATATTATGTACTTCCTACGCATAATTTGTGCATACCTACTACAGTTGTGTGAAACGTAATAATTTCCCTATTTTCTTTATCTAATTTAACTAGTTTTTCATTTAACCCTGTTTTATCATTACTTATGAATTAACATGTTGTTTATTTTTATATATATATATATATTTTACATTCTTAGTATATTTTATATTTATTTTTTTATAGCAGTATGGAACTGAATTCAGCTGATTTATATTTTAAAGATACTTAATTCTAATTACTTTCCTCCGCAAAACTGGGAAACTTGCTTACAACACCTTGTATATCAATACAAATTTCTGGAACTGCGTTTGTACTTATTTCGATTAGTTAATTTGTGCCACATTGTCAAGTAACATTCTGTATGCTTTATATTGAAAATAAGCAAGTTTGTGCCAAGTTGTATATAGTGATGGAATTATATGATGCCTATTCGTGCTATATTTTGATACATTGCGAACGTATTCACATGAATAGGATTCATACGTGATATAAAGATTTTATAGAGATCGTCAACAACTACATGTAGGAATACGAAGGTAAATTTCCATTCTGTCACGTGATTGATTGATCCCTCCATACATTTCCATAGCTTGCCTTTCATTGCTTGCTCCCCATTCTACATTATGTAGAAGTATTTATCCCATATATCTTTCACGACTGGCAAATAAAAGACCTCGTGTGGAAAGGGATCTTTTATTTGGGACGGATATAACTGACTTTTGTAATGCTGAGCTAATACAAAGAAAAATATATTCAGAGTAGATCCTCGTGTCAGCTTTAGAAGTTAATAGAGGACAAAGATTTAAAAATTAATAAACAATTAACACAGTTGTCATTTTTATGGGATTTATAGATAGGTACTGTGTTATGTGAGATTATTACTAATTTATATGTAGGAGGGTACGGGAAATTATTATTTTGTTTTCCATTAACATCTTGATGGTTGTGATTATTACTATGTAGTATATAGAACAACAATAACTGATATAGATTTTACATCATATTATTCCATTGATTTTGTTAAATTCAGCTCCATCTGGTTTCCTATTAGCAATCTGTGCGAGTAGCAAAATAAATATCAGTGAAAATAAAGCCTAATACCTAATGTAACACTTAAACCATTACAATCTAGTAGAGTGTACTATGAACAACGTGTTTTTTTAATTTTATGTTATCATATTAAAGCTATAATGATATGTATTTGTTACACGTAAGCCTTGACATTTTTTGTATTAAAGCATGGGTAAAATTGCTCTGTATAATAATTGAGTATAGTAGGGACCTGCCTCCTTAAAAGAAATGTTTGTAAAATATACATCTACAATTTTTTTTGGATAATTGATAGCTCGATTTCCAATTTGGTTTTTGAATTATTAAAGTCATACCAAAGCAACTTCTAGCCAAATAGCAATTGATTTGTTGGTTTCTGGTTCCAGTATTTTCGGAGATAGGGTAAAGTATGTTCCGAAGGAACTTGGAACGGTTTTGTCAGTTTTAGGGAAGCAGACCCCAGATGTCAATAACTCACAGTAGGAAGACGTCTCCTGATCTAGTGGCTCTACATTAAAAGCAGTTACAAAATTATAGTACACCATCTTGACAGCCTGTCAAAAACAGGCGATTACAATTAAAATTTAAATAGTTGATCCTCATGGACATGTTGTATCTAAAGATCTGAGCAATGCGTTAAAAAACGACAGTCTGTGACTAGTTTAGTCTATTCTTAACAGTAACAACAATAGTCAACAATGATATGTACAAAGTGTTCTCTAAGTCGACTAGCGACACTCGGGTCTGCACACTGGCCGTTTCTTACATGATATGTATGTTAATTTAGATAATTTTTCAGTCTCATCGTCACGAAGGGGACATCGTTAGGTAGTGGCTAATTTTTGTTAATAATAGCGACAGGAGTAGCATAGGCAGCTTCATAAAGTATCTACAAGACGACGACGTAGGTTCTATCTGGATTATTTCCACTTCCGCCATTTTGAAAATGGAAAGGAGCAGATGTGACATGAAGTCTGGGTGCCTCGAGTTTATCCTTTCACTGATCAACTCCAGCTGTTCCACACATTCTTCCTGCAAGTATAGCAAATGAAAATCAATGTGATTGGTAAATAGTAGGAGTAGGAGAAAAACCAGAAGATCCCATATGTACTGGATCAAACACATTTACAAAATAGTTATTTTCCTAACAAGTGTGGAAGGTGATTCCACTTTTCCGCAAGCGACTGCAGTTGTCCGAACGACGCGAAGCGGAGTTCGGACAAGCAGTGAGTGCGGAAAAGACACCTTCCACATGTGTTAGGAACAACGTTTTTTCTACGGGCGTGAAGAAAATTGACATAAGAAAAATAAATATTTGCACACAATGCTGTCTAATAATTAGAAGTGTCAAGCATTCCTTTTTCTTTATGTCAAAATCTGAACAGTGACAACATGATTGTTTGGAATTAAGATAATATTATGATCACATTGCAAGTAATACATAGGGATTTATTTTCCGCACTAGTGCGGAAAAGTGCAATTTTCTACACTCAAATGCGTGCAGAAAATTGTAACTTTCCACACGCCCGTAGAAAAAATTAAAAAAAAACATGAATTATATATGAATAAATTACCTATAAGTAGATGGGATATTTATTATTTTATTGTAAACCCAACACATCCACATCAATTTCCCCTTGTTTCTAATATTTATTTTATATCACTTTATAGGTAATAAACAATTTTTTATGTTTAGAAGGGCCAAAACAAATCGCTTACAAAAACTTGGTTCGGTTTTATAGCTATATATTTATTAAATGGAAAAAACACTGCCTTACGTCGTGAGATATCAAACAGAAGATATGTTAAATCATTCATCACTACACTATATTTCCGTTTTGAAGGAATATTCGATTTTTCTGATAAAAAAATGAAATATAACCTAATATATCACACTTTATAGAGCTGTATATCATCTCTCGTAAAAAAATGAATTTGACTCATTGCAGAGGTGGTGATTTGGGTAGGAACGGGTTTTTATCTTAGATGCTTTTTGTGGTGGTTTTTCTAGTAATGCGACGCAGTTTTACAAGCCAAATTATTTAGGGAGGATTGAGAATGAAACTTTCATAGTATCAGATCACTAAAAGTTTAAGATTAAGATGAGGAATTTTGTTACCGGAAGATGTTGGTAGTATTTTACATTAAGTATGAACAAAAAAGTACACTTTTTGTTTTACAAAACATTTGTGAGGATTCTAGGGTAACGATGATTTCCGTACATATGGAACGAAAGTGCAGCTTATTCTTTACTGATATCCAGGTTCTATAATATAAGAGTGTTGTGGTAAGTTTAATATTATTATTACAAGTGAAATAAATACAAACAAGAACTTCAGACAAGAATGAAACAAAAGCTATTACAGAAATATAATCAGAAGTTGGATGACATTTATATATTGTTAATAAAGACACGATACTTAATTTTAATTGTAAATAAAATTTGGAATACTAATGATGTTGCTAAGCTAATATTATCTCCTATGAAAGTTAACTACTAATGAGATTTTTTATTTCTGCAATAAGGTGCAATAAACCCCACGTTTGGCGCCAAATTACTGGCTAATGGTGCATCCTCATGCCAAAGAGTAAAGTTGCATTCTAACGATAAGATAAGAAGTCAAATTTAAAAACATTCTTCTGTATAATTTTTTGAATTTAAACTGAAAGGTGGGTGAGGAATGAATGAATGAATGATTACAAATAAATAAGTAGAAAGCAGTTAATTTTAATAGTACCTTTTCAATAGCTAAAATTTCTGCTGGCGACATTCTATTATAGTCTATTCCTTCCGAAAGTCTTGCTATCAAGATTACATTCTCTCGGGTAGAATTGAAGAATTCTAAGTTGCAAGTAGTCTAAAACAGAAATTTGATAGGTACAATATTTTCACGGTCCGTATAATATTTTCACTTGTAATACCACTAGAGGTCAAATTATAATCGGAAATTTTTTAGAGCTCACAAATATTTTGAAAATTTCTTTTGAAATTTTCAGAAAATAATCGTGAGCGAGTATTTCATCTCGAGTGGTATTCGGTAAGAAAATGTTACATCAAAATGGGTTTACAATAGAAACATTCTATTTAAAAAATTTATTGTGTAAAATTTGAGCTTTTAATATGGCCACCTAAATAACAAAAATCATTTATATGCAACACTGTTGTTATTCTATTACTGATTTGCTATACATTTACCCCATTGACAGCTTCCTCCTCTATAATCTTCTGAAGCACCCTGACAATATCCTGGATGACGACAACCGTATGGTTCCTATTCAATTCCCTTTCATCCACCTCGCTGTACCCTAGAAAGAGGAAAATACCTTGCGGTAGGGTATAATCGGTTGGCAATGGTTTCATGCAGATAAATCTTCCTGAATAGCATAGGCACCTTCCCCGGAAGGCTTGGTAAGCCGGTGCTGCGTGATTATAGAAGGCGAATTCTGTCTTGCAGGGCATTCTGTCAATGCAGATGGTTCGACAAGAGAGTTTCTCTCCTATTTCGCATTCGCAGACGTCTGAGCATTCGAACTCGTCCTCGTGGTAGATCTGGATGGAAGAGAATGACTGATCAACTATACGACTTGTCTCACAATAGGAACGGCAAAATAGAAATTCGTAAAGGTCGTATACATTTTAACAGCTAGGAAATAATAATATATAGACCGTGCACTTTAAATTTTACATAAAGTAATTATTCCTCTACAGAAAAAGAGGTTCTCGACATAGTAAGGTTAATAAAAGATTTAAGCCTTATGTCGACGTAACGAATGGAATGGATTGTCAATTAAAGATATATTAGTGAAAGGTAATAGTCGGATCAATTATATTTTAATATAATAAAATCTTAACGAATTCACTTAAGCATGACAAATAGTTTTGAAAAATGAATGGCAACAAGGTTCAGCACTTACTAAAATAAATAAACAGTGTTTATTATTATCACTTTAGTTCTTTTCAATCCATTTTAGTGATTAATAAAATAAGTTACTGTCATAATTAGGGTTATATACCAGAAAATAAGTTAGAATATGAAGAAGCACTTTATTTTAACGAAATAATGTATTTGGTAAATTGTAGGAAGGTTTCAGGTCAGAATTTAAAACAAATTTTGGGTAAATCTGTTTTGATTTTTACGAATAATATAGTGTTGTTTATTTTGGTGGGTAATAATGAATAATTCTGATTTGATTCAGTTCCGCATATTGCAAAACTGCTCGACTTTATTTTAACTAATTCAATATTCGAAACCTAAACCAGTCCACGCTACAAAGTAAACGCTAATTTGAATATCTACACATCTCGCACACACAAAGGGATGTATATTAAATGGATGAGGTGGGTAACGTAGTTTGGTAGAGATAAACAATTATTAGGATTGATGTTTCACTAGTAATGTCAAAAGGGAGTTGGAATTGATCTTCGTAGTGCAAAGGTCGCTGATATTTTTGGTTGCTCCATTAATTTTTTATCAGTACACGTGCTAGAGTAAAAGATGGAATTTCATGTGAAATAATGTCGAGGTTTATATTTGCATTTCTAGTAAGACAGAGATGTAATTCTAAAGACGATATTGAATGAGACAATAAGTAATTTACCAAAAAATATCGTAATTTATGATAAAATTTGTATAATGTGTAATTGTGTGTAATGTATTTCGTTAAAAGAATTTGAATTTTAAGAGAAAATTGTAGATTTGATTTAATACTTACTCTTTTGAACGAACCTTCTCTAATAAATTGATTCGGAAAAGGAGGTCTTTGAACAACGCATGATCCTAAAAAATAGATGATAAATGAGTGGATATTGGAATTATAATTTCAAAACTGTACAAACCCAGGGCTAGTTCGTGTACTAACAGATCAAAATGAGTAACTTTGCAAAAACAGTTTCTCTTATTTATTTATGAACTAAAAAAGAGTTGCTATGCCCTAAAGTACAACTGTAATACACTATTTTTAATTTAATAAAAAAATACTTTAAAGCATAGATAGGGACACTATTATTCATTTCCAGGTATTTTCACTATTGCCCCCTGAAAATGTTAGTCAAGTGGACTTAGGTATGGCTTACTTGGAGGCAAGGTGGTCGTGGTGGTTGGCGGCTTGGTTCTTTTGGTGGTAGTTGCCCTCGTCGTAGTGGTAGTCACAGTAGTCGTGGTAGTTGCCATGGTGGTCGTAGGTACGAACGCTTGCGGTGGCGGCACAAACTCTGCAATGGTGTTCACTCGCGTCTGTAGTGACGCTTCCGTCGCTGTCATGACAGTTATGAAGTGGGCAGGAGTAGGACGCGTTTTAATCGCGGGAAAAGTCGACCTAGTCGGAGCGCGAGTGGTCAGTTTGGCCTGCTCGGCGGCCTTCTTCTTGTGAAAGTTCTTCTGAGACTCCACTGCAGAAAGAAGTTTGGTTTAGAGACAACTTGACGCACTCAGTATATATTAGGTACCATATTATAACAGGATTCAAAATATAGACCATTAATTTGGTCTTCAAGGGGGTTGGAACCTTTGGTGTGAAGATATCACTGACGTAGTTTTCCACATAACAACAAAACACTATACTGCACTTGACACACGTTTCGCCAACAAAGTTGCCATCATCTGCAGGTGATTAAAACTAAACCTATGTTACCATTGTGTCCTATTTATACCTAAACTATTTCTACGGTTCAGTGAACCGTCGCGACTGCTCAGTGAACTATCGCGACTGCTCAGTGAACCATCGTGACTGCTCAGTGACTCCTCACGACTGATCAGTGAAATAGATAGTAAATAGATCATAATAAATCATTATAATAGATAGTAATAGATCATAAAATAGATAGTCGCAATTTAAGACTTATCTTAATGTGATTAATGCCAGACAGCTGGATGCTTTTGAGAATTTGGAAATTGCTAAATATAAAAGTAGTATGAATGGTGACTGAGGTCCAATCCCATATAGCCCCCTTTATTGGTTAGTAAGTCACGGTTCACTGATCCATCGTGGCGGCTCACTGAGCAGTCATGATGGTTCACTGAGCAGTCGCGACGGTTCACTGAACCGTCGCGGTTTACTACACGGTAAACTTTTACTTTACACGGTAAACTAGAAATAGTTTAGGTATAAATAGGGCACAATGTTAGCATAGCTTTAGTTTTAATGATCTCCAGATGATGCCAACTTGGTCGGGGAAACGCGCGTCGAGTGCAGTATAGTGTTATGTGGAAAACTACGTCAATGATACATTAATTTGGTGATATAAATAATGCCACATATATATCCTTATATAAATAATGAGTAGTCAGAATAATAAAAATTTATTATAAATATAATGTTATTATTTGAACTACGAAAGAATTACATATAGATAATCTCTGTTCTGTGTGTGCTCAAGCTATTATCGAAACATTTTTTTTATAATTCAATAATTATGTCAGATCCCCGTCTAGCCAGCAATATCTTCTTATTCAACTATTCAACAACTACTGAGTAAATCTGATAGATACCTACATGAAACTCTATATTGATAGCAAAATCTTAATATGGAAACCTGGTCCTGTATGTATATGTGTACCTATAGATAAATTCTCATTCGATGCATACTTCACCGAGTTACAAAGTTTTTCAATTTTATCGATGTAACTGTTCTTGCGCACACTATTTCATCCTTTTATATACCCTATGTAGAATACAAATCTTTGAGGGATTGGGTTTATTTCTTAGTATATAAATAGAAATTCACAGAACTATAACACTTCAGTTGCGGAATCCATACACAGAGATGGATATATTCGGCATGGGCGTATCTGTTTTACAAATACACGAGAAAATATATGAAAATGTAAAAATATTTTTTTTCATCAGTAATAATTCCGAACTTTCATAAACTTGTGTACCTACTTATAAAATGTCTATATCAGTCTAAATTGGTAAATAAATGTATGAACCTTCATTACCCACATGAAAATTAAAGATCCCTATGACCAAACGACAGGCAGGTGTTTCGACTTGTTAGGTATCATCAATGTATTTATAAGAAATTTAAAAAATCATAATTCTACCATTGTTACATATTTTCCCAAAGATGAATGTTGGCAATTGTATAACTTACTAACTAAATAATACGTTCTCAGTTTTACTGAGCATTTATTTTTATTATAGTCATCTTCTTCAGTTATTATCTTTGGAAGATTTTTCTTGATACTTAATTTTATGGTATGCTAACGACTTCAATAATTTTAGAAGGGTATTGTATTATAAAAACATTCCTTTATGACATATCCAAATTTCATGAAGAAATAGTAGAAAACAGCAAAAAAATATTCAGTGCTTCGTTCATTCTAGACCTTAAACTTCAGACTATCAACTTAAATTGTCTCCAAATACACTGTGGCCATTTCATGGTATAAATCTATATAAAATGTTGGGAGTGTGATCCCTTTACAATAATCTACGATCCGCCACTGACGCTCGTATAACCCGCAGCCTTAACTGTGGAGGAATATGACTCCTGAGAGCTCACCGTTTTAAAATTAAATCGAAACTTCACTCGTACGTAAAAGTTTATTTACCAACAATATTTGTACTCCTTCCAACACAATTGGGCTTAACTCCCTACGGAACAAGTGCAACTTTACAGGAATTTAATAGGAGCTCACATCCGGAAACTATTCAGAAGTTTTCGGATCTTTATGTAACCGGTCAATAGGCGCAATTAGAGATTTGTAGATACTCGTTAGAAGTGCCAAGTCAGGAGGAAATAGTGTATCGACTATTGAATGCTATAGAAACAGGATTTTATAAGAAGGTAATCAGTAATCATGTAAACTCATAGGAAGGAAGTAGATATGAAGACGAAATCTTTTCATGTGATTGTTTTTAACTAATTTGATGTAAGATTTCCAATCAGCTAAGTTTAATTTATTTAATCGTATAGTTCGTGAAACAAAGCCAAGGAAATGTACATAATATGTTATCTGTAATACAGAGCTGGACCAAAACTGAAGAATATATATATAACTCTAGGCTTCCTTCCGTGGTGTTTTAAAAAAGCTTGCGGTCCGGTATTATATTACCAGTTTAAATTCTGGTTGAAGTTCAAACCACACCTTAACCCAATCAATTGCCAGAGATTCATGATTCAAACCAAGGTCAGCATTACCGGGATATCAAAAATTATCTTGGTCAAGGGTGGTTGTGCAATGTAAAACGTGTGTCTTACTTTAAATTTTTGAATACATATGTTTTGTTGTGTCAGAATCTGTCAAGTCATTGTGCTGAAATTTTCTAAACCAGTTTTTGAATCATGCCTCTTACCACACAGCACAAAATTTTCATGATTGAAGCCTATTTTCGAACGGGTGCGCTAGTTAATGGAAATTGGCAATACAGTCAACGTTTGTGTTTGGACAATTTTCGAGAGCACTTCCCAAACGTGGCAATATTACCGGACAATTTTTATGCGTGCCTTACAAATTGTGTTGAAGTGTTTCGCGAAACTGGTTGTGTGACTCATAAAAAAGGTGCTGGTAGACCAAGAGTTCGTACAGAAGAAGTTGTCAATGACGTTCGTCAACGTATGGAAGAGGAGCCTGCAAAACCTTTGAAACGTCTTTCTCAGGAAATTGGACATTCTTATGGAACATGAACATAAGATTTTAAAGAAAGACTTGAACATGCATCCATATAAGATGCAAGCACATCAAGCTCTTCTGCCCGCAGACCACCCTAGACGCCTTGCTTACTGCCATTGGTTTGTCAATAATTTAATGAATGACGGTCTTCTGGACTTAACTTTTTTTCTGACGAAGCGTGGTTCCACCTTTCGGGATACATCAATTCTCAAATTATGCGAATGTGGAGCAATGATAATCCTCATTTTTTTACTGAATCGCCACTAAATGCTCAAAAAATTGGTGTTTGGATGGCAGTTTCTCGCAGAAGAATAATTGGGCCAATTTTTTTCGATTTCACCGTCAACGCAGAAAGGTACAGACACAACTTTTTGGCTGAATTTGTGCATCAGTTAAATGATGATGAACTTCGGTACGGTTATTTCCAGCATGACGGTGCAACAGCACATACTACACGAGAAAATATTGCTTTCCTCCGCGAGTTTTTTGATGACCGGCTGATAAGTTTGCATACAGAAGTTGAGTTTCCTCCGAGATCACCTTGTTTGACAATTATAGACTATTTTATATTTCCTTACTTAAAAAACAAGATTTTCGCAACTCCGGTAAATGATTTGCAAGAACTGCAACAAAGAATTGTTCAGCAATGTGCAACCATAACGCCAGAAATGCTGCAAAACGCTTTTCACAGCATGAGGAGGCGCGTCAACTTGTGCATCGAACAAAACGGGGGACATTTCCAACAATTACTGTAATTTAGTTTTTCTTGTTACTAAAACCGTTATTTCATAATTTGTAGTTCATTATTGTTTTACAACTGAAATAAATAGGTATGAAATTTGTACGTTATTGATGATATCAGTGCGACAGTGACATAATTATTTCAAATTTAAAGTAAGACACACGTTTCACATTCCACAACCACCCTTGACCAAGATAATTTTTGATATCCCGGTATTGATATTACGAGTATAATACCGATTCTTAGGAGGTATTTTGGTTTATGTATATATCTATGCCATCGATTGAATCCTTATGATCCAATAATTTAATGAGGACAAGTATTAGATCCAAGAAAAATTCTATTTTGACTGTTGTGACTCACCCACGCATGGATTAACCCATAGGAGCCTCTGCCAGCCCAAGCAGTCGTATAATTGGGTCATGTCAGTTCCCTTGCAGGCGCAGGTTGTCCTTAAGTCTGTACCTAGAATACCCAGAATGGCTGATCTACATTCCATAGGAGAGCCAGCGCATTTCTTGGTGACGCTATCCACTGCACATGATTGCTCGTAATATTCCAACTTGGCCCTGAAATTGCATCATCATATCAAATATTAATATCACATATAAAAAATTGTATTAGTCAAATGTGGTTAGCTGTTTTCCTTTTAGAAATATTCGTCTAAGCTAAATTAGCCGACATTTTTTATGGGTAACTCAAAAAAACTAAATGTGCTTAAATAGAGCTCTCGGAATTCCGAGTTTGAAGTCGAAATTCCGAGTTTAAATTGGGAATTCCGAGTTTAAAGTCAGAATTCCGACTTTAAAGTCAGAAATCCGACTTTAAAGTCGGAAATCCGAGTTTAAAGTCAGAATTTGAAAGAAAAATGAATAGTGTGGCCCTTCTACGCCTTCGTAGAAATAGGCAAAATTTCAAAATCACCCTGTAATTCTGATCAACATTAATCTGGTTTTGAGCAAGTAGGTAAAGACTATGAAATTAATTTGTCCCTAACTTTTACAGTTTTGCCCTAGGTTCCCATAAAAAAGGGACTGCTCTCGCTTTATACCTACCAACATCTACAGTATAATTTTTGTATGCACAGGATCTACTAATGTTGTAAGCATATTTCTTATTTTATTATCTTGCTACCACAATAAAAAGGTAACCTATACCAGTTCATAGCCCTATCTAGTCATGACCTTGATTTTGACCTAAGTTAAAATCTAAGGAAGAAAACCGGTTGTTTTAACGTAGGTAAGGGGGAAGCTGGATAGCTTGGTTATCTTAAAGGAAGAAAATAAACGCAGCTGTCAATTAAGTAAGAATGTGTTAGATTAGCTAAGCATGGTTGTAAACGGAAAACAGCTAGTGTTGGAGCTAGGTATCGTGCGTCTATGTCTATTTTTGATTGTCAAGCACTTCAGATGAAGTTTTCTTGATATTGTATTTTTTTTATGATTTTCACCACAAAGCACAAAATTTAATTGATTGAAGTATATATTTTCAAACTGGCGTGCTACTTAATGGAATTTGAGAATACAGTTATTCTTTATGTTTGGATAAATATCCAATTTATCTTCCTACACTTATAACAGTAATACCAAAGGATGTTTCTCGAAACTCGCCCTGTCACCAACAGTTCGCACAGAAGTTTTTAATGAGGTTGATCAAAGTAAGGAACAATGTCGTCTAAAATATTTGAAACAATTGTTTCAAGAAATAGGATTTTTTTATGGAACATGGCGAACGCTTCTAATACAGAACTTGCACATGCAAGTAAATAAGATTCAATCATATCAAGCCTTTTGGCAGGCAGATCAGCCTGGAACCCCTCCATATTTTCAAGCTTTTTCCATTTCTATTTCTAAAAGATGGAATGGTTGGTTCATATTGTACCAATTTACGTTAGAAAATATAGATAAAAGATAAAGTTACCTTTATTTACATTTTTTATGTTCTAAATTAATTTGACGATTTTTGGTTAACTCATTGACTCAACTATTTTAACTCATCTGAGTTAATTAAAATAGTCAAATTGTATATTGCTTCCAATCTACAATATTCCGATATTATTTTAATAAATAAATGTCTCTAAATCGGTGTATGATGAATGAGAATGACACTCGTACGGCTTTATTGTTTGATTTAATTCCACTACTTTTTTCCGTACAATCGAATTATTTAAAACGTTTTATGTCTTCAAACTACAGCTTAGCTCTATTACTTTTTCTTTTAGCTTTGATGTCTCTACTATTCCTGCCGTTGTCCTGCAGTGTTTGCCAAAGTGAGAACGTATTGCATTATTTATGTTACACCGAGGGCACAATAGTATAGGCGTATATAAAAAATGGTTTTAATATATTACGTGCCTTGTTTTTCACAATTTTCCACCGGTAACTCTTGTTTATAGAACAGACGAAAATTTTAAAAAATTACTTCCGGAATCGGGCGACAAAAAGGAGGAAAGGACGAATATATCCGTTGAAATCCTTCTTTGAGGGATGGGATGTCGTCTTTAGAGCTCGCAGGAGCTCTGAATGGAGGACTGTGAATACCGCAGGATAGTGTTTGCATAAGCATATTAAGGTAAGCGCGCATTTATTCGCATCGGACGGACGCATCGGACAGACGTAACGAACGGAAATTATTATTTACGTTATTTTAAATGGAATAAAGCGCATAATTGAACGCATCGTAGGGACGGAATTCCGTCCAGGATTATTAAAAAGGAACTAAATCCATGTGGATGACGTCATTCACAAATCCGAGTAAATCCGCGACAAGTCACAGCAGGAATCGGCTCTGATTAATCGTATTTACTCGGGAAGTCAGTGGTGTAGCATATATTTCTTAGAAGAAGGGTCTCAAGACTGTAGGTGGCACGCCACTGGGTATTTCCATAGAGCTGAAATTTTGTGTGTAAGTAAAGATTCATAGTACCATCTACCAAATAAAATTTGGAAACAATTGGCTTATTACTGTAAGTGATATAAATAAAAAAGAAATAATTGTTTTGAAAAAACACAGTTCTCATTTATATGTTTCAAGGAATATATAGAAAACACTCTATATACTAGCATTTCGGCTTGTTAGACCTTTCTCAAGTTTACCAATAGAGTAAATATCTATTACTAAATATTTCCAAGCGTATTTTAGTTAGTATTTATCTTTTAATCTATCCCGGTTGATCTTTCCCATCTGATAAAGTCCGAGTTTTTAGTACGTTTTTTAAGAAGAGCGAAAGTGTAAAATCTATCTGATCATTTGTAGTACAATTAGTTGTTTACTAGCAACCGTTGAGTATAGACGTGTGTCGCGCTCCGCGTGTGTTTGTTATTAAGTTAAGCAACAGTGAAAACATAAAAACTATAGACTGCAGCTATTTAAAGTAGGTCAAATCATGACCTTGATATCGCCGCAAAAAGTGCTATCGTGCTACTAATACAAATAATGAGTAAAGCAGATAATAAAACACCTATTAAACTTTTGTTAAAAGTTACAGATAGTCAAAAAAATAAAAACCCATTTCAAAAGTGCAGGAAACTTGACAGGTCCCCTGTAAAACAAAAATTCATTTCACCTTTACACGATGAATCACAATCATCCACTGTGATTCACAAAAAAAAGGAAGAAATGGAGACAAATGAGCAAGAGGATAGTTTACTCAAACTTGCCCAATCAGTGAATACATTGGCTGGTGTAGATCCTGCCTTACATACGGGGGCTCAAAAAGTAACCCCACTGAATAAATTTACGCCAACTATGCTACTAGCAACGTCGACGGACGCCGCTCTAACGTTAACAAATCAGGCATTATTTCAAGAAAACTATGCAAGAACACAAAATGAGCAGCAGTTATATAATGCATGGAAACAAGCTGATAATCAGAGAGTTGATTTCTATAATAAAATGAATCAACTACAAGCCCGTATGGAAAATCTGCAAAAAGTCAACAATGAAATGTATTTAAAATATACAGAGTTAGAAAAAAGACTGACCAGTAATACCGAAACTAAGTCAGTCGAATATCAAACTGACGATGAGGAACTCGCTGAAGAAACAGAGTGGATACGACAGAAAAATCACAAAAAAAGGAAAATGAATACTTCTCTCACACCTCCACAACCCGAGCGGAACGCCTCAAAACCCATACAAAAAGCTAAAAGAGTGCCTCCGCCTCCACCAATAGTTGTGGACGGCATTGAAAATTACAATAACTTTCATGCACTTGTGAAAGATGCTATTCCCAACTTTCAAATAAAAGTAATTAACGATAAGACTATTAAAATAAATGTAGAAAATGAAGAAGGTTATTTAACGCTTGGCAGAATCCTAAATGAGCGAAGGTATAAATGGCATTCTTATGAAAACAAGCAGAATATACCACTTAAAGTAATGGCCTGCAAACTGCACCATTCCTGCAATCCGGAAGAAATAGTTGAGGATCTAAAGAGCCAAAACTTTAAAATTATTGCCGCAGTCCCCAAAATAAAGTACAAAACAAAACAACCACTGAACATGTTTATGCTTACATTTCAACACGATGAAAGTACTGAGAAAATTTATGGAATAAAAAAAATCATGGATACATATGTAGAAATAGTACCCCTTCGGAAATCCAAGTTGGTACCGCAATGCAAACGGTGCCAATCATATGGACACACCCAAAGATATTGCGCAAAAGACCCACGATGTGTTAGGTGCACCGGTAAACACTTAACTGCAGAGTGTGGAAAGCCGAAAGATGATAAACCAAAATGCGTTCACTGCGGCGAAGAGCATCCTGCTAACTATAGGGGTTGCGTAGTAGCCAAAGAAATGCAGAAAATGAAAAATAAAACAATGCAAAAACCAAACTTACCTAAACAGCCTCAGCGTGCAATGCCCAAAAAGCCTGAAAGTAGAAACAATAATGTTGTAAAGTCCAAAACCTTCGCCCAAGTAGTAAACGGCAGAAAAGAAGAGGATGTAGACAATAAAAAGGATTCGTCCATTAACAATACCCTCCAGCAAATATTGGAAAAGTTAAACAAAATGGATGATCGTATCACAAGATTGGAATATAGTGCCAAAGGAGCTTTACCTAAGAGAAAAGATAATGCATAATAATTTAAGGGTCATGGAATGGAATGCCAATGGTCTGCTTCGACACCAACAAGAATTGCAAGCAGTCCTAAACATAGAAAATATAGACATATGTCTTATCTCAGAGACTCACTTCACCCATGAGTCCTTTATTAGATTCAAGGGATATAAAGTTTACCACACCATTCATCCCCAAAATGCAGCCAGAGGAGGAAGTGCAGTAATAATTAGAGAATCGATTATGCATCATGAGGAATTGGGATACAGGACTGAAGAATTTCAGGCAACTTCAGTAATGGTCAAAACCAGAACTTATGAGGTCATGGTTGTATCTGTATATTGTCCTCCAAGACACACAATTAATAAAGAACAGTACTTAAACTTTCTTAATACTCAAGGTCATAGATTTATCATTGGCGGCGACTTCAATGCCAAGCACACTCATTGGGGATCAAGACTGACAACACCTAAAGGTAAAAGATTTATGGAAGCAATGACTCAACTAAAATGTGAGACGTACTCAACTGGCAAGCCAACTTATTGGCCCACAGATAGAAATAAAATACCAGACCTCATAGACTTCTTTATAGTACGAAATATATCAGCAGTCTATATCCAAGTTGATGAAGCATGGGACCTGAATTCAGATCACTCTCCCATACTTCTCACCCTCAGCGATACCATTATCCAAAAGGAAAAAGCTCCAAGATTAACAAGCAAATTAACAGATTGGCAGAGTTTCAGTATGGATCTTGAAAATGCGATCGATCTAGCAGTTCCATTAAGAACGGCAGAACAACTGGACGACGAGGTGGAATTGTTCGTTACCAATACACAGAAAGCAGCATGGAATAATACCCCCCCTATAATACAGCGGACAAAGGGAAACAACTATCCTAAGGAAATAAGAGACTTAATCTCTGAAAAAAGGAAGCTCCGGCGGAAATGGCATTACACCAGAGCTCCAGCAGATAAAACTAGACTCAATAATGCCACTCAGCATCTAAAAAGAGAAATAGAAAGGATTAAAAATGAGTCTATTCGTGAGTACCTCAGTGAGTTGACAAATAATAAAAACACTGACTACTCTCTTTGGAAAGCTACAAAGGGATTAAAAAGACCAATAATTCAGAATGCTCCAGTCAGAAATACAGATGGTAGCTGGGCTAGGAATAATATGCAAAAAGCAAATAGGTTTGCAGAACATCTTGAAAATACATTTAAGCCAAACCCAGGAGAGGAACTATCAGAGTTGGAAATACCTGCTCAGCAAGAAATAAACATCACACCAACTTCCCCTAAAGAAGTAGCAAAAGAGATAAAAGAAAACATCGATCCCAAGAAAGCACCAGGCTTTGATCTAATCACTGGAGAGGTATTAAAACAACTTCCAAAGAAAGCTATAATCAAACTAACACATCTCATTAATGCTTCATTTAGATTAAGGTATGTTCCTAAAATGTGGAAAGTGGCAGAAGTCATTATGACACCCAAACCAGGGAAAAACCCCCATGAAGTTTCGTCTTATAGGCCGATATCCCTGCTACCTGTAATATCAAAATTGTTCGAAAAAATTCTACTGAAAAGATTGAAACCAATCATGGATGAGGGTAATTTAATCCCAACTCACCAGTTTGGATTCAGAGAAAGCCACTCCACCCTAGATCAAGTACACAGAATTACTGACGTAATAGAAAAGTCGCTAGAAAACAAAGAAGTCTGTTCAGCGATATTCCTTGATGTTGCGCAGGCTTTTGATAAAGTGTGGCATGATGGGTTAAAATATAAACTAAATAAGTTACTTCCATATAAATACTCAGAATTATTGGAATCATATATCTCAGATAGACTCTTCAGAGTCAAACAAGATGAAGCATACACTGAACTAAAAGAAATCAAAGCAGGAGTACCACAAGGAAGCGTCCTAGGCCCTATCTTATACCTGATCTACACCAGTGATATACCACAGTTAGAGCAAAACACAATAGCCACGTTTGCAGATGATACTGCCATTCTTGCGACAGGAAAGGGCTATGAAGAAGCTGCAAACAAACTGCAAATATCAGTTAACCAAATCAATAACTGGACCAGAAGATGGCGTATCAAGCTGAATGAAACCAAATCAGTGCAGATTAATTTCACAAATAAAAGAGAACAACAAATACCTATTAACATGAACAATGCCCAGATTCCATATGCAAACTCAGCAAAATATCTAGGCATCACATTAGACGCAAGACTTCGCTGGAAAGTCCATGTTAAAAAGAAAAGAGAAGAGCTAGACATCAGATATAAGAAAATGTACTGGCTACTTGGTAGACAGTCCTGCCTATCAACTTACAACAAAATACTGTTGTATAAACAAATTCTCAAGCCAGTATGGACCTATGGAATACAGCTCTGGGGCTGTGCCAGTAAGAGCAACATATTAATTATTCAAAGGTTTCAGAACAAAGTACTGCGGAACATCGTCAAAGCGCCTTGGTACATCAGAAACAGCGACCTTCATCGAGATCTTCAGATGGACACTGTAGAGCAGACAATTAATAAATTTGCACGGACTCATGAACAACGACTCCATCAACATGTGAACATCGAGGCCATCCAGCTCCTCGACAACACTAACATAGTAAGAAGGCTCAAGAGGGTTAAGCCCTTTGAGTTAGTGAAGTGATTATGTCAATATAAAAACACAGCATTGTGCGGTTAGTGTTACACGTTAGTGTTAGTGTAATTAAGTTACCAGACTCTAAGGTACACTAGTGAGTAAGACCTTAGCTCTAAAATTTTCAACTTTAGTTAAATTAGGATAGAACTAAATTACTCATTGATCTCCCTTTGATCAGATTGTAATGGCAGCAAAATAACCTTCAAGGGGTATTTTCTATATATATAAAAAAAAAAAAAAAAAAATTTGTAGTACAAGGATTTCTAATTAAAGATTTTTTAATTTCTAATTACTCTAACAGATCTAAGCGTTTTCCTTTCTTTTTCCGATGCAGTACCTCTACATTTTCCAGATCTATAAAATGATTGTTTTCTATACAATGCGTCGATAATACCGTCGATAACCACCTATAGTTCTATTAATTACGTCCCAGGTTATAGTGAAAAAATAGCTCGCAAATTAGAACGAAATGGGTGTAAAACGATTACACCCCTCCATCGATAAACTACACGAACATCAATAAACGTAATATTGGGAGGATTTTGATAAATAACAAAGAAAGGGTTAATACATTGAAATAATCGAAAGTATGCCAAATCGACTGCGTGGATTGTGATACCGTGTATGTGGGTCAAACCGGTAGAATTAGTGAAACTAGAGTAAAGGAACATAAAAAATCTATACTAAATAATGTAAAAAATTCAGGATTATCGACGCATCGTATAGAAAACCACAAATTGTATAGAATTTCAATCTAAATAAAATAATATATAAGTTACATTTACAACATAAAATTTATTATCCTCATCCATAAAATGCTTTAAACAATTGTCATAAAATGCCAAGCTTTCATCATAGATTAAACGATAAATTATTAGGTTAGAACATATTATTTTCTTTCTATTGACTTGGCAAGCTGAACCAACGTAAATTCAAGGTACAGTTGGTAATACGGGATACCAAAATGTCGGATTTAATTTTTCCATACAAAAGTATATGGAGTAGTTTACAATCGTTCCAATCTATATACATTTTTGATTTGGATCGATATTTTGTATAACTAACTATATAATGGACGTGTAACATTTATATTTACTGTTTTAAGTATCGGCCATGAACGCTAAATCGTTTATTTCCGTAAATTAGTTTTGACGCTAGTTCACAACAAGACTTTATTGCCCAGGGGGGCCGTGGATTTTCCATTACTTGCCCACTATCGCATCAGCGGCGTTATAAAACCATCGAGATATCATAAAACTATGAGAAACACAGTAGCGTGACTATCCAACTCTAAAAATAGCAGAGTCGAAGTTGTTCCATATTCTGTTTGTGACACAATCTTTGTCATTAACAATTCATACCGTAATTCCATTTTTATTGACTGTAAGCTACAAGACCATTGTTTCTCTAACTCTTGGCGCCAATATGAAAAATGTAATATACTTTGTTAGTTCCTCAGTTGCTTGCGTTATAATAATAATAATATATCTACTCCTCATTCTAATCACAAGGGTCAGAAAGTCGGAGACTTGTGTGGGAGAAGGGGCGGCATATTATTATTTAGCAGGCAGGGAAGGGAAACCTGGAAAACCTCATTAGCTAGAAGGGCAGTCAAACATCAACAGATTTTAATCTTTCACATTAACATCAAGCTGAGATTTTCCATCCTAGGCCACCGCCAGGATAGATGGTAACTCATGCCTGCGAACAAAGCCTTAATCTACGAGTAGACAATTTAACTTCCTCACTACAGTCTACAAAAAAGTGATGTTTTACTTTAAACAGAATACGTATAATATTTTTGTTAATTGCTTCGACTGCAATACTTGATTTGGGGAAGATGGAAGAAGATGTATTTATGGCTTCTTTTTTTCATAATTATAAATGATAAGTAGTACCTTCTAATTTAATAGTTAAATGTTGACTAGTGAATATTAAAAATCTGACCACAAAACTAAGACCAACTCTTCTCAGATGGTAAAAGCGTTGCACTGTATGAAATTAATGTAGAATTTTCACTCTAAATTGGACACCCCCAACTCTCACCGCAACTGCTTAATACAAACAGCGTTCCGTGCAAATGCTTTTCAAGCAATTATTTAAATTAATTCAAATTTTTCACCATGATCATCCGAACTCCAGAAAGCCGCAGAGGCTTTAAATCTGCTTAAGATTAAGCGCAAATAACAAGAGAAAAGTGGGGAGTAAATTAGAAGAAGGAAGTTTTGATATTTTAATAAGGGACGGCCCTGGAATAATGTCCAACACGCAGTTTCGTTATACCGGGCGGATCATTACTTGTATTATTTCTTGTGTAATGTCCCAATAGTAAACGAAATTTTCGAATTCTGCTTTCGATATTACTGTTTGATTTACTTTGAACCTAGTGGTAGAACATTCACTTTACAAATATCGTTAATGTATTGTCGTAGACAACAGATTTTTGACCATTCCCTACCTTTAAAAGATAAAAAATTCTCATTGCTTTTTGTAAGATAAACAAACAGTGAGAGAAACTGAGAGAACGAGAGATAAAGAGATATAGAGATGGAGAGATTAAGATATAAAAGGATAAAGAGATAAATAATAAAGATATATCATTTTATATAGAGAGATATAGAGATAAAGAGATAAAGAGATACTTTGAAATACTTTATTTTAAATACATTTTAAATTAACTCTAGAGAATTTGGCATTTGCTAGACGGTTCTATTTAGACCTGGTGTCAATTTTGGTATTTCAAATACCTAACATAGCATTTAAAATACTCATTAATACTCTTTCAGACATTTAAAAACTCTTAATAATTTTAATTAGGTACTTTCTATGTACTTCAAATATGTCCTTAGCTATTTCTAGTACTTAATGTATTTGAAATATAGAATGTAACAAAATACTTGTTTGAAATACCTTACAAGGAATTTAATGATTATTTTCTAATTTAACTATTATATGTTCTTCTACACTCCATACTTTTTATGTTAAAATAAAACTGCCCCATTTACTCAGTATTTGAAATAATGTAAGGATGAAAACACCAGAAATAATTATTAGTAACATATAAAATGTTTCATATTTGTATTTGAAATACTTAGTTGAGGAAAGTTTATTAGTATTTAGCATTTGACATATTTGTGTTTGGTTCTTCAGACACTTGAAGAGTATTGTGAAAAAGTTACTTGTTGTTGAAATGTTATTACTGTGTGATAATAGCTGATCATTAAATAAACAAAAAGCTACATTATAACTCAGATCTTTCTTTACATCTTATTGTTTAGGCATCAGACCACCACTATATTCTCTTCTTTGTCGTACTTTTCCGAGCGTTAATCTCCCTGTCAGTTTAAAAATTTGTGCTTACCGGCAGTCCTTGTTCTCCCGGCAAACCTCGGCCAGGTGGAGGCAGGTGGGTTGGGGGGACTCCTCTATCCTCTGGGCGCACACTGGATGGAGTTTTTCTTGCGCTATCAGGCAGGCGTCCTGTTTGTTGTCGGTTTTCCTGCAACGGACAAATAACGGCTTTGAGTCGGAGAAGTGCCACGGGATCGCTGTTTAGGATTAAGAGGTACTTCTAATCAGAAGCGGGATAAATCCTTCGCCTCACTTCTGATTCTGATCAGAAGTGGGATGAGTGATTTAGTAAAGAAAAGCAATATAAAGATAAAACTACAGACAAATTAAACAATAATGGACCGAAAAGTAACCCACTTATGAAAATATTAGTAAAGCTAAAATATTTATATTAAAATATGTAAAGGGTGATATCAGATGCAACAGTGGATTATTCGAGAGGCTGCCAAAAAATATCAGCAGAATTGAAAAATATATAAAAAAAACAACACATTGCTTCCAGTATGTACGATTTAAGGCATGTAACCTTAAAATATAAATTTCAAAAGTTGGACAAAATTTACATGTATATTAAGGTTATTTGATCTAAATTTTTTTTAATGTAAAATTTGTTGATATGACTATATTTTTAGTTTGAGTACCTTTCTGTGTGTTTAATGGTTAGGAAAATAAACTGATACATTATAAATGCGACCCGCTTTGAGAAGTTTAGTTATACTGGTAAAGTTAAAAGTATTATGAATCATTATTTATTATTCTATTTACAGAATATTGAGCGATAAAAATCCTTTTAAAATTTATTCTAATGTTAAATCGTTCCTGATGTAGTAAGGTAGACAAAGGTAGAGATATAGTCAGAGCAAGAGTCGAACAAAGATGAAGTTAAACGAGTGATAGAGAAAAAGGGAGAAGAGTGTCATAGAGAAGGAGAGTCAGAAAGAGTGCCGGAGAGATAGGGAATCAGAGAGAGTGAGTTATGGAGGTAGGTTTCACAGATTCAAAGATAATTAGAGAGTTACAGAGAGAGTTGTACATATAGAGCAATATAGAGTAACTTATAAACAGGGAGACACTGGAAGAAACGTAAAGTTAGAAAGTTATAGAGCGAAAAATATATAGATCGGTACATAAAGTGCTCAATTATATAGCTTAAGTAAAAATGTATTTGACACTATGTACTTAAAATAGATTTGTTATTCAGAGAATATTCTTTCAAAAATTATTTTTTCCACGCAGGAATGAAAATAAAAAATAAAATAGTATCTATCCACTTAGTTGTCTATTATTTATTAAAGGGTGGCTATTCTTATCATAATATTATTACAGCCATGTGATTGATGTAGAAATAAATAATAAATTGTTTCAAATTGGAAAGTGTTCGTTAGTAAGTACAGTACTGTGTCTTTACTCTATAATCAACCGATTACATAAACTGAATATAGTAGAATATTTTTGATTACAGCATTATACCATATATTATATAATTTATTTGAACAGGATCAAATGGATATTTAAATTGTTTATATAAAAGGCAATTACCCACTCGTTTGAGTTTCTATAAATGCGTATGCTTTCCAAAATTATTGGAATTTTATATATGAGGTAAATAAATATAATTTGTTTAGAACTAAAGCGTTGTGATCACGAAAGCTATTTGCCTTATGGTAGTAAAATTTCAGCAAAGATATTTATGATCTCATAAAAATACAAAGGGTAAAATGTTTTAATGACAATAATAGGGATAGTTTAATCCGAGAGTCTATAAATACGAGGTTGAGGTGTTCGAATTTACAATTAAATCTCAGAAACTATTAAAGACAGGGAAAAAATAAAAGCACTTTATCCAGCTCAATTTTCAAGACAAATTAAACTCTAAAATTAGAAATTGTGTTACCATTTTTACTTTATCTACCATATTTGTATCTCTAGTGTAAAATCAATTATAATTAAAGTAAAAATTGCAATGTAGATCAATTTTTGGTTGTCCAATCGAATGTTGCTATGAGTTTTTTAATACACTGTGAGGGTAGAGTAAGCTATGAAGAAAATTTATATATTCATGAAGAAATATAATTATAAAAATATATTTTAAATGATTTTGGATATATTAAAAATATATATTTCGCATCAGCGACATTCAATTAGTATCTCGAAAATGGTAGATGTTTAAATCAATTGTAGTTATTTGGTGTTTAGTATTTACCTTAGAGATTAACTTAAAATATTCGATTACCCTGTATAAATCCTTTACCTCTACATTAACACACATTTTACTGATATAAAAAATTGCTGTTATTTTGATGTAAGTCCAGTAATATACAGGGTGTAACTTTAAGTGGGGGTCATTTTTTTATGTGTAATAGTACACGTTCCCCTGAGTATCAAGCTGCAATTAGCTTTTTTTTATTCAGATAACTAGCCGAGTTATAATTACTTTTTTAAAATGCACCTAAATGCTGACGTACCATTGAATGTCAGAAGAGATATGTGGTATCAACATGATGGAGCACCACCACACAGCGCACGAATTGTTACCGAATGGTTAAACGAAAATTATCATAATAATTGGATAGGACGTTTCGGACCCGTACCTTGGCTACCAAGATCGCCAGATTTAAATCCGTGTGATTTTTATCTGTGGGGACACATGAAAACTTTAGTTTATGCATCGCCAATAGAAGATATTGAAGAACTACGTCGAAGAGTGCGTAATGCAGCGGATCACATAAGACAGAATATGGATCTTAATAAGGTAAGACACTCCATGATGCGACGTGTTGAAGCATGTTTAGATTGCAACGGAGATAATTTCGAACACCTGCTATAGGTAAGTTGACAAATTCATTTATTACCATTTACCGTTATTTATTTATTGTTTTCTGTTGAATGTTACTGTTTTATTAGTTACTTGTATTTAAAGAAATTAAATTTTTATTTATGTGGGACAATAGGGCTCCTGGCGAACACCCACTAAATAAAAGTAACGCACCAAAGAGCTATACCTCATAGGTGGTGTGGAAATTCGCTTTTTAACGGGAGATTTGACAACGGTGCATCTCCCAACTGCCTGAGAGCGGGCACCGCTTTATTTAGGTGGGGTTGACTCGGGTCGGATTAAAGACATGTTGAGCGCTGTTCAGTGGCGGGGATCACGATACGGAAAAAAAGGTTAAAAAAGATATTCAATTTTCACAACAGAATTTCAAAAAAAAAACTGTAGTTATGCGCTCATACACTTCAAAGGAAGCCCCCATATAAATATGACCCCCATTCAAAGTTACACCCTGTACAACAGGGTGTTTCAATAGCGAGTTTAATAAAAATAATTTAAATATTTTTGGTATTTGTTTATACACTTTTTTAAAAGACTAGATATTAATTTTGTTTATCAAGTATATGTATAGGGTTACGTTTTTTGGTGCTGTGCATCCTATCAAGAACCCTTTCTACGGCCCCTATATGTGTAGAAGGTGAACAATGCCTACTTGAAAAGACAATAGCAGGTCTCAACGACTTCAGAGGAAGTATGTTATGATGTGAATACAATGTATGAATATAAAAAATATATTTGGCTGGAGTCGTATTGATTTAAGAAAAATATTTTCTATTTTATTTAAATATAAAATAATTTCATGAATAGGTAACACTGAATGATTTTAAGTTTTTCTGATAATACAGTGTTATTCAGAACTTATCCATAATAAAATTTGGGGATGTTCAACATACATGTAGAAATGTGGTAGTGCAAAAAAAATTTTTTTGGCGGGGTCTGAAAACTATTTAAAAATTTTTCATTGCACGCCGCTGGATACTGGCCCACTGTAATGGAGTGATCTTGGGACTGACAATGCAAACTGGCTAGCACGAAAAAAACTTCGGAAGTTCTGAGAGTATACCACACCCGGCGCAAAAAAGATTTGCAGCGTTTTTACTTTAAAATAAACTTAAAGATAGATAGATGTGACTAAAGTGACGTGTCTTTAAAATGAATAAAATTTTGTTACACTAATTTTGAAGAATTGCGCTACCTGATTACTAGGTATTACAAACATGAAATTTATAAAAAAATTGCACATACCTTGTTACAAAAGCTGTTCGAAATTTTGTCCCTAAAGCTATCCAATTTTGCCTCACTAAAGCGAATGTTCCTCCTGGTTGCTGATCTTGTAAACGCAAATTATTAAGTAAATTGGGGATTTTCAGCATTTTGCTGCAACAACCACTCGTAAGTGGATGTTACAAAACCTAACTCGTAAGTAATAATCCACTGGTAACAGTCCATTAACTCAGCATTACTGTACACATGAGCCATTTTGAAAATTTTACAGTTTAACACTCCCAAGATAAATAAAACACCCGCACTGCGAGAGCGACACACATAGATTGACGACTCATAAACAATAGAGATATTATCCCCACTCCAACTTTATTCGGTCGGTTTTAACCAAGCGTTCCAGACAAAAACGTGTTTACTTTTTTTATCACATTCTTAGGAATGTGGTAGAAAAGTATCAGATGTGTTGAAGTACAGTTGCCCAGCTACGTAGTTCTTTATAATGGTATAACTTTAAACATTGTTTACGGGAAATCCTAAGCCTTTTATTATAAATTTTTTTGGTGATATTGATTTCTTATTTAAGGATGCACATATCCTCAAAGTTTTAGAGATAAGTTCTGAATAACCCTGTATATTCAGGAATGTTGCTGCCGTTATTGAAGTTATTCAATACTGTTAATTAACCTGGGAGTCTCACAGAACTCTGTTTATATATACAGTGTGGTCGCAAAGTAAGGAATAAATTCAATATCTCGTAAATCACAATTTTTTCTTAAATCGCTGGGACACGTCGATTTTCTTTTATTTTTACACTTGTTTTACAAACATTAAATTTTTTACAGAGCGACTTAATGAAGCTACATCGATATAAACTTTAATATTTTAAATGAAACACCCAGTATTGTTTTACATATTTTGAAAGAACTCTTTGTTACGAATACGGTCATATAAAATTTTATGGGTCTATCTCTAATAATAAGGGAGGTAGATATGCCCAAAAAAGTGTATCAGAAGAGGGATGTGCTAGAAAGAGAATATCAATTCGTTGCTAGGTACAGTCTTTCTCCAACACATCGCTCTTATGAAACACTTTTTTAGGCATATCTTCCTTATAATTAGAGATATATCCAGTATACATATGACTAGACCTATGACTTTCACATTTTTTGTTACTAGTTAGTAAGTCATGTCAATTTAGAGCTACATTTTTACATCAACACCAACTGAGATGAGTAAGGATTTCAAACACCCGTTATATTACTTGTAACATTGCGCCCAAATAGGCAGAGAGTGCCTCATCAAGTAACCCCTCCTAAGGCCGCACGAGTGCCTAAGGCGAACAATACCTACTTGCAGAGACAAAAGGCAATCTCGACGTTCCAATGGAAGTCTGGCTTCCCATAAAATGCCTGTAGGGCCTCCATGCAGGAATTCCTGTTACAGCGCGACATGTCGCAGTGGTGCAAGATGGGTGCTAGGAGCATCCGACAGTGGTAGTGGTTGTTGCAGCTGTTCATGGAAGTGTGGCACGTGCTCTGGAACACCATCTTCTCCACTTCGTTCGGCTCCTCTGGCGAACCTAGAATTGTAACTTATTATTACCTATTGATATATTCACTGAGGGATTTATAAAATAAGTCGTTGATTGAGGCAGGACTGTCTTATAGGAAAATTGTTATTACTAGGTATAATTCATCAGCTGTTAATATTTGTGAATCATTGACATATTATGGTGAAAGAGTGGGAATTTCCCACCGTGGGAATATCAAGAGGAAACGACCAACTCATCGGAGTCGTGCCTTTAAACCATTGCTGCCAAACTTCAACGCACTACAGTATTGTCAGATAACACTGACGTAGTTTTCCACATAACACCAAAACACTAGACTGTACGCCGTATAGTGCAGTATAGTGCAGTGCAATATAGTGTTTTGGTGTTATGCATGTCAGTATTAAAAAGATACTGTATAATAAAACCGAGAAGGTTTTATTATACAATTTTGTTCATATACATTGCATACTTATGATACGATACATACGAAATCGCGCATATTTAATTCTATTTATTTATGAAAAAAATAGAATAAATAGGAATTTATATAGTATTTGTGGTTGTATGATAGTTATAGTACAATTAAACAATTTATCAAATATTTAAATATTTATTACTCTGGGTGTAAGGCATACTCACTCACTTACACTACTCGTTCAGTGATTCTAAGTAATAAAAAGTAACTGCAGACCTGTTTCGATCTTTTTATGACTCGTCAGTACAATATTCGTACTACATATTTGTAATTATGTGTTATGTACAACCCGCATCTGTCAAGTAGTAGAATTTGTTCCTACATCCCGTTATTATATTGGATTCTCATTCGGTTAGTTTGGTCTGGATTGTGTTGCGAGAACTACCAAGAGGCGGCGCTATGGAATAGGGTTTGGGTACGCAAAACGTACTTACTGTGTCAAGTACTTGGGTCTTCGCATCTTTAGCTATGATCACTTATATTGCACTGACGAGGTCATAAAAAAATCGAAACGGGTCTGCAGTTAGTGACAATCCTACGATGTGAGGTCCAAGTATTTCCTCGCAGTTTTTGTTGCAATCCGAATCCTTGTATCTTGATTCAAACTGTGTTGGACAAAAGACGAACAATTTTTGCTTTGTAATTCAATGCTCGGCGTGGTATATATCCAGGAGAATAGCTGTTTTGGCTTAATTTGTTTTAGTCCTTATTTCAATAAGGCGTTTACAAGATGGTGGATATAAAGTAGATTCGTACTATTCCTTGTTATTTGTAACGAAAACTATATACATATAATTTGCAGTGTCCAAGAGGTGCAAGTATCAAACAAAACTTGAAAGTAATGCTGAAAAAAATTACGTTATTTCTATAATATTGTCCATTAATATCAATAGATGTTGGAAGAAATTTTACATTATATAAATATATTTTAAGTGATAGAAGATGAAATGTTACAATAACTAAGTTTGAAAAATATACATGTTATTAATTTTAAACAGAAAACATCTATCTACGAGATGTTGTGATACTTTTAAATTTAAAAAGTATTATTTACTATGATAATACTTATGTTTTGTTTAAGTAAATACAGAATAAACAATATATTTCCATGAGATTATCAGAGCCATCAGCGCCGATCGTCCTGAATACGATCCTGTTACCGGGATAAAACGCTGAATTGTAGGAATTATATTAAAGATTATTATTAAATAAGTGGATATTGATTAATTTTTATCATATTTAATATAATATAATCGACAGTCTAATTCACCAGTCTATTACCGAAACTATTATAAGTTTGAGAGGCTTTAGTCAGCTGTGTTTTTAATATAGTCCAGTATTACTTATTCTATTAGCAAGTAGAAAATGGGTTTTTTTTCTAAAATATGTGGTAATTAATGAATAATTTAGCTAAATAACATATTCGAAAAAATCCAAATTATTTTCATTGTCTTTAAATTTTGAACTACTGCGATTCGGTTAAATAACGACAATCAAACGCGAAACTGTTGCGAACCGCTGATTTATATAAAACTGCTATGCTGAACACAAAATATATGCTATAGAAAAAATCACAAATCGGTATTTTCCATGTCAAAGGTGCACTTAACCCAGCCGCAATTTATGGGTGTTTAAATTGTTGGGTTTTTCGCGATAAAGAAATCATTATGGTAATTTTATCGATCGCAATAATGCCATCGTGTAAAGGAAGTGGAAACAACGCGCTGCCATGATTTTATACTAACGGAAAATAATGTCGAGGCCTCGTAAAAAATTGCTCGCATATTATTTTGACCGTAAAAGCTACAATGTAATGTTAATAGTTCTGGAAGATTAGAAATGGAAACCAATTTTTAAATCAATAACAGTTACCTACATGGTAACACTGAAATCTATATAAAAATAGACGTGTGTGTCCCTATATTTAATTTTGCAGTCAAAACTACAAAGCGCAGACTAACATGTGTGTCATTATCGAATTTTCAATAAGAATGTTCCAGTTTTTAGCATTGAAAATGCTTATAGGATCGCGAAGGTATATGGATATGTTTCGATGAAAAGTGTAACGCGATGAGCATGTCACACCGACATGGTTAGGTAGCGGGCGGCGTGGACGCATAGTTTGGCATTCGTATCCGTATATTGCAAATTGCAAGTCTGAGAATCTGAGCTCTCATGTGAATGTGATATACAAGGTGGCAAAGTCTGTAAGTCGCAAATGGTAAGTTCTTTAATTAGAAGGTAACTTTTGCAACCTTTCTATGGTTCCAAATTTTCTTAATTCATTTTCAATGCACTCTGATGGTTGCAAGAATAGCAAAACCTGTGAATTTTTCTAGAATGTTTCAGAATTTAAAATAAAGTTCTACAATGTCCTAGAATTTCGTAGAATTCTCACACATATTCTTCGTACTCACTTTCACTCTTCACCCCTAGGTACATCCTACCTTTGAAAAAAAAAAAAAAAAAAAATTATGCGAGGTTGAATGTTTCTAGGGTTTTCTCAGCTAGAATGTTCTCGAATGTCTTTAGGATTGTCGCCAACTAGAATGTTCTAGAATGAACTGGATCGAAAGGATAGAAGATGTTTTGGAATGTTCGAGGACTATTGTGAGTAGTGGGGAAGACTTCTGACACTAGGTATATAAAACGAAGCGTGACGCGTATGGATAAGTTGAATTTTTATAAATATAGATATTTGTGTATACTTAGTATGTAAGATATTTATGTACAAAAAAAGAGAAAAAATAAGGGAAGTAATAAAAAGGAAAGTCTTTTAATGCACATCTTCTATATTAGGATATAGGCAAAAACTATTAGATATAGATATACTTGCTAAAAAAAATAAATAAATAAATAAATAAATAAATAAATAAATAAATAAATAAAACAGCGAAGATGGTTGTCCGCAGCTAGTAATTTATAATTTATGTATGGAGTGCTGAAAATTAAACGTCCAGTTTTGTCCAGAGTCTGTTTGCTCTCTTTTTCTGTTCAAAAACTGTCCTTGGGTTCCGCATATGTACTATATACAGGATGACTTTTGCCTGTTCTGTTCTCCCTTCAGAGTAGTAGTTTTTGATAATAACCTTTTAAACCATAATTTCGTCTATTGGAACAATAGGTCATTACAATAATTACACTAGGAAGCAGAGTCATAGTTTTGGTACATTCTTTGTTAAATAATAGTAAGGAAGTGACCTCTATCGTGTTATTACACAAAGTTTTTGTTAAAGACGATAGAAATCACAGCTGTAATGGTACCTGCAGAAAAGCAGGTCGTTGTCTAATCTGTCAATTAGACAATAATAATCAGACGGATAGTAGCACAGACCAAAAGGATGCACTACTGTGCTTCTTACCATAGCTAAAATAATAAGGAACCGTTTGGATGTTTATAAATATAAGAGTATAGGTATATTTATTCTGCAAACTTTGGTATAGGCTTCCTATATTCTCCACATGCTTCAAACATAATGTTTGAAGCATGAAGCTTGAGTTTTCAGACAGAAGTAATTCAGAAGCAGGACTGAATGTAATGTAATACTCATATATAGATAATTTAAAATCCATATATATTAAAACGCGTCGATTCTGTCTCGCTCTAAATTCGGTCGCTAAATCCACAAAGTTTCAAAGCTATCTTCGGCGACCAGAGGTCACCCCCGGCCTTTCTCCAATGCGTAGGGGTATTTTCGTTCCGTTTCCTATGCGATTTCCCAATTTAAACGCCTTTTCAAAAAACCTCTGCAAAATTTTCGTCGGTCGCCGTTCGGAGAGAGATATGCGGCTAGCACCGGCGTTTGTCCTCGCGCCTAATGGTCCCGCCACGCCTGCTGAAATCTCGACTTCCCGCGGGACTCCCTAAACCTTTTTTCTAATTTTACGGCTTCGAGAACTACTTCACGCGAAAGCTCTGTCCTTTCTCTAATCCTTTGAGATTTTTTTTCGAGACCGTACGTCGACTCCTTCTACGTCTATTTCGTCTTCGAAGATCTCGAGTTGCGTCCGTCTCAACTTCTTTCTCATTTTATCTAACGATGTGAAATTGCACTAACGAGACAAGCACCTCCCACAAAAACTGTCAAATTAATTAATTATCTTCAGATAGGTTATTTTCCTACGATAAATATTGCTAACGGAATCGATTGTACTGACTGCCAAACACTTCTGATTACCAAAATACTGAAGCGAAATGTTTTTCCAATTAGAAAATCGGTAATAATGATTTTTTCAGATTAACACGTACAGTTTGCATACTTAAACGTCTCCAGGTAAACATTTGACAATAGGCGTGGCAGCGCAACGGGAAAGTCGTAGGATTCAAAACTTCATAATGCTGATTTCACGAGTTCGAATCACGCTGGAGGCAAATTTTTTTTTTACTTTTTAATTCCAATTATTCATTAGTATTAGTATTTAGTTATTCTGTTTCATTATACGTTAGCTTTTATTCTTTCTGCACGTAAAGTTTAGAATTAATTCGTTCATTAAGGCAGTCTGTTAAATTCATCATTTTAGCTTACAAAAGTAAATATCTACAATATTTTTGGTCCCATTGATAAAATTGATAATAATGTTTACTTAAAAATAAATTCTACTTTGAGTACTTAAAAAATTATGATGTTTTACCATCAAGATAGAGTACCCTTAGAACTCATCAAAATATTAAGAAAAATCGTTTAGTATAATTACATCATCATTCCAGATTTCTTTAATATGAATTTTTTTTAAAATAATATTATTTTAGATGTTTTTGTCACCCGAAGGGTGACCCCAGGTCGCAGGCCTGGACCCTCGATAGGGCTAGAAATGGGAACAAAAATCGCCATAGCGATTTTCTCCCATTTCTAGTATATTTAATTTAATGTTACTAAATTTAGGCTTAATCTATTATATATTTGATTACTGATTACTTGATAGAAAATCAGGTGAACTAATTTCATTAATATTGATGTTTTTATTATGAGCACTTAGTTATAATTACAAAATAAATAAGAAAGCAAATAGGGAATTAGTCGTAATGACCAAATAAAACGATTATACAGAGTGAGTTTTATGTATGGAACGCCTCAATTATCTCGGAAACGGCTTGCCCGATTTTTATGAATTTTGGTTTATAAGGGTTTTGTAATATGGCCGATATTATTGTGGCATTTACATTGTTGTCAGATCTTTCGTTTTTCCGGAAATATACTGAAATTTGTTATTTCAAATGGATCACCCTATATATTTTTTTGTTTTTGAAATCTCTAAGAAATTTAGAATATTTTTCATGTAATGTTCCCTATACCTAATTGCCATAATTTCGGAGTTACAGCTACATTTGCAATATCTCCGCCGAAGTTAAAATATTACATCAGGGCGGCTATGTCTGCGACAAAAACAATTTTGACGTTTTAATAAACTATTATTGTTGGTGTTTATTGAAAGTTACAATGGACCGTTTATCTGAGAAAGAACGAATTGAGATTTTAATGATATTAGGATATGGTGATGTGCGTAGAAGTCAACAGGAAACGTGTAATATCTTTAATAATTTATATCCTAATAGAAATCCCATAACAAGATCTACTGTGAGTAAGTTGTTAAAAAAGTTTACCCAAACTGGAGCCATAAAAGATTTACCGAAATCAGGGCGTATAAAAACTGCAACAACTGAAGACAAATCTTTAGATGTTTGTGTTATGTTAGAAGAAGATCCACACTTGAGTACTAGACAAATATCCAGGGAAGTTGATATTTCTCAAACATCCATAATGAAAATTTTACATGCCAATAAATTCCATCCTTACAAAGTAAGATTGGTTCAAGAGTTGTCAGATGATGATTTCGATAGACGTGAAGAGTTTGCCGACACAATGATGGAAAAATGTTACGATCAAAATAATCCAAATTTTTTAAATAATGTTATGTTTTCCGATGAGGCCACTTTTTGTATTGATGGAAACGTAAATCGGCATAATTGCAGATACTGGTCACGTAACAATCCTCGTTGGATGAGAGAATCCCACACCCAATTTCCACAAAAGATTAATGTATGGGCTGGAATAATAGGTGACAAAATAATTGGTGACAAAATAATTGGTCCTTTTTTCATTAAAGGAAACTTAAATGATCCGGCGTATTTAAATTTATTACAGAATAATATTATACCTGAGTTGGCTCGGTTATTTCCAAATCTAAGTAAGTATTCTCAATTGCCTGTTAATTTAGAAATTTTATTATTTGAAACTTTCAGACAATAACAATGTCCCAAATAACATTATTTGGGTGCAACAAGATGGAGCTCCACCTCACTATGCGCGTGACGTGAGGCAATACCTAAACGATGTGTTTCCCAGAAGATGGATTGGAAGGCGTGGTTTTATCGAATGGCCCCCGCGATCACCCGACATGAATCCTTTAGACTATTTCCTGTGGGGTCACTTAAAAAATATTGTTTATAAAACAAAACCTGCCAATATTCAGGAATTAAAAGATAGGATTACCACAGGGATAAGAAGAATTGAGCAGCCAGGAATGTTACAAAATGTACTGCAAAGTTTTAAACATAGCATGGCTTCTTGTATGGAAGTAAACGGACAACATTTTGAGCATCAGCTGTAACCGCCTTTACTTTATGTTTTCAAAAGATCCTATGGGATTTCTATTAGGATATAAATTATTAAAGATATTACACGTTTCCTGTTGACTTCTACGCACATCACCATATCCTAATATCATTAAAATCTCAATTCGTTCTTTCTCAGATAAACGGTCCATTGTAACTTTCAATAAACACCAACAATAATAGTTTATTAAAACGTCAAAATTGTTTTTGTCGCAGACATAGCCGCCCTGATGTAATACTTTAACTTCGGCGGAGATATTGCAAATGTAGCTGTAACTCCGAAATTATGGCAATTAGGTACAGGGAACATTACATGAAAAATATTCTAAATTTCTTAGAGATTTCAAAAACAAAAAAATATATAGGGTGATCCATTTGAAATAACAAATTTCAGTATATTTCCGGAAAAACGAAAGATCTGACAACAATGTAAATGCCACAATAATATCGGCCATATTACAAAACCCTTATAAACCAAAATTTATAAAAATCGGGCAAGCCGTTTCCGAGATAATTGAGGCGTTCCATACATAAAACTCACTCTGGATGTATAATTAATAAACCTTTCTTTCACTGCAAGTCGGGCAGATAATAATATACTGCGATAAAGGGTACTACTGACTCTCTCATCAATATTACTATATACCATTGGCTAAATTAAGAACTAATAACTTTATCGATGCCTATACTATATTCTGTAATAAAACAATCTGATCACGATTACATTATTTTTGTAGCGTTGTTTGTTTCAACGCAAGAGATTGAGACTATATGTCTGATATTTACCTCGTATTTTCCTGATTTAGCATAAAACGCAAACACGTAAGCGCGTCTCTCCCCTTTTTTGCTTACATGAAAGCTCCCGGGAGCGGGTAAGACGGAGAGTTAGCTGGAGCTTAATTAAGCCGTAGTTTTTATTCACGAAATTAGAAGCAGAGCGCGAAAGGAGGCTGGGCACTTGACCCGATTTTTTTGTCAGTCCTGGCGGGATTGTCGTAATTGAGCAAGGCCCCGCGTTTATTTATCGCTCTCTCTCGTTAAACTGCTAGTCGGTCTGTTTAAATGTTATTCCTACTCGGATTTGGGTCACAGGATCGGAAAAACAGTGGGAGATTTTAGAATTCCCTAGAGATTTGTAAATAATATAGGCATGTGTAAGGTTGTCCCAACAGCGGGAAGGCGAGGACCCCTCCCTCTTGTAACTCCGACTCCATATCCGACTTTATATTTTTTTAAATCTGTTTAATCACATACATCAAATTTTATTTTCCAAATTAATATCAATAGACAATATACACAATTCTTAAAGAAATTCGGGAAGTTCGCCATCTTACAAACAGGTTAAAAGATTTTCGATCATAGGGTTAGTTTTTGGAACTGCATCATAAAACACAATAAAAGTTACTTTTCCTTCAAACTCCATAATGGGCGCATATCTTTATATCTCAAAGAAAATGACACATTATCATGGCAACCTGTTGCTTGGTAATAAGAACCATTTTTGCATGGGCCCAGGAAAAAGAGCTCTTTCACACTCTTTCGGTTGTAATTGCTTTGGTAATTTCGTACCCCCGAAATACCTCAAAGCCTTTTATTTCACTCACTCTACGACATACTTAGTTCATTAAGATTACCTTTTTAAAGCTTCTTAGTGCCTGGGATTAGGTTCATTTGAATAAAGGACGAAATTAACTGTATTAAGTGAAGCTGTTCTTTTAAGTTGTTGTTTTCTGTACTGTTTTTATATTTAAAAATTACTAAAATAATTCAAAATGATTACAATTTGAAATTAATCTGTTCGAAGTAATTGAATGTTAATTATTGTTGTAGAAGGTGGCTTACGTCATTTGCACGTGCAAAAAACAAATGAGGTGCTTTTATATGAAAAGCTGTTATACAGAATCTTACTATGATCAAATCAACTTTTGTACTTGACAAAATTCCCACAAATAAATCAAATATTTCGGAAAGGTATGGGTTTAGCTGCTTGTCTTGTTCTATTTTTAAAATAGAAAGATGTATGAAGTGTGCCATTTAATAGTTTAATTTAGTTGCGGCACAGCATTATTTGAGCATTCTGTATAATATACACTATTATAACCAATACTTTTAAATACTGCAGAAATAGTTACAAACATGTAATTGTAGTTTTTTTTTGTTATCACTATAGCTAGAAGTTTCCCTTTAAATCTTTAACTTTGATAGTATAGCAAATATAAGCATAATGCTGTCAGGTTACCATTTTCTTCTTAAGCTACAAAATCTCCTGTACTGAACTTAGGTATAGTACATTAGTGTTTAATAAAACAGGTGATGGTTACTGGATAAACTTTTAGTGTTGAATTAATAAATAAGTATAAAAGGTAATGTTAAGACAGCAAATTCACTAATGTGTGTTGCATAAACAATGTTTTATTGTTTATGTTTTGGGTTGTTTATACAACCGACAGTATGTCCATGTATGTAGTATCTATACTATATACTTTACCCATTGTGTCAATGTATAGAGTAATTTTATGTTGCATACTGTTTATTTTCTTTACAGTTTTCTTTATACTTTTTCTTACAGGAAACTGAAGATTTAGATAACTGTTTTCAAAATAAACCATAAAATGCTAAAAATACAGATTGTTCTATTTAAGTGCAAAAAACTGTACGAATGATTGAGATATCCTTCAATTAATGGTTGTAGGTCCCTAATTAATTTGTTACCTCAAGTAGATTGTGCAAAATAAACAAAAAGCTGTGCATGAAGTAGTTGTAGGCCACGGATTTTAGTAAATTTCTTGTTGTAGGCTACCTGATTGTATTTTCATTTTTCAGTGCGTCGAATACGAACACAACTATAAAAAAGTAAAAGCTTTATTGTTTATTGTTAGAAATTGAACACAACAGACGCTATTTTCTACTCCCTTCTATTTTTTTATGAAAACATGTTAAAAATGACGAAAAGCAAATTTAACAAATGACAAAAGTTGCGATTACAGTGCAGACGTATTTGATCGATCCATTTTTTGCATGGCTTTTGATCAGAGCTAATGTTACGTGACTTTACGAAATTATGGGGATATTTTTTGCACGCCATCCTCATTCAGTTGTTATATTCTAGTTTTAGTAACAGCATAAAAAGCACGAATGTTTTTTAACAGAAATCTTTTCAATGAAACACTTAAATGTACTGTTACCGTATAGTACCAAATATACAAGGATGTAACAATAAGTGATCAGATCCCTGAAAGGACATTAGTTTATTATCTCATTCAATATTTAAATTGGGTTTGTTCTTGTTATTCCGGTGTGCCTGCCTACGATGGGAAGAACATTAGTTGATCTTTGACTATCCGCCTAATAAGATTTTCTAGGTTCTAGGTGAATGGTTGTTAGGGCTTACCAATGTAAGTCGTTCCTGAGGCGCAAGTGCTGCCAACAATAATAATATGCCGCTTCCTCACCCACACAGGTCTTCGACTTTCAGGCTAATTCTTCCTGATTAGAGTGAGGGGTAGAGATATTAGTACTATTATTATTAGTATTATTATTTATTTTTTTTTGGTTGAAATTCTGGCGACCGATTCCCTGGCTCCGATTTTCAAGGTCGGTCGCTGGTGGTCGCTACTCCCCGGTATGATCTTCAGTTCCGAAAGCAGTGTATCTCATGCTCCACCGAGGGCTCCTATTACCAGTGCAACAAGCTTCACAGTATATTCTGAATGGAGTCTGCGGTGTTCGAGGAGAAGGTCTCAATATTTTGTCCCTTTCTCCTCCTCTTTCAAGACAATGTAGGTTTCGGCAGGAGCCGAGAACTCGATGACATTGTCTCGAGCTAGTGGTCAAAGAGGACTACATCAGGCTTATGAGCTGGAATCTGGAGCGTGGGAAATGAGTAGTTCCAATAAATTCGCCACTTCTCATTCCCCATAACGGACTCAATATCCCCCGGAGCGTATGGTAGCACTCTTAAAGTTAACGTAGAAGTGTTTGAGGTCAATGTTATTAATAAAACAATGCAATATTTTCGCAGAAACCTCACAGGCACAAAACAACCCACAAGTCGCTAGATTGACAGAGTATCACAATTGGCACGATTTTGACTGCATATATTTGCCGGGAAATATGAAAATATGTCGCATATGATAGAAGATTGTATATCATTTGACAAATGAAATATGAAATATCGAAAACAGGATGGTGAATCAACTACACGGCTGACACGACATGTCACGCACTTTGCAGTATAAACTAAAGAGAAAGCTGCTAGACAGGAATGCTCGATGCAACCAACATTAGATAAAATGTCATCAGTCGCCATTTTAGCTCCAAGATACTGGACAAATCTATGGGATTAACCAATTGCGGTATTCTGTCACTCTTGGGGTGACGCTGTATTATGTCTCCACCTTTAGACTACTTTCCTAACTAGTTATCTAGTTCAGCATGAATGCATTGATTCTCAAGCATCAATCCCCTATTAGGTGGTTAAACATTATATGTTAGTGTCATAGTTTATCAACATAGCAAATGACTCTAGAAACACTGATTTCATTGGATTAATTTACTTTTTTCAGTAACCTGTATATTAGATAGCATATTTCAAATCAACTCTAGAAACACTGATTTCATTGGATTAATTATCTCCTTTCAGTTACCTGTATATTAGATAGCATTTATTTGAAATCGGCATCACTTATTTTGACAGACAATTTTTTTGAGTAAACCAACCCCTTTCTTTGATACCACGTGACCTGATACCAAGATGTTTGTGACGAGTCCCAGATGTTGTTTGGTTAGTTCCCTCAATTCATGAGTATACTCAATTTTTATTAGGTTTACGTTCCCTTTCTGTCCATTCACAGTTGATTTTAGGATTATCATGGCTTCAAACAATTGTATGTTGTTTAAATACAAAAGATATATTATTCTCTAGTTAATGTATATGATCTAAGGAGTAAACTATCGGAATACGTCGGACTGAAAGTACCTTAACCAGATTTAGAAATCTTGAAGATATTTTTACCCCATAATTGAGGGCGATTATCCAGTTACTGAACCCTTTGAACTTGAACCACTTAAGCTTAAGGTGGGTGTAAGTGGTATGAGGGTTAATAAGCGTTAATAATTAAGGGCAAGGTAATAATTAAGGTAAACAATTTAACCGTGTAAGAGATATTTTGATAAAATACGGCAATCGGCGATACAAGTTATTTATTGTTGAAATTTGTTTGTTATTGATTGCATGTTGATATTGGCACAAGTATAAAAATATATACAGTAATTTCACTCGGCAAAATCTCTTTGATGTCCTTAAGTTTTGTTTTTTAACCCCCAAAAAGACCACTGCGCATACTGTCCAGGCACAGTCATGCGCATTAGTGACCGTTTTTGGTAGATATTGTAACAAAAGCACACAGGGTAAACGTCAAGTAAAGTAAATATCTTTAGAAAGTAACATCTGGCTCAAATAGATAGATTTTGTTGAACCATTTCTGGTTCTGTAGCAAAGGTGTCACTTTGGGGTCATAAATAATATTGAGAATTGTTCGAGCTTAACAAATTTACTAAAACATTTTATGGATGTCTAATCCGTGCACCCCTGGAGACGGAAGAGTTTTTAGTAGACAATGCGCCAAATATGCGTACTAAATAAGCCCAGTAAATTATAATGAATTATGGTGGTACTTGGAAGTTCTCGGAAATACGATCTTTTATATGTTCAGTTAAGTGTAAAGGCATAGGTCAACCAGGTTTTTTTAGGGGAGTTTTTCCTGGAAGAGTATCAATAGAGTAAGCCGTAACTCCCTCTCACTTTGAGACGAGGATAATATCTAAGGGTTTTAGGTCACTAGCTAGTAAACAGTATTTTGATTGGCCACCGTGACAGAAACAGGTCATGGTTCGCGGTACTAGACAGAGAGAAGAAACGTACTTTAACAACCAATGGGATTAGTGCATTTAAATTTCATAGCAAAGAAACTTTACTTGGAAAGTTTCGACTGAAGAAAAGTGAGTCTCCCGCGGCACGACTTCGCCACCGGTTTGGATTTATTTGGGGCTTCTCCCCACAGTAAGAGGGCACACCACCCAGGCAGGGTAAAGTACGTTTCTCGGGCTCGAAGTAGACGCCGTTAGTTGTTTTATATAGAGTCATTCAGTTTAGAGTTCATTAGTCTTGTATTCAGTCGTTTTCTTAGGTCAAATATCATTTCAGTAGTTCGCATTTCTATTTTGTTTACGTTTCTAAATTCTATTTATTTGTTATTAAAAACCCTTGCCTAAAAGTGCTGTGTTTTCGTGCAAATCCGCCCAACTACCCTCTCAGTGTTAGCACATAAGAAGTGTCCCAGGAATACGTCCCTACATCGAGATTCAGGATAAGATAACCCACGGTAAGTCAATACTCTTTTTATTCGTCAATCACAGCATATCTCGAACCCCGCGATAGATAAATCGATTCAGTAGTAAAACTTTAGACTCCCTTTCGAGATAACTGAATAATTAAGTAAGTTCCGCGAAGCCTGTAGAGTACAACGACCAGCCTGTTACAATATGCACAGGTCCGGACTATTATTTTTTGAAGAGTCAAAAGGGTGGCCTATAACAAAAAGTTATGTTGGCAGCTTATTGAACTGCTTTAAACAAATATAAAGTAATTTCTAATAACAAGATGAAAGCAGGTTATCTTTCTTCCTCCTTAAGAAACCTAAAGAAACTGAGAAATGAATTTTTCTCAGAATTTCGTTTACAAATGAAACAATATTTTGCAGCCATGTTACACACAATACAAAACACTTATCAAAATTACAAACAACCGCCTAGACAGACAAACGTATGCTGATTACCTGTAAAGCAAATGTGCGCCCATAGAATAGCGTACACCGGCCCATTCATCCCCTTCCACATCTCTACCAACGCGCATACTACCCAGGAGCAGACATGCGCATTAAAAACTTTTGTACAAAAAATTTAAAGAGTGAAATTTATATATCTTTATACTTGTGATATTGGTCTATTTACGATAATTTTGCAATGAGCTCACGCTACGAAGCGATACAGTATTGTAAAGGCTGTAAAATGTTTCAGCCTGTCAGAATCGTCAGCATCTACGATTCGGGTTTTATCCGTTATCGTGTTTTTGGTGGGCTTTTTGATGGTCTCTGTTACTCTTAGCTGCAATATGATTTATTGTGGGGACGCTCAGATGTAAAGCCTCAGCAACTCTCTGAAAAAATGAATCATTCATTAATAGTAAATATGATTAACAATTTTCGAAACATAATCCAGCATTTTGGACACTACCATTTTTTGAGACCGGGCTAAGGTCTCGGTATTTTAATTCTATGCACTACACACGGTTAATCAGTTAATTGGTTAGTTCTGAAAAGAACTGTTCATATTCATATCATACACTTTCAACTGATTCTGATACACAAAAATCACAAGGAACAGCTATAAAAAATGTCAAGCACAAAATATATATCAAGTTTGTAGTGGCGAGATACAGTGAAATACACCGTAGTGCCCTCTTTGGGTCTTTGCTACTACCTGTCTGACAATTATTGTCTAATTGACAGACAGATAACAGATAACAACGCCAGTCGAGGCATATTGCCCGTGGAGTAGTTGTTTTCGGCATCTCCTACCAATAATATATGTCAAGTGTTGTGTTAATCAGTTATTTTGTTAACTTTATCCAATAATTGCTGAGTCTCGGAAAGTGTGGTAAACTTTAAACAATAAAGTGTCCTAGTTTTACGATTGTAACACGACTCCTGATTGGGAATTTAGGAATCACATTGATAATATTAAGTTGTGAATATGACTTGATTGCAAAGTAATTGTAAATAGTTTAGTCGTCATTTCGTATTCGAAAATATAGTAATGTCACAGTAATTACGATACGTTGGCTGGTATTTTCATTATTGGAATTTGAAATACACAGTAACGGTACGAGTATGTATGGTAAACAAAACGAATATAGGTATAGTCTTTATAATCCAAATTGAAACTGCATAAAAAATTCCGATACACGACACACATGCCTAAACAAAGAGGTCGCCGTCGAAGTGCAGGTGTTTCTTTTGTCGGATTTTTTTTACAGTTTCAATTTACATTATAGAGACTATACAAAGCTCACGTCGAAATTATATTCTGACAGGAAAAGTACGGTTTAGTTTCTATTGTCTGTTTATTTTTGTGGGGTATTGTACAATTTGAATGTATGGCGTATACTGGGTGATTTTGATTTTAAATACAAGTTTCTTAATTATAGAATATTAAATACACCTATAGAGTTTATAGAGATACAATTACAGTTTTTATACAATCAGAGTCAGCTTCGCTTTCCGCATAATTTTAAGTCTATAGATTTTTCTCATACTAACCTCCATCACTGAACACGACTGATAGTTTATATACAAATGATTGTGTTTTACGTCGCCGAAATCAAGAAGTACTTTTTATTAATTTATTACATAGATCATTTGCTTCGATGATTTTTACAAATGACAGCAAAATAAGATGATAAGATTCCGACGTAAGAACAGCGTTTTGTTTTTCTGATCGATTCCGTACTTATAATGAAAAAACCAAATAAAACCATGAAGATTTAAAATTTATACTTAAAGTTAGTCCAAAAGGCATTTCAAAATACCATGCCATAAAAACAATTAAAGGACGGAATATTGAATATTTAATTTAATTGAAAGCTGGCTGAAAGCTTTGTTCTGTCCAAATAGAATAAAACAAATATGTCAACACTTTAACCGTTTTCAGCGTTTGCAAAATAAAACGATTTTTATGATTATAACAATTAATTATTATTAGTATGCATGTTTCCTATTTTTAATTAAGGGTTTTTAACATTTTACCATAAAATTAATTGCCTTACAGGGTGTTTTACTTTAATTTAAGACTATTTGTAAACCTCCCTAAAGAGTTGTAACTAATGAAGGAGAGTATTATACGTTTTTAAAAAGTTTGCATATTAAGACACATTCCCACAGTAGTGCGTAGTTTCACAAACATATCACCGCATCTTTCATTTATTCGCGTCGTGGAAAAATGGACGTACTTACTATATTCGCAGTATCGTTTGGTCGTTCACATTCAACGTAAGTAAATAGACCATAATCCATCGTTGTTTAGCTACAGGCGCTGACTCACCTGTTCGCGAAACCACAGACCATGGGAATGCGATTTAATGTACAAAAACTGGAAGCGCAAGTCAACTGTACAAAAAGCGTTGGCACCCGAGGAGGGGCGCCTAAAACTTCGTAAATAACAATAGTTCCGAAATGCCAGATTCTCTGGAAATGATGCTCTAACTAAAGCAAACACCCTGATATATACAAGGTGAATGATTCACCTGATAAACACTTAAAACAAACAAACAAAAACATGAAATGTAAATCCAGAACTAGATAACTTGAACTGAACTGAGTGATGCATGCAGAACCCCAAACTGGGCCTAGAGGGAATGACATGATACCTACTTGGATACTTTTGGTGATGTACCGAGGACTCTAACGGTGCTCCGTCCGTGTCCTCTGGGTATTGCCGGTGGATGTTATAGCTAGAAGTCTTTTCCTTGTTCCTTAAAACACTCACGCTGATGTAGTCAAGGCCAGCGTGAGCCTCGTGGCCGTTGACCGCGTCGAAGAGCGGGTTTTCAACTACAGCATTGCCTAGATCGTCGTCATACGAGGCAGACGCATTGTCTGAAGCTGAAATGACCTTTACTGAAATGCTGCCCATCAATCGGGAGTTAGTTTTACAATAAAAGGCGAGTTCGGTAGACGCCAATCACTAGTTTGATGGTTTATCGATTTCGGGGCACGTGCTGCGTGGGTGTGGGGTTAATTATAGTTTTTTATGGGTGGTTTGTTTGCACAGAGGGAAGGGTGGTTTAAAATAGAAAATGATGGCTCATTCTTGTCGTTCGATTACATTGCTGATACGATTTTAGTGCAGGAGTGCGCTTGGGAGATGTAAATCTTTTTAAATATGTTTCACAGTTTTGAACAATCAGAAAACCATTCGACACATTATTTTGCCTTTGGAAGTACATTAAAACCTGTAAAATATAAAAAATATATATTTATATAACAACTCAGCCCAATAACTTCCAACATTCTTCATAATTACATCAGTGTGACTATTACTGGCCTGCGATGATGGTTAAACACAATTTAGAAACAAACTCCTGCAAACGTTCTTTGCAGTATTTAAAATGCAAGAACAACTATTTGAAAGTAGTGGAAATGGATAAAGTGATAATGGATTTTTGATGTTAAATGTAAACTTTCTTGACTAATTTCAAGAATGCTTCCTCTGGCTTATTTAATCGATGGAATAATGTTGTGGAGAAAATAATTATCCATGCTAAGGGCCATTATTACTTAAAATTGTCAGTAATAGACATTACTCTATTGAAAAAGGCCTAATAAGCCGAAATACTAGTATATAAAGTTTTTCTATATATTTCTTGGAACATCTAAATGAGATCAATGTTTTTTTCAAAACAATTATTTTCAGGATGTTTCATAAAGAACCACCCACTTCGAGTATCCACTTTATTAAAAATTGCATTGTAAAAATATTCGAAATAATACTTTGTCTGAAGATTACAGGTAAAAAAAATATTCTCAAACAAATTTTTTGAGGAAGGTGCAAACGAAATATGTTGGATTATGGATTATTATGTTGCTTTAATGGGAGAATTCTGCAGGGATGAATATGGGTTTAGATACAATTGAAGATATGTATTCCACTTTAATCGTGAACAGTGGCTAATCCGACTATCAAAATAGGACTAGGATGCTAGGAAATTTACAGATGCTATTGAGGGGTGTTTATTAATTTCCATTGATAAGACAGCCAAATTTTTAACAGTTTTTTAAATACCTTCTTTGTCATGATAAAATGTTACGAAAACAACTTTTCACTGGAAGTATCTTGAACTAAACGCAACGTATATAATTGGGAATACTTAAAAAGCAAAGAAATCTGAATGAAAATGATATTTCTGCAAGAAAAAACGAAAAAACATTATGAAAAATTCATGAACGAAGTTTTCAGTGACAAGAGTAGAAACGCAGTATTTTACATTAAGAGAATCACTTTTCGTAAATTTTTGGTATACTGGAAAAGTTGGAAATAACTTTGAATCCTATTACTATTTAAGTTCAGAAATTAAACTATTTATTTTAATTACAATAACATAACAATGTCTAAACGGGCCAAATTTATAAGTTAAAGGATTAGTACAATAAAAGCTAATATAATTAAAATAAAGCCTTGATAATTGTGCTGTGGCGATGAGGAGATTAAAACATTTCTTTTACTGCTATTAAAAATTGATAATTTTATTAGAAAAATTGACGTCATCAAGAAATGAAAACTAGTACTGCAGAAAAATTGTAATACGTTTGCATTAGAAATACAGCTTTCTTGTATTGTTTAAGTGACGTCAAAAAAATTATGTTCTACTGATTTGGTTTTTGCATAGACATATTCCAACTCAAAAACTAAAATGACAGTTAATATAGATACAAAATCTACGGAGTAATTCTTAGTTTTGAATTTTAAGTTGTGTATTATTTCTAAGTGTATTATTAGTGATTGACCAAAATTAATGATGTCATCAAAATATGGTAAAATTAGAAGAGAAAGTTGATGAAATTGATGATTGATGAATTAGATGAAAGTTATTAGATGAACTTCTTTAATCCAATTTCAATTTATGGAACCTCATGAGTGCATATCTGAGCTTGATTTTTCTAAATTTCTAGTAACAAGACTGTTAATTTTGCCCACATTTCGGGACTCCCACAGGGTTCCATTCTGGGACCATTAATATTAGTTATACCTTACAGTTATATCATTACATTGTTACAAAGTTGTATGTATAATATTTCTCGTCCTATACGTATATTAAGGTCTGTTCGCAAGAATGTCTAGCTTGGTGTTAATGTGAAAGATTAACATCCGTTGATATTTGACTGTCCTCCTAACTAATGAGGCTTTCCAGGTTTTCCTCATTCCAGAACTGAATGGTGGTTAGGTCTTTCTCAGGGTATTTTCTGAGGCGCAAAGTCTACTGAATGCCCCCCCTCCCCCACACAAGCCCCAGACTTTCGGGGTAACCTACGAAAAATGTACCAATATTATCTAAGTATCTAACTCTCATAAGAATTTATCTGTGTCTTCTATCTTTAACTCTCCTTTGATACAAATTTTTGGATTATGTACCAAGAGGCAATTTACTCCAGTTTGTGTTATTTGTGAAGTATTTTCAAAATTTTGATACGCTTTTCAGATCTACATGGAAACAGTATCATAAGGTCTGGTCGAACCAGTTGAGTCTCTCCACGTAGATGGTCAGTTCCATGTCTTGAAACTTAGAACTAATGGTTGGGAAATCCTTGAATTACAGCATCTAGGTCCCATTGTGTCTTTTATGAATTCCAGCAAAAAAGGTGATGATGTCACTTAAGAGAATTTCCATTAAATTGACCACAGTAGGTCAACGTTCTCCCAGTATGAATTTTAAAGGGATGTCAGGGCCAGTCATAATGTACTTTGAAAAGTTTCTTCTTATTGACAGTTTTTGCAGGGGGACGTTCAACTTAAGTTTTTCCTTAGTTGACTAGTTCAATGCTGTCTACATCTCTGTTAGGGTACTTTAACCAATCCCTGGCAAAATGACAGCAACTTCCTTCATCCAGTAGATTTTTAAATCTCTTGTCAGTGTCTTCTTTAATCATTTGTATCGGATAGTGTATTGTATAGTGGATTGTGATATTGTATTGTGTCGGATAGAAATGTGCTATAGAGGTGTTACTAGCCACAATTTTTTTTTTCAATTAATATCGTTACAAGCAGTATATTATGAGAGATCACGATAGCTATGATTTTCCCATTATAAAACAATTTGCGATACGATTTGCAAACTCGCTGGTGGCCGCCTTCGAAAAACGCTTTGTTTGGAATTTGTTGCGAAGTAATAATCATTAACCGTGCGGCCGTTCTTTATATAGAACAAGCTTTTGATAAAGAGCCGAGGGTGCGTGCATTCCGCGTATGTTATAATTACACTGATATCGATTAAATATTTTTCCACCAGGCAAAAGGAATGGGAAATTCTTGGAAGTTTATAGTGGATTTAAAAAGTTAAAATTTATTGGAAAAGTGCACGCTTCACCCACATAATATTACTATGGCAGTTTTTAAAGCAACTGCTTTAGTTAATATTTTTTAAATCTTTTCTCTAGTTTTTGAGGATCTCTAGGTAGAGATCCAATTAGAATAAGAGAAATAAAAAGTGAGAGAGTGAAACAACATGCTAGAGAGTACGGAAAAAGTTTAGTATCCTAATATTATATTTTTTATATTGATGAAATCTGAAAAAATTGATAAATCGGTTTGCAAAAAGCCTTTGCTTCATTGTTTGAGCTGATACCATTCACTTTATTCATCATATTTGGCAGCGGTGACTTTTGGATGCCCCCTAAAGTAAAAACTGTCTCAAAAAGACGTTAATTTTTTTCAACACATCCAAGAACAAGCGTCTCGAATACTGAAATTTGACATTTTGATATTTTTAAAAGTGGTAGTGTCGGCAAAGTGCATTGAAAAACAAAGCGAGTATTTTGAATTAAAAAGTGGCAATAACCAACAGTTTGAAATTTGTCCTTTTTGAAGTGCCAACCATAACCATCCTGTGATGTTTCGTCTATTCCACTTCTTCTTAAAAATGTTACCTGTTCAACATTAAGCCTCCTCTTCTTTCAATCTTTCCCTCCTCTTCAGCCTAGTGCGTTGCTCTTTCTCGCCTAGATGGAGTTACTTATGACCCATGCTTAAAACGCAAATTGAAGTGTAATATCCAAGCCACTCTTGGTACGGACCTATCTGCCACTGAGGAGATCTAATAGATCGAAACGGCTATCTGTCGTTTGGTATTAGAAGTATCTTACCCTGATGCGGTGATGATGCATACATCTCTGTCTATATATTTTGCATGTACATGAGGGATGTCCACAGGAACTGGTATTTTTCCTTGATTATAAATTGAGTACGGTATATTTTCTAAAATGTGATTTGAAATATGTATGACGATTCTGTATGATTGCGGTTTAACTAGAAGCTGAAGTAACTAAACATATGTGTCTTTTTCTTGTATGTTTAAATTTAAACATTATTCTTCCGCATATTCGGTACTTTGAATCCTGGAAGCAATAAAAGGATTGTATTTAGTTTTAACAGCCAAAAAACTCGGAACATGCGAAGTAACAGCAATCTTTATTTTATTACTGACGGTGAGTTATAACTACGAAACGGGGTTAAATTATGCAATTGTGATCGAGCTCCAGAGTAGTCACGAGAAACAGGAGAATTGTTAAAAGACCCCGGAGATAAATTATGTCCATTTCTCTTGTTTTTCGCTCCTTTCAGCAGAGGATTTTCCTAGAACATCAGATTTACTTCCTCATTCTAATTGCATTTCTCATCCTTTGTATGCATGTGTTTTGAAACACCGATCGGTGGTTTAAAAGCCAAAGTTCATAAATTGCATTATTTAGTAATCTATTTCAAGTCGATAAAAGCTATAAATTCAGTTTTTAGTGGAAGCGCTCGGGATAGAAACGTGCTGAAATAATCAAACCAAAATCTAGTGCGCTGCTAGATTACTCGTTGCCAAAGTCGGAGGTGGGTAGTATTATATAATTCTACCCACCTCCTCCCACCTTCGTTAGGCGTTATGGATATACTTGTAATCTTCCTATAGCTGCTTCCTTTACTAAAACATGTGCATAAAAATTATGTATTTACTCCCCTCTATCGGTATTTGTTCAATTTATATGAAAATTCAAATTGGAATATGCACGTTATAAAACACATCATATAAGCTATAGTTTTCATATATCCAGTACGTAAGTTTGTCAACAGGAAAACAATTAATCTAATATTTACCGTAGAATACAGATATCTTTGATATTGTTTCTCGTTTCGGGGTTCTAAAGATAAGCCTAAGATGAGACTTTTATACAACAGTACAAATCTTTATTTAACACTGCCGACACAACACAACCCTTCTTGTGCAATATCTAAATAATTACACACCGAAAACTCTTCGAAAATCGCACTTATTTCACTTAAGTATTGCTTCTTATCTTGATCGCTGCCTGATTAAAAACTGACTTCCTAGCCGGCACGCCGCTGGCTTTATATAGGTAAACTAGGCTTCTAGATCTTCGTAGAAATTTCCATCGAATACTCACGAATAATCCGCATACCAGGGCAGTTCAGTAACTAATCCACAGCCAAGTTATACGAGGGATATTCGATGAGTACCGCTCGTGACATCCAGGAAATGTGGGCAAAAGGGCCTATCTCCTTTATTTGCAGGCGTAGAGGGTTGAGACTTCGCCCTTGGGGGGGTTGTCCCTGGCACCCTCAGAGGCTGTGTTGCCAGATTGTGCACCATTTTCCTAAGGCTGGGGAGAATGTAGATTTGGCAACGCAGCACTCGGGCATTGTGTCGGCGATTTTGTAACAATGTGAAATGGAATTTCCTTCTTCTCGCCAAGAAACTACATAAACTTGAAAACATTATATACAAGATGAATTATATAATCATCAATAACATTTTTGACATAATGTAATCTGAAACTTGTATCATTTAAAGTATCTACTAACATTAAATTCAAATGTAATAAATATTCTTTAAAATGTTTTATTGGTAAAATATCAAAGAAAACAATCAAGAAAGCTCATTTCCACTAACTTTAAGTCTTGTATTTCCTAAACCGTAAAAATGCATCGATTAAAAAATGAAAAAAACCATAATAAATGATGGTGTATTTGCCAGTGCTAATAATTCAGTGTTCAGTTAAAAGGTATACAGTTCAGGTAAAAGGTATAAATGAAACATAAACTCAACATCCCTCGGCCTACACCATCAGTTAAGCGCTTTAACACCTACAACACTATAAAAGTTAAACTGAGAAAATCATAGAATTGAAATTCTGTTCCGTTATCGCACACTAGTGATTGGCGCTTACCGTAGGAAAGCAACTCTCACCCGTACTGTCCGTCCCGTCCAGCCCGGAAGATGACTGCATAGATGTGACGAGCGAATCTTCTACCAAGTGAGAGTCAAACACTATGCTGTCTACGCTTCTATTAGTGCCAAGGATTGAGCTCGTGCCAGTGCCGTTTACGCTATCTGTGCTGGTACATGCGGACAGTTACTGACTATGGAAATGTCTTGGCCGAGGTCCAGAGATACCGCACGAATAAATAGTCCAGTCAACAGAAACAACTTTTCAAAGGTAACTTCATCACGAAACCATAATCGGTGAGAATACGATGTAATATGCAGAATTCAAATCTAAGTATAATAATACCATTTTGACTATTTCCTTGAAAATTAAAATTATACTCTAGTGGGACCGGCAGAGTAATGATACCCTGTTCCTTCTTCCATACAAATCTTAAACTTTCGGCAAATTCTAGTTAAATTGAGGTACTATTATTATTATTATTATTATTATTATTATTATTATTATTATTATTATTATTATTATTATTATTATTATTATTATTATTATTATTATTATTATTATTATTATTATTATTATTATTATTATTATTATTATTATTATTATTATTATTATTATTATTATTATTATTACTATTATTATTATTATTATTATTAATAATATACATTGATATATAGAGCCGCCTGACACGAGACTTAATTTAGCACTGAATTCAGTATTCAAATTGCGCGCGCAGATTTTAGCGGACTTGGATGCTAGAAATTAGACCATGTTCTAATTTCTTGGACTAAATCAGCACAGAATAGATACACTACTGCGCATCTATACTGTGCTGATTTCGTTCAAGAAATTAGAACATGTTCTAATTTCTAGCATCCAAGTCCATCTGTAAGTAATCTGGTGAATCTGTTCGGTCTTCGTTCAGCATTGCCTTCGAATCATTTACGTAGTTCTTTGGTCAGCTGAATGAAGTTCGATGATGGAGAAAAAAGAACATTGTATTTAAAAGGAAATGTCAGCAACTACTCTGCGAGAAAAATCCCCAACCAGTATTCAATTATACCTGCAATACTATCTATCGCCATACTAAACTTAACTTCGTGTTATTATGCTTACTTTTAAATTATTCATACATGTCACGTATTCTCTTTGATTATGTTACTTATTGCGAAGTTCTGAACTGGACTAAAAATTCCAATCAAAAGCTGGCGGTATTTGGAGGCCATCTCGACCCCGGTCGTAAGGTCTCGGATTTTACGGCAGAAATTTCATGAGGAATGTAATGGGTGGAAGCAAACTTTGTTTTATCAGGCAGAGTTCGAAGCTGATTTTCAGGTATGATAACTGGTTCGCGATATTTTAGCATTGTTTCGCACCGAGGCAGGGCGCCAGTCGATGCGTAGTTCAAGGTTTAAGGTCAAATTAACCCACGCAATATTCTTACGTATATACTGATCATAGAAACATCTGCATTTTTAACCTTGACATATCAGGGGACGAGACTATTCAAGTATTGATTGTTCTTCCTTCTGTAAACTATCAGAAAATTTATTTGGAAACTAGCTATCGTTTGTTGTAATTTTATCGTCTAATTGTTCTCTATGTATATGTATCAGAATAGCGTAGATTAAACTTGAACTAGTACTATATGTACCATTTTCAATAGGTAAACCATCCACATAATTTCAAATTACATTTGACTGGATTCGACGTAATTAAAGTTAGAACTGATTAATAATGCATATGATTTTATATCACAAATTGCGTACAGAAATTTCTTATACATAATTACTGTAGCTACGTGTTAATAATTTTGATATTTATTAAGCTAGTGACCAGAGCACGAACAAGAATCAGCTTCAAACTCGCACCAACAATATACATAATAAGTTGCATAATTAATGAGAAAACTTTTTACTTAATTACCTTATCTTACTTGCACTTTCATGCCATATTATAATTGCCTGTTTTTATTATAAAGTTTTCGAGTACCTATCAACTGAACAAAGTTTGCTTACTGAATTCAGAACGATGTGAATACATTAGTGACCTTCGTCGTGACATGTTCAATAGACAGTAAATAAAAAGTGCAGTGACAGGAAAGAAAGGTGTAGATACGGAGATAGGAGCTCATAATATGATTGACAAGGATCAGGTAGTTTTTGTACGATATAAAAAGTGTATTTTGTGTCGCCGCTACAGGTTTCAGCGAATCCAATGCCTCATGCATATTGTGCTGCGAATTCTTGGGATATCTAACGATATTTTAACTACTTGTGCAAAGGGTTAATTTTAGAAAGGCCACTTTAAAGTTTGTATATTTTTCCACTGTGGCAATAATAACAAATAACAGTTTATTAATTCAAATAGTTTGCAAACTTTAAGCTTGGTTCTGCGGTTACCTATAAAGTTAGGAGTAGATAATGGAAAAAGTTGAAGTACGGAAATTTAATAAGTTATAACATGTTTTCTTTAGAGGAATATTTTTGGCTTTCTTAGGCTGAATGTTTAAATTTTAGATATATTCAGAATGTTTAAATAGTTTAATTAAAAGTACATATCTTAGTTTAATACTTTTGGCCAAATACCTACATGTATTGTCTGTAAACAATAGTTGTTATAATAGTTAAAGTAAACTGTAAACTTAACTTACACCAACGTAGTTTTCCACATAATACCACAACACTATACTGCACTCATGCAGTAATGCAGTATAGTGTTTTGGTGTTATGTGGAAAATTACGTCAGTGTTAGCTTCACACCAAAGGTTTCAACCCCCTTCAAAAGAACACTAAACTTGATATTTTCTGGTCACCTATTAAAACACATACAGATAATGAGACCTATTTTTTGTTACATCGATTTTGTCTATCTATCCACCAAAATGTGAAGTGATAATGGTTCTGTATTTAATTCATTCAATATAAAAAATCAAGAAGACCAAAATAATGTGACTACACACACTAAAACAGTCACTATAAAAAATCAAAGAGAGAAGAATTAATTTTCTCTTTAGAGCACTATTTTTTGGCTTTCTTAGACTGAATTGTTTAAATTTTAAATATATTCAGAATACTAGTTGTTATAATAGTTAAAGTAAAGTGTAACACTAAACTTACACTGACGTAGTTTTCCACATAACACCAAAACACTATACTGCACTCATGCAGTAGTACAGTATAGTGTTTTGGTGTTATGTGGAAAACCACGTCAGTGTTAGCTTCACACCAAAGGTTCCAACCTCCTTCAAGAACATTAAACTTGATATTTTCTGGCCAGCTATAAGAACACATATAGATAATGGGACATATTTTTTGTTACATCGATTTTGTCTATCTATCCGCAAAAATGCGAAGTGGAAGTAATGGTTCTGTATTTAATTCAGTCAATATAAAAAATCAAGAAGACAGAAACAATGTTTTCTTTAGATGAATATTTTTTGGTTTTCTTAGACTGAATTGTTTAAATTTTAGATATATTCAGAATATTTAAATAATTTAATTATAAGTACATATCTTAGTTTAATATTTTTGGCCAAATACCTAAATGTATTGTCTGTAAATAATATTTGTTATAATAGTTAAAGTAAACTGTAACACTAAATTTACACTGACGTAGTTTTCTAAATAACACCAAAACACTATACTGCACTCATGCATTTGCAGTATAGTGTTTTGGTGTTAGTGGAAAACTACGTCAGTGTTAGCTTCACATCAAAGGTTCCAACCCCTCTTCAAGAACTAAACTTGATATTTTCTGGTCACCTATAAGAACACATATTGATAATGGGACCTATTTTTTATTACATCGATTTTGTCTATCTATCTGCAAAAAAGTAATAATGGTTCTGTATTTAATTAATTCAAAATAAAAATCAAGAAGGCAAAAATAATGTGAGAATAATCCCTAATTTACCAATAACCCGATTGTTTCTGAATGTATGTGTATATTGTCTTATTTCTTATCCAAGAGTGGGTACTGCTTATAGTAAAATTTGTAATTAGTTGATATATTCTTCTAGAAATAGAAGGATAATACTAAGCTGCTACTTTATATTCATAAATGCATTATTTTATGTTATGCTGAGGCAACTGTGGACTCATAATGAACAAATCAATAAGTTTTTTTAGAACTACGTCCACCTGCAGGCGTCGTAATTAATACAGCTTTAACATGCAAGAGGCTTTATTATACCTAAGCACATAAAAAGAATATTTTATTTCAGCTTTGTATACCTTTCCTCAGATATTCTCTAGCAACGTGGATAAAATTCTGTTACATATTTAATTAGGCTGAAAAATACTCCACTTTGAACTTTTATTAAAATCAGAATTCATTATACAACATTATTTTGTTGTACGCGTTATTTAAATAACGCGCAAGGACCTAAATTTACCGTTCCTGTGTACAGATAAATCAAAACAAAAAATATGCCTCTAAAATTGGAAGAGGAAGAAAAGAGTCAATGAATAAGAGCATTAAGAAGCGGAGTTTCACTTCATTTATACCGGGATATCAAAAATTATCTTGGTCAAGGGTGGTTGTGGAATGTAAAACGTGTGTCTTACTTTAAATTTGAAATAATTATGTCACTGTCACACTGACATCATCAATAACCTACAAATTTCATACCTATTTATTTCAGTTGTAAAACAATAATGAACTCAAATTATGAAATAACGGTTTTAGTAACAAGAAAAACTAAATTACAGTAATTGTTGGAAATGTCCCCCGTTTTGTTCGATGCACAAGTTGACGCGCCTCCTCATGCTGTGAAAAGCGTTTTGCAGCATTTCTGGCGTTATGGTTGCACATTGCTGAACAATTCTTTGTTGCAGTTCTTGCAAATTATTTACCGGAGTTGCGAAAATCTTGTTTTTTAAGTAAGGAAATATAAAATAGTCCATAATTGTCAAACAAGGTGATCTCGGAGGAAACTCAACTTCTGTATGCAAACTTATCAGCCGGTCATCAAAAACTCGCGGAGGAACGCAATATTTTCTCGTGTAGTATGTGCTGTTGCACCGTCATGCTGGAAATAACCGTACCGAAGTTTAACGTTTAACTGTTGCGCAAATTCAGCCAAAAAGTTGTGTCTGTACCTTTCTGCGTTGACGGTGAAATCGAAAAAAATTGGCCCAATTATTCTTCTGCGAGAAACTGCCATCCAAACACCAATTTTTTGAGCATGTAGTGGCGATTCAGTAAAAACATGAGGGTTATCATTGCTCCAGATTCGCATATTTTGAGAATTGATGTATCCCGAAAGGTGGAACCACGTTTCGTCAGAAAAAAAAGTTAAGTCCAGAAGATCGTCATTCATTAAATTATTGACAAACCAATGGAAGTAAGCAAGGCGTCTGGGGTGGTCTGCGGGCAGAAGAGCTTGATGTGCTTGCATCTTATATGGATGCATGTTCAAGTCTTTCTTTAAAATCTTATGACATGTTCCATAAGAAAGTCCAATTTCCTGAGAAAGACGTTTCAAAGGTTTTGCAGGCTCCTCTTCCATACGTTGACGAACGTCATTGACAACTTCTTCTGTACGAACTCTTGGTCTACCAGCACCTTTTTTATGAGTCATACAACCAGTTTCGCGAAACACTTCAACACAATTTGTAAGGCACGCATAAAAATTGTCCGGTAATATTGCCACGTTTGGGAAGTGCTCTCGAAAATTGTCCAAACACAAACGTTGACTGTATTGCCAATTTCCATTAACTAGCGCACCCGTTCGAAAATAGGCTTCAATCATGAAAATTTCGTGCTGTGTGGTGAGAGGCATGATTCAAAAACTGGATTAGAACATTTCAGCACAATGACTTGACAGATTCTGACACAACAAAACATATTCAAAAATTTAAAGTAAGACATACGTTTTACATTCCACAACCACCCTTGACCAAGATAATTTTTGATATCCCGGTACTATTATTAGAACACCCTTGCGTAAAAACTGCTTTTTTATTTTAGAATTAAATAAAAATAACAGAAATTAAAATTTTTACAGTTATGTTACGAAGAACTTATGACAAAATTAAACTTGTCTTGTAACGGGCACTTTTCTTCAAATTAAGGTTATATTTAAGTCTCCTCAAATATCAATGAATCTTCACAGGTTGGGAAAATTTATAACATTTAATGGTTATGGAATGGTGAATACAGTGGCGCACTTAGATTTTGGGGTAAACCTAATCTTGGGCGGGGTTAAAAAAATGTTCTTCTCTTCCACCTACATTTTACATTATAATTATTAAACAATGATTTTAGAGGAACCGCGTAAGTGTGAAATGTACATTTTTCCAGTTAGTAGTAGTGAGAAACACACCGAAGTGCCCTCTGTTGGTTTTTGCTTCTATCCTCCTGACAATTATTTTGTCTAATTGACAGACAGATAGCGGCCTGCTTTTCCGTAGGAGCCGTTATAGTAGTCACCTCTATTGTCGTTGAGGAAGAAAATCCTACTTGTTTAAATAATAATAAATAATAATAATAATTTTAATAATCTTACTTTTCCAGTGTTCTGTAAAATATTACGAATTCTTATTGTGTCTCAACATGAAATGGTTAAAATAGAACTGACATCATCTCGTTACACAACGGATTCTAAACCATTTTTAAGGTAGTTTCCCTTTTATTTAAAGGCCGCAAAAACGATTCCGTCTCGGAACTGATATATGCCTTCTACCTTTCCTCTATACATTTATATGGGGCAACGTATTGGCTGTGACAAGGCCTTACTGGGCCTATTCCTCTTCCCCTGTTTATTTCCAATCTCAGAATCACGTATACCGGGCCCAGTTTGCTATACATAAATTCGATAGGCTAGACGAATTTCTGCGTAAAACTGTTACAAATTCCTAACAATCGGTTATCTGCGCTGGGTGTTGAATATTTTTACATACATATTTTTTGCGAAGGGCACTACCCTGGACTGTAATGTGGCATATTATATTAATTCAATAGTAAGCCCAGTCGCGTACGATTAAAATTGTTGACATACATTTATTTCATTGCAAAAATATTCACCTAGTCAGTTTTTATCATACAAAAAGATAAATGGTATATATAAACCGAAGAATACTTTTGCTGCAAAATCAGTGAACATTTTTAGAAAAAACTGACTTGAGAAAATATTGTCCAGGTTGTGTTCAATAAGTGTTGTTACACCCTGTATATTTTGCATACTATTTTAAATAGCATGTTGCTGTTTGATATTTGTTTCAACCATTGACGGTAGTCTTTCGCAGCTTAGCTATATTGTTGTATGAAAAATACAGTTCTAAACTGCTTTTTACTGTATTCGCAATAGTACTAGCAAATGAGGTAGTGGATTTAATGCCTAGGAAGCATAATAGTAAACACCTAAATCAAAAGTATGGTGAGCTGTTCCCTCCATGACAAAACACTAAACTCTGTTCCGCGATCTATGTGAAATATTTATGGATTCCATTTGAAAAGCGTAATCCTTACAAACCCTCGTATACCAAACATGAGTTAATCGTTAGATATCCCTTAGTTACAGTGCCGCAAATTCATAAACCCGGTAAAAAATGACCATGCAAAAATAGAGAATGGGAAAACATAATAAATCTGGACTAGCATGCATCTGTTGATGAAAAAATAACAAAAGATTTAATACAGTTTATCCGGATCGCGTATATACGGCTGACAGATTTCGACGCGGGTTTTTATCAGGTTTAACAGTGGCGTAGTTGTAATTTGGGGCGAGGGTGATGGGAAAAAGGTAGGTAATATTTTAGAGGTGTTTATGGCCATGGAGATATGAACTCACCTACGCAAGGGTTGTGATTGACCATGCTGAAGATGCGATCACACCTCTTCTTCATATGGTTGTTGGGACAGATACACCCAAACATAGGGGATTTACGTAGGTTCGTCCAAGCCTCGTAGCAGAGGTCTCTGTGAATAAAAATGTTGATAACATAATAAATACTAGGAATATAACAGAAATAAAAGTAGTCAAGTTGATTAAAACTTCTCTAGATCATGCTTAAATACCCGTCAGGGAAAATAATATGGTGTTTTATGTAAAGCTCATTAATTTTATATGTTTATCATAACGATAACAAACATATTTATATGTTACAAACTTACAAACTTGTGTTTGTTTCTAAATACTAGTACAATATACGGAGAATTCTCAGTAGACCTTATTGCAATTACTCGATTCATCCTGCTAACAATATCACAAACTCATTAGTTTTCTAAAAGGATAAACTATTTATAAATAGGTACTAAAATAAACTCAATAATAATAATAGCCTTTGCTTTGTGAAGCAACCGAGATAAATAAATTCTATTAATTCTGTGAGAGGCAAAATAAGCAAAACGCAATTTAATGAAAAATTAAAGAAAATATGCAAACTGCCGTAATATTCGCTTTATATTAAAAAGGAACAATTAAGACCTTTGGGATATTACGCGCAGATTGGGAAACAAAAGAATTGTGGTTTATTTTTTCTCTTTCAACGATAATTTAAAATAAAACAAAAATATTTTGATAAAGTACCTTAATTGATTTCTACTTAATTAAATGAATACGACAGGTAATAAGTCACCCCTATAGTAATTTTTCACGAGATTCTGACTCTGTTTGAGGTTCTAATTCAACCACAACTATTAGTTTGCACCCTTTATACGAATTTGAATAAAAAGATGTAGGCTAGGAGACCAAAACCGTTTACGTCTGCAGGACACTATCTCCTAATTCTATCTCGGCCAAAAGCCGCTCGATGGGCCGGCTTACCTGTCGTCCATGCGACATCTGTTATCTCGCACTTTGCAGTTGGCTTTGAAGTCCTCGTATAGCCGGATACACTTCTCCTCCTGCTGGCAGACAGAGAGCGCGTGGTTACACGTCGGCAGGGCGTCCACCGGGTAAGGGTCCTTCTCTGCAACAAAGCCAGGGTCTTTTGTTATTTCCGGTGTAGTCTGGTCATGGGATGGGAGGGTAATGGGGGCGGGTGTAATTAGTGAAACTGGAAAGTTCCTGCTGATACTGAAAGTTTTATTTAGTAGAATCCTACATTGGCCACAATAGGTTAATATAATAACCGGATCAATAGGATTGGAAAGATACAGGTACATTTTTAAGACTAATTTTATAAATCGGTAAAATTAATTTAATAATGATTTAAAGTACTCAATCTCACAGCTAATTTTATTACTACAAACAGGTTCTGATTATAAGGATCAGAAATTTTTGTAGGTGTAAGCTATTTCATTCAAGACACATTTGATCGCAAGCAAATGGTATAGGCCTGAAATAAAGGTTAATTCCAGGTTAATTTCTTAAACTGTTGTTGATAACAAGACTCTTGGCTGGTCGTGGCGGAACGCTGAAGACTATGTAGATCGATTAAAGAACCGTATTCCTATGTAGGCTGATTATGACTTTGAATATTATAACTTTGTAAACTTTGCATATAATTCAAAGATTTTGTTATATTTATTATTACTTCTAACCAAAATTACCATATTTCTCGTATATGAGTTTGTAATCGAAGAATATATAACCGTGTTAATTATAAACAACACATCATGTGCAAATGCGTTGAAAGATTTCGTTTTCATTAAAACAGAATCCTAAAAAAGTCATGTTAGATAATAAAACAGAATTTCTCCGATCTAGATTTTCGTTTTCATTGAAAGAGAATCCTGAAAAAAGTAATATCTACTGTGTAAAGTTTAGTTAGTAATGTAAAATAAGTATAACGCGCCAGTTACTAAACAACAAAAACTGCACCATTTACACGAACGTTTCTCTAACCACGTAAGCATAATCTGTAACTTTTTAGTTTTTTGGTTTTCAGGCTAAGAAAGGTAAAAATCGCGATTAAAGCAATAGCAATAAGCTTTTCAGATTTTTAACAGACAAATTCCTTAAATTAACTTCCTTTACTGTGTAACGGCCAACTCAAAGTTGATACTAGGCAGTGTAATTTCGTGAACACTATTTATGAAAAATAACATTTCCGGCCGTAAATGATGTAGCAGCGAAAACTGCAAGCGCTCATTATACGAAAACTGGAAGTTTTAATTATATATGTACACATGTTGGCAGCTTCAGGGTTGGTTCGATCCAGAACAAGAGAACCTCTCGAATAGTTGAGTGTGTTTCTTGACAAGTGTGATTATAACTTCAGGGACAATTAGATGTATCGCGTGCATTAGCAGTGGCGGGGAAAATTTACTTAATTGGAATGGATTTTAAAACATGAGTATATATTATTAACTAAGACATTCAATAATACTGATCTCTACCTGTCATATTAATCACAAGAATTTGCCCGAACGCCTAAAGGTGGAGTGTCAATCAGGCGACTGCAGCGGCTACAGCCGCGCGGCTGGAGACGCGCGACTTTTGCAGTACGACTGCAGCGGCCTATACGAGTGTCAATTGCGCGATTTCGGCCGCTTTCGCTTTATAAAGTTTCAGTTTGCAATAGACTATCATTGAGAAAGCAGTGGCTTTGTGGTGCTATTTAGAAAATGAAGAAGAAGGGGAAGAAGAACTTTTATTATTATTACTTGCGGATTCTTTACGAAGCAGCCCTCATGATATTTTTTGTACCCGAGGAGAATGATACCAACCAAAAATATGATACCTTGATGGTTTTGCCAATGCCGTTGATGGTTGTGCCAATGCTGAGGGTTCGACGTCAGAGAGGCATTTACTCGTTATTTCAGCAGTCAAGAAGGCTCACTTTCGTTGCAAGAAAATAGAGTTAATCAAACCGATACTTCTAATAATACATAAATATTTTTCTTAAATTTTATCACTAATTTTTGTTGTCATTATTTAGTTAAATTTCAATTAAAAATCATATTTGTTTTATTTGATTACCTGATTGCTTTAAAATGTCTGCAATTTCCTTCCACATGTTGTCTTTTATATTTTGATTTTTATAATGAATGTTCTTTGGGTCATATAAACTGGGATGTTTATCAGTCATTTTTCGTTTAGGAGTCATCCATTTATCTTCAAAAATTTTACCAAAACACGTGGTTATAAGTAAATTTGTTATAAACTGTCGCGGCGACTGAAGCGGCTAGACTGCTATTTTGGCAGACGCGCCGCCACAGCCGCTTCAGACGCTTCTGTCGTCACGCTAAAGTCGCGTAATTGACAACGCGTTCATATATTTACACGTAAACCAGTGACCGATGCAAAGTCGCCAGAGTCGCGCGTCTCCAGCCGCGCGGCTGTAGCCGCTGCAGTCGCCTGATTGGCACTCCACCTTAAGACTTTCGTGGGAGAAAGGGCGGCGTATTATTATTCTGTAGAATGAATTAATAGACCACTCAAGTTGGCAAGCAGTAATAATCATTTAGTACGAGAATGAGGGGCACGTAGATAACGTCAAAGGTTAAAAAATATTAGAAGCTGGGATACAAAAATAATTATTTAGAAAAATTATATATCTGTGAATAAGTTGTCAGTATGAATAAAATGTAATGGTTACACAGGTTTAAATAAAATAGAAAGTTTGTCTTGATTTGACGATTGAGGAAACGTATGTTGTGGACTAGTCTTGTTGAAGAAATTTCACCCTTTCACATAAGTACAATTATAATATTACAAGGACTGCAAGTAGAAATATGTGCGGTAATCCTTGTGCCTCAATAAATGTGTAAAACTAAGATATAAAATATAAAATGTAGTTAATTAAAGATTAATTAAGAATGTATGATAATAAGTTGGTGCTTTAGAAACTAAAGAAATAATAATGTGTAAGGAAAATACCAATAAGGATAATAGAATTACTTTATGTAGACCAATTCAGTGACTAGTTGATGGTTTTGTGTCCAGATGATGTTAAATGGGTGAACGAAACGAGTCTCGAAAGAATTATAATATAGTAATCCTTAGAAACACACTTGACCCTTGTAACATATTTATTATTAATTGTATAAAATTGTGTTCGTCATATTATTTGAATACAGCTCATTTAATCCTGAATTTCAGCATAAAACTCGTGCTCAACGGCATGAAAGGACATTTACTACGCTCCACATCACGTTGTTACGATAAGCAGAGAGACGTTCAATTTCAAAAGTGCAACGAATATCCCAGAAATATACGGAGTGGTCTAAGCAAACTACATAAATATATATTCTTCTGCTGTGAACAATTATTCCCTTCAAGTTAACTTAATTGTAACTAAAAATGTACTACTTTATCAGGCTATAATAGTATTATTGTTAAGTAGTTTTATTCTACAATAGAACCGTTCACATACCTTATGTGTTGTAAAATGGATTATTAGTAAAGATCCTATGGCTTATAAAGATAATAAAAATTATAACAGAGTCTACACAGAGACAGGGTGCGGCAGCATAACTTCCTTTTTTCAAAACTTAATAAAACCCATTGTACGAATCAGAACATTTTTATTTGTTTTTTTATAATGTAAGCGCATGTTTAAAGTTTTGTTTTACATAGTTTTGAAGATCAAATCAGATAGGTGATGTCCCCCATTGCCCATACACTGAGTAAACCGATTTCTGGCGTTTGTCATGACTCTTGCCAGCATAGCAGGCGTTATGTTGGCAATTTCTTCCTGGATGTTGGTCTTCAAATCTTGTAGGGTCTTGGACGGTTCACATAAACACGGGATTTCAAAAAACTCCATAGAAAAAAATCACAAGGGGCCAAATCGGAACCTGACACGCGTTTATCTGAGAATTGAAGTCACGTGCAGATAGTTCCTGCACAATCGCCATCTTGTAGAGATGGAAATAAAGATCATAATGAAGAATTCTCCTCACAGAACGATCGGAAAGTCCAAGGGTAGACGCATGTTTGCGCGCAGAACGCCATGGTGATCGCAACATTGAAACTCTCACTGCCACAATGTTTTCAGGTGATCTAATGGGGCGAGGGACTTCAGTTCTTCGTCTTGTCGCACTTGCAGTTTGTCTGAACGTAGTGACCCACGCAACAATTGATTTCCGGTCCGGGACAGGAGCCAACGGGGCTAAATTAAAGCGATTTAATAAATCGAAGCCGAAAGGCACGCTGGGTTGCGATCAAAGAACATCCGCTCGAAAATTAAGCCTCAACGGCAAAAGCACGCTGCTCACTGTTCCAACGCATGATGGCGACTGAACTGTTTCGGGACAAAACTTTATCGTCCCACCTCTCGAACGAGACCACTAGCGCTCCGCTACGACATCAACCGACTGAATGGCGCGCATTTTAAAAAAGGAAGTTATGCTGTATAAAAGATGTGAAAATTAAATAAAAAAAACATTTCTATTCTTCTAAACTTAATAAAGCATGTTAAACTTTTATTTTACTGTCAAATTTGAATATATTGCTACAGGTATATGTAAATATATATTTGGAAATCTTTATCATTATTATATCACAATTTCTAGATCCTTTTTTTAATGACGCTATACTTACGAGGAGCAAAAACTCGGAGACAGATGTCTGTAAGTTAGTCGGTGGTTTAAGATCGTGGTCAATATTATAATATTTCTACCACGTTTAATATTTACTGTTACATTTATCAATAAAATCTAGCTGCCATCTATGATGGACCACCCCGTACACCTACGTATACCTGAATAATTCACTACTCTCAGAAACTTACCTTTCTTCATGACGAACACACAGGGATGGTCGAAGAGGAAGTCCCTGAAGGAGTTGCACTCGGGGTCCACGTGCGGCTCCTTGCACAGGCACGTGGGCTTGAAGAAGGGGAAGGCCTGCAGAGTGCGTAGCGCTGCCTGGCATTTCGTCACGGTCACCGTGGAGCACGCCACTGAAACAAGGGGCATGGAGTTAGAGGAGGCTGAATAGTGTTAAGCTTCGTTACCTTGTTTCGTAATCATAGGGTTTACCAATTGGACATGCTGTCACAAATATTTATAGTAATATGACACCCAATCATTTTGATTATATTATAATAATTAATTGTATAATTTCAATATAGCCGTTGAGTAATAAGCACCTTAAAAAACAGCAGCTTTCTACCGTCCTGATAGAAGAATGGTCTCACATCCCCCCCTGCCCCTTACGGAATTCCGAACCTTATCTATTTCACTGGAAAACGTAAAACGGAATGTTTGAATGTCCCTAAACGCTACTATTTTTTATTTGATGGTTCTCTTCCTGTTCTCTTTGATACCATTTTCATTGTTCGAGCGTAATAATGCACTGCCTATACTTTTAAAGTTTATTGTGCTTTGTGCCTCACAAAAGAGGAAACACTTCTATTATTCGTAGGTAGTTCAATTACTGGGAATCGATACAATGCAACGGCTCTACTACTTCTTTTTGGTGTTGCAATTACTACATCATTAAACGGATTTATTTGTTTCTCATCGGGGATGTTTTAAAGGTGGATATTATCAAACCTACCTTAGAAGAAGTTATAAAAAATGTGGTCAATATAATTTCAGATAAATTTTTAATTTCTTAACCTCCTTCAGTTACAAGTTCAAGATAATAACTAAACAGCCAGGAGAGGCACTTTTCTTCATCTAGACGATGGTTTTGACAACATCTTGTGTAGTCAGAAGCTACACAGATGAGAGTGAAAGCTATATAGCTAGGAAAGGAGCAGCAGTCGGCTTTATATTTTATAGAGAAATTTGAGGAACAAGGTTTCGTGCTTGCAAACTAAAATAATGGAAAAATACTGATAGACAACTATTATACTTATTCATTTGAAGATGTAAAGAAACTGGTGACACTGAATCCAATACGTTATTTCAACCTGGGAATCACAATGCAGGCTTCAGATGCTACTCAACAGCTCTATCGAGTCTAAGTTAGGTTAGTTTCAAAAGTGAGAACCATATCTACTACCATGACCATTTGGTGTGACTAACATCTAGTCATATTTCATCTAACAGGTCCAGTCTCAAAATGAAGTCTGGAATGATCACCTTATTTGGGTGAAAACTTGTCTAGATTCTCTGGCAGAAGTTACTCTCTTGGCTAAATATCAAGTACATAATACGTTTCTTATCGGGATAGATATATAAAATACAACATATCTTATGTATCATGCCGAGAGGGCAAGTGTAACCTGTTTAATTCTTAATTATTTAGTTACTGGTTCCGGCGAGTGTGTTATAAACACCTTGGAATAGACTAATCTTGGTAGTTATTATCAGTACTAGAGTAGTTTCCTCTTAGTCCAGGCTAAGAAAGATGCTTTTGCAGCTCTCCAGTTCTTCAGGTTCAATTAATTCAGAAGCAGTATCCTCTAGGGCTAGAGAGTCGTCCACTTAATTTTTTTCAAGTCTGGAATTAGATCAGAGGATTCTAGATCGAGCTCTGGAGTGGAGCTTGAAACAGAGCTCATTTTTTGTCCAGAAAAGTACAGTTACTAATTAAGCCATGGAATTTAAATCAATCCAGTCTGTCTTATTGATGGACAGAAATTTGTATGACGGGTAGGAACATGATACGTCTTGCGATTTTAACTGCATTACAGTATTCCTATTAATGCTATCTGCTTTGTATAACGATACTGCAATTTTCATTAAGCCAAAGCTCCCACAATGTTACTAATAGAAGCAGGGCGATTCCGACTATTATTGTAGACACGCGTCACGCAATCTCATAATAAAGATCATTGTAGACATTTTCCTGGTCACTTTTAGAATACTAGGAGGTGATTCATAAACTGGGTAGTTAGGAAGACGTGATATTAGTCTTCCTACCTGGTAGGTAGGAAGAAGTCGTAAGAGTGGTAGTTATTATTTTTTTACGACAAAAATAATATCAACTATACAGTTTAAACAAAGTGTAATGTTATCTATAATATCGGGAATGTATAATGTATACAGGGTGTTATTTAAATACATGACCAAACTTCAAGGAGTAATTCTTTGAGTGATTCTAAGAGGAAAAGTTTATATAAACATACGTCGTTTTCAAAATACAGGGTGAAACTTTTTAAAAAATCGTTTTTTCGTAAAATATTTATAATCCTTTAGCCGAGTTTGAAAATTTTGAAATTTGGCAGTGATAATTATGGGAGAAAGGGGCTAATTTAGCCCTAGATTAAAATTATTAAGTCCAGTGGCGTCCCGGGGCACCTTAATCTATATTTTTGACAAATAAAATGTGCGCTACTGACTTCTTTGAAACTTCTTCTTTCAGTTTTTCACATTCAGCAACTAAAAATACAACTTTTCTGCCTCTCGAATTTTTTTTGTGTCTCATTTCATTTTCGAGAAAAAATAAAAACCATTTTATTGTATGTCAAACGGGGACAACATATTAAAAAATTAAAACTACCAACTATCAAAAACGGGGGTGTACCTGTTATTTCTTTCCATATCAATAGTCTACTTTAGTCTTGGAAATTGATATAAACATTGTTTTGCGTCTTCTTGTTAAAAACAAAGCCGTTTAAAACCTATGTTGTTTGACTCCCTGTATCTTGAAAACGAAGCATTATAGGTTTATATAAACTTTTCGTCTTAGAATCACTCAAAGAATTACCCCTTGAAGTTTGGCGACGTACTTAAATAACACCCTGTATACAGATATTTTTCTCTTATAAACAGTAAAATAATTTTATTTTAAATAGCCCAAAACCTCTCATTTATTATTAGGCCCACTAGTAAGAAGTGTGTTATAATTTTCTTTAATCGACATGGTTACCATTGAAGGTACATAAGATACCAAATAGTAGTGATGAGAGACATAACAACGCCTTCTATTGGTTGAGCCTTCTGTCCGACAATAATAGAAACCGACTTTCTTCGCAGGTACCATGGAAGCAGTGACCTGTCGTACTAATAGAATAATTTTTTTTATTTGAAAAAAAAGAAATGCTGGAAACGATACTTTGCAGGCAAAGGCACCGACCAGCGATCATCGCCCGACAAGCTCATATCGAATTTATTGCTTCTCCTCAGTATGGCATAGTTTGAGGTCAGAGTAGTTTCTGATATTTCCTTTAAGAATTATTGACACTTTGATTTTCCACCAAAATCTACCAAGTATATTATTCCACCAAAAGCAAAAACTATGCCATCAAAATAAACATTTAATTTAAAGCGTTAAAAATGATTATCAGAAATTAAATAAATTTACCAGGCCATTAACACAAGCACGAACTTCGTGACCATTTTTTATTTAACAAATATTTGAGACTATTGAATACTTACTGTCCAACACAATTGGAAAAGAGGCAGTAGGTGCATATATTCTCTATTTTCATATAGGTATTCCTTTTGTTTTTAATATTTTCATTCGCATTTTTTATCAAATCATTTTTATCATTTGTTATCAAAAATTAGTTAACTGCCACCTCCTGAACGGTCTTTTCTATTCAATATTTATACAGTTCTTTTATTCGGTGAAAAAGATGAAGTGCAACCAAGTTCTTACAACTTAATAAAACCTAAGGACTTTGGTATTACTAACATTGTGTACCAAACAACTTAACCGTATTAAAAAAGAGGCTTTTATCAAAATTGCTTCCTTAACAATGGAGCATGATAACATAACATGATTTATCGATGGTAATAGCCTACATTTTTGTCATCCCATTGTGAGATACAGAGCACCGTTAAAATAACAATCCTTACCCATTATCCTGGAGGAAATTTAATCAGGAGTGTTAGGCTTAATCAAATTTAAAGGGTTTTTGTTGATGAAAATATTCTCTCAGGGTAGGCTCACTGTGGAAGGAAAGGAATCAGTTTCTTAATACTTTTGAAGTGGGACGAGAACTTACACGGCATATTTTTTGAAGGACAGCATTATGTATGTAAAAGAACCATTTTTTCAAAGCCGTGTAGGATTTTTTAAGCTTAGTTATTTATTAATAGTACTAAATTTAGAACCAGTGTTGAAAGAAATTAAATGAGAAGTGTCATTTAAATCTGAAAGAATTCGTTTTATTTTAATGTTTTTATATGTAAAATTGTTTTCAATTGTCAAAAAGAACATAATTTATAATAATAATAATAATAATAATAATAATAATAATAATAATAATAATAATAATAATAATAATAATAATAATAATAATAATAATGATACTAATAATGATAATGATAATAATAATAATAATAATAATAATAATAACGGGGGTTATACCGTCAGAAATCCTCCAAACCACAAAACCTGGCTAGAAAGGATGCAGAGCTTTATGGAGAACTACCAGAAGAGGTCGACATCTGGCACATCAATTGTGCCGTGTATGATGCCATTGAATGGCTCTCTCAGTTGGAAAGGAGACGTGAGAAAGTTTCCTCCCTACATGAGAGAGCATAGCGGCGTATACACAAAATGGAGGTTAAGATCCGGTGAGCGAGACAGCATGCATCCCGTAGCCGATGTGTGATGGACTATATCGAGGCCAATAGGCCCTTTACGTCTGGCGCATAGCCGCTACTCTAAGATGTACCAATCACACGCTTAATCGAATCGTGCTGCAAATCATCCAACAGCACTGTGTCGATAGGATACGGATGCTAGTGACTGCAAAAAGTCATTAGTGAAACGGGCGAGAGGACTGACGGAGACTGAGCAAAACAATTTCGTCAAAAACCTTCTCGTATGTATGCGTGTTATTGAGAACCCGCCCACTGTTGATGAGGTAGACTCCCTGGAGAACTCTCTACGAGGAGAAGCTACCGCTCAATAAAGACACTCCAGCTCTGGCACACTTTGAAGCTTTCTGCCGAAGATTTCAGCAGCCTCAAAAGGTGTGCGCACGTTAACCCCGGAAGAAGTTCAAAAGGCCGTCAAAGGCTCTAAGAACATTGCTGCTCCTGGTCCCGATGGGATTAACAACTTTTGATGGAAAAAATTACCAAGTACCCACCACAATTTGGAAAGAATATTTACCTCCAGGCTTAATGGAGAGCAGCCATTTCCGGCATGGTTTGTCGAGAGGAGGGCAGTGCTAATCCCTGAGAACGGAGATTTGTCTAGCCCGAAAAACTACCGACCAATAATCTGCCTGAACGCATGCCACAAGTTGTTTACACGCATGTTGTACATGCGGGTGCTCCACGCAGTTGACCTGGTTTATGAAAGAATATTTCGGCCGATATTGACCGAATGCGTTAATTATGGCTTCAGGATTATCAATTTCATCATTATTATAGATAAAGCATTCTACCAGAAATCCTAGTTGGACTTTAGTTGCTACTCACGAAACGCCAAAAGTTTTTAGGGTTGATGTTTAAAGCTGTTAAGAAAGTAAATGTTTTCACGTTTTTTACTTAGCCTGAAATAATGTTCTTTTTGTTGAATAGACTTCTGTCTAAGTCTGTTGAATAGACAACTCTAAGCTGTACCATACAGTGTATTTATTGTTTAGTGGTTTAGATTTCGGAACACGGTTATCAAAAATAGAGTACAATTTATTATAGAATTCTTGGCATGCTAAGTCCGAATTTATGCGAAGGTGATTTATTGAAATAGTTTATATTTCATTACAATAATTTAAGTATCACATTTAACAATTTCAACGATATATTAAACTAATATTAGCGAGTTTATATCTGTATTCACAAGGAGGAAATCTATACTGAAAAAAAACACTCGTTGAAATACTAAAAGTTCTGATTAATTTTCAATAAATTATATATTTTATCCTTGCCTTTGTCGAGGAACATGCATACACTTGAGAATCACCCGGTATGATTTATGTTCCGGGTGTTAGGAGGGGTTAACATTTATTTTCCGAAACATCTGACAATGATGAGTTTCCTTCGGCACTATTTTTTAACTGATTGTTTGTATTCATTTACCGACCATTCTTTAGCTAGGTGAACAATGAAAGTATTGCGGGTATCTACTTCTTGAAGAATTTTTCCAAATCAGTCGCTGCTGAACGTGAGTGTTTACCACGCTGATCGATTGCCACGTTGGGGGTTGGGGTAGCTTCATGAAGCAGCCTCTTTCCGCGGAAGCGAATTCCCCACTTGGAATTAGACAGCTTTCACTTTTGATTTGGCACATCTCACCGCTGATTCCTGCAATACGGATGGTAAAATAACGGCTTTAAAGCGTGATTTGGCGGCAGGAAGGCAACTTTGATCATTTTAGGAACTACCAGTTAGTATTAACATTTCCGCCAAACTATTAAGTCAAGAATTTTATGTAATTTTTTTAACTTTGGAAATGTTTATGTTCATATATGGGAACCAAGTTAGGAGTTTTCGTTTAAAAGAATAACGTAGTTAAAGTTAAAAGAAGTTTAAAAGTTAAAATTTCTAAAATTATGCATGACAAACTTCGACATGTGGTTAGCGTAAATTATTGCGGCGCGCCCAGGTTTATAGCGCGAATACTTGTGCCTCTATAGGGTCTACCCCTAGAAAGAAGTAAGGTAGTACACCTAGAAGGAGTTAGACAGGCGATTTTACTCCACTAATATAGATAGCGCAGGGCCTGACCGGCGAGCGACGTGAAGAGTAGTGGGGACTGTTCATTTCAGCACCTTCTATAGATTGACTCGTAAAACGGAGTCAATTTAGGAGATGCTGGTTCAATTATAATATCGTAGGTGCTTAAGCGCCTCATTTGTTAGGACGATCGGCGCATTTCTAATTATGTTTCAAATGGTGTTACCATTTCCAATGTCTCCGACGGTTGCAAGGATTGTGACATCTGTGAATTTTTTCGTTATTATTAGATGATCGTTCATAAAAATTATTTCAATAAATTGTTTCCCAGACTAACGTTGAGTTGTTTGTTTTCAACAATGGAATGACAACCTGTCTAAATTACATGGTAGAATATGAGATTGATAACTTTTCCAAATTAGAAAAAGAAGTTCATCCAAGAACGACTGGTATCTCGACACAAATATATTATTAAAATGTTTTAAATAATATTTAGACACTATACTGTTTCACATTATGTTAATACAGGTCATCCACGATGACACACTCGACCTTGTCCAAGCACATCAAAAACTAGACCAAGACATGGAATTTTATATATCTAGAGTATATCTAGTCTAAGCATGTGTTAAAAATTTACATAATCCGTACTTCACGAGTCAGTGCCTGTTTAAAAATCTAAAGGAGAAGGTATATAGGGTGGAGTATAGGTTTGCTAACCATATATTTGAAAGTCTGACAATACACCAAAAGGAAGGGCCAGTCTTATTTAGAAAATGTAGCATTTATCATCTAAACAAATTGGATCACCTCTATCATCTGAATTTATAACATATTTATATTATTATTTTTTAAAATTTATATTTTTTACACTTGGGCTGAAGATGTGCCACTAACTGTACTTTAACATTCTTATCCTAGGAAAAGATGATGGAAATGTAATATCGATTTGTATGGAATTGTCGAAGGCTCTTGCCCGATTGGGTTAAAAAATCAGAAGAATTCTTGTATGCATTTAAGGTTATTCCGGGTTTAACGTAAGATATCTACCCCCCCTTTAGGACCTGAATGTTCATGTATCAGACATACTACCCAAAAAAGCAAACGTCCTTTGTTTGTTCTACGCAATTCTTGATTTTAGTAGAGTCATCAATCACGAGGGTGTGTTGCTTGATTCATCGAAAATGGATCAGCAACTGGTATATATTCTTAAATTGCTAAAGCAGATCTATTAATATGGGCTTAGAGAGAAATACTCCTAAACTGTGAAGAACAACCAAGATTAATTCATTTCAAGGAGTTTATCACAATTATCGAAATCTAGGACTGGAAAACTTCTTGAGTTTTGGCCGACTTGAATTGGCAACTTGTGCCAGAAGATCTGGAGAAACTTTCACCCAATAATCGAACATAACCAACTTATTAATGTAGCAATTCACAGTAAAGTTAATTTAATTACAGTACCCCTATGAAATGTACTCTGCGTGCGCCCATGAAAACCATAATAGCGCCCATTAGTTACAGTTTGCACCAATTATTTGTCCCGTCTTCTCTTAATAGGAAATATTAGGATCTATTCTCTGCACTTCATAAATAAATTTAGCGTTGCAGATAGTTTTAATAAAACTTTAAATTAGTGAGCTTCCAGAAACTCGTCTTGGTTCGAGAACGCCGGAAAATTGAAACAAATTATGCCGCGCTTCTGCAATTAAGGATGTGTTTTTCTTTTGTCGGAACCACGCGAGTCGTACGTGAACTTAATAATGATGAGGTTTTATTAAAAACAAAATATATAAAATATACTGGTTTAGCGTGATTATAAATTTACATTTAAAGCCATCTTATCGTGTTAAAGTAACTGTTTGATGTATAATTTCACCCTTTGTATTATTGCGACTCATTTTTTCGATCAATAATTTATTGAGTCACTATCCATGCAATGCATTATATTAATAAATAAACTATCAAGTTACCCACATAATTTCCTTGTCTGATTGAAACTAAAGAACCAATCGTGATCATTTTAGATTCCTGTACTTCCTGTATATATAAGTCCTTGTGTTAATTTGTGACCTGATGATTATAACGGATTTTCTACCGAGATCGTTGACACCATCCCCGTTCCCTAGGGTCTCCTAGAGCAAAGCATGTGCTCAAACTACTGTAGCTAAATGGGTCACATATGCAAAAGAGAAATGCACTGCTAGTAACGAGACCATCTGACAAAAAAGGCACTCGTTTGTTTAACTAGGATAGCTTCAAACCTGATTGCGGCGCTCGCAGAGGCAACTATCGAGAGGGTGGACAAAGAAGGTCCTACTATATAACGTCTCTATTGATAGAGTTTTTTGTTGAGTTTAATTGAAAATTCTATCTAAAATATCTGTTTGGAAGTCTTCTAGTGTTTCGTATATAATACCTACTTGTTGATACAGTATAATATTTTGGTTTCTTAGAAAATATGGACCCTGTAAAGTATTATCTAAGAGAAAAAGCTTCAGTATATCCCGTTTAACGGACTGAAATTTAGTGTAAAGATATCAATACATGTGTTCTCAAAGCTCAGTTTAACGATCCTTCCGTTTTTACGTAATATACAGGGTGTCCACCTAGTGCGCGTAAGTCCAATATCTGGGTTAATAAAAGAGATAACTTAATTTTTTTTTCTACAGGGTTGTCTAATATCCCGAGCTGCACAAAATGAAAATATATTTACATATTCAGGGTGTTCAGTTTTTCCTGGACAGGTACCAACTTCGTTTTTCTAAATGGAAATATATATTTTTTATTGCTTTTTCGAACTAAACCCTTGATTTTAGTAGGACTTTCATCAGCCTTCCCTATACCTAACTTAAACTGTTTTTGAAATATTGACGGGTGAATATTGACATTTTTGCAACTTTGACACCCTGTAAAATCTAAACGGTTTGAGATAAAGCAAAACGGTTTGCACATTCCTATCTTAACTTTTCATAAGCTATCGTTTGGTACTAATTTCAGAATTATCCAAAAATTTAAAATTTTCTGAAAATTTTGAAATTTTTTTATCCCTGTATAATTCTGAAATTAGTACCAAACGATAGCTTATGAAAAGTTAAGATAGGAATGTGCAAACCGTTTTGCTTTATCTCAAACCGTTTAGATTTTACAGGGTGTCAAAGTTGCAAAAATGTCAATATTCACCCGTCAATATTTCAAAAACAGTTTAAGTTAGGTATAGGGAAGGCTGATGAAAGTCCTACTAAAATCAAGGGTTTAGTTCGAAAAAGCAATAAAAAATATATATTTCCATTTAGAAAAACGAAATTGGTACCTGTCCAGGAAAAACTGAACACCCTGAATATGTAAATATATTTTCATTTTGTGCAGCTCGGGATATTAGACAACCCTGTAGAAAAAAAATTAAGTTATCTCTTTTATTAACCCAGATATTGGACTTACGCGCACTAGGTGGACACCCTGTATGTAAGCGACTTGTAAACGAATGTGTACCATCGGAATCGGAACAGTAAGAGATGACCCTCTTCAATGAGATTAGATGAAAGATAATTTTATTGACAATATTCTAGTGGGCCTTTCTTGATCATGACAATTCTGTTTTTATTTTTATTATTTAAAGGCCTTGGTGGGCCTTTCGACCTGATTTTTTCATACCTGATCAGTTTTAATGACTTCCTATTAAACGAAGTTTCTATAAATTTTTGTTGGGAATTTTGCATAATGATAATCAGGAAACATAAATTTAAAGAGACACTTCGAAATTCTCCGTCATGTCAAAATGAAACAGAAAACCCAAAATTCATATCTATTTTATACGATCCTCGTTTCACCCGTGGTTTTGATAAGGTTTTCAAAGATATAAGTATGTCAGTGGTTTATTCATCGAGAAATAATCAACAACAACTTTTAAGCAATCCAAAAGACAAAATAGAAATTAAGGAATAGTCGGGGATTTACGAAATTAGCTGTAAAGAGTGTAATCAAAAGTATGTTGGACAAGCGAGAAGGTCAATTCAAACTAGATTCAAGGAACATATGGCTCATCTCAAATATGGTAGAACAGATAAGTCTTGTGTCGCCCAACATGCATTTGAAAACCATAAAATAGATAGTAGCAATTTGAGACTACTTAGGAATGTGACAAATTCCAGACAACTGGATGCTTTTGAGAGTTTTGAAATTGCTAAATGTAAAAATAGTATGAATGGTGACAGAGGGCCAATCCCATATGGCCCGCTTTATTGGTTAGTAAGTCACGGTTCACTAATTCGTCGCGGCGGTTCACTGAGCAGTCGCGATGGATGGTTCACTGAACCGTAAAAATAGTTTAGGTATAAATAGGATACAATGTTAGCATAGGTTTAGTTTTAATCAGATGATCATTTCCAGATGATTCCAACTTGGTTGGCGAAACGCGTGTCGAGTGTAATATAGTGTTTTGGTGTAATGTGGAAAACTACGTCACTGTTTGAATGCTGTTCTACATATGTGTTTCTGTTTTACGAATATTTTCTGTTTCCTGTTGTGTATAAAATCATTTTCGTATATGTGACATTTACCGACACAGACATTATGTTCAAATGTTTGTAAATACCGTTGAAGTTTCGACAGCTTTAAAAATGTCAAGGAAATCTAACAGTGCAATTTTTTTTATCTCACTCTCCGCATACATAGGACAATACAGTAAGTTCACTACGAACACTTCCTCTATTGGGTTATCCGGCAATTTTGTTCTTGTCTGCTCCTTCGGTCTCGACAAACAGTGGAATAACTGGGGACTCCCAAAGGTTGTTAAACGACTGATCGGAGTTTTGTTTAGCTGTGGTCTGTGACCGACTCGGCAATTCGTTAAAAATACAAGATGTTGTTCTTGTAGCTATTGAATAAATGATGAGCGTTTGGAGTCACTTACCAGACTTTACAAGTCGTTAGTCTTGCTTATTAAGATTTGACATAATGCGATAAAAGTGAAAGAATATGAATCATAAAGAGGCTGCCTGCCCCATGATGAGAAAATGTGTACCTACAGTTTTTCAAAGAATACGTTGGACGAATTCCTTCTAGTCTCTATTTTGTAGGTTTAAAACTTTATTATTTTTTGCGACATCGATAATTTTTCTAATTACATTATCCATAGTTTAATTAAAATGTGTTTGAATCCATAATTTATACAGGACGGTAAAAAACGAAACTGTATAACATGTTTCTGAATCTGTGTTGAAATATAGTGCCTCTTTTGATGCCAGATAAATTACAATTTATAGTGCGTCATATTTGTTTGATTAGAGCAAAACGACGTTGACTTGATCTCTATCTCTAAAAAAAAGCATATTAATATCTAAGTTACTAAGTTGCCAAATTTCAGATTGTATATCAAACGGTTAGCATTTTCCTGAAGCAGTTAAAATTCAATATGTTTGTCAGATAATCACCACACGAGTGCTTTCATTTAAGAAGTAAAGAATATCTAGAATATAGTATAGTTCTTTAAGTATAATATGTATAGTTCTCTAATGAATTCAATACTTTTTTTAGTTGACACGGTGTACATAAAAGCAAATCACATTTCAAAGCCTTGCTAGTTACTTGAAAACATAATTTTGTTCATAGTACCCTTCCTAGTTACCAAACGTTTTCATTACAGGTCCTACTATATTCAATGATATTTCTAATTTCCTTGGTTGTATTATTATTCAGTTTCTGTCTGTACTTTAAATAGCTCTACAAAAAAGGCAGAAAACAGCAAGGTCCGGGGCCTGGAAAGTTATATCAGTACGGGAAAATAAATTATTTGGAAACAAATTTTCTAAAATGTGGTTTGAGCCGTAGCTTCAACTTGTTGAAACCGTAAATCCAGTTATACAGATACTTTTGTTTAGGTCAGTTGTATCGTTGAACAAGTCACAGGATTACCGAAAAACACTTTCAATTCAAGTCATGATTATAGCTAACTAATAGTGTCTAGACGAATGGTCTAACTCTAATAGTGATCAGATCTGTACGTGCTGCCGTGGATATTCTGGAGACTTTCTTTAGATGCTGAGAGAGCTGAGGGAGCTTAGAGAACGAGATGGAATCGATACAATTCGACTGATGTTGAACTTCCGTCTAAATACTGGTTGAGTATGTGTTACAGATCCATTCTTGAAATATTTTCAATATTGAACTGATGTTCAGGTTTCCAGATTTTCTTCTTGAATTTTCTTTCTATCTTTCTTTCTTTCTTTCTTTCTTTCTTTCTTTCTTTCTTTCTTTCTTTCTTTCTACCAGAATTAATAAATACGATCTTGCATATACTGATATTAGCAGAATAATAATTCTTGGAAATGTGTGAACTCGTTTCATGGTGCTCCTGTTATTATAAAGTACTGAAGAACAGATATGAATGTCTAGAACATCTAGAAAGAAAATGCCCATTTCATTTGAAACGACCTCGTATACCTACATAATATCGATAATTTCCAAATTGCTGTTCTTCTCCATACGATATAATTAATTGATTTTTATCGTCACCGTTTGTTTAACGATTATTATCCTGGGAACGTATATTCAAAGTGATTTGATGGGGAGATAGAAGCAATTTGTCATCCACCGAACAAATTAATCATTTTTTCAATGTGTATGTGCAAGCTCGCCGGCCTTTGTTTGTTCTGTGTGTGTGTTTCCTGTAATTAATGTAGACAAACGCAATTAATTATGGAAAACGACGCAACAATTCCTTGTGAAAATTCGAGGCGTGGTCTCCTGCAAGAATACTGACAGCTTTTATAAATAGACACGGTGAGGGGATAAATATTGGGTTGACTATACGTTTTATTAGGTGGGATTATAATATAGATGGTGAGATACTGAATAAAAGAAATAAAAATCATCATATTGATCTGGGTATCAAAAACTTTGTTAAATTACGACGAAATTTATTATCTAGATAGCTTGGTATTTGTTTATTTCTAATGGCTGCCACTACACGGCTGGATGGAAAAGACTTCCAGGACTTAAACTTCACTATGTACAAATTTGAACATTGGTAGAATTAAAGGAGTTCATTGGCATTTACTCATCATCCCAGACACCAGCTTGTTTTGTATTTTAAATCAAATGTTACTAAAACTTTAGCTAAAAAACGAATAATTCCAACACTGTACTAAGAAAACTGACCCGATTCACGAACACGTTTAATAAGACGTGTGTTTATTGTCCGTAGTCATGTAAATTAGTTAATTCTAATGATGAACTGTGTGTAAAACTATGAATGAATGAACTTACCTATGAATCTCTAGTGAATAGATGAGAACATCATGAGAACCTGAATCAACATCTTTTACACGGTTTAAAGTGTCCAGGAGTTGTGAAATCAGGAACTTAATTTGCTGACAAGTTTCTAGACATGCCAAAAAACACATTTTACATAATAGACAGTAGAAGCCCGATGAACTACATTTTGATTTGACAGGATACATTGAATCATGAATCATTCAAAATACGTTAAAGTAACTATTTTTTACAAATTTTCTCCTTTGGCTTATCTTGGCCTCAGATTTTCAGATCAAGATGATATGTACATATAAGAGCTGTTGTTATTGGAAGGCGGCGCAGTTATCCGCAGCACTCAGGTCTTTCGACCCCTTGTGCCTGTCGCTAGTCGAGAGCTATTGGAAGAGACCCGTGCTATGCGCATATGCCAACACCCGTTCTTGGGGAAGCTCTCTAATGTCCTGAGGCAGGAGAAATGCTGCACCCAGATGTTTGTGTCTCTTGACCATGAGACAGGCACAGCGACAGAGGATATGAATGGAGTCCTCGTCATCGTGTCCGCAAAACTTGCACCTTCTAGTGTCACTAAGACCGACAGTGTTAAGGTGCTTATTAAGATGTCCGTGACCTGTCAACAGTCCTGTGACAATCCTTATGCTGTTACGACTTAGCGCAAGTATTGATCGAGTTGCGTTTGACCAAGGCCCTTTAATTAAGAGCCTGGCTTGTCGCAGCCCAGTCCCGTTTGACCATTCTTCCTCTGATGTATTCTTGATCCAGTTTTCAATAGACCTTGTTACATAACTAGGCAGAAGCCCGAGTACTGGTTCGGGCCCTGTAAACTGTATACTTGAACCTCTTTTAGCCAGTGCATCAGCTTCCTCATTTCTTGTTATATTGTGATGACCCAGTACCCAGGTCAATTTTACTTGGTTGTTCTGTCCCAATTGGGCCAGACTATTAATACACTCTAGGAACGTCCTGGAGGTGATCCTGTAGAAGATCAAGGCATGTAAAGCCGCCTGACTGTCGGTGCATATCTGGATATGCTGATTAGATTATCTCCTTTTGAGATTTTCCTGAACACATACAGAGATAGCAAACACTTCCGCACTTTCCCAAGGAAAAGGATAGTCTGGCCTTTGGGCGCACGCCTCGGACTCCCGCCCCTGAGCCCTGGTCTGTCTTGGACCCATCCGTAAACTAGACAAGCCCATTCGGGACCTGAGCATCAGGATTTTCGAGCTAGACATATAAGAGCTGCTATTTAAGAGAAGCTGAACAGCCTGCCATATTGACCAATACTTTCAGTGGTATTGGCAGTCAGTTTCAAATACGCTTCAAGGCGCAAAGTGCGGTGTTATCAACAGACACAAAGAAAAACAATTTATTCAATGAGTTCAACTTGTACTATGTTTTTATAAATTCACAAGTCCCCTGTGTCACATGCCCTATGTCAACTACCTACTATGCGAGCTATAAGCACCCCCACTATTGAACTACAACGGCACATCCTGAATAACAATAATGTGAATATAATAACAATATTTTGACTAACAAAACTTTTTGAACAATATTCAATTAAAAAAGAATAGCGATTACATCTTGCAGGTTAGAATACAGAAATTTAGTATGAAATATCTACTCCCCTGACATAATCACTGTTGTAGGTATTTTTTTGTTAATTAATACGACTAGTGTAATTTGGTTGTCTAACAATCGCGTGGAATTTAGGAATATATGACAACTTTATACAGCCTTAATGTTAATCGTTATGACACGTCGATATGTAAATATGCTAGAAATCGCTTTCCAGCACACGCTGACCCAGCGTGTGGAATTAACTTTCCACACGCTGTATCTCAATAACGATGCATTTAAATTTATAATGTTGTATCACTTTTTTTCGTGACACTGTACTTTAAATTTATAAATTTGTTATTAACCGTCAGCATATGGAAAAAAATGTGTTGTTTCGTTTGCCGTTTCTTTGTTATGTAAATTGTATTTAAAAATAAATTCGCCTCAGCCCTCGCTTTTAACGTACACCCAATTCGCCATTAATCTGATAAGTTTAATAATTTTCTCTAAGGAAAATAAATAAATGGAAAGATTTTCTATGGATAACGAGGCAATGCGTGTTTCCCAAAGAAAAATATCGTTAATGTGCGATTTGAAATAAATTCTCCGCCTTGCTCCTGCAGAATAAAAACTGCTGATAAGTATATTCCATTTGTTATAAAATAAATTGAAGGAAATATTTTCAAGATCTTCTTCCTTTAATAACTAAGTTAATGTTATGCCATATTAAATGTTGCTTCTTATTTACTTAAAAAATTTCTACATTATTATTGTTATGAACCATATGTGGGGAATATATGTGACATACACTTATATTTTCATTGGATACGAACAAGTACTCATATATTTTAATAACTCAATATGGCATCAAGAGAAACAGTAGTAAACACAATGGCTTCTTGATTTATATATAAAATTACTAAATGATGTTCTCATCTATTCACTAGAGATTCATAGGTAAGTTCATTCATTCATAGTTTTACACACAGTTCATCATTAGAATTAACTAATTTACATGACTACGGACAATAAACACACGTCTTATTAAACGTGTTCGTGAATCGGGTCAGTTTTCTTAGTACAGTGTTGGAATTATTCGTTTTTTAGCTAAAGTTTTAGTAACATTTGATTTATAATTACTAAATTCAAATTAAAATAAAGGTTTGTTACATACAAAGAAAACAATGCCTTCCAAACTATTTATTTATGTCTATATATTTTTTATATACTGACTATAGTTAATAATATTTTCCTTCATTTCAGTGCTGAAAACACAACAAAATAATGTCTAAGTCAGTATTAGCGGTTGAAAATTCCGGGATTTTTACCGCCCTTTCTAAGGAGATGATCAGCTTGTATGCCAGACAAACAAGCAAATGCTTTCACTTCGGCTGTTTATTTATAAGAAAATCACGTGAAATACAACTCAAGAAACTAATAAAAACAAGCGAAAACTCTGCAAACTGGAATTAAGTTAACTTTCCTGTCTAAAACAAACAACTCTCCGAGAAGCTACGATTATGAAATTTAATATAGTTGGTACAGCGCGAACTTATCGTTATTATATTATCATTTTTGAGGCAGAGTCTGCAAGTTGATATGCAGCTCTTAAAGCAATTTTACTATACATAACTGGTAACTTAAATGTGGTATAACAAAGCACTCGGATAACAGAACTCAAGTTGGTAGTTGTTCCTTTTGTTTAACATTATAAATGGGAGGGTGCACCATATTTAGGGGAGCACCATACATTTTTATGGTGATCCAAATGTTTATTATTGATTGGAAGATAGGTACAGTCAGCTAATAAGGTATTTCTAATATTATAGTAAGTTTCACATTAGTGTTAGTCTTCTTCCTGAACAAGGCTTGAACTCTATAATGGAAAATAGCCAAAGCAAGCGATAGTTTTCCATCCTTTCCTTGGTGTACGTTTGGTATAACTGCTTCCTTATTTAAACAAGGTCTCAACGTTTCTGATATTTTTCAGGTATGCATCAACCTAAATCCAAAGCTTCTAAGAAAATTCTTCTATCCTATCTATCTATTCTATGTCCAAATAAGAATGCCTGGAGAACATGGCGGATAGTGTCTGCTCTAATGGCCCTAATTTAATTGGGAATTCTCTGCTTCAATTCATCTATTGTATTTGGCCTATTAAAATAAATTTTACTTTTTAGATATCTACACAAGAAAAATCAACAGGGGTAAGATCGGGAGATCGTGTAGGCTACTCAATAGCTTCTCTCCTACTAATACATCTGTTGGGGAAAATTTGGTTTAAACCGACACTGAAAAGTGTACGGAAGCACCATCTTGCTGATACCATAAATTCTTACTTGTTAAATCTGGATCTTCGTAATTTATATAGAGAACGGCTAGGGGGCAATTAACCCATCCCTTAAAAAAATATAGATATTCGATTTAAACAAAAAATCTATTGTCAATAAAGTTAAACGACGCAAAGTTAAGACGAAAGATATTAACAATAAGGACATTTATTATTAAATGTATACAAAAGACATTAAGGGTGTAAGTAAATACATTAATTTTAGATGGTTAGGTTAGGTTCAAAAGTGAGTGGGCTGAAAACCAGACTCTCCACCGCGACCATGTGGTCTATTGTAGCTACACCTACTTATATTTCACCCAACAAGGCCAGCCTCTTAATGAAGCTGATCACCTTATTGGGTGAGAACTTATTCAGAACCTCTGGCAGAAGTTGTCCTTTGTCAAATAATGAGTGTCTGATCCTTTCCCCAGCGGGGCAGGAGCATATGCGTTCTGCCGTTTCATCATCTTTTAAGCACAAGCGGCACTCAGCATCTTCTGCTAGGCCGAATTTTTACAGATGATATTTTAGTACGGTATTTTAGAACGGTAGTGACTAGTATATAGGCTAATTAAAGCTCGTAGGTGCAACCTGTTTAACTCTAAAAGTTTTTTAGTTCTTGTTTCTGAAGGATTCATGTTTATGAACGCCTTCGAATGAATTAATACTGCAGTACTGGAGGATTTGCCCCTCAGCCCAGGTCAAGAGCGTTGTTTTGGCAGTACTAGAAGATATGCCAATCACCGGTTCTAGTCCGATAAATTCAGAAGCAGCACCCTTCCTGGCTAGAGAGTCGGCTGCTTCATACCCTTCATGGTCAGAATGGCCTGAGACCCAAATCAGAGTTACTCTATTTCTCCTGCTCAAATCAGCGAACGCCTGCTGAAAACTCCATACCGTTTTTGAGTTACAACGGTAAGAACCAAGAGTTTTAAGAGCTGCTTGGCTGTCTGAGAAGATTTTTATCGATTTACCTGTAAGTTGCGTTTGTTCCAGCCTCTGTACACACAATTCGATGACATAGATTTCTGATTGAAAAATAGTTGCATAACTACCAAGAGATGAGGATATTTTTACCTTTGGGTTGCAACTATACACCCCGGTTGCAACATCCATGAGTGTTTTGGCGTCATCTGTAAACCAACATTTAATAATTTTAGATGGAGTGCGAAGGCATTTTCATGTACTTCCTATAAAACATTTTTTCAACCAAAGAATAAAAACCATTTTGGTTTGTTTTATAAATTATAGATATTTAGTTTTTATTTGATGAGACAGGAACAGATATTCTTAATGAGGTTGAATGTGAACCCACCATAAAAATAAGATTTAACGTTAGTATCGTCATCAATCGTAGATGGCGGAATTATATCTGGGAATATTAATGTGCCCCTGGGTAAGAAAAAATCATTACATTAATTCATTGAATTCTCAGGTGGTCAGCTAATAGTAGCTAGCCACCTGAGGATTCAAGAAGTAGGTCCACTAATTTAGTAGGAAGTCTTGTTAAAATAATTGTCGCAGAGATCAACCATAAGAATCAGATGTGTTCACTTTTGGTCAAAATTAAAATAATATGTCTACCTTCATTTTAATTACAAGAATTACTGTGAAATAATCTATTGGAATATTGGCACTCTACTAAATTTACAAACATACCATGTGCTTACAGTAGATACACAGATAGATTTTGCTTTCACTAAAAATCGGTGAACGATGTTGAAAATAAACAAAACATCAATTACTAGATCACGAACCGTCTAGCCCAATTAATAGAGAAAGCGATCCGCGCGTGACTTACCAATGCCGCCGCCGTTTACGGTAAACCCCCAACAGAGCCGCCCTTTAACAAAAAAGAACAATTACCCGTTGCCCGGCAATTCCCCAGCAATAGAATTGCTTCGGATTACGTGGTGGACAAATCCAATTAGTGCTAGGTGGATTTTTCTGACATTGTCCGAGGTGTGTTCTCATTTATAAATCTCGATTATGGACGGCGCTGTTTTCAGCAGGTTTTTTTATAGAGGAATGTACCTAAGTAGCCATATTAAAGTGTCTGGTAGACCCACAATATAAACGTTCGTTCACTTACTCTATATGAAGGAGATTATTTCAAAATTTAAATAAAATTTTTCATAATCAAATAAATAAATTAATTAATCATTAGAGTAGATATAGACAGTGTAAAATAAATGTTATCAAGAGTTTTCATTGACAGTTTTACATAGAATTAATTGATATAATCGATAATCTGAAATAATTTACTCATATTGTGTTAGGTATTTTCTTCGTTGAACTGTGGATCAAATTTCGTCAAAATCAAATAGAAATTAAATAGAAAACCTAAACATTCATTAACTGAACTTATCTTCAAACTTTCTTTTTCTTTTCTTCTTTATCTTTCCCCTTCATTCCGCCTGTCTTTTTCTTCTTATTTTATCCTTATTAATCCTCTCCCAATTTATGTTTTTAGTTATTTTTCGACAATTTGCAATTGGGGAGAACTGTGTTTTTCTCTTGTTTGATATAATTTCTCCTATTTATTTTTGGCTTTATATTTCTTATTACTTTGGTCTCCTCTTCTTCAACAACTTCTGCCAGAGGATCTGAATAAGTTCTCACCCATAAGGTGATCAGCTTCATTAAGAGGCTTGACCTGTTGGGTGAAATATAAGTAGGTGTGAGCCACAACCTAACCTAACCTCCTCCTCCTCCCAGGTTCTCTCTTGCTCTCTATTGTCTTCCCATCTGCTATTTATCGATGCAGTCTTATTTTTTTTTACTTTATGTAAGTATGGCTTTAAAGTACTATGTAGATAGATGCCTGTGAAGTAATTTGATATGTCAAAAGTTACTTACCTCATTAGTTATTACTATTAGTTAGTTCTTACTGTAACATTAAAAACCAATATCATACCTCACTAAACTGTTAAAAAGCTACATACAATAATTACAAAACGCTAACATAACAACAATATTTACTTTCAACTGTTCGCCAGTGTACCTACCAATAAAATATGGGATATGTACTATTCGTTACTTTATACAGTATGTCCATAAAGTCCAACAAAATACAGGGTGAATCACGTAAAATGAAGATGATTCTGACGATAAATTCAATTCTTCAAATTCAAAGATGGCGCCACGGGGGCTGTCAACTCAATTTTTTTAAATGGCAAAGTGTGCCGTGTTGCACCTCATTTAAAAGATAATTCAATTATCTACTTTCTCGTTTCTGAAAAATGACAATCGAGTTAGCCGTTCTCTAGTTACAAACGTTTCTGTTTCTAATGTGATCCATGAATAAAATGTTAATTAATATTTTAATACAACAAATATTTATTAAAACAAAAAATAAAAGAATTAAATAAGTTGTTCAAAATGTTGTCCATTGACTTCTTGGCACATAAAAAGTCTAGTTTGAAATTCTTGCTTGATATTTCGTAAAATTTCTGCAGGATTATTTCTACACATATGTGCTAGACGTTGCTGTAGTTCGTCGATATTTACTGGAGGAGTTCTGTAGACTTTTCACTTCAAATATCCCCATAAGAAAAAATCAAGAAGAGTTAAGTCCGGAGAACGAGCTGGCCATTCTATCGCGCCCCTTCTGCTAATCCATCTGCCCGGGAAATGGTTATTTAAAAAAATCGGTAACAGGTCCATAGAAATGAGGCGCGGCCCCATCTTGTTGAAATACAATACTTTGAATGTTGTTGCCTGCTATTCTTTCTATATTTGGAAAAATTTCCTCCTGCAACGTTCTTAAGTACCGCTCTCCTTTTAAATTCTCTCTTAAATCTATCGAATCTATCAAATCGAATAACTTAAAAAAATCGAACTTTAAAAAATAAGAAAAAAACGTGTAGAAACTTTCAAACACTCTTAAAATGAATGTTAAACTACTTTCTTGAACCCTATTGACGTTTCAGTGACAGTGGCAAGCAAAGGCAAGGATAAAAGCAAAATTTTTAAATATTGTTAATACAAACGCTTGTAACTAGAGAACGGAAAACTCGATCGTCATTTTTCAAAAACGAGGATGTAGAGAATTGAAATACCTTTTAAATGAGGTGCAACACGGTACACTTTGCCATTTAAAAAAATTGAGTTGACAGCGCCCGTGGCGCCATCTTTGAATTGGAAGAATTAAATTTATCATCAGAATCAACTTCATTTTACATGATTCATGATGATTTACATGTTACATGATTCATGATTTACATGATTCAATTTTGTTAAAACTCTCTAACTCGATTCGTTCAAAAGTTAGCAGGGGGGTTACTTTATGGACAGACTGTATAATTATTTATAGCTAGGGCAAGTAAAAACCATTACATAACCTGCCAGAGATTTACATTTTTTTAAATAAACTTGTAAAAACATCACACAATGCCAAGCGGAATTGTGTGATGTTTTTGTGTGATGTTTGACAAAAACAACTACAAATTTGTCGACGATTTAGTCGCATATCTGGTCTTGGAGATGAGTGACGACTCGCGACCGGACGAACGGCGACCGTGCGCTGGTAGTAACGACTCTAGTCTTGTCGAATCGGTCGCAGCTACTCGCGGCATTGTAGTCTTCTTTGAGAACTACGACACAAATCCTTTATTCTTTGAATGCATATCCTTACAGATCCCATCCTGTTGTACATTTTACTCCTTGAGGTTTTACCCTACGAACACATCTATTCTAATAACGATTTGCTTTATATCGGTATTTCCAGTTGTACTTAGACATTGTACAAAGCATTTGTTTATATTTTTTTAGCCCTCCAACTATTCTCCTTCTGGGTCAGATTGGCGACGCAATTCCTCCTACAGTGACGGCGCGGCGTCTCAACCGCGTCCGCGACTCGTACTCACACACATCCATGGCGAAGTGCACGCGGAGGGAGCAGCGAAGGAACCCCGGATCAATACAGCACCTTGAATAATTTATAAAAGCATTCTGACCCGTAATATGCCGGAGACTTGAGCGTGTCGCCCGGCTCGCTTCGTTCTATTGTTTAAATAGTCCACCTCGCGCGCTTCTTTCCCACTTTCCAGTTTCCACTCTTTGCGCTTTTGCTGAGAAAAGCCACGGGCGTCAGCAGGGGGATTTCGGGTGTGGAAGAGCACAAAAAAAGTCTAACAACCGGTGATGTATTTAATTTATCATGAATTCAATTAACATTAATATAGTATTAAGAAATTTAAATTTATATTAACGAAAAGATGTATTATCTAAGAATATCTAATAACCAATTTTTAAAAAGTAGCATTAAGGTTGTGTTCCGATATTATCCGCGACCAACCAGGATTTCGGTTAACCGAAATATTGGTAAACCTGAAAAATGTGTAATTAAGGAACTGGCTGGTTAATCAGCATGGATGATGAATTGTTTTTATTGGGATTCAATCAACCTTAAATACCTTCATATTCCGTGCTTAACTATTACTCTAGTCTTCAGTCAAAAAATAAATGAAACAGCAGATAATTTGGTATATTATAGTAAGATATAAGTAGTTTATAAGTAGATATAAGTGTAGCTTTCAGTCGACTTGGTCAAGTGGACTACAGAATACAATACAGAAAAGTAGAATTTATAAATATTTATTATAACTCTTAACGCAAGAACACCACCCCATCTGCCTTCACCATATAAACAAAATATAATTAAAATCGTTGAGAGAATTGATTTTTCTTCTCTCAACGCTAAAACCTAACCTGCTAACTCTTCGGTTGACCAATGTACCGCTCCCAGAGCACGGTCAATATTTTGACGTTTGGTTAACCTTTTTCAGGTGACCACAGTTCCAAAATTAAACAATTTTCAGGAATTTTTATTTAATGGAACGCTTAACCGGGATTTTGGTTAACCAAGTTTAATATCGGAACACAACCTAAGTGAATGAGACTCATACTATTAGGAATACAGTTAATTTAATTCTAGCCCAGTTGGCTAGCGTGCGCTAGGCACGGAGAACCGTTCGATTGCCATTTTCTCCGATAGTCAAGCGACGATACAGGCAATAGAGTCCCCACAGGATTCGTCAAAACTCGTGTGGGACTGTCTGAATACCCTGAAAGAGCTAGGGAGAGAGTGACAGTGACCCTAACTTGGGTACCTGGGCACGAGGGGCACAAAGGTAATGAGAAAGCAGACGCACTAGCCCGAGAAGGCGCATCAAAAGACCTCATAGAACCAGAACCCTTCTGCGCCATACGAAGCCATGCATTAAAACATCCATGGAGGAATGGATGAGAAACAAATCTCTAGAATGGTGGAGGAATCTGCCACAACTGAGATAGGCAAAGCTATTCATTAAAGAACGGACGTCTAAATTCACAGCAGATCTGTTAGGCCAGAATAAAAAGGCCATCAGAATAATAGTAGGTCTCCTAACAGGACACTGTAGGCTAAATAGGCACATGAATCTTATGGGACTGTCAGAAGATGCAACTTGCAGATTATGTAAAGAAGAAGAGGAAACCTCAGTACACGTACTGTGTCAGTGAGAGGGCCTGACAAGATTGAGATTTCAAATACTTGGGGAAGGAGGACCAAGAGCCAATAGCTACATGGAAGAGCCTCTATCAAGGCTGTGGAGACTAATGCAAAGGACAAAGCTGGACAGAGTGCTCTAAATAGGTTGGGAGTTGGGAGTGCCACAATAGCTCTTCTAGGTCGCGGTGGACCAGGCCAGGGGCCGACTCCTATATAAATCTAATCTAATCTAGCGTGCGCCAGACCTGTTTTTATTGTTAAATGGATGACAAAAAATTCAAAGGTGAACAATTGAAATGAACAATGAATAGATACTAGATAACTAGAGAAGTAGTGGTACGTGAAAACCCTTCCATCAAACAACAGGCATGAATTTCCAACATTGATCGTTCTGCTCACCAATATGGTTCCGTCGCGCTGTCATCATATTGTGACTTGTCCTATCATATCAAATTCTACTGATTAACAAATAAAATATTTTATCAAAACTGAAAGTAGCGAACATTGCATTTTATACATAAAATTATGTTCGTTAACTAACTAACTTTATCAACATTTTTTCTCAAAAATGCTCGAAAATAGTTAGAAGTCTAACAGCTATGATGGTGAAAAATTTAGTGCTATTGCTCTCTTAACCCATATCAGTTGAGTTTATTCTGAAAACCCCGACAGCATTGAAGAGACCTCACAGGGTGAAATTTCTGTCTGAAATTTGGTGATAGGGGTGTTTCGAAGGTCATGCGGTGCTGTTGCCTGTAATAATGCAATACATAATATTTTTCGTACGTTTTATCTTGGCTCCCTTACAAAATTCTTTGGGACGCCCGTAAAGTTGCTCTTATCCTTCGTTTTTCAGTTTAGACGCCGCCTCTCTTGGCTTATTATAAATGATTTCGGAATAAGCCGCCTCGGGGAATAAGTGGTTTCGTTAATCTGCCCGCTATGAAGTACGGACTGAAGCTCTGTTTCCGATAGCAAGTAAGCGGATGTGGAATTAACGTTTACCGTATAATTTTACCTCTCTGTTTTCCCTATGAAATTCCCTCTGAAAATTCTGCGCCTCAAACTAAATATGCTTCTAAAAATTAGTTGTGTTTATCCCATTCTCCTTACTTTGTTTTTATACTTTACGTAAAGCATAGAATACTTTATGTAAAACGTAATGTTGACGTATAAATTTAGAGTTTAATTTATGGTATTTTCTCAATTTTTTTACCATATCTTTAGCTCTCTATTATCCCCCAGAAATCTCACATGTAGAGTTTTTCTCATCAAACGAATAGTTTCTCTAGTTCTGTAGACCCTTTCAGTTTTGAAGATTTTATTTAAAACATTTCTGTTGTCTTCAACGAAAAAAAAAATGGAATGAATTGATAGATAGATTTATTTATTTCTAACAGGTTTACACCCAATTACAAGAAATACTTCCATCAAATATACATAAATTTTCATACACACACTTATAGAAAAACAAAGAGAAATAAACTAAATAGCAACAAATAATTTTGAAATTATATAATTTAAACTATCGTAATTAATATCACAGACATCAGCGACGCTGTTAAATATGCTGCACATTGAATGAACCGGAGATCTACCCAGGGTATTAGTCCTAGAGTTTCCGCAGTAAAATGTAGGCTTGTTTCTAGAATTGAGTCTTCCAGAAAATTTATTTTGTGTAACTTAGTCTCACAATCAATATTGTTATGCAACAACTTATACAAGAAGGTAACAGATAAAATTTTCCTTCTGTCGGCTAAAGAAGTACACTGAAATCGATCCAGTAACAAATGTTGATCAGTACCTCTATCTGGATAAACTCCATCAGTTCGAACAGCCAAATATTTTAAAAATTTTCTTTGAACACTTTCAAGATTGATTGTATGACTTTGGGCTAAGGGATTTCAGATTACCGCCCCGTATTATAATTTTGATCTCACTAAACCAAAATAAAGGATTTCAAAAACAGCTGTATTGTGAAAGTTGCTGCAATTACGTAATATAAAGCCCCACATTTTACTTGCAGATGCAATTATTTGTTGAAAATGTAGATTAATAGACAGTTTATCGTCGAAAAGTATTTCCAAATCCCTGAATTCAGTGCATCTATTTACAGTGATGTCATTAATTTGGTACTGATAATACATTGGCGAGGCTTTCCTGTTAAAAGATAATACAACACATTTGGATATATTTAGGTTTAACTTATTCCTAAGGCACCAGTTACTAATAGAAGCTAAATCATGCTGTAACAGTAAGCAATCTTCTACTGTATTGATGGTTTAAAACAGTTTCAAATCATCTGCATACACAAGTTTATGAGTTTTGACTTCATTCAATAAATTATTGATAAACAATAGGAAGAGCAAAGGACCCAAATTGGATCCCTGAGGGACACCCGATGTAGGAATAAATTATGGCGACACAAAGCTTTCGTATTGAACATATTGTTTCCTTCGCAATAAAAAATAGGAGTTCATTAATTTATGTAGTTGTGGTGAAAATCCGTAGGAAATGACTCTGTTCAAAAGAAGAGAGTGATCAATTTGATCAAAGGCCTTTTGAAAGTCAAGATATATAACGTCAACCTGCCTTTGATCATCCAGGCCCTCGGCAACATATTGAGTTAAACAACTAAGGTTTGAGATGCACTATCTTTTCTGCATGAAAGCGTGCTGATCCGGCGAAATCTTGGAGCTGATAGCATTGTAAACAAAATCGTACAAAACTATCTCAAACAATTTGGAAAAGTTGCAAAGAATGGAGATGGGCCTGTAGTTTGATAATAAACTTGGATTTCCTTTCTTCAAAATTGGACATATGCGGGCGGTTTTCCACAGAGCCGGAAATGTAGAAGTAGAAAGGATTAGATTAAATTCTGCTTCTTTATCAGCATCAATTTTGTCTGGTATGCCTAATAATGTAAGGTTGTGGATATGTGAGAAAAAGCTTTAAATGTTGTACCTCTAGCTGGACAATTGGCAAAAATCTGTATGATTAGATCCTATACTTGAATTAAGATGCACCCACCATGTATTTTTTTTATTAAGGGTAAGCATTCGTTCATCGCAATTCTTTTGTTATTATACGCTAAGCGTCAGTTAAATAAAAATATATGGTCATGAAAATTGCTGATAAACGTCTATTGGATAAAAACAACTTAGAGTCCCAAAGATACATTAAAATGTACTCTACAAGATTGGTCACTTACATGTCCATCCATTCAAGCCAACTAAGGCAATTATACAGATTGAAATTGGGATCAATCTGTGGTTATTAAATTCAGTCCCTCGGCGTTACCGAGCAGCCACTCAGACCTCGTTAGCCCTTTGAGAAGGTCAACAATTATTAGTCGACCTCAGTCTTACCGGGAGAATTTTAAAAGCCCTGACAAACCAAGGAGTTGGAAAAACTATTTAAGAGTCGAAGTACTACACAAAAGAGCTTAAAAAATGTTGAAAAAGTTAGTTTTTCGTGTATATTATTTGTTTACTGTGTGTTTTAAACTGCTTTCAGAACATAAGTAATAAAATTAGTTAGTAAATAATGCATTCTTGTAATATTTTCAACTTTTCCCTTCCATATTTGGCATTGTACTCAATCCTTGATATTAGGGTTTTCTATTTTCATTGTCTACTGTAAAACAAGGTTGTATGTTTTTCCTCAGGTAAATAATTATGACAGATATTGTACTCATTCTTCATTGCTCAAATCGTTGTTCATTGCTACTGGTCTATGCAAAACGAAATTATGTTTATTAGAACCACATTAAATCTTCTTTTCCATTTCCAACAAGATATATCTAGTTGCATAGGTACTGCAATGATAACTACGCTATTTATATCTACAAGTCACGTATAATAATTAGGATTTTCGATGACTGCCTCAATTGCCAGAAATCCCAAATCAGCTTAGAGCTAATAAACCGCAGAGTGGGAAGAACGTACCTACTACTATGTGGATCATTTAATGCTAAAGTCGCCGTACAGCAGTAATCAATTATTGTAAGGCCTTGTCGCTTGTACTGATAAATTTTCTTTAGCGCACACACAATTCGACAATGGTGGAAATCTATAGTTGACTACTTGTCTTCGTCATCATATCTTGAGGAATAAACTGTTAGGTGTTCAGGCCAAAAATACTGGAGGGTTTGTCAAACCTCTACTCAATTTCTCTGCAATAATATGCTATTCAGACTCATTTTTAAGATAAATTCGACTGTAAAATATTACTATATCATTAGGCATTATTATTTTGACATTTTCGATTACTTCTGTATCTCTGGTACTAAATAACTTGAAAGCGAAACCTGCTCCAGACCAGTTTCTTGTACAACGGTGCTATTATACAGTCAGTCCATAAAGTAACCCCTCCCCCTGCTAACTTTTGAACGAATCGAGTTAGAGAGTTTTAACAACAAAATACAGGGTGAATCATGTAAAATGAAGTTGATTCTGACGATAAATTCAATTCTTCAAATTCAAAGATGGCGCCACGGGCGCTGTCAACTCAATTTTTTAAATGGCAAAGTGTGCCGTGTTGCACCTCATTTAAAAGGTAATTCAATTCTCTACATTCTCGTTTTTGAAAAATGACAATCGAGTCCTCCGTTCTCTAGTTACAAGCGTTTGTATTAACGATATTTAAAAATTTTGCTTTTATCAAGTCTCCTTTCCTTTGCTTGCCATTGTCACTGAAACGTCAATAAGGTTCGAGAAAGTAGTTTAGCGTTCAATTTAAGGGTGTTTGAAAGTTTCTACAGGTTTTTTTCTTATTTTTTAAGTTATTCGATTTGATAGATTTAAGAGAAAATCCAAGAGAGCTGTAGGTACTTAAGAATGTTGCGGGAGGAAATTTTTCCAAAGATTGAAAGAATAGCAGGCAATAACATTCAAAGTATTGTATTTCAACAAGATGAGACTCCGCCTCATTTCTATGGACCTGTTACCGATTTTTTAAATAATTCCCAGGCAGATGGATTAGGAGAAGGGGCCCGATAGAATAGCCGGCTCGTTCCCCGGACTTAACTCCTCTTGATTTTTTCTTATGGGGATATTTGAAGTCAGAAGTCTACAGGACTCCTCCAGTAAATATCGACGAACTACAGCAACGTCTAACACATATTTGTAGAAGTATCTCTGCAGAAATTTTAGGAAATTTCAAAGTAGACTTTTTATGTGCCAAGAAGTCAATTTTTAGTTTTAATAAATATTTGTTCAAAATTTGTTGTATTAAAATATTAATTAACATTTTATTCATGGATCAGATTAAAAACAGAAACGCTTGAAGCTAGAGAACGGCTAACTCGATTGTCATTTTTCAAAAATGAGAAAGTAGAGAATTAAATTATCTTTTAAATGAGATGCGACACGGCACACTTTTCCATTTAAAAAAATTGAGTTGACAGCGCCCGTGGCGCCATCTTTGAATTTGAAGAATCGAATTTATCGTCAGAATCAACTTCATTTTACGTGATTCACCCTGTATTTTCTTAAAACTCGCTAACTCGATTCGTTCAAAAGTTAGCAGGGGAGGGTTACTTTATGGACAGACTGTATATCTATAGTCTCTAGTAGTTAACTAAACTTAAAGCCTGATAAAAAAGTATCGCGCCATTTAATTTTACAACCAAGGATTGGTCTAGAACAGTTGAATTTATCTTTGAAAATCGACTCGAGACAGTACAGTTTGTAGTTTCTGATATACGTATTCCCATCGAAAATTCGACAGTCTGTACAATCGTATCAGCATTCCGTCAGGATACCGCTTGCTTTCAAAAGAATTACTTCTTCCAGCAAAGAATTGCTACATATGTTTCAGACGCTATCAAAGTCACCTATTATAGAGGGCAATAAACACAGTAGAAGCGGGGGAGCAAGGAGAGCAGAACTCGTTAGGAAAGTCAATAATTCCCCAAGCGGAAACCGGATCAATCACTCGTTAAAATTCAGGGCATACCGTCGTAATTTATACCGGCATTTTGTCTGATGGATGCGATTATGCGATGTGCCGAATTACGTGTAAGGAGCTAGATTGTTTATCTATGTGGGACATCATGTATTGCGCGGAATGAGGCTAATGTGGCCTGGCCTGGAGCGGCGTTCTTGGTCATTAGTGTGAGGTTCTTCAGATGAAAAAGAGGCAAGTCTACTGATTTTTAGTTATGACGAAAGTCGATGCTACAGATATCGTAAGCAATCACTGAATGGTCCAAAGAATAATACCCTCATGTATCATACAATGGAACATACTCTTGGTAACAGCTTTTAATTTAAACGACCTAAGGATCTAAATATATCAAGTAACTGAATATTTTTCATCTCATTGTCGGCAATACTATATGTTAATGCGTTTTATTAGAGTAAGAAGTATTTTGTATTAAAAGATATTTTTTGTTTCGAATGTTATTCAAATTTATCTTAAGCAGTTTTAATCAACTCCAGATGATGTCAACTTGGTTGGGGAAACGCGCGTCGAGTGCAGTATAGTGTTTTGGTGTTATGTGGAAAACTACGTCGTGTTATCTTCACACCAAAGGTTCCAACCCCTTTCAAGGTTATCTTAAGCACTTCACCTTTACGGCGAACTCCAGCGACCTCAATCATTGCAACTATCTAAAAAAATGTTGAAAAATAGAACCAATGGAAATCTTTACCTTTAAAAACAAAGAGTATACCTTCATCAATAAATATTTCTCGACAGGTGCGCCAAGCGACAATTTGTCCATGTCCATTCTTGAAAACACCTTTGCTTTCTTTGATTTATTTGTATCTATCGTTTTTCCTCTTCAAGAAATGTCGTATCTTAAAAAGTTGGAAATGTGGAAGTTATCATTTATCGATAGGGTCGTTTTAAGCATATAATAAGTATTTTAAGCATTTAAGCTGTTGAGTTTATTTGAGGCACACCAGTTTTTGAACTGTGAATATCAGAAATTACATCGCTCTTACGATTTTTCTGGCACCAACGTAGCACCGCTCTTTGGCTGCCTCTTCAATATCGATATTTTTATCACAATCTATATTTTTATTGCAAAACTCACGTAAATGGCTTGAACGACAGACGTTTTCAATTCGACAACAAACTTGACAGTAATCGTAGAAACCAGCGTATATATATATATACATTTTCTAAAATTTTTGAAAAAATTTTACATACTCAGATTTATGATTATTTCGTCTCCTGTAAAATTCTTCCTGATTGTCAAAATGGTTTTAGGAAAAATTTCAGTACAGCGACTGCACTTACCAAAGTTACTAATGACATTTTTACGGCCACTGATAAACAACTTGATACTGTATTGGTTTTATTAGATTTTTCGAAGGTCTTTGAACTATTAATCATGATCTTCTGTGTGAGAAATTAAAATATTACGGATTTAATGTAACATCTTTTCGTTTAATATCCTCTTATTTGGCTGGCAGGTCACAGAGGATAACAATATTTTTTCGACTAATACAAATTTAACTTGTGGAGTACCACAAGGCTCCGTTCTTGGCCCTCTTCTTTTTATTATTTATACAGCTGATATTTTAAAATCCATAAAAAAATGTTCTGTGCAAGCATATGCAGATGATACACAAATTTATCATCATTCTGAATATCATTTGGCATCTAGTGTCATAAATGCAGAATTGCACGAATTAAAGAAGAAATCTGATGAACATAACTTAAAACTGAATTCGTCAAAATCGTGTGTAATGTTTTTTGGGAAAAGAAATAATGTGGCATTTCTTGAAGAAAATTTTATTGTGTATATAGAAGGTGACTCGTTACCATGTGCCAACTCAATAAAAAATTTAGGTTTAATTATAGATAAAGATCTCCGTTTTAGAGAACATGTAAAAAAGTTAATACAAAAATCATTTTCATCTTTAAAATTAATATATGCAAATCGTCACTATTTAAATTTTAAGCTTAGGAAAAACCTTTGTGAATTGCTTGTTCTCTCTAATTTTAATTATTGTGATTTTTTATATGGTCCATGTTTAGATACATTTAATAAAAATAGAATTCAAAAGATACAAAACACTTGTGTTCGATTAATTTTTAATTTGCGTAAATTTGATCATGTGACAGCTAGCAGAATTAGTTTAAACTGGTTAATAATGGAAGATCGTAGGCAGCTTCACCTCGCAATTTTTCTGCTTAAAATATTTAGAGAATCAGAACTGAGCTCTCCTATTAGGAATATTTTCACTTTTCGATTACAGATTCATCGTGTAAATTTGCGTAATGTCTCTAAGTTGACCATGCCTCAGCATCACACTGCTCTTTTTAGGAGAAGTTTTCATTTTAATGCAGTATTGTTATATAACTCTCTCTCTAGTGACCTTCTACAAATGTCATTGTACTCTTTTAAAAAACACTTTAAAAATCAATTTTTTTAATGTTTCAACCCTTTCAAATATTGTAACAGTTATACAGTTAATAATTTAAATAGTTAATGTCTTTCGGTCGATGCCTTCTTCAGGTATTTATTTTTATTAAAGTTTTTCTAGGAATTTCTACTTGCTGCATCTTGGTTGAGTAGAGTAGCTACTTAGCTAGACTTCGCCAAGTTGCAAGCAAGGTTAAATGTATTTATTTTCTAATGTATATTTTCTTAGTAATTGTGATAAATAAAGTCGATTTATTATTATTATTATTATTTATTATTATTAAGTATGGACAGATATCTGGCGGTACTTTAATTTTAAAAATTGACCGCCGATGACCTTCAATTTTCCTTCCCTTTCCTGCCCTAACGTCCCTTCTTATTTTCGCAGATAGATGACAATCGTTCATAAAAGTCGACCTGACAAATCAAAAAAAAAATGACAAACTCAATGGCAATCACAGTGCTGTACACTAGTGAGGACCTCATGCATCCGTTTTTGAAAGGGACGCTATGCTCAAACATTTCAAAATACTTGCCTACTGAGACAAACTTTTGCAAAATAGGCAAAGTATAAGTTTATACTGTATAAGTTTATAAACTTATACAGTGAGGACATAAAGTCCGCCCCCTCCCTCTAATTTTTGAACCACTGGGTAGATTGTGATGAAATTTGGAACAATAATATATGACTAAATTCTGCATTTTTTGACACATCAATGACAGCTCTGAATGTCAAAGTGACAGCTGGGCGCGCAATAGGAAATTTTTTTTAAATGGAAATAAGGGTAGTCGAGTAATAACTCATTTTGAAGCTATTTTTATGCTCAAAAGATCCCCCAAAAAAAATTTTTGAGAACATTTGGTTCAGTAATTTCCAAATAAAAACCAGTAATATCAGTTTATAACATAATTTTTTTACCACATAATCTTTATAATAGAACATTTATTTGTCAGGAGATTCATGGTGGTTATTTTCAACATCTTTTGAAGTAACACGTGTTTTCTAAATTTGTTTCTGCCTCTACGTTTAATTTAAATTATTTCATAATTTTTTAAAAAATTTACAATAATTAGTAATATTTATGTAAAAAAATGATATAACAGAAATCGATATTACTGGCTTTTATTTGGAAATTACTGAACCAAATGTTCTCAAAATTGGGGGATGTTTTGAGCATAAAAATAGCTTCAAAATGAGTCCCCACTCGACCCCCATTTCCATTTAAAAATGTTCCTATTGCAGAATTTAATCATAAAAATGCAGAATTTAGTCATATATTTTCATTCCAAATTTCATCACAATCTACCCAGTGGTTCAAAAATTAGAGGGGGGCGCGGACTTTATGTCCTCACTGTATGTATGTACGGTGTAGCAACTATAAAGCAACAGGAAAATACACTTCAATTAGAATTTAATTTTATTAAAGTTTCTTAAAAATTACAATATTTATTTACAAACTCGACAAATTTTTTCTCCTGTTTCATGGAAAGTATTTTTAAAGATCTACACTGCTCAGATGACTAATGGTTAATTCACTGAGAAAATATAAAGTCGATTCGTCGTAATCTGGAGCAAGTTAATAAAAATTCAGAGGATGGCGTAAAGCATTTGAACGTCCAATCTGAATTGCTCTGCAAAAAAGCGATCTGCAGTCATTATTAAAATTGGACGAAGGAGAGATTTGCTAAAACGGATTTATTCTTCATCTCACAAGATATAAAACGTTTCAGAATGCCTTGTCTAGCTGTTTCGGTTCGTTTTTTGACGATTGGTATCTATCTATTTGAGATGACATGATGATTGCCTCATTATATCATCGACAAGTGTAAAATGCGATTTACGTGACTCGTTATAAATAGGAAAAAACGAGTCTATAACATATCTGTTTCTAATACATAAATATGATTCTACAATACTAAGTTCACTGATACTAGAGCCATAAGCTTATATGGGTTATTTGATATTTTTTTGTTTTCACTCATTTAAAAATGTAATGTTTCTTAGAGGGATAGAGATATTATTTTTTTTTTGTTGTGTTTTGTTGTTTTGTGAATGTCGCCGAGGGGGACTTCCATGTACCGCGATGGTATAGATATAATAAAGGAACTACCAAAAGTGACCATTTTTTAGAATTGCCATATCTCAAACATGAAAAGAGACGAAAGAATTTAGATTTTTTTATATATGTTCACCAAAATCGAGCACACAATATATTTATATCCCATATAATTTACAATTCATCCTGTATAAAAAAATCAGTATAAAGGTGGTCACAATCCGTCTAATTTCATTACATGTTCTACACTAAAAAATATTCGTGTTGGAAGAATTGGTGTTTGTTCAAACATTTTTGTAATAAAGTATTACCGTTTTATATAAATTTATGTACTTATATAAAAATATATTTGGCCTTTGTTTGTGTTGTTGTCCCACAGTGGGTGTGTTGAAATCAAAGTGGACTGTATAATATTAAATTAATTTTAATATTGATGATAAGTAGCATAGTAAGTTGTAATAGTAAATATTGTTTTAATGATATGTGTTGTAGACTGTCTTCTTGAATGTCTGAGTCTCAAGTGGCGGTTCCTTTCGGGTTGCGCGCGCACACACACTTGAAAACAGGGTTGCCAACCGAACAGCTTTGTTATAGGTATTATTAAAAACTGGCGAAGGCGCCAATACCAGTCGTTTATAGATAAAATAGCCCAAATTATTTTAAAACGTTGCTATTATTATAGAATTTATAATTATAGTATCAATTCATTACTCATGATTTTTGAATTCGATAGATTTTTTTTTCATTTTAGATAAGAAAATGCAATGCTGAAGCATGCCGCAACCGACCTTTCACGCTAGTTGATGAGGAAGAACAGTCGGAGATACAAAAATGCTCCTTAGATGAGGATTATAATACTCAACCAAACGAACCGGGATCATCCAGATTAGCCAACTAAACTGTTCGAAGTATCGATTTTTAAGGTATGAAAATTATATCAAATCTTATAGAAAATAAATGTAGCAATTAAATATGTAGATATGCGATTGGCAGATTTCAAGCAGTTCAATGGAGTTTTCTTTTGTTCTAGGTCAAAACTGGGTTTGCTTTAGGCCAGAAAAATAGTGGCGGCTCTAAATACTTGAAACATGGTTCCTTCCTAGCATTTTTGGCACATTTTTGATAAATCATTTGATTGGTTTTGTGATTTACTTTTAAAATAAAAAAATTTTGGCGGAACAATTTTTTTTCTTATTACTTCCAAGATGGCGGTTAATGGCGACTGCTCACCATCACGCACAAGCTGCAAGGCTATAAAATTGTATTTACTTACCCATAAGGTACCTTCAAACTAATTTTTAGCTTTATGTTCTGTTTTTAGTTTAACAAGCTAGTTACCCTGTACTAGGTAGTCGATCCAGGCCATACAGAGGCCCCGCATCTACTGCACGGAGTCCTGCGTGACACATCTGTTAATAAGCAGGTTCTCCTTGTAGTCAGCGACACCCCTCTTGATCCCACGCTGCTCATTTATACTTTCATCAACCGGGTCAACTGCGTGGAGCACCCGTATGTACAAGATGCATACAAATAACTTGTAACATGCGTTAAAAGTTATTGGCATACGTGGAAGGTTATTAGTTGGTAGTTTTTCGGGCTAGACAAATCTCTGTTCTTAGGGATTAGCACTGTCCTTCCCTCGTCAAACCATGATGGAACTTGCTGCTCTCCATTAAGCCAGGAGGTGAATATTCTGGCTAAATGGTGGTGGGTACTTGGTAGTTTTTTCCGCCAAAAGTTGTTGATCCCATCGGGAACAGGAGCAGCAAAGCTCGGGGGGGGAGGCAGCTTGTTGGGGGGATAGCCTAGCAAACCGACGGCTGAACCTCCTGGGTGCGCAGGTGCTGCTGATCCGATTTTACATCCTTAGGTCAGGTAAGTGGTGTCATTGCTCACGAAAGTCCTGGATGTGAGATGACCCCCCCCCCTGTTTATTTATTACTACTATTATTATTATTATTATTATTATTATTATTATTATTATTATTATTATTATTATTATTATTATTATTATTATTATTATTATTATTATTATTATTATTTTGCGGTCCTCAGTTTCAAGTAGACGGCAGATACCAAGTGTATAAAAAGATTGATTAGTATATTGATTTAGGAAGAGGTTTTTTATATTATGTGTATAAAGTATGTTTTGGGTACGTACGATTATTTCAGGGTTAATAATAATATAACAAGAATATCTCTACCAAATCACAATTATTAGCCCGAAACTTAAATACTTGTGTATGAGAGGGTGCGGCGTATTATTATTTTACAGGTCGCAACTGTATTTGACGTATGACTGATTGAGTATGGAGTGATAATTGTTAGCAGTGAGTATATAGTCACTGTTGTTAGTAAATAAAGAATGGAATGATGGGAAATCGATTTAAATATTCTTTCTATATCTATAATTGTTTGGTTTTCCTTTTCTATATACTTTTAATCATATTTAGACTGCCTGTTAAAACGTAACTTAATAATAAAGTGACATAAATTGTTCTTTTATAGGTTTTAGCTTCAAATGCATTGCTTCTAGCTTGTTAACCTGGCAACCCCACCAAACTAAAGGCACTCTGCCTTTCACAAACAAGAATAAATAGTCTTTTCTCCAATATTTCCGGTAGACAGGACCTATGCCCATAAAAATAATATAAAACCCCCGTTTTTATGGAAATAAAATACATCCCTGGCGCAGCAGACTTTCCGCGAGGGTATAAACAGTTATTAGGACCCCTTAACTTCAAGCGGTGATAAAGATGTGAGGTAGGGTTATCTACGAAAGTCGAGCCAGTGGGGAATTAATATTTAGGGACCCCTTTTTGCTCAATTTACTATTCAAACTCGGCGTTAATTTATAATGATCAGGAAATGAAATTTCCTTACGGTAATCGCATTAAAACAGAGGATTTTAAAAATTCAGGCGGCTTTTATTCACTACAAAATATATTCTCTTCATAATGAACCACTAAATGGAAGATAATGTAACACTGGGTTGTCTTTATGTGAAAACAGCCAACAATTAGTTGGGTTCAGGAAAAATTCTTTGGACAAAATTATATCAAGGCAAACTTCTAATGCTTGCTCTACCCCCAAAAGAAAAAACACAGATTGAAATATACAGGGTGTTAGTTAAACATGCGGCATAAATTCAAAAGGTTATTCCTTGGACTATTCTAAGGATATTTTATCCTTTGATGATTTTTGAAAAAGCGCTTTGTTGCGATGATATAGGGCGAAAAAATGTTTCAACAAATAACAATTTATTACTAAAAATTATATGTAACATTCCTGAATCTACTAGAATTGTTCAAAATGGCTACCTCCAGCTCGGATGCAACCATCCAATATTCTCCTCATAGACTTCCGAACTCTTTCAAGAACACCAGGGTCGTTTCTTATTGAGTTACACCCAGCAATTATCCGATCTCTTAAATCGTCCACATCTTCCACTGGCCTAGTATAAACTAATCACTTTAGATAGCCCCATAGGAAATAATCCAGGGGGATTAAGTCCGGGGATCGAGCAGGCCATACGTGAGGTCCACCTCGACCAATCCAGCGATCTCCGTATGTTGCTGTTAAAAACTCTCGAGCAACTACACTAAAATGAGGTGGTGCACCATCATGCATAAACCACATTGCCTGTCTTGTAGCCAATGGTACATCCTCCAAAAACTGAGGTAGCGTTTGTTCCAAAAAGTTCCAAAAGTGCGGTATACTTCGCCGGTAAGTCTTCCTGGTAGAAATACCGGTCCTATTAGCCAGTCACCCACAATTCTAACCCAAACTTTCAACGAGAACTGATGTTGAAACCGATCTTCACAAATCTCATGTGGATTTTTGTCAGCCCACACATGGTTATCGTGGAAATTCCTTATTACATTTCGCGAGAAACTGGCTTCATCGGTAAAAAGAATCAGCGTAAGTAGTTCAGGGATTTCAACCAATGTGTGCAAAAGCCATTGACAAAATGCAATACGTGGAGCAAAATCCGCAGGAAGAAGTGCCTGAACGCGTTGAATGTGGTATGGGTACAACAAATTATCTCTCAGAATTTTACAAACAGTCCAATTACTTACATTCAAAGTATTTGCAATTCTTCGCGTAGAAGTACCTGGATCTTCTTCTATCATGTCCAGCACATTATCTTCTACGTCTACTGTTCTTACAGTCCTTGGCCTTTCTGGTCCTCCACTTCGCTTCAATGTTCCCGTTTCTCGAAGACGTTGATGAATACTTTGAAAGATTTTTCTATCGGGAGCAATGTAGTTAGGAAATCGTTCAATGTACAGTCGCCTAGCTTCTAATGCATTGCCATCAGCAAGTCCATAAATAAAATGCATGCCAGCCATCTCGGCATTCGTATAGCGAGCCATGATAGAGGACTTCACTAACAACCGTTTACACGTCAACTAGCCAAACGTCAATCAACCTTAACAAATGTAACACATACAAACTACAAAAACACAACATACAAAATAATCACTCCGAAGTATCAAGGGATGTTGGTAAGAAAAAACAACTCCTTTTTCTTACATGTCTTTTACTTGATACGTCCAGTGTAGTACGCCTTACTTTTATTTCACCTACACTAATAATGTGAAAAATACCAAAATTGGATTTGTTGAAAATATTTTCCGCCCTATATCTTCGCAACAAAGCGTTTTTTCAAAAATCATCAAAGGATAAAATATCCTTAGAATAGTCCAAGGAATAACAACCTCTTGAATTTTTGCCGCATGTTTAACTAACACCCTGTATATACCTGTACACGGATTGGTAGCTCAGAGTATAGTGTGTCGATCGCTTAACTCAGAGGTCTGGGATCCCATCCCCATTCCGCCGAGCAATTTTTAATATGTAACGTAACTATCAATATATTTTAGGAATCAGTGAATAATTAATTGTTTTTACCTTTGATTTACGTTTATAGTTTATTTAGTTTGATTTATATAGCAATATTTTTACTTATAGGTAGCAATTATTTTATTCTTTTAACCTATTTACAGCCACGTGTTTCTCTTACAAAAATATAGGTTAATTTCTGTGATTTGTTTGTAATGTGTGCTTTCATTTTAATTATCTGGTAGCAGATACCTTTTATAGCATATATTACTTATTATATATGTATCTTCTTGGTGTCAACCAAGAAATTTATCGTTTTATCTTTTGACAAAGAATTTCGCTATATGTCGATTTTTTCAGGACTATACAGCGTGTCCCAAAAGTAAATAAGGCAGAGACTATGGAAGTGAGAATTGAAGAATAATTTGGAGCTTTACAATATTCCTAAAGGAACGTATGGTATATACAAATCGGAGTAAAGTTGTATAATCTTCCATTAACACAGCTAGTAGGATAGATTCCTCATTCTGAATTGGGTAAGTGGCCTTTTCATTGTTTTAAAACGTATTTGTAGAAAGGTTACTTGTTCAGTTTCACTAGCTGTGTCATTTTAATAATTCTTACTACGTTTCTAGTTGCTTTATTTTTTTTATCTTTAACTAATAGGTTCTATCATATCGTATCTTGCTGCATTATTCAAGGTAATATTATCAATATTTTTTTTTATCTTGTATAGTTATCGCTCTGTTACATATCTTTTGTTGTTCGTTGCCGTGTCGGCAACTTATTTTAATTTACTTTGTGGAATTAAACCGAGTTAGACAGTGTAAAGCACAATTAAAATATTGTATTTTTATCTATGTATTTTATTTATTTAGAGTCTTTGGTAATCAGTTATTCAAAGGAGTTTTGTATCTTGCTCATTTTTGTTTTTAATAGAACCATATCATAACTTGGTATCAATGAGGAATTTTGATTTATATAAGGTTTATTTTCACTAGTCATTTAACTTGTAATTTTTTTGTTATTTCAATTAATGGCCCTTTGTTCTATTTTGTATGTATGGCCTCCTGAAGACCAACAACAAATATTGAGTCTACTACCCTTGGAGCTGCAACTATCTAGTGGTCCAAACAAATCCATACTGAAGTCTCGCTACTAGTTCTTGAGACCCAGAGTTTCCGTACAGGACTCCAGACCTCTAGCTAGATGGTTATAACAACTACTGAACCAACCTTCCTGGAGGAATATTCTAAGGACCTCTGGACTCCACATAACGGTGACGAAGACACAAAAGGTAGCCACTAAACCAGTAGGGTTCAATATTTGGTCTAAAATATTGTAAATGGTCCAGTTTTGTTATTTTAAATCATTTTTTTCTCATTCTTAATCACTATAGCATTGTTAACTTTGAATATATATTTTTTGAATACAAATTGAGATTTTAATCTGTTAATTAATATATGTATCAAGTTTTTTTTTTGTATTTATTTATTCATGTATGCACGTGCAAGACTTTATTTGTCATACAATGACATTATATTATCTAGGTGTTGCAAGCAATTCTAGATTGTCAATTAGAAATGATTCGGTTATATAAAACAGTTGAGAAGGCGCCAAATAATATTACTTTTGACATCATGGTAGAAACCATTCCCACCGTTCAACCGACACCGCAAATGTATCTAAGAAGACGATTTACTTTTAAGCGTAATTTTATGTCGATAAAGTTAAAAACCACTACTGAGTTATAGCTGCAATTCAGATATTAATGGCCCAAAAACGTCTACTTTTGTGGGATAATAAAATTATCGTTGAGAAAAATCAACTTGTGCTAGCTTATAGAATTTGACAATATTAAGCAAATACAAGATGAAACAAATTGGATAGGAGAAAACACATGTGTATTTTCTGGACAAATATGCTATGATAGTCAAACTGCGCTTAGGTTAGCATATTCTCCAAAAATAATACCCGTCCTTATGGTGTTAGAAGAGAAAATAGAAAGTTAAATGGTTTTGGATACCAGGCCACAGGGAAGTACCAGAGAATGAGAATGCTGATGTGTTAGTTTGTCTTGAATCCAAGGGTCACTGTCAGGGGCCAGAATATTTTATATGGATTACTAGAAGGCATTTTAATGACAGACGTTAAGGCTTACGAGATGTGGGAGGATTGGAGGTGAAAGGAAGGTTATACACACTCTCATGACTTTTTAAAGATGCCTAGCAAAGCTAAGACTGTCCGATCATTGAAATACAGTACAAGGGTTCTTAACCGACTGGTAAGAATAATAACTAATGATTGTAGGCTTAGGAGACATCTTTAATAAGAATAAAAAGGATACTTCTAGTCCGAGATGTGTAGAAGATGACTTTCTGGTATGATTTCTTTGGCATCAAAGAACTGCAGATATAGAAGGTCGAGTTCTTCACATGGATCGGAAATTGTGGCGTTTATTCAGTCGGGCAGGTTTGAAAAGCATCAAGAAATGAATGGTCGTTTTTCAAATATATTAATTCCAAATTCCTGCGCCACCCAAACGTCTATGCCCTACGTTACTGGACATTCAACCCCCAAGGTGACAGCACTGTCATTATTATTGTTACATTGCCGTCGCTGTTAGTACAACATTTACCGTTGGGAGGCTTAGAAAGCTTTCAGGTGAAAAACGGAGTTCGCATTGAACTTAGTAATGAGCTTCAGAGAAGAAAACAAATAAAATAATTTAAATTTATTCCATCTCGCGTTGGTTCTCTCAAAATGCCAGCCGGGCCAGCTAAATAAATTATATAAAGTCAAAGCGGACCCTGAAAGCCCGCGTCGGAAATTCGAGCCATTGTAAATATTCATTAAAGGGTCGATTTCGTACAATATCCCTCTGTTTACGGGGTGGGTCAGATTCGTTCCTTAAGGAACATGGAAGGGTTGAGCTCAATCTGGACTTTGATCATTTCAAGATCGTGACATTTATTGGATAAGATCTTGATTTGATTTTTATGTTTTCACTTTCATCTTAGCATCTTGACCTTTATCTGATGAAAAGCTAATTGAAATATGGTATCAAGATTAAAAGATAATCTTGAAATGAGTTGGATCCTTTGGTGTGAAGACAATACTGACGTAGTTTTTCACATAATACCAAATCACTCTATAGCACTCGACGCTCGTTTCTTCGACCAAGTTGGCATCATCTGGAGATGATTAAAACTGTTTTAATCTGATTTAAAACTATGAGTTGTAATCATCTCTAGATGATGCCAACATGGTTGGCGAAACGCACGTCGAGTGCAGTACGGTGTTTTGTGGAAAACTACGTCAGTGTTAAAAGATAATCATCAAGATCTTGAGCGAAAAGCCATGGATCTTACGACGAAAGTCAAGACCTTTAGATAAAAATTATGATCTTGGGAGTACATTATAGTGGGTACTCGGAAACCCTTGAAGATATTGGAAATTATTATATGTATTTGGCGATTGAGATGTGTACATATATTACTAAATTGCACTACAGTGCAATTTAAGAAATTATATATTGTAGTTTTTCTAAACCAAAAAGTACCTAGGTTTAGTATGTAATATATGTCTTGCATGGTTGTCATCTTTCAGGATATGTGTTTACATATTCTTCAACTGTTCTGTTTAAATTTTTGTTACATCTGTAATAAATACCTATAATATCTTGTTTCTCTTCGGTTGAATACATCGTTAGTCAATGTAAAAAGTACTCCACAGATGCAATTTATAAAAATTATAAGTGATATTTGTGGTTTGTCAAGAATTGACTGTCATGGCCATGGCTAACTAGACATTTTCAAAAATATACCTATTTTCCTTCATAATGCCCTTATTTTTTAGGTAAATATTAACATATATTATATTGTTGTATTCAGAAAAAGTCGGTTTATTCAAATATGAGAAAAATTAATATGGCGCCCATAAGAAAAAATAAAGTTGACGATGATTTACAATAGAAGGGACATTTTTTTAAAAAACGGTTTACGGCATCGTATTTGTCTCAAGAAAGTGCGCTAATAATATGAAAACGATAAGCCAATATTTTCAAAAATATAGAAGTTATGGCCAGAAAACGAAAACCAGAAAAAATTTTTGTTTGCCTCTTACTCAAAAACAAAAGTAGATATGGGGTTTTCTTTGCGCCAACTTATTGAGCACAAAATTCCGCAACTTTGCCGAATTTAAACCTAGAGTCTATCTTTTATAATAAGCGAGATACCCATGATACACACTCGAAAGTGAATCACCCTGTACTTTATGATCTCACTGTATAGCAAAAACGCAAGCATGGGGCCTCACCAGTGCGCAAGATTGTGATTGGCTTTGAATTTGTCATTTCTTATTTGATTTGTCAGTTCGACTTTTTGAACGACCGCTATCTATTGGTGAAAATAAAAAGAGACACCAGAACCATTGAAAGTTATCGATGGCGAATTTTTAACATCAAAGTACCGCCAGATATCTGTCCATACTTGATATATATGTACACTGAAGAAACTAACAATCATAATAGACGTTCATTAACAAAGAAGACATCGAAGAACAACAACACTCCATGACTGCTTCATTCAATCATGTGCTTAAGAGAGCGCTTTGTAACAGCTAGAAATCTCCAGGTAGAACTTAATGTTACTTATAATATTTAAACAAGTGTGGCCGCTGTGTGGACGCCTGACGGATGAAAATTTAAGCGCAAGAGAGTAATACTTCAATTCGCCAGACAACAATGTGGATTGGAAAGTTGAAGATTGAGAGCGTGTTTGGTCTACGGATGAGTCCAGGTTCTGTCTATACAGCTCCAACCGATGCGCAAGGGTTTTATGATCAAATGAATTTCATTCACATGCAATATAAATTTAGCCAGTTACTCAGTGGAGGCTTCGAAATGGTTTGGGGAGGAATTTCCCTGACATCTCGAACAGAATTAATCTCTTTACGTGGAGGTTCCTTGACTAGAGCACGATATATTGTAGACATTTCATTCGAGCATCCCTTTTGCTGTTTTGCTCCTTACATCACCAATAATTTCTTGATTATGAATGACAACGCACAAGACTGTCATTCGTGTAGTGCAGAAGTGTAGTCCAGATCTCAAATGTGTGGGGAAACATGGGTAGACAATTTAGAAGGCATTATCCCCTACTTGCCTCCCTTGAAAATACTAGAGAAATATGGAACAACATTGACTAAGATCCCATGACCAAGTTGTAGACAATTCTTAGTGCTGCGTTAATTTTGACACGAAGTGTATATCAAATTACACACATCCAAATGGAGTAAATGAAGGAGTTCATAAAATGTAAAATGTACAGGGTATTTTAAATAAATCGCAAATTACTACTCACTTCTGTCTAACCCTAATTCTGATTTGACAATGACATGTCTAGACAATAACTTTTAACAACACTGTGTCTATTAAAAATATATACACATTGCTTTTTAAAATGCTATTCTGGGAGCTCTATTTTCTTAATTTGGTTTCTCACTTAATAAAATTGGCAACATAGGAGTAAAATTTAAATATTTAAACTTTTGACAACACTGTAGTTTCTCAGCCGACCCCTAACCAGAAGATACGTTTCATTTAACTCATAAAAGGGTCATATTATTCTTACCTTTACAAGTTTGAAGCTCGAGATTAACAAAGAGTTGTTTAATTTTTCATAGGGTTTTTTTAATGGAGGACTTTTGTCTCATGCGTTCCGCGCAACGTTCTCATATAATGGATCATAATTTGTAGTAGAAAAAGCGGTTGTTAGCCGTTATAATTATGAAAAACTTGAATGACGAAAGGAAAAAGCTATGTGCCTCGTAAAAGGAAAGAAAGCTCATGTATTCGTAATTTGACAATAAAGGCAGTCTTAAATAGAAAAAAAACTATGATATAAGCTTTGTAAACTTTATCCATAATTAACCGACAAAAAATATTTATGTAGGTACCTAACCTTATTCCATTTCATGGAACTTTTACAATTTTTTTGCAATTGGTTTACAGCGTAAGAAGAAATAACATACACTATAATAATAATAATATCTCTATAACTAATAACACTTTAAATTCGTGGCTTAGTTCTAAATTATAACACACTTGTACCGTAATACTGATTTATGGTACAAGTGTGTTATATTCAAATATATTTTAAATCTTATACGGTATTGACAAAAATTGTACAGCACATGTATATCATATATTATTTTATATATTTTTCAAAAAAATATTCACTCTGATTAATGAGCTTCCCGGTCACCTTAAGCGTCAATTATTTGAAATATAACACATTTGTACCAGAACAATAATTTATGGTACAAATGTGTTATATTACTTGTTTCAAGTGAGTTATGAAATGCGTTCACACATGTACCATATAAAATTGTATTTGACACCTTCAGAAGTTACTCTAGTAACTAGTAGGTATATAGATTAAAATGATCCATAACAGATACAATAATTGTTTATATAAATTTAATGTGCCCCTCTCTATGAATAGCGATCGAGACTATATCATTCCATTTGTGTTTAATAGTTGAATAAAATCAGAACGGTGATATAGACATATTTACCTTGTGAATACTGCATAATATTTAACACTGACGTAGTTTTCCACATAACACCAAGCCACTACTGTACTTGACGCGCGTTTCGCCAACCAAGTTGGCATCATCTGGATATGATTAAGCCTTAGCCTCTGAGTTTTAATCATCTCAAGATAATGCCAACTTGGTTGGCGGAACGCGCGTCGAGTGCAGTAGAGTTTTGGTGTTATGTGGAAAACTGCGTCAGTGTTATCTTCACAACAAAGGTTCCAACCATAGATTTATAAGACAAGGGAGATGTAATTGTTTACATTTTAAAGCAATCAGAGATCCCCTTGTTTACTCTTTATCTGGTCAACTGCAAGGTCTACTTTATGATTGTACGAAAAACTGTTGCCAAACTGTCAATTGTGTAATTTATATTTAAACTACCATGATTATGGGTTAAGGTTAAAATATTACATAAAAATATTTTCCCGTTTCCTAGTTAAGTAGATAAATCATATTTTGTTAAAAACGTTGCGATAAAAACTAACTTCATAACGCAAAAATGGAATGAACAGGCATCATTGCTCCTTACTCCAATCCGCATGTCCATTGATGCACGTGAATCGTAGTATTTTATAGTATTTCTTTTGTGCGGTGTTGCTGGCAGTCGGAATTTTGCTTTTGTGAATTTTTCAGTGTTTTTCGTAAGGATTTTATTACTATTCTTCAGAAAATGGTGCGTCAGTGTCAAGTGTATGGAAAAATGAATTCTTTATATTCAAAACTGTCTTTCCACAGGTAAATTTTGCCAAGTTTTGTTTGGTTATTCGGTCGCTATATTTGTTACGCCATATTTACGGATTTTCAGGGGCGTGCTGGCTGGCTTCCTTATCATTTTACGGAATATAGTATATATATATATATATATATATACTATATTATATTATGGAATTGCTTTTGTTATTTTTTAAAATATGGCTGATGTGTTAGTTTTTGGAGTTACCTACACACATACTTAAATACGATCAAAACAAGAATCCAAGCAAGAAGCTAAGGCATCATTCAGCACTTTGCTCATTCAGCACTTTGCTGCATAACAAATTAAAAAACCTATAATGTTTGGTAAGTGTTAAGCCAACATGCAACGTTTGCACACAAAAATTAAAATCAGTTGCGTAACCAAGGTAATTTTTAAAGGTATCCTTTATACTAATCTAAGAGAAAATCACCATTATCAGGCTTTTAAAGAGTTATTTTGAAAACAGTAAGTCAAATAACTTGAAACAAAAAGTTGAATTAAAAACTAACACCATGTACATCTTTCTTATTTTAAATTATATTTCACTTTTAAATGTAATTGAACCCTGTATACACAGTTTGGGTATCTTTAAAAAACTGAAAAATACTTTTTTACACTACTGTATATATAAGTTTTGTAATGTAGTAGGTGTACCACCTTTACTTAATTCAGAATTTTAAGTGTTCAAGTTTCAATTCATATTCCATACATTAAAACTCCGATACTAATTTAATTTCTAATCTCACAAGCTTTTGCTGTTGCAATGTATAGTACTGATTTTCTTAAAATTCCTTTTTTGATGTTTTATTATCAAACCCAACCCTTCCAAAAACAGTACGCCTTTGGCGTCGGAAGCAAGTTCTCCCAAAACTTTTGCAACGTTGCACGGAGTCGGAATTTTGCTGTTCTTTCTCTCGGTATTCTTTGTCATACACATTGCCAATGATTGATACAAAACAACAGGTTATTTATGAATGAACCGTGAGGTCTCCTCTTAGTAAGTCTATGGTTCCAACCCTTTTCAAGATAACCTATTTAAAGAAAAATTTTTGATATTTTTGAATATTTTTTAACATTCGACCACAGAGTAATATATTGGCCACAGACTATAAACTATATCATCTTTTACAATTTGGTATTTTGAATTGGTTTGTAAATACGAGTATACTATTATAAAACCAAGAGAAACACCACAGTAATCGCATATAAGTAAGCTGCCACTAGTATGATAGTAATACCATCTAATGAAAAAATGTATTCGTTTTGAAATCATTTATAAGCCCTGGTAGTCTCTCCGAAACCTATCTACCTAAGCAACAAGGTAAAAACTGAGTTTTGCCTGCAGGTTGAATCAAGACACCCTTATCCTTGCAGCTATACTAAGCCAAAGCGTTATGAATTTATTATTTGCGTTAGGGTAAAGTGAGATCCATGATTATATTAATATATAAATATTTTAAAATACGGAGTTCTCTGACTTTTGGCTTAATGAGAGGGTTACACAAGAATTTTCCTTCATGAGGGTTAATTAATAAGGAGAATAATACAGTATGTGTATCGTTATACATAATATATGGGGTGTATATGAGGTATATTCTCAAAATATGTCGGTTAATACAACTGGATCGCTGTCTATTTCATACGAGATGATGAAAATCAAAATATTATATAAGGAAATTGTTTTTTTTTTTGGATAGTAAACACTAATTAGACTCAGTGTTCCTAGAGGGCGCCATGGACGAAAAACCATGGATGAGAATTCGCACATGTGACCGTGGTGTTAGGATATAATGCTAACACCACACATGTGACAGACGGTGAAGGTAACAAAGTAATTGCAAAGTGATTTCAAATTAATTGTGTTAAATTAATTTGTTTACGTATGCCAAAGTCCACTTGTTTTTAATTGATTAACGAACAAATCAACACTCTAACCTCGAATATATTATGACATCTTTAGCACATTTTTACAATGTATGTGTACATTTTTTGCTGAAAGCGAATTAACAGTTCCCACATGTAAAGTATTGGTAGACTAGCAGTAAGATGGAAGTCTACTAACATCGGTGGATGATTGAGGATATCAGCCGTATTGATAGATATATAGATAGATAGATCGATTTTATTTAACTATATCATATATATATAATACATTTATAGCAAGTCACAAGAATAAAAACAATGTAACAATTTAAAAAACAATCATAGGTACAAGAAACAAACTACACACATTTTTATAATACCATATTAAGGTACATGAGAGAAGTACTGACCAGTCTGTGAACGCTCCGGTAAAGAAATATCAAAACTAGAGATACTGGCCCCAATAAATTCCTCCACTGTGTAAAAACAATGGTGTGCTAGGTAATTTTTTCAAGTTTGTTGGAAACTAAAGAAGCTGAGTTTTTTATTTCATCGGGCAATTTATTAAATAAATTCACTTGAAGTTTAATTCTCTTACAGTAAGTTTACATGTTCTTCTTCAATATATTTTTTTGTGGACAGCGTTAGTGTGTTGAGTTTTATATCGATTAAATCTCAAGTTATTTCGTGTGAACCATTTTGTCGCTTTAGACATAGCACTGCTGGTTTCGTCGACTAGACTCCAGTACATGTTATGTGATATAACAATTGTTGTGTCATCAGCAAAACAAAAACAATCAATTGTATTCAAAACATGAAATAAATCATTTATATAAATTATAAATAGTAACGACCCCAGGACTGATCCTTGGGGAATACCATGATGTACAATACCAGTTTCTGAAAAATTGTCATTTATTAGTATCGTTTGTCTGCGGTTAGATAAGCAGCTGATAAAGAATTCGAGAGCAATACCTCTTATTACATAAAAATCGAGTTTATAAAGTAATGAGTCATGAGACACACACAGTCAAACACCCTGCTATAATCACACATTGCCAATAAGACAACTGTATGTTTATTTAGAAAACATTTTAAAGCACTACAACAACCCAGCACACAGTATCAATATGAATGTTAAAAGTAATCCATTACCAATACTGTAATGTTGGTTGCCTGCAGTTATGTTGTCAAGGTGCCAGTCAATTATTATAACACGCTATTCTTCTGTATTCAGTATGAGGGAAATAAATGATGATTATTAAATTTTGTTTACTTGTACTAGTAAAGTTGCTATTTTGAATGTTAACTATGGTATTTTGTTAGTAAATCTCAAATTTTGATAACACAACGAGTATGAGTATGATTTACAGTAACAAATATTAAATATAATGCTCTAGTAATAACAACATGCCTGTATTGCGATAACAGTAAATACAACATCACTAAAACATCATTTTTCTTTCTTTTCTGTATATTTTTGGCAATGGTGTTGGCGTCAATGAGGTAAGTGATTCTTTCTTAAGTTGTTTTTATATCTGGTCTATTTATAGGCTACCGTTCTATCAGTTTGTATGGTGAGGTCCCAGTATAATTTATAATATTTATTTTTATTATTGTTGATGGTGAAAATTGGTAGTACGCTTAAAGCTCCGATTACAGATTTTATCGCAGGGTTATTGCCTGGTGGATAATTTTTGCCTCTGTATTATGTCTATTGGTATATTGCACACCTGCTAGTAGTTTACATCCAGATGTTATATGTTCTATTATCTCAGGACATTGGTGGCATTATCTTCACCTATCGCTCTTAATTGAAGTATCCTTTAAAACATATTTCTTATAGTTATTAGTCGCTATAACTTGGTCGTATATTGCAAGTATAAATCCCTCTGTATCAAGGTACAATTGACCCGTTTGTAAGAACTTATATGAAAGTTATTATTATTGTTATTGTTATTATCATTATTATCATTATTATTATTATTATTATTATTATTATTATTATTATTATTATTATTATTATTATTATTATTATTATTATTACCGCACTCAATATACCGTAAACCAAATCTGGATACAAATAAGGATTAATAATTATAATCTGTCAAAGTCTAGTTTATATCAAAGTTATTATTATTGTTATTTTTACTGTTCCTGTTCTTGTTATTGTTATTGTTCTTGTTCTTGTTCTTGTTATTGTTATTGTTATTGTTACTGTTATTGTCATTGTCATTGTCATTGTCATTGTCATTGTCATTGTCATTGTCATTGTCATTGTCATTGTCATTGTCATTGTCATTGTCATTGTCATTGTCATTGTTATTGTTATTGTTACCGAATACCGGTATAACCGAATACGGATAACCGAAACGTTATCAATCATTACAATGTTTATTTAATTGATACCTAATTTCCGAGAAAATAGGGTGAACCTCAAATCACAATCCCCCATCCAAATCTTTCACACCTCCAGTACACCGAAAAAGCTTAATTAATTTTTTTCCAATTAGGGAAGTTTATTTTTACCGTAGTTTAACGTCATTTTTGCCACCTGGCGCGTAGGCATTAGGCGCGTTCCCCTTTTGTTTGTGCCGCCGCCGGCCGCCACAGCGCAAATATGGCAAAAGGGTTAATTAAAAGAATTGCCGAAGGATAACTCCGTGGCGTGGAACATGCACGGACGGATGGATCGATGAATCTTACGCGATGGATATTACGTGCCCTTAGGTGTACCGATCGATTTCTGTACCCGCCTCGCGGCCTTTGGCCACCTCTTGCCAGGGCCGGACTTGGCTAGATGGTTCGCACACGCGAATATTAGAAGCATTTTGAAATAGCCAAGAATAAACGATATATAACCGAATTATTTATACATGGGTGATATGTGGGTTGAGTTTAAAATCGAAAAACCAACGAATTCGAATCTGTGACTTATAGGCGATTCTTGCTAAGTAATACGCCACCTACTGGCGGCACGCACAACTAACGCATGGGCCTTTGGTTCAGTTTTGCGTATATGTATGTCTATTGTGAATTTTGAAATATCCGTTGTTATATTAGTTAATTGCTCTGATTAGATATGAATCATTATTGTTGTGAGCCTCATTGTTCCTCTTGAACAAAGAAAAACCTCGAGATCAGTTTCATACTTTTCCAAAAGCGGGAAAATCTGGAGCTATCGTGGAAATTATAAGTTGGCATTAAAGAGTTACAGGAGACAAGTATGGATAAAGAAGCTAAAGAACGCAAAGTAGAGTGTGTGCTCTTTACTTTTCTCTAAGAATGATTATTTCTATAAAGGTATGTATGCCGTATGTTCAATAAAGAATTTGACATATTTTGAGGTTAAGTTTCATTTTCAGATTGAACGCTCGAAAAATATTAAAATCTATTTTAATTTTATATCACTACTTACCCCTTTCAAAATAGTTTTACAAGCTTTTTACCTGGTTTAAAGTTCTCGACAACAAATATTTGAAGAATACAATTTCAAACGTCAGTGTCAGTGGCCTCAGGTTAGTATATTATATGTTACTGCCGTTTTGGCGCTACGACCTTAAAATGAATCGCGTATAGTTTAGTGTCTCAATCCCCATTCCGCTGGACAATTTTTAACTAAATTGTCTACTCATATATTAAGACCACCTATTCGCAGGGGTGGGTCGGCAATCATTCTGGGGAACGTGCCAGATGAGAAGAATATCAACTTGGTGTTAATGTGAGAGATTAACATCGGTCGATGCTTGACTGTCCCCCTAACTAATGAGGTTTCCAGGTTTCTCTCATTCCAGCACTGAATGATGGTTATAGGTTTCTAACGTAAGTCGTACCAGAGGCGTTAATGAATAGTAATATGCCCCCCTCACCCACAACACTATTTCTTCTTCTTTAGACTTTCAGGCTAATCCTTGTGATTAGAATGAGAAGTAGAGATATTATTATTACTACTAGAAATGGGAGAAAATCGCTGTCGCGATTTTCGTTCCCATTTCTAGCCCTACAGGGGGTTCAGGCCTGCGGCCTGGGGTCACCCTTCGGGTGACAGATGCATCTAAAATAATATTATTTTAAAGAAAATACATATTAAAGAAATTTTGTGATGATGTAATTATACTAAACAATTTTTCTTAATATTTTGATGAATTGTAAGGGTACTCTATTCTTGATGGTAAAACCAAAAATATTGTAAATATTTACTTTTGTAAGCTAAAATGATGAATTTAACAGACTGCCTTAATCGAATTAATCCTAAACTTTACGTGCAGATAGAATAAAAGCTACGGATAATGAAATAGAATGACTAAATGCTAATACTAATAAATAATTGGAATTAAAAAAATAAAAAAAAAGTTTGCCTCCAGCGTGACTCGAACCAGCGAAATCAGCATCATGAAGTTTTGAATCCTACAACTTCCCCATTGCGCTACCACGCCTGTTATTAAATGTTTACCTTGAGACGTTTAAGTACGTAAATATACGTGGCAACCTGAAAAAATAATTTTTACCGATTTTCTAATTGGAAAAGCATTTCGCTTCAGTATTTTGGTAATCGGAAGTGTTTGGCAGTCAGTACTATTGATTCCGTTAGCAATATTTCTCGTAGGAAAATAATCTATCTGAAGTTTAATTAATATGACAGTTTTCGTGGGAGGTGCTTGTGTCGTTAGTGCAATCTCACATCGGCGGATAAAATGAGAAATAAGTTGGACGGATGCCACTCGAGATTTTCGAAAACGAAATAGACGTAGAAGGAGTCGACGTACGGTCTCGAAAAAAAAATCTCAAAGGATTATAGAAAGGACGGAACTTTAGCGTGAAGCGATTCTCGAAGCCCCAAAATTAGAAATAACAGTATAGGGAGTCCCGCGAAAAGTCAGTATTTCTCTCTTGCCGAACGGCGATCGACGAAAATTTTGCAGAGGTTTTTTAAAAAGGCGTTTAAATTGGGAAAGCGCGTAGGAAACGGGACGAAAATACCCCTATGCATTGGAGAAAGGCCGGGGGCGTCCTCCGGTGGTCCGCGGAGATCGTTCCGAGATCGCCCCACGGAGGAGATAGCTTTGAAACTTTGCGGATTCGGCGACCGAATTTAGAGGGAGACAGAATCGACGCGTTTTAATATATATGGATTATTATTGGGATTTGACATTTGTAACACTGGCATACCTCAATAATTGAGACAAATGCCCAGAAACCACTATTGAGAAGCCGCCTTGCGTTGTCTACAAACTTGACACATGTACAATCTACATAGGAATATAGAAGTAGGGTCGGTCTAATAATATTTTGATCAAGGGTTTGCAGCTTAGATTTGTCTAGATCATTTATATTCTACTTATTTTGCAAATTAGTTCTGACTCTCTTATCAGGTAAAACACTATAGTAGCTTCTACGTCATTTGTTACCCTCAATTTTATAGAGTATAAAGATTTTTGAAATGATTACTTTATTATTAGTCGCAAGAAGCGTTGGTGAAAAATTCATTGGCTTTAGAGAAAAGTTGTTACTTAATTATTAGTTGTAAAAATGAGAAAGTACTTTCTAAACCTACCAGATAAGACAGGGTACATAACCACTAGTCCTTGAGGTGGTACGTTTCAGTGAATAGGAATAATAACCCTGAAATTTCAGTCGGTAGTAGCGCAGCTATGGACAGATTTTGTTTGTTTTGTGATCCACAGCAAAGATCTATTTATCGTTTTAATTGTCAGTGCCAAATATTACAATAGTTCGCAAATATTGTCACCAAAACTGACTAATTAAATTTGACTTAAATCTTATTTACCATTTATAATTACTAAACTACTACGAACGCAGTAGTCGAGTGGTTGTAGAAAATTTAATATGTATTACATTGCACCTTGTGCTGAGCACGAAATAATAGTTTCTATTGGGAATACTGTCGAATACGACCCTGTGCTTGGCAAGCTGCCTCCGACATGGCGCTACGTGGCTTTTTAGCGAAAAGGTGGTAACTATCGGCGACATGCTATAAGGGCACTATGCTCTATTATGTGACCTAACGTGCTGTGCACTGCGACGACTTTGCCACCACTTATCCCCAACAAATAAAATAAAATAGGACCCCTTTTGTACGATGTTTTATTTTTTCACCCTCGCCCCGGGCCCGAATCAAAGAATAACGTCCGGGGAGGTTTCATTTTATTTTCCGAAGTAATGGAGGGGCATTTAGGAGTCAATTAGCGAACTTTGTGTGCGCACACTAATTGCTTATATAGGGTGTTCTAAAGTGGCCTCGGCTAAATGGAATTACGCCCAGCGTACGGGGCACTTCCGTTATACAGTCTCCTTTAATTTACGTAACCGAATTGCATTTTTAATAAATTGTTTTGGTTTGTTTAAAGCTTACTAAGATTGCAATAACTGTTAGAAATGCATAACTGCAAGTACAGTTAAAAGTAAAAAAAGTCTTTTGTTGATCTAAGTTGATAATGTCTATGGATATGTTGAACTGATCCGTTCCGATCTAACCTAGACTTAATTCCTTCAATATGAACTAATTAGAAGAATTATTTATTATACTTTCATTTTTGTGAATTTGTCAGATGTATTGTTCATAACAGTCCAATGATAGTAATGATGATGTTTTTAAAGGCAAAGCTGCAAAGGTCATATAATGTTAACAATAACAATGTTAATTACTGTAGGAAAACGCCATTCATGCAATTTGGTATGAGATAATCCTCCAAAAACGTTTTTTTCTGCAATATAGAAACGAAGGATGAACATTTTCAACATGTATGTGCTGCGTCTCATACACAGCCGGTACTGCAGTTCTCTGAATGCTAATTGCCTTTCCCATCATAGTCTATTATTATTGCCAGAATGCAGCGATATACTTTGAAAATAGACATAAATGGACTATGGATCTATAGAAACCTAATGATACCAGAACATGATATAGATTTTATCATTTTATTGGATGATTCATCGAATGTAAAATGTATGGCGACCTTTGACGCAAAGTAGACTACTTTTAGAACTCCAGCTGTTCTAAAAGTAGTCTACTACTTGATAGTAGGATGTTTTAGAAGTAGGAATGCAAATAGAACATATGAACAAGATAATTTTATAAATTTATTTACGCTGTACTTTTCTCTAACCAAATAAGAATCATCTATGTGGTGTGAAAGAGTAGAGGTTATTTGTTCCTTTTTTATGCGTTTTTTGATGGCTTAACATTACAATTAGGATATCTACACCATGAATTATAGTGAGCACTCTGTATAAATCTGCTTCCTGAATATGAGTAAGCAAAACAAATAAAAGGTGTTTTTTAAGGATGATAAAACTTTAAACTTTAAAAAAATATTAAAGAAAATATTTTGTGATTAAAAAAGTAATATTATTTAAAAAAACAATCTATTACATTAAACATTTAAAAATTGTTTGCGGCATGTGGCCACCGCGGCTGTCCGCAAGAGAGCGTATTCTTTTGATCCAATTTTGGATGACTTTTTTGAGCACTTCTGGTCGTATATCGTGAATAACACGAACAATGTTGGCTTCTAAGGCTTCAATTGTTGCTGGTTTATCAGCATAAACTAATGACTTGACATAGCTCCACAGAAAATAATCTGCGGGCGTCATATCACAGGACCTGGGTAGATAGTTAACAGGTCCATTTCTCGAAATTAATTTGTCACCAAACTTTGTTTGCAACCACACTTTCACGTACAGCGGTAATATTCCTTTCATTACGCACATTCCTTCCATGCATTGGTGTTTTCAAATCATGCATCCACAGTACGACGAATAAATAGCTTAGATGGACGATCATGTGGGCCTTAAAATTCACGATGTCTTCTAAGCGTTTGGCGAACCGACGAATGATTTCCAAAGTACCTAAATTTAAGGAATTTGGTAGCAATTTTGGTTGTTCAAGAGTGAATCTATTCATGATGATTTGCCAAAGTATACTGAAAATAAATTTTATAAACAGTGTCAGATTAACAGTTCAGTCTGATAGTAGTTGTCATGTAAAGTTCTATCAAACCTAAAAAAACACCCTTTACTTCTAAATTGATTTTCATTGTGGTAATGTCACTATTATCATATTATTCATGACTCATAACATGTTCAAACCAGAACGTAATATAATAAATAGAGATGTGAGGCGATTTCACTATCAGCGATTTTGTTGCCGCTCCGAGATGGTAAAAGTAACAGTGCCGGCTCGGAGCAGCAGTCACATAACACTTTTTTAGTGTTATGTGGCAGCAGTCGCCAATCGGCACATCGGAGGTCGCGGTACTTCCAAGCAGTAAGTAGTACTTGCACTGCTGGCACTCTTGTAGATATTCTATGGCTGACACTGCTAGTTCGACTGACTTGTACAGACGACATTATGGTAGTATAACAACGAGAGTGAAATATTTATTAGAAAAGCTGCAGGGCAGAAAGCAACGTTAAATATTGGTGATGTGTGCTGTGTGTCACTCGAGTGGACATGACCGTTGGGTTGCAGAGTCCGAGGTTGCGGCACTAGGTCGTAGTCATAGACATAAGAAGGCGGAGACAGAATTGTTTACATTTTACACCGATCAGACATCGTTTTCAATAAAAATCAATGATGTAAAATCTATGCGGATTGCCCTAGATCTACCGCCGGTGTTTGAAAACGAAGAGTATATTAATTATATTTATCTGAATTTTTTATGTGTAATTAAGAAAAAAAATATACTAAATATTTATCTGTGTTTTTTAATTAAAATACATAATCTATACTTTTAAAATTATTTATAATTTTCTAATAACATAAAATTATTATCGTGTTAGGGAAATACTATGGCAATGCTGTACGGCTGTTTTGCTATCAAATGACGCTCTTATGTCAAAAGATGACGTTACAATGTTGCTGTGCTGTGTTTGTGATCTTTTGGGATTTTTTATTTATTTGCAGTGTTTTTTTGGCAGTAGAGGTATTTAGAGCCTTTTATAATCAATCTACAATAGTTCAACAGTGCGTGGTTTGTAAAAAAGTGGACTATTCTAACCCCGGACTGGTATTTCGGCAGTAAGTAAGGTTATGTTTTTTTAGCGTAAGCAGTGGTGTTTTTAACTAAATTTTAGGTAAATTATTTCAAAAAATATTTTTCTGTTTTGTATCAAATTTTTGCAATTACAGCATTTTAGACCGAAAAATGATGTAGTAGCGTTGTAATAAAATTATTGTCCAATTCCAGGCTGGATTTCCAGTATTTAAACAGTAAATAATTTTGTTGCAACTATTTGAAATGCAGAAAAATAAACCTAAAAAAATTAGATGTTTGTTATATTTTAATACAGAATATTATTGTTGTAGCTTTCCTGTTAATCCTGAGAGCAGACAAATGTGGATTTTTTAGTGGTTGGAAAAGCTTCCTGATGGAGTTTGGCGTATAAATAATACTGTCAATGTAAATGTTTAAACAAATCCAATAAGATAATACAGAAATTCAAGCTATGAGAGATAAAGTAAATAGAAAACTTGATCATTGATGATATTGATAATGAATAATTTGCATTCATAAGCTTTTCAGTCAAGAAATGAAGAAAAGGTTTGATAAGAAAAAGAAGTGTTACTTACAAAAAGTGATCTTGTCTTTGAGCTAATGCTGTTACAGACGGCAAAGAGGTAACTGGAAAATTAAAATATGGCGTGCTGTACAAGGTAACTACAGCTACTGGGAAATAATAGTTAGGAAATTATTCCGTAAAAAGGTATTAAAGGTTACAAAAGGTGTATGGTTGTAAGTAGCAGCAGATAGTTTAAAAAAAATAGATAAATAATTTAGACGTTAGTTCTGATAGTGACTTAAATAGCACAGATGAATTGATTGATTTGCTAGAGTGTTGAAACTATTATTTTATGTGAAAATTAACCCGTTTATTAATTATTAAATTTTTCTGCTATTATTACAATTAATTGGACATGCCATAGAAAAAAATTTTATTTAATTGTTTATTATAATAATTCAAAGCTGGATAATGCCGATGTGTTCCTTTAAATGTTTAAGGATATGTATTAGGTAAAAGTTTATAAAAATAGATACGAGGGGGAATTCGTGAATAGCGCCCACAAAAATAAATATTTTTTTATAGTTGTATAAACATCCAACTATATTTTTGTGGAATGACTGAGGCAATAGTGTATAAATATTAGTGTTTATAAGCTTGGAAATTTAAAGCTGTTGAATGATAATAATAAGGAAATTAAATAATAAATTATATTGATAATGAAATATTTGCATTCATAAGGTTTGCAGTCGAGAAATGTGTGAATAGCGCTTGACTGCCATACAATAAACAAAAGGAAAACCTACAGTAGAGAAATGCGTTTATAGCGCTCTACTATGCAGAATAGTTTCTCAAAAATCATTCATACCTATGTCTTTTAAAATGTTACAGGTAGCATCCGTTTAGGCATGGGCAAAACTTTCTTCGGTGCAATAGAAACACAGAAAGGCCGAATATTAGGACCAGCTGTGTCAAGACCAAGGACAATGAATGAAACACCATTATAAGTGTTTTGAATTGTTTATATAACATTCTGCTGAGATTTTAATGATTTTGTAGTGTATTGAGAATATATAGGTCCAAGCAGTAATATATGTCTTATTTGCTCCCACACAAATCTCAGTTCTAACATAAATAAACTTTTAAATTAAAACTTATTGTAATGATCCCTAAAAAAAACTGCACACCACTGGTAAACATAACATCGGACGTGGACGCCTAGGTTACAGTATTGCCATTTTATAAACCCATCTCCTTCCAACTTATGTACAAGTGTGAAAGTGTGTATGATTGTAAACAAATGGTGTTTTTCTAATGGAATGTTCTGTCTCCCCTAGTATTATATGTCTATGGTCGTAGTGGTTGGAGGGCTATTCCCACCATGGGTAGGCTAACAATGTGATGTTGTTATGACGTAGTCGCAGCTATTTTGACACTGCTATTTTGTCACTGCGATCTTATCAGAACAATCGCACTAAGCGCTGCTTCACAAAAATCACAGTTTAGCACACCATTAGAATAAACTGGAATAATTAGAATAATCCTTAACGTATTTAGTGGCTGATAGCACTGTTTATAAGACGAATTAATAAAGTCATTGTTTTTTTAAGTCAGCTTATACTAATTCAAATCGGCATTGGTCTTTGTTTAATATGTGTCATTAAATAATGTTATTAATTATTATTATTTGAATGACTAAAATTGAGGTTATGTGCCAACCAGCATGTATTTTAGTAAACAATATTTTCGTTTCAACCTTGTTTTGCAAACAGTTATTTTGATAAAAGTCAAGAGAAAACCAAGATACTCACCTACTTCAGGGCCACAAACCCGTGGTATGATTTCTAAGATGGCGGAACAAGAAGCATCCTCAAAGCACAGCTGTCTGGCCAACAGGCAGTTTAGGATTGCTATAGTTGTCTTTGTGTTTGGACCTGAAAGAGGAGAAAAAAGAAAATGAGTACAGAACGGCAAAATATCGTACCACATTGCATTTTGTATCATGGATGTCGGTGTCTGAAAAGAAATTGGATCTCCGTGTGGTAGTTTTGCAGATATCGCGAAATAATGGAAAATTCAGTGGAAGTTCAATTGAAAATCGTTAATTGTTCTAATCAAAACATTATTCCCAAACGTTTTTACAAATTTTTTAAAAAACGTATAAACTTCTTCCACTTTTATCCATTTGACAACTACTTTTTTCGGTAAAATTAAGAGAAACGCAAAACGAAAACTTCACAATTATGATTGAACTGTCAAAAATTGTTGATAAACAAAATATCCATTTTATTTTCAAAGCACACTTCACATAATTTAAAAAAAAATCGGAATTTTGGCATAAATGTAAAACAAAATATCAAGTGTGACACATAGTCCTGATCAGAAAAACAAACTTGATTCAAGTATGCAAAAATCCAATATGGCGCCTATACGAAAAAAACACCTAGATTGTTGTTTCTTCGCTATGTTGAACGTCGCTGACCAAGGAATATCATTATTCGATACTTTCTAAAAAATTATCTGAATAATGTTTCGGATATAACTGTCTAGTATTAACGGTTTTCAATTTAAACAATAAAGATATAAATTAAAATATTTTTCAATTTTTTTGCGATATCTCCAAAACTATCAGTGTACATACACATTCAATTTCTTTTGATTTTTCGGACTCGGTTATTAATCAGCTTAAAAATTAACTTTGCTTTAATTTAATCGACTACGTATATCTTGAGATAAGCAAGATACCCATGGTGACACTCGAAATAATAATAATAATAATAATAATAATAATAATAATAATAATAATAATAATAATAATAATAATTTTATTTGTCCAACAGTGTAAACACCAATTACAGAACAAAGTATAATATAAAGGAACATGAAAAGATCAAAAGTAAAAAAAAATGTATAAAACACAAATCCAAATATGTTGCGCCTTAGAGGAATATCTAACAATAACATACGCAGAAATACGTGTATGCAAACCTACAGCGTGACTTAAACAACAAAAAAAAAAACGTAAATATATAAGTAAGTGCTCAAATTCAATTTAATTAAAATATCAAAATTTAAAGTTGACTAACGCTTCTAAAAACATTATGTATACTTTTTACATTACAGTTAAAGACATCACAGGAGTTACAAATGCCATTATAGCTACGTGTCATAACACTAATGGGAGACTTTAATCCAACATTAGTGTCGACAGCAGAGCAATAAAATGTTAGTGGAGCACGACTGGCTGATCTAATTGCTAGAAAATTTAACTGGCTTAATATATCAGGACAGTCGATATGGCTATTCAAGAGTGCGTGTAAAAATTTCAGACTGTGGAAGTATCTTCTAAATTGTAGTGAGTCAAAATTAAAACGAGTTAACAAAAGTTTATAGTCGCAGCCTCTTGCAGGATATCTTCTGTCTGAACGAAACGTGAGGAATTTTAAAAACCTTTTTTGAACCGACTCGATGAGATTGACATGAACATTATACATAGGATTCCAAACAAGTGAACAATACTCTAACTTGGAGCGGACATATGCATAAAATAACTTGAACAGTACATCATTACCGAGGAAATCACGGCCTTGCCTTATCACAAAACCTAACATCCTAAGAGAAGAAGAAACTATACGTTGTATGTGCTCCAAAAATGTTAACTTATCGTCAAAGTAAACACCCAAATCCTTGATGGACTTTGCACGTATCAAGAAGTCTGAGTTAATTTCATAGTTGAAAAGTATAGGATTCAATTTACGTGTAAAAGAAATTACTTTACACTTCGACATATTTAAATGTAAGTTATTCAGATCACACCATCTCGCAACCGTATTCAAATCATTTTGAAGAAAAGCACAATCATCTATACTCGATATAGAAAAATACAGTTTTATGTCGTCCGCATAGATTAACTGATTGCAATTGAGAAGAGTAGTAATGTCGTTAATAAAAATAGAGAATAGTAGAAGACCCAAATTAGAGCCCTGAGGTACTCCAGAAGTAATAAGGTAGTGACTAGAGTTGTATCCACTATATGTGACATAATGGAAACGACATGATAAATAAGACGAAAAGAGCTTTAGTAAGTTATCGCAAAATCCGTAATTCTGCGGAAATGCGGACACTAACTCTAAAATGAAAAAGATCTTTCGACTTGTTTAAAAAGAAGTCTATAAATTTGAAATTAAATAAGACTAAATATAGGTCAATGTTATAAATTCATGAAAAAGCCCTCAATTATTTTATAACTTTGTATAATGTAGGATAAAAGTACCAGCTCCTATTTCTTGATAAGCTATAGAATCGCTACGGACAATAAACTGCCATAAACACACCCAGAATGAGAAGGCAAGCTGGATTTCATAAACGAGCAAATTATATTCTTCTTTTATTTTAAATGCATTACTGCAGTCGGGAACGCGTCGTTGAATTAAGCTGAGCTTCAAATTAATACCGAGTAGTTTTCCTTTCAAATTAAACTCTAATTTCTCGCACTAAAGTAAGTAGGAACTATTGAGCACTTCGTTTATACAATGAGGACCGAACGCTTATTTCCAGCAAAATGACTTTAAATTAAGTCTGCATAAATATGTTCTTATCTTGTGTGTTCTGGGATAAAGGAGATTTTTGAATGGAGCATATAGGAGTTCTAGGAGAGTTGAGGACGAGTGTTGAATCAAATGCATCTTAATTAACGGAATGCAATGGAAGAGTGAGTTATGTTTAAGCTTCAAAAGAAAAAAATAATTGCGGATACTAACTACCCGCATTTTCTTGTTAGCTCGTCAAAGACTGAAAGCTTCCCGTACAAATTAGATTATAATGTATGAGAAGAAGCTTATCTTTGGCCATTACAACCTCAAGATCTCTTTAAGTTGAACTACTACTATATAACAGCTGATTGCTTAAAAATAATTAATTCTGACCTCTATAAGTATCACAGGAGCCAGAACACATATAGCCAAACTACTTTTTCACTAAAGATACCAATATAATAGTTTTCCTCTTTAATGTCTTTCTCTTTAAAAGAATTTCAGATGGAGCACCACCATTTGTGAGCGGTCAATGTGATCGGTCAAAAGTTATTGTTGTTTGTAGAGGAGAGATTATATTATAGTTATTGACTCGGTTTCTTCTGATCGGAACTTTGTAATAAATTAATAAGGAATCTTATCATTCTTTTATTCCATCTATTTTATTATCCGATTATCAGAGATACATAAAGTGTTATTTAGTATTCGAAGATGTAGCGAAAATTTTATAAATTCAACATAAAATATTTTTCAAGCATTAGCCACCACTAAATATATTTATTTACACTAGGTAATATATAAATCAGCCCTAATGGTTCTTACTCATTAAATTTCAGCATGTTACTTTTTTAGTATGCAGTGGGAGAAAATCGATATATCCAACGGAAATGCTAAAATTTAGACTTTTGGAATGTTTCTTGATGGACTGAGGGAACTACTGCGTTTTACCAAAATTTTTTTAGTTTCATTTTGAAGTTGTAATAATTAATATACTATTACTTGCAACTATGTACTGTTGAGACAGAATTAATTAGTAATATCTTATTTAGTTATATATGTATATTCCAGTTAAGGTGAAAATTTCACACCGCCATATTTTAACCAATCAGAGGCATGTTTTTTGTTCAGTTACCATGCCAACCCAAAAAATTTCCGGAAATTTTTTACGTTGTGTCAAATTAATAAGTGGAAAATTTTCTGTCATTTAAAATGTCAAAATAAAGACGCGGGAGTTGAATGAATCAATACATTTCTTATGCTCGAATTTAAGTAATATTCTCAAATTAAATTATATTCCACCAATATTAGTAGATCAAAGAAAAATATAATATGTTTTTAAGTTATTTATAAATAGTTCATGTAACTAAACTTGGAAAATGGTATGCTATTTCACTACGAGACTTCGCATTTTATTAAACATATAAATTTTGAAGTAGATACTTCAGAATAATTATCAAAAATAAATGATGTTCCACCAATATTAGTAGATCAAAGTTAATAAGAAACAAAAATATAATACCTATGTTTTTAAGTTATTTGTAAAATATGTATGTAACTAATGTTAGAAAATGACATTTTATTTCACTAAGAAAACTCACATTTTATTAAGCATAATATTTGCAATGCTCGAAGTACTTCAGAATAATTATCAGAAATAAATGATGTTTCCTTTCCAAAGCGGGAAACGCAATTTTCAAAAACACAATCTAATAAATCAGCAAATTGCACAAACACAATGACACAATGACAAGTGGTGGAACTTGACTAAGGTACCGTACTTGACAGTCGTAAAAAATGTTTGTTATTGCTCATGGCTCACTATAAGGAATGAATGTTTGTCATTCGTAATTAAAATGTTCAATTTTGGCATAATATAGGGTTTTTCAATAGGAACGCTCGATCTTTGTAATGTAATAAAACAAATTGTGTAAGTTAAACTGACATGTTTTTATTTTTATTTTAAAACATATGTGAGCACATTATGTTTTAAAAATTATATCAGCTAAATGTCCGCTGCGGCTTCGCCTGGTGACTCGAATCCTGGAGATCCAATTTTCGATGACGTTATCGCATAGAAGTGGCTCAATTTCACCAATGACGCGTCTGATGTTGGCCTTTAAGGTGGCAACCGTCTGTGGTTTGTCGGCATAGACACGAGATTTCACAAAGCCCCAGAGAAAAAAATCCGGTGGCGTTAAATCGCATGATTATTTTTTGTCCAAAATTAGGATCAACCTCCAACTGCTCTAGCGCCCACTCAGCGAATGCAAGCGGCTGTCTATGATCGTTGGGCTTTAGTTCTTGGGTTAATTGCACTTTATAAGGGTGAAACCCTAAGTCCTTATGCAAGATTCGCCAAACTGACGTCGAAGAAAGGCCAAGTTCTTGAGCACGACGTGGAATGGATTGTTATGGACTGTGACGCACACTTTCCCGGACTGTAGCAATATTTTCAACGGATCTTGCGCTTCGTTGACGTACAGGCGTTGTCTGATCTAACAGCGACACGGTTGCTTCAAATTTATTTATTAGACGGCGAATTGTGGACTCTGAAGGACAACCGTCGAAACCATAAATTGGCCGAAGTGCACGAAACGTTTGCCGAATAGAACATTGATTTTGATAATAAGTTTTAACCATTTCGAGGCGTTGTTGAATCGTATAGCGTTCCATAATGAAATGTAAAGACTAACTGAGTACGTCCGTCAAAGATACAACCTGTCTGACTACCGACTTCGTCATACGCTGTTGCCAAACATCGAGCGTTCCTATTGAAAAACCCTTTATTTATAAAATAATGGTGTGAAATTTTCTTACCGAATATCCCACGAGCTTAAATTAAAAACCGGAATAGTACAAGAGTGAATAGCTCAAAACCAAATTTTGTATACAAAATATTTGATCAATAAACCAATAAACATTAGTTTTGTTAGCATACACCTTTCTTTATACTATTAAAGAAAATATATGTTTTTGTACTTTTTTATTGAATCATTTATTATATTTTTTCATACTGAGGGTTCACTTATAGTTAATTATATTTTACATATTCAAGTATTACTTATCATTGCAAATGTAGCTTAAGTTGTTTACATGTATTATACATTTTGCTGTACAACTTGCTCTTCATAAGTGTACTGTTGACTTGTTTGTTGTTGTGTTCTGTCTGTATTTGTATTTATATATTTTGTGCACGTTCATTGTATGTACAGAGAGGTGCATTTTCGATGGGATTTGGGGGTATCTCGGTTGCTATGAGCGACAGAAAAAATGGACAGCACGAACGTTGGCTAATTTTTTGAGACAAATTCAACTGTCAAAACAGAAATCCGGTGAGTCGATTTGTTTTCGAGTTATAAGCCGTTTGTCACTTTTTTGTAACTTTGGGTGGACTCTATATCTCGCTTATTTGAAGAGATACAGAAAAAATGTAAATGCAACTATTGTCAACGTTTGATAGCATAATTCAACGGTGATGTTACCTTTTTTATATACCGAGTGATTACTGATTTACGAACCAAACTTATGATTTTTTAAATGGAAACTATAGTTGGCTTGGGTCGCGATGGAAAGCTTATTTTGTCAGCTTTTCAAAAATATATAGTTTCATATGATTATTTTTAAAAATGGCTGAGTTATAACCCAATAATATATATAGGAGATCCTTATCAACAACTGTTTTTAATCCTAGTAGGCTGTAATAAAACAAAAATTGCAGCTATTCCGTATATATGTCAAAGTATTCTAACTAGTCAGTATCCTTACAAGACTTGTTTATTTTGTGTTAAATTATTATCTAATTAATATGAAATCAGTCAAGATTATGGAAAACTACAATAATAGTGAAAAATTTGATATGTTATATTTACAGCGATATCCAGAAAGGAGACAACCAAATGTTAAGATATTCAGCAGGCTCGAATATAATCTGAAACATTACGGTTCCTTTAAAAAACCTAGACCAAAAATATATCATAAGGCAAACGCTGAAAATGATACAGTAAATGTGTTAGGAGTGGTAACAGCGAATTCAGAAATATCTATAAATTCTATTGTAGAATCAGTGGGAGCTTCGAAAAAGCGGAGCGTAAAAATTTTAAAAGAAAATAATTTTAAATGTTTTAAATTCCGAAAATTTCATCATATCCATCCAGACGACAGTCAGAGACGCCTTAATTTCTGTAGATGGTACCTAGGCAAATGTGAAGAGGATGAAAATTTTCCGCGTAATATTATTTGGACGGATGAGGCCAGAATCACCAGTGACGGTATATTCAATCCCAATCCGGAAAATCCCCATGCGACTATTGAAGTGAGACGTCAAGGGGGGTTTGGATTGAATTACCATACATTCAATCCAAACCCCCGGTATGTTTAGAGGCCGATTAATTGGACCCCATACTTTTCAGGAAACATTAAATGCGGAAATCTATGTGCACATTTTACACCAGCAATTAACAGAATTCTTAAATAATCTACCACTTGCAGATTTGAGAAACATATGGTTCCAACAAGACGGTGCGCCGTCACATAATGCTCGAGTTGCTTCTAATTATCTAAACGAAACTTTTCCAAACAAGTGGATAGGAACTCATGGTCCTATATAGTGGCCAGCACGCTCGCCGGATCTGTCTCCTGCCGATTTTTTTCTTTGGGGCTTTATAAAAAATATAATATATCACATGCTGTGTAACTCTGTGGAGGAATTAAGAAACAGTATAGAAGTCGCATTTCAGCGATTAAATCAAAAGCCCCTGTATATTTTAAGGAGTATAGATAGTGTAAAAAAAAGATGTAGACTTTGTGTGAACTTCAATGTTCAAACTGTTCTCTTATGTAAATTATATTATAAAAAAATTATATTATTACTAAAATTATATTAAATTATATTATTACTGTAATATTATATAAATTTTGTAATATTTGTAAATTTCTTAGTTTCATTGTTGTTACTAATCGTGTAATTTTGTGGGTTGCCTTAATGATAGATGTTATGCTATCGTATATACATAGATAGATGCTATTATAATTTACTTGCCCGTATTGTAAATAAAATTTTGTTACCATTCTTCTACAAAAAATGCCGTAAATGTTTAAATTTTAAAAATAACCATATGAAACTATACATTTTTGAAAAGCTGACAAAATAAGCTTTCCATCGCGATCCAAGCCAACTATGGTTTCCATTTAAAAAATCATAAGTTTGGTTCGTAAATTAGTAATCACTCGGTATATAAAAAAAGTAATATCACCGTTGAATTATGCTATCACACGTCGACAAAAAAAAGTTGCATTTACATTTTTTCTGTATCTCTTCAAATAAGCGAGATATAGAGTCCACCCAAAGTTACAAAAAAGTGACAAACGGCTTATAACTCGAAAACAAATCGACTCACCGGATTTCTGTTTTGACAGTTGAATTTGTCTCAAAAAATTAGCCAACGTTCGTGCTGTCCATTTTTTTCTGTCGCTCATAGCAACCGAGATACCCCCAAATCCCATCGAAAATGCACCTCCCTGTACACTTGACAATTTCTCATATTTACAATTGTAAATCTATAGAAAATAAAGATTATTATTATTATTATTATTATCAAATTGCATATTTTGGATAATTTTCTTGCAATTTCATATACTGTTTGATTCCCATTTCAAAGTAATTTTCATATAGTAATTTTGTCAATTTTGACTTCATTAGTTCACATTTTTATTCAACAAATTGAAGTTGTTATCATTGTAAAATTATCTGTTGTTATCTTGCTTAATTCATGTTAGTTTATAAATTTTTTCTTTACGATCTTGGTCTAAATACTTCCCATTTCATGTAGGTAAAACGCTCTTGGCTTCCTGGAAGAGGAGAACCAACCAGGAAATTCAACTCACACCATTAGAACGACGATAAAAGAAGAAGGCACTTGCATCCAAATTAGCTGTATCAGGATCAACAAGAAGCTAGCCTAGCTATGTCATCTTGTTCTCAGTTTCCTGAAGGTACCATTATATGCACGTTGCCGAAAGTCCCCTCCGACCATTATTACTGGATAATATATTAGTGAGAGGTTGAAATATATTCTCCGATGCCAGAAAATTTTTTTTTGTAAACCGGATCAAATTAAATCTTGACAGATACACACTGTAAGGTATTTTGCACGATAATAGCAATCAGTTATTTATTATCTGTGACTATTATTTTATAGATTTCTTAATTGTAATAGAATATTGACTTTACTTCTTTGTTTCACTTCACCAAACATTCAATGTTAATGATTACCATTTATCTATACATATACAGTTGAATATAATTATCCCGATGTAAAGTATAAAGCTTCAAAACTACCCCTAAGCTCTGAGCTCAATCGGATCTAATGTCAGAGAATCTAAATTAATTAAAGCAAATAAAAAATTTAAGGAAGGTTCATTGCAAAGTAACCTATTTAGTTCCGTCTTTTCTTGAGGTTCTACATACTTCATTGGTACAACTATTAGCTATTTTCTCCAAATTCAGTAGCAATATAGGGTCTTTAGTTCTTCACAGTAACGTAATATGTGGCTTGTACATTTTTAAAGTCAACATAAAGTTTTCTCGACCAAGGCTTGCTAGACAGCTAGACATTTAGTGAGATTGAGTCCTACAAGACTTGTATCATTCTAGTAGTTTATATTTCCTGAGATTGTAGGTCTATTCCAGGGCTTATTCTGTTGTTTATTGATGAATGACGGCCGCTTGGTATTATTGCAGAAAAGTTTTGGTTGTTCTTATGCTAATGTTACATCAGCCTTTCTTATCATATCCCATTGAAAATGTTTAAGGTGTATCTGACTAGCTAGGAAACCCATAAAAAACTTCTGTCTCTGCTTGGGTATCATTGAAAAGAGTATCGATATATATCGAGTTCTAATATTGTTCTGTAGATCTTATGCATCTTAGATACTTGAAACAACTTACATTTTTTCATTATTAAATTTTTACATTAAACGTTAACATTGATGGTAATAACTCTAGATTGGGTATCTTAACTGCAGAATTATGTAAATGAATTTTGAAGTAAGTATTACAATTTTTAATTTGGTAAATTTATTCCATGCCACCTGATTACGATTTAGCTTTAATCGATTAGACAAACGCAATAATATATTTACATTCTAAAAAAAAAAATTTCCAAGCTTTATGAGGAATTTGATTTAATAAGTTTTAACACGAAAATAATTTCAAGATCACTGCATTTGTATATATACGGGAAGTGGCTACTACCTTTGTCATTTTAAATGCAATAATATATTTTTTAATAAATATAAGGATCTGCTTGTAATTTTAAAAGTCCAAAGTCCTTTCAAAAATAATCAGATTTTTCTGAAAACATTACTTTCACCCCTTAAAAACTTTTTATTTTTAGCAATATAAAAACTATGTGGTTGATTTTTAAAAGACCAGTAGTTTAACAACTTAGCTTATGAGGCTTACTTTGTTGCAAACAGGATACTCAGAATGTAATACCTCTTTTCGTAGTAATAAATTGGTCTTAAATTGGTATTAAATTGGTCTATTCTCTAATTTCAAGCCTTCAAGAGTGTTGCTTTCTCAAACAGAATAACGTGTATGTTTTTATACTGACTGAACCTCATTCTCTATTGACTGGTGTTATGGTTTCCTATGCCTGTCTCTTTTAGTTTATGTTATTGATAACTTTTGTTGTCACAATAGAAAATGAGTTGTGTCTAGGAATTAAAATGTTGATTTTACTGAAAGAGATTCGCAGCCAAACAATTAAATCGTACCTGAGGCAAAAATGTCTAAAAGTCAAGACCAGAATTAAGCAAAGTGGAATGACCGGAAAAAGAGTAGATCTGTGTTGTCACATTTATTTGTGAAGTGTTCTTATTTAAAACAGAAAACGTATTAATTACCATATTTACCCATTTTTTTTACTTGTCTTTAACGTCCCTTATTCCTTGTACTTTATTAAAGCAAACAAAATGTTTAATTTGTCTTTTACTTAATAATATCAAAGCTTTTCCGAATATGTGGCAACTGCGAAAGTCGTAAAGTTGACGACAAGCTGTTCATCCTTATTTAACATACATATTTTTGCATTTACGCTTTCTTTTCTCTGAGCTTCAACGACGTTAATTGGTCGAATCAGGAACCAATAAGCAACTGCGCTCGAGGTAGTAGGAAAACAGTGGCGTGATATTGGGTTATTTCGCGCGCGTTTCTTAACGGTAAAAATTTGTGGTAAAATTATCAGTGTATTTATTCTTTGTGTCAATGTTTATACTTATTTGTGTTAGTTAAAAAAGTGGAAGTGCATATACTAGAAGTATTCTATAGAATAGTATACGAGTATATATTGCACATTGCACATTGCATTGATTTATACATTGTATTACTATGCAATGTATAAATCAATGCAATGTGCAATGTGCAATATATACTGCAATATATAAATCACCCATAGGTAATATTGGTCCTGTAACTAATTAAATATGAGCATGTTAGTTCCATAGTATTGGAGTTGGAGAAAATCGATATATCGACCAGCCACCTTAAAATTTAGGCTTTTCTAGTGTGTGAATGACAAAGGGATATACTGTTCTCTTAATTTTTGAGCTTCATTGTTAATATTCACTGATTAATATATTATTGCCTTTGTATATTTGTTGAGACAGATTTAATCAGTAGTTATATGATTAGCAGTATCAGGATTAACAAGAAGCTAGCTAGCTAGCTACCATCTTGTTCGCAGCATCACCATCTTGTACCACCATCTTGTTCGCAGTTTCCGGAAGGTCCCATTATCTGCTGCACGTTGGCGAAAGTCCACTCCGACCATCATTACTGGAGATTATCATTGGTGACCAATGATAATCTAAGTACACTACGACCATCATTATTGGTGAGAGGTTGAATTATATTATATTTTTGTAAACCAGATCATTTTTTATTAGCAGATACACCCTGTAAAGTAATTTTGAGTGATAACAACCATCAGTTGTTCTTTATTGTTTTATTTTTTATTATTTTAATATCATACATATATTTTTCTCAAAAAATATTTGAATTGTAATATAAAATTGTTTTTACTTGTTTGTTTCAATTCGCCAAACATTCACTATTATTTATAATTATTCCTTATGCATATACAGTCAAAAATAAAATTACCCTGGTGTCCATAAGGTGGTACAAAAATTAATATTAATTATAATTATAAAGCTTTGAATCTACATCCAACCCTCAGCACATCCAGAGCTAATGCCAAAGAATCTAATTAAATTAGAGCCAATAAAAGAAATGAAAAAGGTTCATTGAAAATTATTACAAAAAATTCTTGCAGAAATGAAAAATAATAGCCATACTAAGTTTAATTGTGACTTTAAAAATTAGAAAGGATCACTTAATCAGTTAAGTGTTTGAAGAACATCAAGGAAGAATGTTTTCAATCACGACGTGTCAACAGAGTGTTTTGAATATCTACAATGCAAACAAAAGATAATAGAAAGCGCCAAGAATTACCTATGGATTTTCCTCTCCCTAAAGGAAAAAAGCTCCGAGAATAATAACAGCGCCGCTGAAAATATTTTTTATCAATGTAATAAAACACAAAACCTTGATAAAGTACTGAAAAGGGGATACGAAAGTTTGGAAATGAAGAGTGGCACAATTTTTAGAATAAGCAGTGGAGTTCATGATTCGTACTTTTCACTTCACTAGAAATAAAATCAAATGTAAAAATTATAAAATATTTTATGAAGGCTTATAATTAAATCATATAAATGCTTCAAACTTATGAAGTGTCCTTTCTAGTCAACCTAAAATATTGAATCTATCCATCAAATGATATTATGAATAAAAGCTTACCTACCTCGATGAAGAAAAAAAAATAAAAACTTCTTGATAGCGTAGCACTAAATATGAAAAAACTTAAAAGTTTATAAGAAATACTTATAAATATATAAATAATACTTAATAATATAAAAATAAATAAAACAATATATTTAAAAACAAAATATGTTTCTCCTGTTTGGTTTCTAAAGATCATAAATAATATATTGTCAAACAATAGGACACAATTATTGTGGGAAATATAGGAACATGCGTCAAAATTACGGACGAACGAATGTCATCTTCAAATTTCTTCTAAAACATGTATTCTTCTAAAAACGATAATATTTTTTTAACTAATTATTGTCTTTGAGGGGTATCTCGCTTCAGCAGCCAAGTATTAACCCGAAAATTAACCCTTTCAAAAAAAGTAAGCACACTATTGGATTTTTCGATGGGTGCTTGAAAGGGGCAAATTTTCAATTTCACGCTGTAGGTCAGAAACTAAGAGGGCTGTGGAAGTTCCGCTTATGATATCTGTCGCTTATCAAAAAAGTATCTCAGTATCGTGTAAACCGCAACCCTGTATCTTTGTTAATAAGTGAGATACTCCTCAAAAACAACGAAAACTGGACACTCTGTACACGAGAAGCAATTGACAACTGCTGATCTAAAACAACTCCGTAGTATTTTATTTTATTTACAAACTCAATCCTTTTCTTATTTATATGTAAATTGTTAGGTTGCTATTAAGATATTGACTTTAGTGACAAGTACCATATATTTAGTTGTGTTAGTGTTAGTGTTGTGTTAGTTATAAGTTTTAACTTATTTAAACAGTCATGTATATAATATATGTAGTTGTAGAAGATGTATTGGTATGTATTGGAGATATAGAGCTATGATCCTGGTATCATAGCTCCTTATTTGTTGTTGAATTGATATAAATAAAATCATATAAAAAATAAGAACAATGCAAAAACATTAGCCCGACTGTTACTTTCGTAAGTAAAAATACCCAAAACGATCTTAACAATCGTAACAATCTCGTGAAAATCAATTGCATGTTAAATATTAAATACAAATGTCTAAACTCCCTCTAATGGTGTCAGAGAGTTACCTTACTTCATTAATAAATATTTAAATTTAATTACGTTATACTACATAAATTTCCATTTGCATTACTGTATAAAGAATTTCGAAACTAGGGAGATGTAGAGCAAGAGGACACCGTAACTATATACATTATACAATGCAGTTGTGTTCAGCATTCTGACCTACGTCATCATGCTAGCGCGCTCCCATTGGACAACTTTGTGTGAGGCAACCGTATAGTTTACGATTACGAACTGTGGTAGATACTAGTATTTTATAAAATTGTTCAATATTCATCAGTGCCCAGTGGTTTAAATTAAATATAATCTTGATAGGAAACGAAAAATAACTAACACTGTTTCCTTACAGAGCTATGGGAACTATGAGCACTGTACTGCAAGAAAATACTATTTTCTCATCCTTACAGTACAGCAATTGATATTTCTTAACAGTTATTTTTAATTTCCTAGCAGTTAGGGGTGGACGATAATGAATTCGATCTATCAATTATCGATAACTTCGATATTGTCGTTAAATTTATAATTGTTGACCAAATATACTGTCACTTGTCATACAACGTTATTATTTGGGGTAGTACAAGTGGTTCAAATGTCAGTAGAGTTCTAGTTCCTCAAAAAAGAATAATCCGCTTAATTTGTGGAGTGCCACCACTAGATTCTTGCAATCCTTATTTTATAAAAAATGATATTTTAACATTTCCTTGAATTTATATTATGTAAATTATGTATGGAATTTGTACATACATAATACAGGTTGCGAAGAATACTAGCCATTTTGTAAGAAATGCAGACATTCATATCTACCAAACTAGACATGGAGACTTATATAAAACATCCCTATTTGAGAAAGCAAAATCAAATGGATAAAGGTATCAATTTTTTAATCACTTACCTGATGATATTAGGACGGAGTAAATTTTAATTTTTTAAAACTAAACTTGTGTTTTTTAATAAAAAAATGTTATTATAGTATTATATAATTTATAGGTTAGGTTAGTAATTATGTACCTAATTCAGTATCTGTATACTTTTTTCAGCTGCACTTGCTACGCTTTTCGAAGGTGCTTATTGTTGTATATGCATGTTATTTATTAGTATTGTATCAGTTATATATTTGTAAATTGTTTTTTATAACTTATTTTTGACTCATCCAATGTCACGTATATGATTTTATGGATTAAATGTATTATTATTATTATTATTAATATTATTATTTTGTTAAAATCCAGTCGACCGGATCCCTGGCTCCGATTCTTAGGGTCGGCCGCTGGTGGTTATCAGTAACTATTCGCTCCGTCCGTGGGGTGAATAACTACTCTGCGGAGTTCGAAGAGAAGGTATCGATATTTCGTCCGTTTCTCCTCCTCTTCCAAGACAATGTTGGTATCGGTAGGAGCCGAGAAGTCGATGACAAACATTGTCTTGAGCTGGTGGTCGAGATGGACTACATCAGGTTTATTGGCTCGAATCTGCCTGAGCGTAGGAAATGAGTAATTCTAATAAATTCGGCATTTCTCATTCCCCACAACGCACTCAATATCCTCCGGAGCGTATGGTAGCACTGGTGTTTCGTTTATCTCGTACGAGTCCCGTAGAAAGTAGTAAAGCACTCGTAAAGCTGCATATGGATATAGGCCGAGACTGCATAATATGCCGGACAAGCGGAGAGCAGATGCAGCGTTCTCCCCGGCGCCCTATGGCAGGCCCTGCAGTTGACATCTGGGACCTCCATAATCTCCATAATCAAGAATATTATTATTATTACTATTATTATTATTATTATTATTATTATAATGATTATTATTATTATTATTATTATTATTATTATCGATAAACTGTCCCAGTTCTACTAGCAGTTATTAAATGTACTCTAATATTGACTACATGTGGTTTTCAGTTCTATTTGACTCAGCCTGCACATTCTGAACATAAACACGTAAGCAAATTAACCCCTTTTCGGTTAATTTTGACCCCGAGCCACAGATAAACCCTTCAATTAAAAACGCAACTCCCATCTAATTTACCTCTGTGCTCTCTATATTGTTGTTTTTGCAGATTTTTAATGCAGTTGATTATGTTTATCCAAGGACGTGGCCAATTTAATGAAAACTCGTATAATCATCGTTTCCATATTAACAGTTTCACAGTTTGTTAGTTATTAATTTGCCCGCTCAAAAAAAAAAAAAGACAATTAGTGGCAATAAGAGCAGAGCGATATCGGTTTATCTTTCATGCAATGCATACATATGGCCCTTTTTATAAGTCGTTTATTTGGATTAGAGGATTAATAACTGTAGAACTTTGTGGTCAGTAATTTTGCTTTAAATAGGAATGACAATATTAGTTCATTTCTATTTCCATTGGAAATTATTAATTTGAAGTATATTTTAGAACGGAAATTCTGTTTATTTTCCGCATAATAACAATTTCTATCTGGGCGCTCGTGACTATGTACAGGGTGATCTATTACGTTTTAACTAAGTATATAGTTACTGCTAACAACGTTCATTTTGCTGCGAAAATGGTAAATACAAATGTTATTTGTATTTACAGTATTTATATTAGTATAAACAGGTCTATTTTTACTTATAACAGTACGTTCGGTGAGATATATTTTTTCTTACACGTGGAAAATTACCTTTCGCCCATTTTGGTTTTATCGGAAGTAATATCAACTCTCGATTTTTATATGGAGCACCCTGTATATTATTATATTTTTTGAATGTAGGTACGTCATTTTCTGAATCCAACGATAGGTATAACATAAGTGACATGGTATTACCACAGAGGAGTATATACAGAGGGGACAGCCGGCGGAATGTCCCCTCGTCCTCGTCCCTTTAAACGGGAAGTGTACAACGTTGCCAAACTTACAATTTTTTCTTGAGAAGCCCTGTTGCATTTTACCCAACATTTATTTTATATATTTTTTAATTAAGTTAGTGGCTAATTATACAGTACATAAGATAATGAAACATAAATTGTGTCGTGAACCGGTTTTAATATTTTTTATTTATAAACACATGTAAAATGAACTTATTTAAGTAACAATTACAGAGCTTTTACGTACAATATTCGTTCAAATTAAAAATGCAGTGGAAATGTGTAGAATATTTTATTTCTATAGTATATTTCAATATTATTTATTGCCTTATTTAACTGTTGCTATCTTTTTTAATTAGGAATTAAGAAAAAAAAACTAAGAGATAAATTATTAATGAAGTTATGAAGTCATGATTCAATACAGTTTTAAATGTTTAATCAACTTCATTAATAATTAATCTCTTAGTTTTTTTTTTTCTTAAGGGACGGTTTTTCAATGCTTGGTTAACACGGTTTAACCAGTATAATTAAGCTAGCTATAAGTTGAAAATGTAATTTACTTCGAACATTTTATGAATAACTATTCACATTCTAAACTTGTAGTTAGTTAACTCTAGGTTAAATTACGTTAACCAAGCATTGAAAAATTGGCCCTTAGAAACATGAAAACATTGAACCATGATATTTCATAACTTATGAACAGTGATAAAAACTTTTATACTTTTATCGACATAGGTATATATTAAATAACATACTGGTTAAAACATATAACTAGGATTACTAAACACAAAAAAGAGTATATACAGTGTGACCCATTAAGAATGGAAACACTCGCGTAAAAAGTTTGTTTATGGACCGCTTTGAACCAGATTTTTTTCAAAAGATAGATCTCCGAAAGGTCCATGTTGATGCAAAATTTGAAGACGAAATTTTGATTTTCAAGGCCTACTACGATTTTTTTTAAGTGAAAAATAGCAACATTTTGTTAGCAATTTTTTTATAACAAGTCTGACTACACCTCTGGATTTAAGATTCCCTCGAATGCATTTGTACCTACCTATTTTTGTGAAAAAAAGTTTGTTCCTAAAAAAGTTATGATAATATCGGCATCACCAGCGTTTGCCTTTGTCGGTGAACCTATTCTTTTATAAAAATCGAATAGAACCCAAAGAGAAATAAAATTAAACAACTTAAACACTGGTGTAATTATTAAGAACCATAAAAACCAGTATACACAAAATAACCAACAATTACTCTAATAAAAACAACAATTGATAGGTAAGTTCGTCAAATTATTATTATTTTTGTGGTTATTATGCCAAAACTTATAATATTACCTTCTTAGATAAAAAATAACTACATTATATAAAGATGGTAACTTTGATACACTTCCACTTTCCATTATTTAAATTTCAAAATAGAAATATAAAGCACTAAACAATACTGACAAATACCAAATAAATCAAAATACAAAACCACTTGAATAATTATGATGCGACACCCCGAAATGTTAGGTTTAAATCTGAATCTTCCAGAATGTAGTATTTATCATATAGTATAATGGGTACTCTGTGGTATTATACGCGCATTAGTCTTCAGTGGACATTTAAATGGGAAGTGCTTGACATCTCTCTTTAAATTTAATTTCTCTGTCTCACTGTCCCATCTGTATAATAATCTGTGGTATTACTTTTGGTAAAACCGGTAGTGGTATAAAGGTAATTTTTACATCAAAAAGTGACCTTTAATAAGTACTCCCGCCATGCCAAATTTGAAAATTGTATATAAATAATAAGGGGGTAAGTGGGGTATACCGTAAATCTGTGTCACACTGTATACAACATTATATTACCTAAACTTACTGATATGATTGAATAGAGAATTACAAGACCTTTCAAAAGAGCTATCAGATGACCCACATTTATATTTTAAAAATTCACAGATTCCGCAATTCTTGCAACCATCAGAGTACATTGAAAATGAATTCAGGAAATTTGGAACTATAGAAAGCTTGCAAAAGTTACCTTCTAAATTGAGAACTTACCATTTGCGACTTACAGACTTTACCACCTTGCATATCACATTCACATGAGAGCTCAGATTCTCAGACTTGCAATTTGCAATATACGAATACGAATGCGAAACTATGCGCCTACGCCGCCCACTACCTAACCATGTCGGTGTGACATGCTCATCGCGTTACACTTTTTATCGAAACATTCCCATATACGAGAACCTTCGCGATCCTATAAGCATTTTCAATGCTAAAAATTGTCGACGACGTCATCACTCTCACACAGATGACGTCACATGCAAATCAACTATCTGGCAGAATGCACTTTTAAAAATAAATATTTACCTGTTTCAGCATTTTTGTCCAAAGTCACCGATTTACGAAATAATTCCTTTCATTTGCACTATACTCTATATGTAAGAGGACACCTTATCTATATCTAGCAAGGCCTTCCATAAAAATACAAATTTTTATACAAAAGTGTTTACAAAATACTTCCTTGTGAAACTTATACTAAATACTTATGCGCCCTATTTCTTGACCCGTTGCATGGGTAACTTTTTTATTAGTAGAGATACAAAAACGCTTAAATGAGCAAATTAGTGCAGTTTCGTATTAGTAATTCTACGGTAAGGCGAAAAATTATATACGGGGGAAGGTTGAAAAGTTATTGACAAAAAACGAAAAATCCAACTTTTCTATTATCCCTCGTAGCTCGTTCATTTGAAGAGTTAGAGAAAAATGCTTCACATGTTTTTTGCAGTATTTTTCATGTAAAATGACATGCACTTGCTACTTTTTATATATCTCTTAAAATGGTTGAGAATCACAGTAAAATATATTTTTTTTAAATGTAATGGATAGGTGGCTGTGACATTAACCGAAAGTCCCCTTTTTTCTCTTTCAGATGATATAACATAGTCCATATTTTATTTTTACAAAAGTAATAATAATCGTTGTTTTTAAAGAAAGTTTATTGTCACATCAAGAATGCTATGGAAATAAAACAAAAAATAAGATTCCTGATATTTTTAAAAACGTCTAGTTGGCATTTAATTATTGACAGATCATAAGTGACATTTTTACACCAACGAAGAGAAAAATGATATGCTATTTTGTTATTATAACCAAAATCGAGATGCACAAGCTGCAGCGAATCTTTATTTTGAAACTTACATGGAACGAAGACAACCCCATTATAGAATATTTAGACAGCTGGAAAATAATATACGATTATACGGTTCTTTTTCAAAGCCTAAGGATGAAAGAAACTTCAATGAAGACACTGAAATAAATGTTTCGGCTTATGTAAATTTTAAACCTGATTCTTAAACTGCAGAAATTGCACATCACTGCAACACTTCCAAGGAAATTGTAAGAGCTATTTTAAAAGGTAACAATTTAAAGCCTTATCATTATTCCATATGCAATACTTTATATCCAGCTGATAATCAAAGAAGGATGACATTTTGTCGATGGTACATTTCAAAATGCGAAGAGGATCTAGACTTCTGGAAAAAGATTTTATTCAGTGATGAAAGTAGATTTACCAACAATGGTATTTTTAACCGCCATAATAACATAATGTGGTGCCGAGAAAATCCACATCTTGTTTCTGAAAGAAGAAATCAACGTCAATTTGGGATAAATGTGTGGTGTGGAATTTTTTGTGGCAAAATTATTGGCCCATATTTTTACGAAGATAATTTGAATGCGAATAATTACCTTCATTTTCTAAGGAATACTCTAACAGAGGAATATTTAAATGAATTACCACTTCATATTTTTAGAAATCTTAAATACTTCCAACACGATGGAGCACCTGCGCATAATTCCCGCGAGGTAAAACAATATTTACATGAACAGTTTGATAATGTTATAGGAAATAGAATGGATATCGACTGGCCAGTGCGAATACCTGATTTGACCCCCTTAGATTTCTTTCTTTGGGGGTTATTGAAAGATAAAGTTTATGTGACAGCTCCTCTAGATATAGAGGATCTAAAAGTCAGGATTCAAGATGCAATTAGAAGCATACATGGACATACAATATATAATGTTTTAAGAAGTATCCAGAAACGTTGCTTACTATGTATCCAACAGGATGGTGGTCATTTCGAACATTTACTTCAATATAATTAATTAATTAATAATTTCTGTTCTCAAAACATTCTTTTGTTCCATAATCCATAGCATTCTTGATGTGACAATAAACTTTCTTTAAAAACAACGATTATTATTACTTTTGTAAGGATAAAATATGGACTATGTTATATCATCTGAAAGAGAAAAAAGGGGACTTTCGGTTAATGTCACAGCCACCTATCCATTACATTTAAAAAAAATATATTTTACTGTGATTCTCAACCATTTTAAGAGATATATAAAAAGTAGCAAGTGCATGTCATTTTACATGAAAAATACTGCAAAAAACATGTGAAGCATTTTTCTCTAACTCTTCAAATGAACGAGCTACGAGGGATAATAGAAAAGTTGGGTTTTTCGTTTTTTGTCAATAACTTTTCAACCTTCCCCCGTATATAATTTTTCGCCTTACCGTAGAATTACTAATACGAAACTGCACTAATTTGCTCATTTAAGCGTTTTTGTATCTCTACTAATAAAAAAGTTACCCATGCAACGGGTCAAGAAATATGGCGCCCTGTATAGAAAATAATATTTGTATTTACCATTTTCGCTTGAAGAAAAATGCAGGCAGTTGCTACATAGTTAAAACGTAGGTAATAAATCACCCTGTACATAGTCACAAGGGTCCTGATAGAAATTGTCATAGTATGAAAAATAAACAGAATTTCAGTTCTAAAATATACTACAAATCTGTAGACAATTAAATAATTTCCAATGGGAATTAAAATGAAATAATATTGTCATTCCTATTTAAAGCAAAGTTACTCACCACAAAGTTCTACAGTTATTAATCCTCTAATCCAAATAAACGACTTATTAAAAGGGTCATATATCTGCTTTGCATGAAAGATAAACCGTTTTCGCTTTGCTCTTATTGCCCCTAATTGTCTTTTTTTTTTGAGCGGGTAAATTAATGACTAACCGAACTGTGAAACTGTTAATATGGAAAGGATGATTATACGAGTTTTGATTAAATCGGTCACGTCCTCGGATAATCATAACCAACTGCATTAAAAACCTGCAAAAAACAACAATATAGAGAGCACAGACGTAAATTAGATGGGAGTTACGTTTTTAATGGGAGGGTTTATCTGTGACGCGTGGTCAAAATTAACCGAAAAAGGGATAATTTGCTTACGGGTTTATGTTCAGAATGTGCAGATGAGTCAAATAGCACAGAAAAACACATGTAGTCAATATTACAGTACATCTAATAACAGCTAGTAGAACTGGGACAATTTATCGATAATATATTGGTTAAACACTATAAATAGATAAATCAAATTCATTATCGTTCAACCTTAATTGCTAGGAAATGAAAAATAAGTGTTAGGAAATATTATAATAGGAGCTCGGTGTCCGAGCGGTTAAGACGTCTGGTTTTCAATCGTTCTCTCGCTGTTGACGACGGTTCGATTCTCACCGTGGTCAACTTTTTCTAATTGCTCCAATATTAAATCTGTGTGTATAAGGCTGGTAGCGTTCTTAATATGCAACTAGTACTACAATATCACTGTATAAATGGCTAACAACCTACTGTTCACTTTAATTAATAAGGTTTTCCAGGTTTCCCTTATTCTCGTACTAAATGGTAATTAAAGTTATAACATCGTAAGTCGTTCCTGGGCGCACTCGCGGCCCGCAAAATAATAATATGCCGCTCCCTCTCCCACACAAGTCTCTGACTTCCGGGCTCATCACTAAGATGAGAATGAGGGATAGAGATATTATTATTAATTTCTGTACTGTAAGGATGAGGAAATAGTATTTTCTTGCAGTACAGTTCTCATAGTTCCCATAACTTTGTAAGGAAACAGTATTACAGTTATTTTTCGTTTCCTATCAAGTACTAGATTATATTTATGGCTCAAGTTTCTTTGAAGGGATTTTGGCCATATTTTTGAAACGACAAAACAAAGAATATTGGAATTTGGTATACAGCCTCTTTGGAGGGTACCTACGAACCTACGATCCTTTAATTTCAACCCCGGCGCCACCCTTGAGGGAGAGCGGGGGAGGAAGGGGGATGAAATTTTGGAAATATCCCAAATTTCATAGCACCTTCATTTCCAGCGCATTTTTTTACCCATTAATACATATTTCAATATTTTTTTAAACGACATTTTTTCCACCCTTCTGTGGGCTTCTATCTGGAGTCTGCATGAAGGGATTTTGGCCATATCTCCAAAATGGCTAAACGCCGTTACATGAATAAGGTATTAGGTATTATGATTGATTATTACTATTATGCGATCCCGGGTAAAAAAATGCGCTGGAAATGATGGCCCTATGAAATTTGGGATATTTCCAAAATTTCATCCCCCGCTCTCCCCCGGGGGTAGCGCCGGGTAGAAATTTTAAAGGATCGTAGGTTACCCTCCAGAGAGACTGTATATCAAATTTCAATGTCCTGGGTTTAGTTGTTTCCGAGATATGGCCTCCGTTCTCCCTCGGGGGCGGCGCCGGGGTTCAAATTTCTCAAAATCAAGGCCATCCTGAATAGAGACTGTATACCAAATTTCAATATTCCTTGTTTTGTCGTTTCAAAAATATGGCCAAAATCTCCTCAAAGAACTTGAGCCCAGACGGGAGATTATTTTTGTGGTGTGTTTACAGTGTTATTAATATGCCATAAAATTCCCTGATATTATTACACAAGTACTTAAAAAACGGTGTAACTTGTGTCACACAATTTTTTTGTTAAATTCTGTTCAATCAATCTTATGCTGAAGTAATTACTGTCAACTATTTAACACGCTGTATAATGATTTTATTTTTTTTATTCATCGATTCAAAATATACAATAGGTCTATTAAATACCAACACTGTATATAATTTTATACATCCGGATTCATAGTTTTCAAGTTTATTACTCAACTGAACTTATTTTATTGCATTGAAAACTCAAAACAGAACTTACTAGGCTTTTACTGTTTTACGGTTGACTACAACCACAAAAGATTATCTATAATTCTATTAATATTGCCGGAACAGTCAATAAAATATATATAAAACTATGTAATAAACCTTTAGAGAGCAAATGTTGCCCGCGCTTTATATACAGGAAAATTAGACCTGATAATTCCAGAATACTTATTTTACAGTTAAAATTAAAATTACTAAATTATAAACACAACCCTCCTTATTTTTTACAAAACATACAATTTTGTACATGATGTTATTTTCTTCCATATGCTTTGCTTGTGTATCTTAACAAAATAGTCTCAATATCTGCTAGACCGTGAGAGGCAGTAAAAATATATCAAGAAACAAAAAATTTTGCTAAAAGTTTATTCTCCAAAAGCTATTAGAGAAAAAATGTTAGCAGCGTACCACAAAAAACTTCTAGAACTTCAAGTGGTGCTGAAGTACTCAAAAAGTAACACCTAGTACAGCAATTTTGATAGAAACGCTGTTAACTATTATCCTTATGCTGCTGCAGAAGGGTATAAAATTTAGAGTTAATATCTCGCTTTGTTCAAAAGATATTGGAAAAAATTTAAATCTCAACACTCCGTAACACACTCTCTCTACTAAGCGAGATAGTGGGTATAGTGGGGGATATAAGAACTTTTTTCCTAAAATAATATCCACTATCCGCCTGCGAAGTTTGATGGTTTAAAATACAGGACACCCTGTATATTTTAGTTTTTTTAAAGGGGCGATTAGCGAGGGTAGTTTGCAGTTAGCCACTTTGTTTACTCAATTTCTGCTTTAGATTTCATATTTGTTCCATTAGCCACTAAAATGTTTACTATTTAAAACCATCAAATGCTCATCAAAACAAGCGGAATATCTCGTATACTCTGCCATTTATTAAATGAAATAAAATAACGAATTTTTATCTCTTGATTAATTCGTACAATTTTAATGTAAAATCATACGATTGACTTATTACCATTAAACTTTATTTAAATTTGCCTAATGGAAAAAAGATAATCAACAATAACAAACTTGAAATAAAATGTACTGCTAATATTGCTTTGACAGTTGAAATGCAGTGTATTAGGGATGGCGACTTGGTTCGATTGAGGCAAAGTTCCGTAATTTGATGATCTTCTCAATACCTTCTCAATATGCCTTCAAAAATCAAGTCTAACATGATTTTTGAATGATTGACATGATTTTTGAAATCTTTAAATCATTTCAATTTACGTTTACGTGAGTTTTATTTTGAGAACAATTCTCAAGATCGCAATGATTACGTTTGACACTTATATCAGCAGTTGACACCACAACTTTTTGTTTTCCATAGATACAGTAAAATCCAATTGCTGAAGCAACTAGATTCCATTTACTTTTTGCTACTAGCTTGATTTCTTAAAATTATATAAGATTTTAAAATATACCCCTTACTTTATGATGACCTAATATATGATTTCCTAAAAAAATCGTTTGTATTTTCTCAAATTCTTTTCATTTTCAAAAATGTAACGATCCTCAATCACGTATATTCTTCGACTCCTGCGTATGAATCGATCCTTCATACGTATTTATATTGTGTATAATTTGTACAGAGGCGGACTGGAACTTTAAATTGGCCCGGGCCAGCTGAACTCTGCCAGTCCACCTTTAAGTTAAAGAAAGATAGGTAATATTCATTGCAAGAAAGATAACAACCATATTATTTTTGTTATACCTAAACAAAATAATAAAAAAATCAACAAAAATGTCAAAAATAATTATTACTTATTAGCTTATTATTATTATACGATAGGAATATAAAACACTTTTGTAATAAGTACCATAAAATACAAAAAGAAAATAAATATATGCATATAAAAACAAAATAACAAAATAACAGAATAAATATAATCAAAAAGTTATTATAATGTGAACATACAAATAAAAAAATAGCATAAGATATTATGGCCAAAGAAAATCCTTCATCGATTTACTTTTCTCAACGAGAGCATGAATAATAACATTGTTTTTAATTAAGAACGAAATGTCTTTCTCAGAATTCATTAACATAAAAGCCTCCAAATGTTCTTGAGTTGGAGAATTTCTTATTCTTTTTTCTTATTCTTATACTTAAAATAAATTTTAATTTCGAAAAAATCTTTTGCATGCTATTTATAAGTACGGCACTACAGCCCTAATATTCCTAACAATTAAAACATTAAATAATATTATGTTCATGGATGTTTTTGTAGAAAATGGAAGTTTCGTAAATAATACACGCTACACAAGGAGTGCGTTTTAAACGGTAACAAGTAAGAATAACTATAAACAATAAATAGAGCTACTATATATTTCCACCAGAGCTACTGGCTACCGGCAGGACCGACCCTAAACGTAATCGGCCCATCAGGGGTGATCGCCCGACCTCCCAATCCGCCTCTGAATTTGTGACGTTGTTAACCTGGTGCCACGCTATGCATTTGTGACTGGGCTTTTCTGGCAACACAATGTTTTTTCTTCACGATATTTACTAAAGCATTTGTAGAATAATTTTTACTTATATTATTTTATATACGAACGCAAACTTGGAGCAATTTTATTTATTGAACATCAAGCTTGTAACAGTGTTGAAATGAAGCTCTAACCACACTCTAAATTTTTATAACCTACCCTGAAGATTTCCCTGTGTAATTTTTAAAAAATAAACAATGTATTCTCTGAGTGTACAGTGTGATTCACTTTCGAGTGTGTAACATGGGTATCTCGCTTATTATAAAAGATAGACTGTAGGTTTAAATTCGGCAAAGTTGCGGAATTTTGTGCTCAATAAGTTGGCGCAAACAAAACCCCCATATCTGCTTTTGTTTTTGAGTAAGAGGCAAAACAAATTTTTTTCTTGTTTTCGTTTTCTGGCCATAACTTCTATATTTTTGAAAATATTGGCTTATCGTTTTCATATTATTAGGACACTTTCTTGAGACAAATACGATGCCGTAAACCGTTTTTTAAAAAAATGTCACTTCTATTGTAAATCATCGTCAACTTTATTTTTTCTTATGGGCGCCATATTAATTTTTCTCATATTTGAATAAACCGATTTTTTCTGAATACAACAATATAATATATGTTAATATTTGTCTAAAAAATAAGGGCATTATGAAGGAAAATAGGTATTTTTTTGAAAATGTCTAGTTAGCCATGGTCATGACAGTCAGTTCTTGACAAACCACAAATATCACTTATAGTTTTTATAAACTGCATCTGTGGAGTATTTTTTACATTGACTAACGATGTATTCAACCGAAGAGAAACAAGATATTATAGATATTTATTACAGTTGTAACAAAAAATAAAACAGAACAATTGAAGAATATTTAAACACATATCCTGAAAGACGACAACCATGCAAGACATATATTACTAAACTGCACTGTAATTTAAGAAATTATGGCAGTCTTTCTAAACCAAGAAATAGGTATGGATCTGCCATAATATCTTAAATTACACTGCAGTTTAGTAATATATGTCTTGCATGGTTGTCGTCTTTCAGGATATGTGTTTAAATATTCTTCAATTGTTCTGTTTTTTTTTTTGTTACATCTGTAATAAATATCTATAATATCTTGTTTCTCTTCGGTTGAATACATCGTTAGTCAATGTAAAAAATACTCCACAGATGCAGTTTATAAAAACTATAAGTGATATTTGTGGTTTGTCAAGAACTGACTGTCATGGCCATGGCTAAGTAAACATTTTCAAAAAAAATACCTATTTTCCTTCATAATGCCCTTATTTTTTATGCAAATATTAACATTATATTGTTGTATTCAGAAAAAATCGGTTTATTCAAATATGAGAAAAACTAATATGGTGCCCATAAGAAAAAATAAAGTTGACGATGATTTACAATAGAAGTGACATTTTTTTAAAAAACGGTTTACGGCATCGTATTTATCTCAAGAAAGTGTTCTAATAATGTGAAAACGATAAGGCAATATTTTCAAAAATATAGAAGTTATGGCCAGAAAACGAAAACCGGAAAAAATCTTTTTTTGCCTCTTACTCAAAAACAAAAGCAGATATGGGGGTTTTCTTTGCGCCAACTTATTGAGCACAAAATTCCGCAACTTTGCCGAATTTAAACCTACAGTCTATCTTTTATAATAAGCGAGATACCCATGTTACACACTCGAAAGTGAATCACCCTGTACACATACACATTTTCACCGTCCCTCGTATTCTTCCCATTCCCTCCAACAGGTTATTTTCAGAACGTCAAAACACCTCCGATTCCAATGCTTTATGTAGTCTCTGATCTCATCTGCATGCAATATTAACAAACGCATGGCTTCAAAAGGATTCTCGGGAATTAACTCGATATCAATTAGTTTTATCATTTCGTCAGCGTTCCCCAGAGATGAGAATTCCCCGTTCTTTAAATCGCTTAAAGCAAATACCTTCTGCTTTGTGTACACTAATCAGTTAATTAACCGGCTAAATTCATTACTCTCTTATCACATTTTGAACGGCCTTTTGCGCTGCAAGGAGAACGAAAATAAAGTTAGTAGATTTAAAATTCACAGCGGACTGTTTTGTTCAAAATAAATAGAAGGCAATGAAAAACTGTGTTATTTGAAATATGAATTGTTCATTACTTTATAGCTCTCAGTTTTAATTGTTTCATAGCTCTCAGTTGTTGTAGATTAAATTTGACAACTGAGAAAAAATGTTCCATACACACTATGAAATTTGTAACTGGGAGTACTTCATGAGGTTTCTGCTTCGGCTAGATTTTTATAATTTCAGGAACTCTGGCAAACGCGCTTTATTACTGGTCCAACGTAAAATAATTCAGAAATATGTTTATTAATTTTATTAATTTGATATGCAAGTAAAAAAGATCTGGGTCGGCATAACATTTTAATATCGACACAGAAGATGTCGGCGTTGATTTAGAAAGTCATACCCTTAGTTGTCATACCAGACCAAATTAACCAATTTAACCAAATAGATACAAATTCCCGACGATATGCCACACTTGTATATTACGAAAATAGACAAGAGTGTAACCACCGTCAACGCATCAGTGTTATTCACCCCTAACACCAAATAACGGACAGCTATTTCTGCTTATTAGGTCCATTCATAGAACCCGGAAAGTACGTTAGAAAGTTATAAAGGAGTGACTAAAGGTTTTATTTAGTAAGTATATACCCCACATATGTAGAATTTTTGAGTTATAGGTCTTTGCAGGAAGCGTTTAAGATAAAGAGGAAAATGTAATTCTCAAAATATATACCCCAGACAAAACCGTTATATGATATTTTCCAAAATTTCATTGTGTACACCTTGCTGTAGAAATGACAAGTCGTTAAATAACGCTCAAACTTTTTTTGGGAAAATTTTAAAGAGAAAATAGTTTCTAATTTTTCCCTATGAAAAAAATGCATGGAATGCCTGAAAAGAACCATTAGGTTTTCCGTATTTGATTCATATTGACATTTGTGATGTATTTACTAAAACTTGTACTTATATTTTTAGGGCTACTATCACAGTATACTATGTTACAGTTGGTAACATACTTTTCGGGACACACTTAGTGATTTGTGTGTTCTTAGTGTGAGAGCTGAACTAACGAATCGCCCTGCTTAGATCTTACTTTTGCTTGTTTCTTACTGATATAACAAACTCAAAAAAATTTAAATATACCCAAGAACAACGTATGTTATGCAATATATAGTATCTACACTCAAAATTTCTCCCAGACCTCGGATATTCACCCAGTTTAGAGTTGGTGAGCATCTTTCACAGGTCAGCTATGAAACTCGAGCACAATCATATAGAATCTTTGAACCAATCATATCGCCGAACTCTGAAAGTTACCTAATTCATTTTAGGTGTATTGAGAAACACTTCACGAACTGTGGACCCAGGGGTAAGGGAAGGTTCAGAAAAACTGCGTGACATAGGCGTGCGAATAGGGGCCTAATGTTAATTCCATTATTTTTCGCCGTAGCAACTATAAGTTGCGCTGATTTAGTGTCCATACTTGTTGGATTAAGGCTATACAACTAATCTATACAAGTTGTCTTGAACAAATATATTTGAAAAGTATGTCAACTCTTAAGTACATGCTGTATGTATGTATACAAATATAATAGCTGACAAAGCATGTTAAGGACCTGGCTAGGTTAGGTTAGGTTAGGTCAAGGAGTCTAGCACCTAGCTACTGACTCCAAGTGAATAGCTGAGTGGGAAGTTGGCAATCATGAGGAAGCTTTTCTCAAGACCGTCTGTGCGTGGTAAAGAGCCACATCCTGCTCGAGGTGGCCCTACATACGACTAAACACGGCGGATCTAGATAAGGAAGACATAAATTCCCCCGGATCTAGACAGGATCTAGATCTAGACAGGATCTAGACATAAATTCCCCCGGCACCGGGGTGATAGGTGTCCCTAACGGGCCTCTGGGATACTGGGCAACCTTCCAGAGTATGCTTGTCTTGCCACATTAATGCGGGGCTCTGCTGTGGTGGACTTGAATCCCTTACTACTGGTGGGACTTTTATGGAAAACCAACCAGTAAAAAAACCAACCTGACGAGGTAGGTCAAAAGTTCTCACCCATCGAGGTGATCAGCTTCATTAAGAGGCTGGACATGTTGGGTGAAATATAAGTAGGTGTGAGTCACAATAGACCACATGGTTGCGGTGGAGGGTCTGGTTTTCGGCCCACTCACTTTTGAACCTAACCTAACTTAACGACTAACACAAACAATATTTCTGTAATTGGATAAAAGGAACACAATGCAGTGGCAACAAAGAAGCTGGCACGCTGACTCATAGAGCCACCGATTAAAGATCTTTGGAGTACCTAAACCATTTTATAGCATGCACTATGAATATTAATTTTAAATAGCCGTTATCACTCGATCCGATAACCGTAATCACCCGATATCTTAAAACATTTTGTATATGTGAGTGTAAACTTTTTAGTTTTCTTTATTTTATCTCACAACTAGCTGTTTATGGGACGCCCGTGGTGCGTGAAGGCGTCCATTCAGCGGGCTTAAACTCCTGAAGAGAATAACATCAGAAGAAAGAAAACAAGGTTTGATAGGTAGTGAATCCATAACTCGGTCTTTGGTAGGACGGGTCGAAATAAAGTGATGTATTGGGGTTGTGGACTTTAGGGAGAATGGATAACAGCTGTTATTAAATATTGATACCCGGTAATTTGGAAGTTCCCAACGCCCTGAAAGAAAATAAATGTGAAGGAGAATCAGTTGTCTTTATAGTGTAATGGTTGTTTAAATACAAGGATGAAGTGGTAAACATGGAAAATTTACACACATCAACTGATAGTTCTGGAAATCAAACAACCGATATATTTATGTCTTTTTCACAAAATATCAATGACAATTTATCTGTTTTGTAACCTGAGAAATTTGAAATATATCCCTTGCAATATCAATTTCTACAAAAATGGAATAGTTAAAATTTTCGACACTTTTTTAATTTTTTTAATGTTCATTTGTTTGAAGGGCAGCAATCTAAATTGGTGGTAATTTAAAATAAATTTATGTTAATTCTTTTCATACTGCGTGCTTCAAGACGAATTTTGACCTAAGCCAGATATAAATTGAGTCTTTTGTAGGCTATTCCTGAAGTAAATGGACCTATCTTTGATATTTTCATTCCCTAAATGGAAATTTAATAAGATGCTGTTCATATTTCAATATCCTGATCTTTTTACAGTTACTTTATAGAATACTTAACCTTAATATTTAGAGTCAAACTAAAAGCATGATAAATGCTGATATACTCCAATCGCAGACTATGAAAAACCCCCATTCGGCTCTACCAGTCACTCCAGACGACAGCCGTTTTGCTCCTCTCAGAGCACGCTTCATTAAAGACATCCTCATTAAAATAAGGTCTGAGTCCCCATGCAGCAGGCCTTGTAAAGATATTGCAAGAACGAATTAGTGGAAAGTGTGGCCGAAATAGGCCTACAGTTAGACCATGGTTTTTTTATTATTTGACAACATAAAGCAGGCACTACTTAAGATGGGACACTTTTTGGATTGACAGATTCCAGAATAAATAGTTGTTTATGATAAAAATCTTAAGAATCTTTATTTTGTGGATGGAAAAGTTAGGAACCGAGCGTAAACGAGTGGAATAAATATTAATTTTATTATATCAAAGTGACAGTTTCTATCATATAATATTAATTTTTATAAACATTGTGCCCGTTTTGTGTATAATCAAAATACAAAAATGATTCGGTAGATAAACTTGTCGCATATGCCTATTGTCTATTCCTTTTCCCTATTTTATAAAATAGGAATGGCCTTCAGGGTTAGAATTCAGCATCTTCTTGGTGTAATTCCCCTCAATTTTCAACAAATAACATTTTCTGTTCAGAAATAAAAACTGGTAAACACAGGCGCTTGTTTACAGTGTATGTTCATGTATTCAACCGTCAAAAGGCGAACAGGGGGAGAGAGAGACTGCCGTACCTCCATGACCTAGGTCATAGAGATCGATGTATGGTCGTCGCCTGGGTAGGAAACAATATACTGCCTCACCAACGCAGGCAAATTCAGCGGCGGTAGGTACAACCACGTAATGTTTGATGTAGGTATACGGTGGATTTCATACGGGGCGTCGTTATAATTATTTAGGAACAAAGCGACCCTGTTCGATAGCCGGTTTATTTACGTTTCCGGCCTTATTGCACAGCTATGACGTTAAGAGACACAACAAACGCGAGGCAACTAGGTCTGTAAAGCTACTGGGTCTACTTGAAGTTTGGAAGTAGGTTTCAAAGTTAGAAACTGAATGGTATTATAATTAAATTTTGGGTGTTTTATTCATTACACATTAACTTCATCCTGCAGGTCCTCAGCGATGTCCTGCTTTGTTACATAAACCTTACTCTTCAGATGTTATTATAACATAAATCGAGTAAAGTAAAATCTGGAGATCTCGGCGGCCATTCAATTGGAACTCTTCTTAGTAGAAGTTTGGAAGTAGGTTTCAAAGTTAGAAACTGAATGGTATTATAATTAAATTTTGGGTGTTTTATTCATTACACATTAACTTCATCCTGCAGGTCCTCAGCGATGTCCTGCTTTGTTACATAAACCTTACTCTTCAGATATTATTATAACATAAATCGAGTATAGTAAAATCTGGAGATCTCGGCGGGCACTCAATTGGAACTCTTCTTAGTAGAAGTTTGGAAGCAGGTTTCAAAGTTAGAAACTGAATGGTATTATAATTAAATTTTGAATGTTTTATTCATTACACATTAACTTCATACTGCAGGTCCTCGGCGATGTCCTGCTTTGTTACATAAATCTTACTCTTCAGATATTATTATAACATAAATCGAGTAAAGTAAAATCTGGAGATCTCGACGACCATTCAATTGGAACTCTTCTTCCAGCACAGTTACGGATCACGTACTTTCATTCAACAAACGTATCTATTTTAAATTCGTTTAAGTTTAGTTGAAGTTTATGCGTATAGGTTAAGAATCATCCCGTATAGATAGCGCAGCGCTCGATCGGAAAGCGACATGAAGAGTAGTGGGGAGTGTTCAGTTATAATACCGTACTCGCTTAATGGAATAGCGTCTCATCGGATATGGTCATCATGGTGTTTGCAATGTCTCTGATTGTTGCGGATTACGAAATCTGTCAATTTTTTTAAGCGCGGAAACAAAATTTTTGATGATCTTGATTAAAGATCACAAGTAGTGCAGTATCAAGGCCAGTTTCTGTAGTTTTCCATTAAAAAACTGTTGTGTAAAACGTAATGAATTAAATTATACTATATTAAATTAACTAAATGTTTTCAGTGGTTAAGTTTAACAAAAATAAAATTTTAAACTAGAATTCAAAACATTCCATATATCGATATGAAAGTTTCTTAAGAACAGGGTCTCCTTATGTATTTTACGTTAAATTTTTTTAAAAAAAGTACCCTATAAGTTACTGGAACTCGTTCTCAATAAGTTTACTTTAAAAATTTATAAAAGTAAGTGTTTCAAATATCATCCCAAGACTTTCTAAGCTTTTCGTTCAAACTGCATATCAAACTTCTGTAAAATCAACAAACGTGCGGGATTATTTTAACTTTCCCTACCTACTCTGTTTTCCTCATAACTTGCTGTGAGTATTTCAATGGGGAAAAGTTTGCCACGGAAGAACCCATGCGGACATTTTTCTTTTTACGATCAGCTAGCCTGTTGGTGCATTTCATGATTTAGTTTATTACGAATTGCGCGACAGCTCGTTTTGCTTCGTCTGCCAGCTTACTGGTTCTTTTATTGAGTAGATTCAGCAGCTGTTGGTTTTGAAAGTTTTACTATTTTGGAAACCAGATATGCCTTTTGTGGAAGTATCAGTCATAATATATTATAGAAGCAACAATTTGAATTAGCAATTTTAATATTTTTTTGTTTTTGTTTTATGAAATACAAATTAATTACAAAGGTCTAAAAATTCATTTTTGAAATGTCACGTCATGTGTTTTGTGTTGTCTATGAAATATTCAACAATATCTATAAATTAGATTTTTAATTTGAAGTTGTATTTCAGTGTGTTCTTCTGAGTAAATTCTGTTATTATTGAGTACCTACTATAAGTATATTATGAAATAAGTGTTAACAAAAAATTTAATCCGTAAGCTATTTAATATTATAAGTAATATTATGAACCACCACGGACACCAGGTAATAATAATTTCGATCAAAAGTAAATTTATCGAGCAACAATTAGAACTAAATTAATGCAAATTACTAATTTTTACTACCAAAGAAATATGTGGAGTTAGTAGAAAGAGTAATAATCGAAAACAAACAGCTTGGTGGACACAAGTCATAAAAGACAAAATAAAAAGAAAGAAATTTATGTGGAAAAAATATCTTAGTAACAGAACAGCAGAAAACTACGAACCATATAAGGAGGAAAGGAAATTGGTAAAGGAATTGGTAAAAACAGGAAAGGAAAAAAAGTGGAAAGAATTTGGACAAAAAATGGAAGAAAATAGCAGAGGGAATAAAAAATTATTCTATGGGGTATTGAAATCAATGAGAAAAGATAAGAGGCAGGACACAAGCTACATTAGAGATAAAAATGGGGAACTATTAACAGAAGATAAAGAAATAATGAACAGATGGAGGGAATATTTTCAAGAGCTACTATGTGTAAACGAAAGTCTAGAAGAGAACAATGAACAAGAAGGAACACGCGAACAAAGCAATGAAGATAGCATAACTCTAAATGAATTACAGGACATAATAAGAAACCTAAAAAATGGAAAGGCACCAGGATATGACAAAATAACGACAGAAATGGTAAAAAAAATGGGAACAGAAATGCTTCTCGAGATATATAACAGAGTATGGAAGACAGAACAGATACCAAAGGACTGGCAAATGGCGCTGATAGTGCCAATATATAAGAAAGGGGATAAGAAGAACTGTAATAACTACGGGGGCATAACGCTGTTGAGTATTGCTATGAAAATTTTTGAACAAATTATAGATAGAAAAATAAAGCCAATAATAGAACATACACTGGAGGAGTCACAGAGCGGATTTAGGAAGGGTAGAAGTATACAAGACCACATATTCACAGTCAAACAAATAATAGAGAAATCAGAACACCAAAAAAAAAAACAGTATACCTGGCATTCATAGATCTAGAGAAAGCTTTTGACAAGGTACCACGAGAAAAATTATTGGAAATCTTAAAAAGAAGACGAATTAACAGTAAAACAATAAGAATTATACAGAACATATACAAGAATAATATTAACTGCGTCATAAGTAATAACAGAACAGAAGATCAGAAGCTTTTTCAACAAAGGAAGGACAGAGATAGGGAGGTGGATTGAGCCCCTTACTGTTTATTATATTCATGGATGAGATTATAAAGAAATGTTCTGCAAAGACAAAGAAGCTATATGTAGGATATAGAAATTTACAGAAAGTTGGCATTTCAGAAGGAGCATTTTCAGACGATATAGTAATTATGACAGCAAGTGAAAAGGACCTACAAAATAATTTAGAAGTATGGAATAAAGTATTACAAGAAAATGGAATGACACTGAATATAAGTAAAACTAAAGTAATGGTAGTTGGCGAAGAACAAAACGAAGTAAATATACAACTAGAAGGTGCTAAAATAGAACAAGTGAAATCTTTTCAATACTTAGGCGTGGAAATAGAGTATAGTGGAAAATTAGAAGTAGAAATTAATAAAAGAATAGAAAATACACTGAAATTGTATTACGGGATGAGCAAGAAATTTATATATAAGAGAGAAATATCAAGAACCACAAAGATAAATGTATTTAAATCAATTTATAAAACAATTCTGACATTCGGGTGCGAATCATGGGTGTTAACGAAAAAGCAGAAGAGCAAAATACAGGCCGTAGAAATAAATATCTTAGAGGAATCAGAGGAGTCACAAGAAGAGATAGAATGAGAAACACAAAAATAAGAGAAGAATTAAAAATCCAGTCGACTCTAGAGTTCATTGAAAGACGGCAATTAAGTTGGTGGGCTAGAGAGAATGGAAAGTACAAGACCTGTCAAACAAATATGGAAGGCAAAAATACTGAAGAGAAGAAAAAGAGGAAGACCGAGGCAAACTTGGGATGGAGTAATAGGAGAAATACTAAAAAAAAGGGAAAAACATGGATGAATGCAGAAATATTAGCAAGAAATAAGAAGGAATGGGCGAAATTTGTATATAATTGATAGTAGAAATTTAAAAATGAAATAAAATGTAATATACTCCCCTACACCTAAATGTGGTAAAAAGTCTTTCTGATAATATATATATACTAATTTTTGTCCAAAAAATAAATAGTCAAGATGGCGGTGCTAACATGACGCGCAAATGTTTCTATTTTATAGTCCTATTCCAATAAAATCCAGTATTTAGGAGATATCAGAGCCTCAAATAACGAATTTTTTATTAAAAATAAAAAAATCAAAATCTATGCGCTAATGCAGTGAATAAATTAAGCTGTTAAATTGTACCTTTTTAATGGCTGCCAATTAACGAATTTCTGGTAAAATAGACTAAAAAAAATGATACCAACGCCTTCAAACTACAGTGGCGCCAGTCAGCACAGTCATCTAATTGCGCCCCTATAAAACTGAACAAGCCATAACTATAATTACGCGACCACTGCGTCTGGGGCCGCCGTCCATTCTATTAGCCACTTGTCCTTCGTGACACTCGCCCCGAGAGGCTTCCAACCCCCCCGGGAGTCTCGGCAGTCTGCGATTTACATACGTAGGCGGCGGCGGTGCAGCCGTCCACCTCCACGATTTATTGGACACTTTGACGAGGAGGTTGCGTGCAGTTCGGACGTCCCGATCGAACGAAAATGTACGTCCTCGGGTAGGCAAATGGCAAATGGCAAATTTACACCGGTATTGTAGCTAAAGTGAGTAACCAAAGCATGTAACTAAATTTAACTACTTGCATTGTGTGAACGTTGGATTTAGTATTCAGTTATAGTAGTATTCAATAGCGAATTTGGTACAAATTTTAGACAAGTAGAATACGTCGGGTTCCTATTTACTGGAGCAAGAGTACCCCACTACATGTGGTATCAACTAAATATGAGCACTAAATACGTCTGGACAGGCCAGTTTAGTGCAGTGTATAGTTTAGTAGTTGTGGCCTTACAGGGTTAATAAAATAATAAATGGCATCTACGGCGCCTTGGAAATAGTCTTTGTAAATGCCTAAAGTTACTTTCAGTAACGGTAGCTTTTCTCAAGACCGTCCGTGCGTGGTGAAGAGCCACATCCTGCTCGAGGTGGCCCTGCTGACGACTAAACACGGCGGATCTAGACGAGGAAGGTCGATAAATTCCCCCAAGTCAGGATGTATGCGACCCGTGTCCGTGGCCGAATGGCACCGGGGTGATAGGTGTCTCTAACGGGGCCTCTAGAATACCGGGCAACCTTCTAGAGTATCCTTGCCTTGCCACAGCAATGCGGGGCTCTGCTGTGGTGGACTCTAATCCCTTGCTACTCGTGGGACTTTTATGGAGAACATAGTAGCCAACAAAAAACAACCTAACGAGGGGGGTCAAACCCTCGACCCTCCCCAGGCAACTGGGGAACCTATGGAGATCGGGATTAATCCGACTCCCATTGAAAGCCCGATCCCATCGGATCAGGAAAGGAGGCTGCTACAGTCTCCGACACCTGAGACTGAAGGAGAAGGCAATTTAGGGGATGAGACATCTACATCTGTAGAGAAACTCTCCCTTAAAAGAAGACGGCTAGGAGGAGCTGCAAGGAAGCGCCTAAGTCGTTTGCTTAAGAGCGGAGTGCCTTACCAAACCGCCTTAAGTAATGTGCTGAACCAGCCGAAACTTGATCCTCAGCAGGAGGTAGGTAACCAGTCCTCCTCTCTGCCAGTGGGAACGAGCAAACGCATGCGTTCGGATGGTAGTTCACCGGATCTGGGAGCCAAGAGAGCCCGGGAAGGTGGATATACCAAATCATCATTCAAGGCTGTAACAGAGGGAATTAGGGTGGGAATTATCCACCCTGCGTACCCCGAAACGGCCTTGACCAACAACCAATTAGGAACTCTGCAGAGGGCGATAATGTCAGCTGTAGATGAACTACCAGATGATGGACCTCAGGTGAGATTCCAGGGCTGTACACATCGACCTGGATGGCTTCTCACCACCTGTGTGGATCAGACGAGCGTCTCGTGGTTGGAGAGCACAATAAAGCATCTTCAGCCATGGGAAGGAGCTCGTCTTCAAACCGTACAGGGTGAGGATTTACCTAAACCACATATATATGTGGCCTATATACCGGATGAAGCCGACAAACGGCTCACATCGGACATAGTTCTCAGCAGGCTGAGAAAAATGAACCATGGCTTGAATACCCGGGAGTGGAAAGTACTACACCGGGAAGAGTCTGGCCCAGGGCAGGTCTGGACATTCTCGACTGACGAGGGGTCTAAGGAAGCTCTGGAAGGGCTGAACAATCAGCCCTATTTTGGTTTTGGGCAGGTGCAATTCCGCCCAAAAATCAACAAAATCAAAGGGGTAAAAGGGAAAGAACCCGCCCCAACAACTAAAAGGTCGGAGGATAAACCACCAACCTCGAGGGGCAAATCTAAAATGCACTCCACTGGTGGAAAATTTCCCCGAAACAAACCACTTGGGAAAGGAAAATCCATCCCAAACAAACCTCCTCTTCGGAAGAGTGGATCAAAACCGCCATCCGGAAAGAAGGGTAAACCGCCCTCCCCCAAACCCAAACCAAGCACCTAAACCCCGTTTCCTATCCTAGTTTCCCCTCTTTATAACTTTTTTTTCCATCCAATAACCCATCCCCTCCCCCTGATGTCTGCTACTACTACATACATCAGGTGCCTACAGGCGAACATTCAACATGCCAAGGCCGCGACGTATGTCCTTGGAAAAAGATTCCAGGACGAGCAAATTGACATTGCTCTTATTCAAGAACCCTGGACCAGTAATACAGGCCGAGTAACCGGACTAGGTAACACTTCTGGAAAGGTAATAGTGATGGGATCTGAAGCCAGACCCAGAGCTTGTATCTGGATCAGAAACAATATTAACTATTTTGTACTTACAGGTTACTGCACCCCGGATGTCGTAGCCATCCAACTATCGATCCGAATGGGGGAGAGCAGGGGGAATATAATCCTCTGCTCGGCTTACTTTCCGGGCGATAGGGATGCTGGTCAACCTCCTCCATCTGCAGTGCGGGATTTAGTCGCCTTCAGTAGGAGAAACAATGTCCACCTGGTCATCGGATGTGATGCGAATTCCCACCACACGGCTTGGGGCAGCACAGACATTAACCAAAGAGGTGAGTCACTATTTGATTATATATTAGGTGAAGGGCTAATGGTAAACAACATTGGTTCAGAACCAACCTTTATCACTAGAAATAGGAGAGAGGTACTAGATCTCACCATCAGCTCAAATCTTTTGAGCAATAAGATAACTGACTGGAAGGTATCTTCTGAACCATCATGTTCAGACCATAAACACATTCTATTTAATATAGAAACGGGGCCTAGGCCCATGGTGAAATATAGGGACCCGAGAAGCACAGACTGGGGCGAGTACAAACGATCGGTCCAGTCACGACTTCAAGGTACCCTGACCACTATAAATAATCGTGACGAGATAGAGATTGCGACGGAACAAATTCGGAACGCTCTTATAGCAGCTTATCACGAAAACTGTCCACTTAAGACCAAAAAAGATAATAGAGGCACATCTTGGTGGAACAAAAAACTGGAAAAAATGAGGAAAGAAGTTCGACGCCTCTTTAATCGAGCTAAAGTTTCGGGCGCCTGGGCTCCATATAGATCTGCATTAACAGACTATAATAAAGAAATAAGAAGGGCAAAAAGGGAATCTTGGAGGAAGTTCTGCGAGAGTATATCTGATTTACCTAGCAGTACGAGAATCCACAAGATCCTTTCTAGAGATCCGGCAAGGGAATTTGGGTCGATAAAACGACCTGATGGAACCTTCACGAACTCTGGAAGGGAAACCTTGGAGCTTTTGTTACAAAACCACTTCCCAGGTAGTTCGATTTTGGATAACCAGCAACTACCACTACCAGAAGGCCGATTTAAACGACCTAACCAAAATGACTGGATGGTAGCCAGGAAAGTTATCACAAGACCAGCTATTGAGTGGGCTATCAAATCTTTTCAGCCATTCAAATCACCCAGTGAGGATGGTGTGTTTCCGGCTCTGCTCCAAAACGGACTGGAAATCATCATACCGTTTCTTATTAGACTATTCAGAGCTAGTCTGGCATGGAGCTATATACCATCCAGTTGGTCCGCAGTGAGGATGGTATACATACCTAAAATAGGTCAACTAGACCTATGCCCCAAATCGCTCAGACCCATTAGCCTGACATCATTTCTGTTGAAAAGTCTGGAAAAGGTACTGGACGGACACATTAGGACGAGTGTGTTAAGCATTCATCCTCTTAATACCCACCAGTATGCCTATCAAACCGGCAAGTCAACAGAACTAGCCCTCAACAACTTAGTCGCTAAAATCACCCAATCTCTGCAGAGTAGGCAAATTGCAGTGGCGGCCTTTCTTAACATTGAGGGAGCGTTTAACAATGCACTGCCTGACTCCCTATATACAGCTGTCACTGCTAGGGGAGTCGACCCAACCATAAGTGGCTGGATTCGGGCTATGCTAGAAAATAGAACTATAACGACGTCCCTTCAGGAAGAAACGGTCAGATTTAGGGCCGCAAGAGGGTGTCCACAAGGGGGGGTTCTTTCCCCCCTACTTTGGTCACTGCTTGTGGATGACCTGCTGGCCATACTTTCTGTGTGGGTGGTTGAGGTTCAAGCATATGCGGACGATCTAGTCATTTTAATCAGAGGAAACTCTGAAGAGGGAATTTCCCTCACCCTCCAAGAGGTACTAGAGACAGTACTGAGTTGGTGTAAGAGGGAGCAGATGTCTGTAAACCCTCACAAAACGGTAATTGTACCGTTTACCAAGAAAAGGAAGCTGGACAACTTAAGACCTCCCTCCTTACTTGGTGAAATAATTCCATTTGCGGAGGAAGCGAAGTATCTGGGTGTAGTAACTCCCATCTGGAAAAAATGATCCACAAGGCACGACTGTCCTTATGGACTTGTCGAAGAATTTGTGGGAAATCTTGGGGCACTGGACCCAAACAAATATATAGGCTGTATGTGACGGTCATACGACCCATGATCGCATACGGCTCCATAGTTTGGTGGTCCAAAGGACCAAACTCAAACTCTCTGGTTTACAGAGACAAGCCTGCCTGGCCATAACTGGAGCAATTAGCTCCACACCGTCAGCAGCTCTGGAAATCCTACTGGACCTACCTCCTCTTCATATATATTTGGAGAGAGAGGCCAGATGGGCAACATACAGACTAAAGCAGGCAGCTTTTAACATGCCGCAGTCTGACACCATGGAGCGCAATAGGCTGCTGGATGACATGGAAAGTCACAGTATCCTGGAGATGATTTCAGATGTCATGCCTGCAAAGACCAACCTTGAACTGCCCTTTCACATTCTCTTCCCAGGAAGAGATGAGTGGGATCGGAATAAGGCTGACCTATTAAGGGCAGATAGTTGTTGGTTTACAGACGGATCCAAAACACCCATGGGAGTTGGAGCCGGAGTATATAGTTGCAACCCAACGGTGAAAATATCTTCATCCCTTGGCAGTTATGCAACTATATTTCAGGCAGAAATTTATGCCATCGAATTGTGTGTACAGAGGCTGGAACAAAGGCAACTTACACGCAAATCGATAAAAATCTTCTCAGACAGCCAAGCAGCTCTTAAAGCTCTTGGTTCCTACAGTTGCAACTCAAAAACGGTATGGAGCTGCCAGCAGGCACTTGCTCAATTGAGCAGAAAAAATAGAATAACTCTGGTCTGGGTCCCAGGCCATTCTGGCCATGAGGGGAATGAGGCAGCCGACTCTCTAGCTAGGGAGGGTGCTGCTTCTGAATTTGTCGGACCAGAACCGGTGCTTGGCATATCCTCGAGTACTGCCAAAGCAACGCTCTTGACCCGGGCTGAGGAGCAAATCCTCCAGTACTGGCAGGAACTACCACGATTAGTTCATTCGAAGGCGTTTATAATAAACCCTTCAAAAACAAGAACTAAAAAACTTCTAGAGTTAAGCAGGTTTCACCTACGAACTCTAATTGGCCTATATACGGGCCACTGCCGTTTAAAATATCATCTGTGCAAATTCGGCCTAGCAGAAGATGCTGAGTGCCGCCTATGCTTAGAAGATGATGAAACGGCAGAACACATATTGTGCACCTGCCCTGCTGGGGAAAGGATCAGATACTCATTATTTGGCAAAGGACAACTTCTGCCAGAGGATCTGAACAAACTCTCACCCAATAAGGTGATCAGCTACATTAAGAAGCTGGACCTGTTGGGTGAAATATAAGTAGGTGTGAGCCACAATAGACCACATGGTCGCGGTGGAGGGTCTGGTTTTCGGCCCACTCACTTTTGAACCTAACCTAACCTAACCTACTTTCAGTTGCTAAGATAAAGTGACGTTTAATTTTATTTGAGCCGGAATAGCATCCCTCATAAGTGTGTCTTTTTTTGTTATTAGGACTAAGCATATGTAGGAGTTTATCAAATTGTTCTTTGGATATCCTCATAATATTCTTCCTAAATTTCATCATCCAATTACTTCAACAACATAGAAGAAAAACCTCGACTATCTCTACGACCGAGCCACTTTCTGATCCATACACGCCTCTTTCTGTTCACCACAAATTTCATTATATCAATAATCTCTTGATATATTACAAGTATACACTTTTTCAATGACACTTTCACTACCAACCGCATACGTGCATGTTCAATGGACGCCAATTTTACTTACAAATATTTAAGCTAAACATATTGCTAAAATATGTATAGACACACGTTAAAATGCAATTCACTAAAATTTAGCTACTTTCTTTAATTACCTACTTGCTTTAGCTACTAACTATACCCGTGTAAATTCTCTATAATACTAAGAATTTGGTATGTATTGTCGCTGTTTGCCATCATTAGATTAGGTCCATCGATGGTGTAGCGATGGAAAGATTTTTAGTAGCAGAATTTTTATAGAAATTACGGTGACTATTGTATACTATTGTGTGACTATTTGAAGTTGGCGGTTTATGTTAGAGACCCATAAACCATCCAGACACTCAAGAATGATACAAGTGAATGATTTAGGAAGACACAAATGAATATTCTGATTAATGTAGTGGAAAACATTCGCTTATGAATGAAGGAGTGTCTAAATATAAAGGATAGTCAATTTGGTATTGAAATAACTTCAAATAGACTAAAAAGTCCTAACACAATGTATAACCTACTAAAATAAATGTAAACCAGAGTATTAATGGGGTTTCAAGGTTGTCCAGTAAAACCAATACATGGAAGCAAACGAAATGATTATTTCGATAAGAAATTCAGAATTATGAGCAAACTAGAATAGATATGTGTTTAGTTATGTGTGTAAAATATATATGAGATTGAGTTGTTAATTTCTAACAATTATATTGCTTCCATATATTAAGGCATTGGAGAAAATAAACTAGAACTGGATTGGAGAAACTGGAGAAGATGAACTAAAAATGGAACAGATAGATCTTATGGCGTTACCATAAATGTGTAGTACGTTCCAGTAGAATGATAATAAACGGAGCCGTATGTATGTTGAAGTTATGTAATGTTCGAATTCAAGGGGAAGAATCAAGCAGTTTCAAATAAGGTGATATATGTCTATAGTTCCCATTTCCAACATAGAAATGTTTGAGGAAAGGGTTGAAGCAAATGTTGATTGAATTATTGCATCTCAATTTTTTTCAGAATAAACTACGCAAATATGAAGGTTGACTTTTTTCATTGTAACAACTCTGTGCATTTTATTAGTAAAGTTATAGCTGTGGCCGCAATAATTTAATTACCCATCTTTTATTTAAATTAATTCACCAAGCCCACATAGTCGCAATTGCGGAGAAATAGATTTCCCAAAACCTGCAACCGCGTCGTCTCACCTCATTCGGCTTAACCAGTGCAGCGTGCTCACGTAAAACAATGGTAAGAGATGGGCTAGCGGACGAGACACAATCTATGGTGCCTCCTGACGCTAATACCCATTTAAATTCGGGCGCACAGCAGCGAAGAGTTATGTGGAAAACTCTGCCGTTTGTTATTCTTAAGGGACGTTTATAGATTGCATACTGTCTCCGATCCAAACGCGAGTGGGCAGATATCTTTATACTTTAAAGACTTTTAGTTGAAAGTGTACTGTATTTCATTTATGACTTTTATATAGACATAGATGTGCTTTCTTATTCCTGTCAAACGCTAGTTTGACAGGTTTTCACCTCATCAAATCAAGAACACGAGACGAGAATATAATGTGCATGGTGCCATCATGTAATTAGATGTAATGGTGCTGCCATCCTTACATTAACAAATACAAACCCATACGGTTATATTTCGATACATAAGGGGTAAATAGTAAGAATAATGAAAATATATAAAGCCGAATCTACTTTTAAAGCACTGTTATTTAAATTGGTGTGCAGAATGTCTCGTTTTAAGCCATTTAATAATTTAAAATTAAGTTGGTAACGGCAAGGGTTACGTCAGGACGTTAGGTCACTCATGACGTGTAGGGCTTGAATGCCTGATCCCACTTTAGATTATTGTACATTTTAATGTACAATACTTTAGAAGTATTGTACATTAGTACAATAAGACACGAATTATCATTGGCTAAATAAAATAAATAAGACCCTCATTATTTCACACTCTCTGACCCCCCAGAAAGTTAATGAACGAAGCTAAATCAACTAGTTTCGATACATCCCAACATTTTAAGTTTTACCGGCAGGCAACAGCCTGCCGGTAGTTTCCGTTCTGTAAAATCTACGTGAAATTACACAAGAAATGTATAAAATGAACTCTAATAAGTATATAATTTAATAGGAAGACACACATCAGAGGTTAATGATACATTTTATTTATAACTTGTAGAAATAGTTTTATTTAAATGTAGATAGAATTATATCTATAAAATAGCGTACACTGCATTCGTACTTAATTAAATAGTTAAACAAAATTGAATAATACAGTACAGTTACAACACAAAATTAGTTGTACTGCCATGCTGGAAAGCAGCAAATTTTGCTACATAGTTAAACAATAGAAAACATCACTATGCCACAACAGAAAAAGAAACTCGTGCGATAATCTTAGCTATATCCATTACTTATACAGTGTTATTCCGAACTTATCCATAATAAAATTTGGGGATGTTCAACATACATGTACAAATGTGGTAGTGCAAAAAAAATTTTTTTGGCGGCTTCTGAAAACTATTTAAAAATTTTTCATTGCACGCCGCTGGATACTGGTCCACTGTAATAGAGTGACCTTGGGACTGACAATGCAAACTGACTAGCACGAAAAAAACTTCGGACGTTCTGAGAGTATACCGACACCCGGCGCAAAAAAGATTTGCAGCGTTTTTACTTTAAAATAAACTTAAAGAGAGATAGATGTGACCAAAGTGACGTGTCTTTAAAATGAATAAAATCGTCGTCCCGGGCCACCATCTCGTCCACTTCAACTTCACCATAAATAAGAATCATGTCCATTAACTCAGCATTACTGTACACATGAGCCATTTTGAAAATTTTACAGTTTAACACTCCTACGATAAATAAAACACCCGCACTGAGACAGCGACACAGATAGACTGATGACTGCATAGACAATAGAGATATTATCCCCACTCCAACTCTATTCGCTCGGTCTTAACCAGGCGTTCCAGGTACAAAAACTGTTGTTTACTGTTTTTTGAAGGAATGTGATATATCAGATGTCGTTGAAGTACAGTTGCTCATCTACGTAGTCCTTTATAATGGTATAACTTTAAACATTGCATAAACAAAGCATTGACTTTTATTATTAATTTTTTTGGTGATATCGATTTCTTATTTAAGGATGCACATATCCTCAAAGTTTTAGAGATAAGTTCTGAATAACCCTGTATAATTGTAACCCACTGTGTAAGTCGTCAAATTATGTCATCGGTCATCAATATTATGTAATGTTGTCGTTTGCCATTGCCATTAAAAACTTATGTTTAATTTGAATTTATTCTGAAATAAAAAAAGTATAAATCAAGAAAATAACAACAAACCAAACTATAATCAATAAAAATTAAATATACAATTGACACTGTTCTAGTGAGGATGTTGACATATAGAATATGACTATCTATCGGTTATTATAATGAAAATCGGCTTTATGGCATACATTGTTTGTATACATATACAAGGTGACCATTATCTATCTCCTTACATGGCTAACTTTGTTGATAGTGGAGATAGAGAAGTGGTTAAATTAGCAAAATTGGGCAGAATTACAAGAGGAATTTATTGCCTCCTTCAGATTTAATTTTAATTTTCACCTTTTCGAGATTTTCTGGAAAAACTGAAAAACGCCAAAATTTTTTAACTCGAATATCTCGAAAACTATAAAAGATACAAATAATATAAAAATACTGTGTGATAGTGTTTTTTACGTGGTATTAAGCGGTGATATTGAAAATTTCACGGGCATCTTAGTTTTTCAAAAAAAAAATTAAGTTTTGTTTTCTTAAATGGCAACCATAGTTGGCTATGGTATCAATAAAACTTATTTATTTATACTTATTTTTTTCTGATTTCAAAAATGATATATTTGAAATCAGAAAAAAAAAGCTTTTTATTGATACCATAGCCAACTATGATTGCCATTTAAAAAAACAATTTTATTTTTTTTTCTGAAAAACTAAAATGCCCCTGAAATTTTCAATATCAAGGCACTGAATTCCTCTTGTAATTCTGCCCAATTTTGCTACTTTAACCAATTCTCTATCTCCACTATTAACAAAGTTAGCCATGTAAGGAGATAGATAATGGGCACCCTGTATACATTATACATATCTACATTCATTTCTCACTACACTACATCGAATTTGTACCATAATAATTGGGAGTACCAGCGTTCGCCTAAAAAATATAATCATCGCAGCGGTTCGTCGGCTGTACAACTGACGACAAATCATTTTTGCAAGCCAAGTTTATCGGAAAGCTGATCCCAATTACCCTCAATTTAATAAGGGAAAATTCCTCGGTGTAGTGCGCTATAATTACTCTTAATTAAAATAAAAGTATATACTACCGTTGATCATTTTTATTATAAAAAGCTAGAAGCTATTAATTAGAAGCTATTATAGAAAGTTTCTTTCATATAGCTTACATAGCTTACTCAGTTGGCTGGAGATAAATCGTTTCGCTCTAAAAGACGATGTCATATTACAGGTTGACTGTAACGGTAATTGATACTTAATGTCGTTGATGTCGATCTTCTAAATGAAAGAAGCAATTTTCCCTTCCTAAAGTAATAAGTATACTAGAAATGGGAGAAAATCGCTCTCGCGATTTTCGTTCCCATTTCTAGCCCTACAGGGGCTCCAGGCCTGCGGCCTGGGGTCACAGGCCGTGGAATGATGATGTAATTATACTAAACGATTTTTTTAAATATTTTGATGAATTGTAAGGGTACTCTATTGTTGATGGTAAAACATCATAATTTTTTAAGTACTGAAAGTAGAATTTATTTTTAAGTAAACATTATTATCAATTTTATCAATGGGACCAAAAATATTGTAGATATTTACTTTTGTAAGCTAAAATGAAGAATTTAACAGACTGCCAAAATGAACGAATTAATTCCAAACTTTACGTGCAGAAAGAATGAAAGCTACGGATAATGAAACAGACTAACTAAATGTTAATACTAATAAATAATTGGAATTAAAAAGTAAAAAAAAAGTTTGCCTTCAGCGTGACTCGAACTCACGAAATCAGCATTATCAGCTTTGAATCCTACGACTTTCCCGTTGCGCTACCCACGCCTGTTGTCAAATGTTTACCTTGAGACGTTTAAGTATGTAAACTGTACGTGTCAACCTGAAAAAATAATTTTTACCGATTTTCTAATTGGAAAAGCATTTCGCTTCAGTATTTTGGTAATCAGAAGTGTTTGGTAGTCAGTACTGTTTATTCCGTTAGCAATATTTTTCGTACGAAAATAACCTATCTGAAGTTTAATTAATTTGACAGTTTTCGTGGGAGATGCTAGTCACGATCGGCAGATAAAATGAGAAAGAAGTTGAGACGGACGCGACTCGAGATTTTCGAAGACGAAATAGACGTAGAAGGAGTCGACGTACGGTCTCGAAAAAAAAATCTCAAAGGATTAGAGAAAGGACGGAACTTTCGCGTGAAGCGGTTCTCGAAGCCGTAAAATTAGAAACAGGGTCTAGGGAGTCCCGCGAAAAGGCGGGATTTCGGCAGGCGTGACGGGGCCATTAGACGCGAGGACAAACGCCGGTGCTACCCGTATCTCTCTCACCGAACGACGATCGACGAAAATTTTGCAGAGGTTTTTTGAAAAGGCGTTTAAATTAAGAAAACGCGTAGGAAACGGAACGAAAATACCCCTACGCATAGAAGAAAGTTTAGGGGCGACCTTCGGTCGTCCGCGGGGATCGCTTTGCGATCGGCCCTCGGAGGAGATAGTTTAGAAACTTTGTCGATTCGGCAACGGAATTTAGAGCGAGACAGAATCGACGCGTTTTAATATATTATTTTCATCAAAACCAAATGGTTCCACCCTGTAATAAACTATAAAACTTTCAGCTTAAAGGACAGCTTCAAAGTCTAGTCGATAAGACTGTGTCACTAATGGATGAATGTTTGTCTAATAATCAAGTAGCCCAGACCCAACCTATCATCGGAGGGGATCAGTAGTGACGGCAAACCCAAGCTCCCCCAAATAGATAAAGGCCATTTTTCTTGGCGAGCCCCGCGAAAATGGCCAGTGAAATAAATGGATTATCAGACCGTCGCAAGAAATTACATTTCGGAGATATATAAGGACGATTTACGATGCAACTAAAGTGAAACTTATTCCTTACTTAAAACCAGCATAAATTTCTGCTGGAATGACAAAATTATTCGACAACATTCCAGAGCAGGTCAACAGGAAAGGGGTGGTGGGATAACTTACCCCCGACTCCTTTCTCCGAGGGTTGGAATTTATTGTTTAATATAGAGTGAGCCAAAAACCCAGCTGTGCATTTTGATATATAACTTCTTTGTTTATTATTGGATTTATTTATTTTGGACGCATCTAAAATCTGAGAAAATACTGATTATTTTTATTGCTCGGTTAAATAATCAATAAAATACCGATTATTAAGCTCAGTTAAATAATCAGACGGCATGATGTGGCTATGTTTATTTCAAGTGTATATGAACAGTCACATTCATATTTTTATTTGAAGGAGATGCCGAAAACAACTACTCCACGGGCAATATGCCCCGACTGGCGTTGCATTACATCGGCATCTCCATAGGAGTCGCCACATCGTTCATCGAGACCAAATACCAGACACTGACCGGTTTCGCGCTTATTTTGCGCTCATCAGACTGCCATAGGTAGTGGACTCGATGAACGATGTTGCGACGTGATTGCCTAATGGACATCGTGAATGTTAGTAGTGGTGAGAAACACACCGTAGTGCCCTCTTTGGGTCTGTGCTACTATCTGTCTGACAATTATTGTTAAATTGACAGAGATGCAATACAAAAATCTCCTTCAAATAAATGAGTAGGATTGTCTTCCTTAAAGATAATAGAGGTCACTGCTGTAATGGCACCTGCGGAAAAGCAGGTCGTTCTTCTCTGTCTGTCAATTTGACAATAATTGTCAGACACACAGACAGACAGCAGTCACATTCATGTTACCATATTAAGCTGAATCGGGCCAAAACTACTGATTATTTATTATTCAGTTTCGCCTTTAGTTTGATATTTGTTTAGTCGCGGCGCATTCGCCAAAATTGCAAATCATAATTATATATTTTCCAGAGGGGAATAGTATATTCTTCTTTTATTCAATATAGCTTAAATTATATGTCCTTATTAAGTCCATAATATAAAAAATGCTGAAAAATAATATGTGATTTCCTCCACCTTTTAGAAGAAAAATAAAGTATAATACTTTTCTCCGTTATTTACACAGTAAAAAAGACAAATGGTAAAATTACTAAATGGTAATCGTAATTTGCTGCAGTGTTATTTTTAACACGAAGTGGGTAGTATACCTAATAACTAAACCTTTAGAACTCATATTACACGAACGATATACCCGCCAAGTTTGAGAAGTACTCATAAATTGTAGTAAAATTTACAAAACCGTGTGTTAAAATGAATCAATCCGCCATAAATTCGGAATAATTACACGGTGAATAATTAACTATTACACATTACCTTGTAAAATCTACTGTGTTAAATTACTTTTATGTAATGTAATAATACACCGATATGTCTAACATTGCCAAGTGTGGACTATATACACACTGATGAGTGTCGATTCAGTGTTAAAATCAGTCGGATTTTTTTACTGTGTACGTACGGATTGAGACTTTTCCACATCTTTTTTTTATTTGCTTATTATAAAACATGTACTTAGTTATGCTTAAAAAGTATTTTTTTAATTTTTTTCTTCGCCAGATATATTTTGAAAAAAATTGTTAAAATTACCATATACCTATTTCAAATAACGCCCCATTGACATCATATCAGTCCGTTGTTGTCTGTTGGCTTCCCTGCATTTTGTGTTCTGTCAAGTGAAGTGTGCTTAACCTAACTTTCATTTTGTGTTTTGATTAATTTGATTTAAAATGAACAAAATTGAAGAGGGATATCTTAAGGCTGATTCAGACAACCTTCCAAGAGTTGACAGTGAAATGGTTAACAATTTCCATGTCACAAATATGAACTTTCTAAGTGCTGAAGTGCGCAATGTTAACACAAGAAGGTTAGTTTTTATAACATAAAGTTATTAAATCATCATTTTTAGTTGATTCTAGCATAGATTGTGCAGTGTTACAAAAATACCTAAACATTATTTTGCTCAAGTGATAAATTGTAAAATAATCATGTTGACTTGCTTTAGTAGTAGTTTATAAAGAATATTTCACCTAAAAATACATATTTTAATTTCAAAATTACCATTTTACCTAAAGATACATAATATTTTCATTTCGAAATTACCAGAATATAAATTTAATCGTTGCAAATAAAAAAGTAAAAATATATGTGGCAACGTGGAACCGTTCTTTAACTTGTCTACATTTTATTGGCTATTGGAGTGTGATGTTAGCGAACCGCTCAGTTTGAAATGATTCATGAAGACCGGTCACTTTGTACTTGGATAACTTCACTTAATTACATTCTTTAATAAATTGGGTTAATTCTACCCAATTCTACCCAATTTTCTTATGTACCAGTATAACGTTTGATATTAATAAAATAGCAAAATTCAACTTAGTGGAAAAGGCCATTACATCAGTAAAGTTTGAAATAACTTGATACTAAGTATTTTTAGTATACTTACACCAAGAATAGTTATTTATGAAAATGGCCTAAAATGCGTATTTTAAGCAGATCAGCTGGAAACTGTTATTAAAAAAACATGTTCAACTAGAAAAAGTGTGGCTTAGGCTTTAGCTTTATACATTTGTGGTTTTACTTGGCTTTAATTCGTTTTTCCATTATTTTTATTCACTCTCTTATTAACTATTTATAAAAGTTGCTGAAAATTGATTTTATTATTCTATTATTTATTTTTTGTTTAATTGTATTATCATACAATTAATTACTTCATCAGTTAAATTACTAAGCAGGTATGTAAAAGAAGTTTACCTTGTTTAAGTTTACAGCGTTTTGCGGGTTAAAGTTTTTACAAACAGGCCAATTATGCTCAGAAACAGGGATTTACACTTGCAATACATAACCAAGTTATAACTACAAATAATTATAAAAAGTGTATTATAAAGGATCATTTACTTAAAGGATTGGTGCTGAAAATGACTATACATCCGACCAAATATTTGATCGGAGGGCTATACCAATTCTCTGAAACCGTAGAATATATAACAGGAAGCAAACTACTAGCAGGTGTCCAATATACAATACACATAATACACCGCGATATAATTAACAATCGGAACCTGGAACGTTTACCAATATACCATACAAATTTGTAATAATGTAGCTATTATTACAAGTAATAATAAAATTTCGAATCTTATAGAAACTGCAGAAATGTTTCCGAAACAAATTTTACCGGATTGCTTTAACAATCTGGTCTTTTGTTTTTTAGGCAAACCAGTTTGTCTTTTAGACAAAAACCAAATAAGATTGTTGACGAGGAAAGATAATTTTATTACAGCTTATGCAGGAAGGGTCTCCCTTTCAAAACTCCGGGGGGCAAAAAAGTCCGTTTCGTATATTAAAATTCACATATTATGAACTATAGCTGTACAAATTCCGTAAATAACTTAAGCCAGTATCTTGTTTGAATTTAAATACTGCATCCGATTGGTCTTATTACCTGGTAAAGAGAATCTAGAAGTCATGGTATCGAATTCGTTAATATATAACAAAAATAACATAGGCCTAAATGAAACCGTGTGAAACTCAAATATTCATTCGCATGTGCGCAATCTGAATTCACACTATCAGTAACACTTTCACTCTAATATAAGACACCATCAGATTGTACTTATTAACGTATACAATGAAGAACTACTCTCTTACTTTATAAGTCGAAAGTTTATTAATGAAGTTCATTTGTCAGATAAATGGGTACACTATTAGACACCATGAGCTTGGATGCACCCAGCGACAGGATATCTCCTAGAGATAGCGGATAAGGATGCCTGACTCGAAAATCCTGATGATTAGGTCTTAAATGGGCTCATCTGGTTTACGGATGGGTCCATGACAGACCAGGGCTTACGGACGGGAGTTCGTGGCGTGCGCCCAAAGGCAAAATGATCTTTTTCCTTGTGAAAGTATACCACGGCCTTTCAGGCGGAAATGTTTACTATCTCTGCTTGTGTTCAGGAAAATCTCAAAAGGAGATACTCATATGCATTGACAGTGAGGCGGCTTTATATGCCCAGGATCACCTCCAGGGCGGTTCTACAGTTTATTAATGGACTGGCCCAATTGGGTCAGACCAATCAAGTAAAATTGACCTGGGTCATCACAACATAACTGGAAATGAGGAGGCCGATGCACTGGCAAGAAGAGGCTCAACTACTCAGTTTACAGGACCCGAACCAGTGCTCGGGTTTCCGCCCAGTTATGTAACGAAGTCCATTGAAAACTGGATCAGAAAGATATCTCAGGAAGAATGGTTGAACGGAACTGGGCTGCGACAAGCAATACTTACGCTAAGTCGAAACAGCACAAGAATTCTCACAGGACTATTAACAGGTCATGGACATCTCAACAAGCACCTTAACACTATTGGCCTTAGTGACACTAGAAGGTATTGCCGACACGATGGCGAGGACTCCATACAAATCCTCTGCCGCTGTGCCTACCTCATGGTCAAGAGACACAAAAATCTGTATGCAGCGTTTATCCTACCCCAGGACATTAGAGGGTTTCCTGTAGACCTGGTGCTGGGCTATGCGCATAGGTGTATCTTCCAATAATTCTCGTGGCAGGCACAATGGGTAGAAAGGCCTGAGTGCTGCGGGTAACCGTGCCGCCTCCCAACAACAACAACAATAACAAAACGTCAGGAGCTTAAATCTTATTCAAATCAAACTGGTGCTCCAAAATGATCAGTAATTGTCGAGTACAGAAACATTATATTAGATTTGTAATTTCGACCAGTTTAGTCCTCACCATTGATTAAACTAGTAATATCTATTTGCAACGCTTTAAAAATTCAAGAGAGAAAAGTAATAAAAATAAAAATAGTAATAAAATATATATGAAACAGGATCTGGCACAAAGCAGGTATTCCCGTTAAATTTAATATCTCTGTTTAGATGAATATTTTACAAAGCGAAGTAATAGATTGCTATTCAATTTTTAGGTTATATAAAAAATCCTTGAAGGCTTTGCTAAACTGTTTGAAGAGCTGGGAAGGCAATTCTATATCTACTACCTCCTCCGAAGCTCACGAACTTGGTCTCCAATTTTTTGTGAGAGCGCAGTAAGAGCGCCTTATAGGTTTGAAAATACTTTATTATCGATTGGGTCTGATCAAACCAGTACGTGTCTGAGTATGTTACAGAGTGGCCTTTATAAAATGGGAATAATTTACTATTTGATTTAATAACTGAATGTTAATATTTAAATTAAAAATTTATTATTTAGAAAATATAGGCACTATTTTTGACTTTATTTTACTTTGAATGAGACTTTGAATTTTGACTCATTCAACAATTTGCTATAGTATCAAAATACTAATAAAAATTATTGGTGCAGCATAAAAAAGTTCTGTAAGGGTTCAGTAGTAAGTGGTCTATAAAATATTATACTCTGTGTAGTATGTTTGTTGAAAACCGTGCGAAATATCCAACTACAAAGAAGTATTTATTATAAGATATACAAGCAAGATACTTGAAGAATAATGTAATAAATATAACACACTGTGTATTTTAATTTTTTTGCCGGGCATAATAAATAAATAGTACCAATAAGTTTTAAGTAAAAACAACAAATACGTTTTGGCAAATGTACCAAAAAGTTGCCACTTTATCAATATAGGCGATTTTTGCTAGGTAATACGCCACCTATTGACGGCACACACAACTAACACATAGACCATTGGTTCAGTTTTGTGTATGTATTTCTATTGTGAATTTTAAAATTTCCGTTGTTATATTTGGTTAATTGCTCTGATTAGATATGAATCATTATTGTTGTGAGCCTCATTGTTCCTCTTGGACCATTAGTTTCATACTTTTCCAAAAGCGGGAAAATCTAGAGCTATCGTGGAAACTAAGTTGGGCATTAAAGAGTTATATCAGGAGACAAGTATGGATAAAGAAGCTAAAGAACGCAGTGTATATGAGTGTGCTCTTTACCTTCCTCTGAGAATTACTATTTCCATAAAGGTATGTATTCCTAATAAAGAGTTTGACATATTTTGAGGTTAAGTTTAATTTTCAGATAGAACGCTCGAAAAATATTGAAATCTATTGCTATCCCTACAAAAATGTTACCTCTAAAATGCTTAATATCATGTTTGAGCATTAAAATTATTTACTAAAAGAAAAATAAACACTTTGTTTTAGTAACTTTAGGTTGACACTTATTTAACCTAAAACATACGAATTTTCCAAGGTGTAAGTAAAAAAGAGCTTAAAAAAATCTATTTTGCAAGGTATTTTAACTTTATATAACTGCTTACCCTTTTAAAAATTGTTTTACAAGCTTTTTACCTGTTTCACCTTCACAAATGAATACAATTTCAAATTTCAATGGGCCATAGACCAACAATAATATGTTACTGTTACGTTCTTGGTGTTCGATTCATATGAATAATTCGACAACGTTCAGTAGCAGTTTTTATTTAACACTAGTTCAACTATGATTTAATTAACTCTGATACTAGTAATTTATTTACACTAATTTATAAAACACTATTTACATGAAAGCTCGGTAACTATTTATTTATTACCTCGGATGTACGCGGCCGAGTTCCCTAGCTCGCGAAACTTATTTTATACGCGACCATTTATACTCTCGAGCATTCCGGCATTTCACTAGGTGGGCGCAGAAGGTTTCAGAAATTATCCTAACGAGCTCGAACTAGATTATAATATACGCATCGGCGGATTGGTCATCCCGCTCTCGCTACAATACTAATTCAATAGATATTAATTACTACTTACTATATTAATTATTTTACAAGCTTAGAAAATACAGGAGGTAGCAATTAATTTGAATACACTGTATACAGGCCGCCCTATTTCTTGACCCGTTGCATGGGTAACTTTTTTATTAGTAGAGATACAAAAACGCTTAAATGAGCAAATTAGTGCAGTTTCGTATTAGTAATTCTACGGTAAGGCGAAAAATTATATACGGGGGAAGGTTGAAAAGTTATTGACAAAAAACGAAAAATCCAACTTTTCTATTATCCCTCGTAGCTCGTTCATTTGAAGAGTTAGAGAAAAATGCTTCACATGTTTTTTGCAGTAATTTTCATGTAAAATGACATGCACTTGCTACTTTTTATATATCTCTTAAAATGGTTGAGAATCACAGTAAAATATATTTTTTTTAAATGTAATGGATAGGTGGCTGTGACATTAACCGAAAGTCCCCTTTTTTCTCTTTCAGATGATATAACATAGTCCATATTTTATCCTTACAAAAGTAATAATAGTCGTTGTTTTTAAAGAAAGTTTATTGTCACATCAAGAATGCTATGGATTATGGAACAAAAAATAAGATTCCTGATATTTTTAAAAACGTCTAGTTGGCATTTAATTATTGACAGATCATAAGTGACATTTTTAGTTTTTGTGAAGTAGTTTATTGTTTATTATTAATACTGCATACAAAATAATAGTGTTGCAAATATGTACACCAACGAAGAGAAAAATGATATGCTATTTTGTTATTATAACCAAAATCGAGATGCACAAGCTGCAGCGAATCTTTATTTTGAAACTTACATGGAACGAAGACAACCCCATCATAGAATATTTAGACAGCTGGAAAATAATATACGATTATACGGTTCTTTTTCAAAGCCTAAGGATGAAAGAAACTTCAATGAAGACACTGAAATAAATGTTTTGGCTTATGTAAATTTTAAACCTGATTCTTCAACTGCAGAAATTGCACATTACTGCAACACTTCCAAGGAAACTGTAAGAGCTATTTTAAAAGGTAACAATTTAAAGCCTTATCATTATTCCATATGCAATACTTTATATCCAGCTGATAATCAAAGAAGGATGACATTTTGTCGATGGTACATTTCAAAATGCGAAGAGGATCTAGACTTCTGGAAAAAGATTTTATTCAGTGATGAAAGTAGATTTACCAACAATGGTATTTTTAACCGCCATAATAACATAATGTGGTGCCGAGAAAATCCACATCTTGTTTCTGAAAGAAGAAATCAACGTCAATTTGGGATAAATGTGTGGTGTGGAATTTTTTGTGGCAAAATTATTGGCCCATATTTTTACGAAGATAATTTGAATGCGAATAATTACCTTCATTTTCTAAGGAATACTCTAACAGAGGAATATTTAAATGAATTACCACTTCATATTTTTAGAAATCTTAAAAACTTCCAACACGATGGAGCACCTGCGCATAATTCCCGCGAAGTAAAACAATATTTACATGAACAGTTTGATAATGTTATAGGAAATAGAATGGATATCGACTGGCCAGCGCGAACACCTGATTTGACCTCCTTAGATTTCTTTCTTTGGGGGTTATTGAAAGATAAAGTTTATGTGACAGCTCCTCTAGATATAGAGGATCTAAAAGTCAGGATTCAAGATGCAATTAGAAGCATACATGGACATACAATAAATAATGTTTTAAGAAGTATCCAGAAACGTTGCTTACTATGTATCCAACAGGATGGTGGTCATTTCGAACATTTACTTCAATATAATTAATTAATTAATAATTTTTGTTCTCAAAACATTCTTTTGTTCCATAATCCATAGCATTCTTGATTAGACAATAAACTTTCTTTAAAAACAACGATTATTATTACTTTTGTAAGGATAAAATATGGACTATGTTATATCATCTGAAAGAGAAAAAAGGGGACTTTCGGTTAATGTCACAGCCACCTATCCATTACATTTAAAAAAAATATATTTTACTGTGATTCTCAACCATTTTAAGAGATATATAAAAAGTAGCAAGTGCATGTCATTTTACATGAAAAATACTGCAAAAAACATGTGAAGCATTTTTCTCTAACTCTTCAAATGAACGAGCTACGAGGGATAATAGAAAAGTTGGATTTTTCGTTTTTTGTCAATAACTTTTCAACCTTCCCCCGTATATAATTTTTCGCCTTACCGTAGAATTACTAATACGAAACTGCACTAATTTTCTCAGTTAAGCGTTTTTGTATCTCTACTAATAAAAAAGTTACCCATGCAACGGGTCAAGAAATAGGGCGCCCTGTATACGGAGTTGGCGAGCATCGCATTTTACTAAATGAACCTTGTACACCTTATTTAATAAATGAACCTGTAAAAATATCAGATAATTCTACAGATAGGCGTGGATACTTTCAGGTATCATTCAGAAGCAATGATGACGTCATTTTCGAATTGTTTTGTATTTCCAGATAACAAATTGGTTTCGGACATGTCCCAATACGTCGTTGCAATGTTGTATCGATTTTCACATATCAAAGAGAACTATGACCTCATTAGTGTACTCACCGATGTCGTCAATAATGTAGTGTCAAATACTCGTGCTGTTATTGATCACAATTTAATTTACTGATGGATATTACTAGGCCAAAGTTGTTCTGATTAAAAAACAAAGAATTTGGTGATTTGAAGGAAGATTTGGTGGACATATGCGAGAGTACCTACTTATTAATTAATTGTAATTTGTATACTTTTGTAATCGAGGCTTTTAACAATAATTGATGATTATTTTTTATCACCAAAGCCAAATAAGTAGCAGTAAAAGAACAACTAACAAATATGCATTTTAGGTATAGGAACATCGTATAGTATTACGCCTATTACGAAAAAGTTTAACATGTCTTGAGTATTTGGGCCCAATAAAATTAATTTGTAACTTTGTTTTGAGTTTTAACATCAATTTATAAGAGCGCTACCATTAAAATCCATGTGTGACGTAGCAATAAAAGGATGGTTCATAAGAAACGTATGTTTGAGATTCAATATCAAAACAGACGCTTGGGCGGCCATGTCAGTGTCATCTTCTTGAGTGCTAAGTATGGTAATGCTAAAACTAAAAGGTAAGTAACAGTAAAATAATATAATATAGAAAATAAAATGTCTTGTTTACTGCATCTGTATCTTGTTTACTATTGTCAAAAGTCTTTAACATATCAACTTATCATCCGTAGTATCGCCACACTGTCACTATCACATATCTTGATATTTTTTTAATTATTTTCCCTGTTGCTAGTTCTACTTCACTATTCTCCATAAGTTATCACAATAATCCAAAGTAAAGCCAAAAAGTTAACTAAGAGAAAAATTATTAATGAAATTATCAAATATTATGCTTCAATAAAAGCGTTTTAAAAAATTTTAAAAGCGTTTTTTAAGTTTATTTTGCAATCTCTGTAGTCGACAGTGCCCTTGCTCCTGTCAAAAATTTTATCTTTCTCTCAAATCTCTCAATTTTTATTCAGATAGAGATTTTCTCTGAAATTACGACAGTAAAATATACATTTTATGCATAAGGAATCTTTTACAAAAGTAACCGAAAATGACAGATGTTTACAGGACTAAAACAAAAGAAAAAACAATGTTTTACGTTATATTTCATTTCATTAGGATATCTAAAAGTGTGCAGTGCATTGTGAAATACAAATTGTTTGTAATAAATTTAATATATATATATAAATATTGCTAAAACTCATGTAAAGACGTTTGTTCTCCGTTTAGATTCGATTCAATAAAAACGTTTACCGCGCCTTTTTCCGTTCTAAAAAAACCGTGAGCTTAGCAGGAAATCTCCTAAACACGGTAGGAAAGGGAGCATAAAAAGGCGACAAAGCAAGGAAATGTACTACAAATTCTTGTAAGGCTTTGTGAACTCCCGGATAGAAAATCTTTTTGATTGTCAAAGTACACATCATCGCCAAAAAATGTACCTTTTTACTCAAAAATACGTATAAACTTGAAATAATATAATTAATCGTAGTACATAACTTATTTATATAATTTTAAAACTTCATATTACTAGATCTATGATATTTCTTAAGCAGATACATATATTACATATTTATTGTACCTAAATATAATAATTATTTACTCAATCATTACTGTGACTTTAAACTGAACAGTTTTTTATGATACCTTCTCTTTTCTAAAACAAAGATGGCGTTGTAAGAATTTATTTTGACATTTTTAAATACCCAGGGGTGCCACGTTGCATGTTTGCAGGTATTTTACTTGTCCATTGTGACGTATACTTTCCGATTACAGGTAGGAAGTGTCAATTTGACACCTGAGTATCGGTTTTGATCTTATTTTTCCTCGGGCGCCAGTTTCTGTTTACAGTGCAGAAACACCACTACACAGGTAACGTCAGACGGTACGCTAGACGTTCGATAGTGAAAATTAGACTTCACACAATAGATAGTAATAATACACCAATAAACCTTTAACATCTTTATTTAACCTAAGATCTATTATGTACACAGCTCGAGAAATGTTTAAGTTGGCAAAGGAGCAAAAGCACACATGCGGTGTAAACAAGCGGGGTGGGGGGTTATATAAATGTGCTTCATTTATTTGTAAAATTACTTTATCCGTTCTCTTGTTACAAGCATTTTTGAGGAAGATGAAGAAAATACAATTATTTTGTTTACTAAAAGAAAGAAAAGCAAACATTGGTATTATTCAACAAATAAAATACCTACTTACGGGATCTGAATATGTTTTACTTCTGCGGGGTTACACATCATATACAAAATTCTTATGTACCTCAGGTAACCCCACAAATAGGATTTTATTTATTATATTTGCCACACTCTGTATAACTACCATAAAATTACTTTACCCAATTTTCAGAGCACATATTAATTACACATACATTCTACTGTCTGTGTAGCATTTGTTAATGCCAAAAACATTTCATGTGGTTACATGTTAATACATAAATAATATACTCTTGAATTTGCCACTGCCAAGCGCATTATTATTCATTTAACGACACGTGGCAAGCGACGGTCACTAAAACCCATCGAACACATTTAGTTAAACGCATTACCGCATAAAATTATCACAATCAGTGTCCAAATCGGGCCTCATATCCAAAACAATCCCGCCAGATTGAAACATTGTACCCTTTTCCAACAAACACAGCCATTCCTATATGGCTCGAGTCTAAACCTGGATTTACAGATTTCCGAATGGAGTATAAGAAGATAAACGATATGAAATACGTGTCCCCATTTATGGTTTCGTATGTGAAAGCGCTACGGAAATCTACGTGATCGAGCAGTTGGGGTTCTGTGTGGAAGGGAAACATTAACTTTTCGTTTTTAAAGTTCCGAGGAAGGCTTTAGTCCACGCCTGTGGGCTTATCGCAATACTATCATTACACGGTGTAAAGGAGTCACAAAGAGAGAAGCATAGCTGTGCAAGGTTTTATCGTTTTGTTTCTCAACAACTTTCAAGCCGCGAAGTTGTTTCAAGTCTAAGCGACACTGTGGGTCTCAATTATATTTAACTGACAAATAAACAATAATTGTATTACTCCTCTGTATAACCATCTTTCATATTTTTGTTATCTGAATAATTATTTCTTTACATTATGAAAATTACTCATGGGGATGGGGATTTTAACAGATGGGGAATAGGGATGAGAATAAGGAGTATTTTATAACACTACCATGTGCCATGTGCCAAGAAGAATGCTGAATTAACAGGCGAAAATTTGCTGTATACAATCTAAGATTCCACAAAAACTACGAGTAAACGTCAGCATCTCCTTTCGTAGTACGTCAATAACTGCAGACCAGTTTCAATTTTGTTTGATATCATCAGTACAGCACACAAGGGAAAACTAGCACTTGTAATAGCTTGAACGATTTGCATTTTGGCTATGTGTAACTACCTCTCAATAGTCTCGCAAAGCAATATAATTCTAAAACAAAATAACGGGATAAAATAAATGAGTAAAGATCTAAATGTTCTTTGTAGCTAACTGGTTTTAAATATCTAGTTTAATTGCTACTTGTAATCAGTTAAAATCCACCAAAATCTCTTGAAGTCTTCAGAAATATAACAATCGATTGGGTTTAGATCAGGGAACTATGGCGGATGTAGGTACTACAAATTAAAAACCAAGATTTTGAATCATTAACATGGTTTTTTATGAGTAGTGTCAGTGCTGGAACCTTGTTATCTTTGAGGAAAAATCTCTTGACAAAATTTGGCGTGAGTTAATTCTAATGAATATTGCTTCAATTGACCATTGAATAGACAATATAAAATAGTAGATACCGTTGGTTGAAGGATTTTGTAGGAATTGAGATAACTGGATACACTGTATTTTTGAAAAGAAGAATCTTGTTTATTTTTGTCCTATGTAGAAGTCACTACAGATTAACGTCTACTGAAAAGCACACATTTTCACATAATTCGTTACCAGTCTTAAATGCTCTAAAAAATCCCACAATTCTGTAATTTCCGTAGATAAATAAAAGAGCATTATACACACAATATTTGTTCTGAATCAATAACAGCTCTTTCCAGTTGTTAATACTTTTACAGGCTAACAACATTTTTATATGAATGGTGATGGAAGGAAAACCTTGTGTACACCACTAGTTCAACTTTATAGGTATCACTGTAAAGTGAATAACTAATTGCATGCAGTTTTAATACATTTTTTAAGTCCTTTATTAAAATTCCGCTGTGTGGCTTTCGCATGCACATTTTTCATTGTGGGGTCTTCTAAATCCATATAGCATGGTCATACGTAAGTAAAGTAATGTAGTAAAAGTATTCGGACATTAATTACTTGATTAAAAAATATGGAGCCATAAAAATTTTAAAAAATTGCCCTGTTAATTTCCGCTCAATGTAGCACGCTCCGACTATATTGTCAACTAATGATAAATTTAAATTTTAGTATGCTATAACTTAAGCCGTAGACATTTGAATTCATTTTTCTTGTGTAACCCTTGAAATATTGATGATAAAAGGTACATTTGGCGCGCTAATTCTTTCAGTCACGCAATAATTTTTTGAGACTCATGATACAATGCAATGATTATTACAACAGATTCGTCTAGGAAATAAAATATATTACATTTATTGAAAACTATTATTATTACACAAAATACTAAAAAATTATTATACAAAATACTGGTCCGGTTCTGTTTCATTAAATAAAACACATCCAAGCTAGGTTTTCCCTGGATTATCCTCGGAATGTGTGGTGAATCTGCCGAGTTGAAACCCAAACATCCGACTTACTAAATCAAAAGGCGTAATTGCTCCTGATCCTTTAACAAACGGACTACTTTTTACTTTTCAGTTTGTCCGATAGTCCAGTAAGAGACAATTTTTAGTCTGATAAACATCACGGTAACTCCATACTGCAAATAAGTACGTGATATCATAGAAATGGGTTTGATGGTGTAGTATCCAAATGAAAGCAGTGAAAGAATCTAGCAGAGTTGTTGGATAACAGCAGCTATGTGAAGAAGAAGTTTACGAGAGAATCTTGTATTGCACCTTCACTGAGTTTCATTCCATATTTATACCGTCCCATATACTTCAGCTTCATCTTCAGCTGTCCGAAAGTCCGAAACATCGGTTCCACATTCGACTGGGCACCAATCATTTCTTTTGTTTCTCAACAACTGTTATTATTATCTGTCACATCTCATTCCTCAGTAGCTGCATGCTACAACAACTTAGATTAGATTAGATTTATATAGGAGCCCGGCCTCCTGGCCTGGTCCACCGCGACCTAGAAGATCTATTGTGGCACTCCCAACCTATTTAGAGCACTCTGTCCAGCTTTGTCCTTTGCATTAGACTCCACAGCCTTGATAGAGGCTCTTCCATATAGCTATTGGCTCTTGGTCTTCCTTCCCCAAGTATTTGAAATCTCAGTCTTGTCAGGCCCTCGCACTGGCACAGCACGTGTACTGAGGTTTCCTCTTCTTCTTGACAGAATCTGCAAGTTGCATCTTATGACAGTCCCATAAGATTGATATGCCTATTTAGGCTACAGTGTCCTGTTAGGAGACCTACTATTATTCTGATGGCCTTTTTATTCTGTCTCTGTCTGCTTTGCCTGTCTCAGTTGTGGCAGATTCCTCCACCATTCTAGAGATTTGTTTCTCATCCATTCTTCCATGGAGTTTTAATGCATGGCTTCGCTATGCCGCAGAAGGGTTCTGGTCCTATGAGGTCTTTTGATGCGCCTTCTCGGGCAAGTGCGTCTGCCTCCTCATTACCTTTGTGCCCCTCGTGCCCAGGTACCCAAGGTAGGGTCACTCTATTCTCGCTGCAACAACTTACTGGTTAGCGTATTCGCTGGTATACTGAACGAGAATTTTTGCTCTTGCCTAAACATGTGGCGCCAACAACACTTGTTTATCCACCTCGTTAAGTAGCCTCGCCCAGAGGTTGCTGATATTCCAAAAACTGGTTCTTGAACTGGTAATTTGTCTGAAGATCCTTTCTTCTGGCAGAATTTTCTATTTATTCATTGCCCTGTATTCTCCAAGTTTCCTTACTGCATAAGACAGTGATTAATTCTTTAGCTCTTGTATGTAGTGAAATTTTATTCTTCGCTTTGTAGCTCATCAATATAATATATTGACGTAAAATATGACGTTTCTTCATCCTTTCTATGTCGAGGATAAATTGGATTTTTCTTTACCCCTATCAGACACAGGTGTCTTCTAAACCTGCAGTGTTTAATTAGGACTCCTACAACGTGGTTTAAACTACTTCAACTGCGGTTTGGTAAAAATTCCTTCAAATTATATCAGACCTCTTTAGAAAGCTTATGAGCCTGGCTGAAACTCACATTTTCTTCTCTATTTTACCCTTACATCAATCTTAATCTATTAAATACTGACCCATCGGCCGGAATTGATCAATCGGTCATTGCCCAGACCATCATCATCTAAAAGTCTAAAGGTAATATGATCTTTAGACCTTATAAAGATGTGCAAAGTCTGCCTCTGTTTCCTGGGCTATTACCGAATAAAAACGCGTAATTGCCTCTGACCCTGCACCAAACGGAGATCCTTCTTACTTTGTCAAATGGGTATAATAATTAAGTGCCTCGGGGCGTTCAACTTCCCCCCGGCTGTGGCGCGTCACTTCCAGCCGTGATGGACGAGACGCGGAGCCCCATCCGACCCCAGATTACGGCCCTTACACGCTTTCGGTTTCTCGGGGGCCGCCGGCCACCGTCTTAACTTTGCTCTTCATGCGATTTGGAGCGGCGGCTTTGCCGTTGCAGGGTACCTGTACGTGTCTGACGACACAATCGCCTCCCTTGATACTGCGAAGGGGCGGGTGAGAGTTCATCTGGAGGTGATACATTTCTACGAAGAGGGACCTTATAGTAGTCCAATGTTTTTAGAGTTTTAGGCCCTGCTGTATAAATTTGTCAACTAAATTTCAGTGTTTCATTATACTCTTAAGTGTTATTATAGATTCAGTGTCATTAATGAACGACTATTGTAAGTATTTAAGTAATCATTAAGAGGTACAAATTGATTCCTGATAAAGAGTACCATCCAACTGTTTCACTTTCTTAGATATGATTATGGAAATGATATTAAATGGAAGAAGTGTGGAACATACCTATATATGTAGTACTTAGGGAAACGTAAATAAAGAATAAAAAGAAACAATGGCATTGGCAGGAGAGGTGGCTAATATCATAAAGATATCTTATATGACAAAATACTAAGTCGAAGTGAATAGAAAAGTGGTCAAACCAGTACTCACTTACTGAAGCAAATCGTGGGTCATAGCAAAAAAAGGTATTGGAGAATATAGGAATAGGTTTCTACGAAAAATAAGAAGAAATACAAAAAGAGGAAAAATAAGATATTTAAAGCAAAAAAGAAGACTAATCATAGTACCATTAAAGATAAAAACGGAATAGCAACTAAGATGGATGGGGTGTGCAAAGAATAGAAGACGGGGCTTGGTAAAAAAGATCTCGAAAGAGATAGGAACCTCGAAAAACAGAAAAACAGTAAGTGGATATATATTCCCCAAGTCTCAAAGACATACAAAGGATTAGGAACAGAATTGAACAACATTGCAATAACTCACGAAACTGCTAACTAAACTCCTATATCTTAAATCTCAAAGATTTCACATAGGTTATAAATAATTTTCATACGAGGAACAAATTGTTATTAGCAATTCCCAAACATCGCACACCTATATATAAGCGCAGATTCTGGTATAATGTAAGCAAATATTATGGTCTCTTACCTCCTGAATTTACCCACTATTCAATTCTAAAAATTTTAAGAAAAAACTTACTTACGAAAAAGGTACAAAGATATGTAACTCAGAAATAATCACGCGGAATGAACATAAGGACGATTAGTCCTTATGTTCTTAATTTAGTAGTAGATTAACTGAAATGTTTTGGAATTCTATGAAACTAAAATTATTATTATTATTATATATTAAACATGAGCTCACAAATTTTGTATCTAATAGTAACATGCATGTAAGGTAAAGTAAGGTAAGGTAAGTAATAGGTAAGATTCTCCCCATTAGGTTAAGTTGAAAAACACTATAATTATAGTGACACTTCACCTCTTCGATGTAATTATGATTGTATTTATTTATATTGTTACAACTATCAAACTCCGAATAAAATCGTATTTATTAAAGAATTGTAATTAATTGAAGTTATCCAAGTACACAGTGACCGGTCTTCATGAATTATTTCAAACTGCGCGGTTCGCTGACATCACACTCCAGTAGCCAATAAAATATAGACAAGTTAAAGAAAGGCTCTACGTTGCCATATATAATTTTAATTTTTTCTTGGCAACATTAAATTTACATTCTGGTAATTTTGAAATGAAAATATGGATTTTTAGGTGAAACATTCTCCATAAATTATTACTAAAGCAAATCAACATGATTGTTTTACAATTTATCCTTTGAGCAAAATAATTTTTAGGTATTTTTCGCTAAAGGTGACAACACTGCACAATCTATGCTAGAATCAACTAACTGATGATTTAATAACTTAGGTTATAAACATAGAAAATATATAGTACTATATTTTCTACGGTTATAAAAACTAAACTTCTTGTCTTAACATTGCGCACTTCAGCACTTAGAAAGTTCATATTTGTAACGTAGAAATCGTTAACCATTTCACTGTCAACTCTTGGAAGGTTGTTTGATTCAGCCTTAAGATATCTCTCTTCAATTTTGTTCATTTTAAATCAAATTAATCAAAACACAAAACGAAAGTTAGGTTAAGCACACTTCACTTGACAGAACACAAAATGCAGGGCAGCCAACAAACAACGAACTGGAGTATGACGTCAATGGCGGTTATTTGAAATATATAGTAATTTTAATAATTTCTTCAAAATATATCTGGCGAAGAAAAAAATTGAAAAAAATACTTTTTAGGCATAACTAAGTATATATTTTATAAAAAGCGAATAAAAAAAGATGTAGAAAAGGCCCATTAATGACATAGTTGTACACTTATTGAAGTCTGTATAGCACCATGCCTTGACAGATACGCCAAGACGGCCGTTTTCCAGCAGCTCTATTGGTACCATAGACATATAATCCCCTTATTATGTCTATGATTGATACTATACATATTATGCATAAACACCTGTTCATCTACTGTGAAACGATGGATAAGTTTTCCTTTCAACAAGGCGCCATTTCGCCTCAATATCGAGCGCCCAACTGTGCACATTATGAAAAATTACTACCTCTCCCTCTTTAGAGCTCGCGTGTCGCCGTTTTATGGCTAGGTGACGTTGACGGGGTGCTCGCCGCTGGTCATTGTGCTAATGGCGAGGAGAGGGACGGTGGTCATTCTTACGCGAGGAAGGAAGCTTGCGATAAGCCGGCGAGCAATTTCCCGAAATCATGCCAGGGGCAGTCGGGGCACGAAGTCTCCGATGACGGGGAGGAAGGAATTGCACCAGAAAGGTATTTTATAATCTGCAAGACTAAGTGAAGCAGATATTCATCCCTATTGGCCGCGGCGATGGCTCAGTCTGTTAGGTGCTGGGTGATAGCCTGTGACTAACAGCATGGGTATATTGCGGCGCGAGTTCGAATCTCGCCAGGGGAGAAATGACACCTCTCCCAGGGAATGGTTGTGTGTCTGCGTTTTTTTCATGTGTACCCTCCCTCTACACAAGCCTTACGCTTTCAGTAGGGAGGTTGTCCATTTCTGTGGTGTGTTTTATGTTTTATGTTTTTTTATTAGATGGGCAAGCTGTAAAGCTTTGGAGATCAAGTTAGTCTTCGTTATTTATAAATAGGTCGTGTATTACATAACGTTCTATTTAGTATAGGGTGCTTCAAATTCAATGCAATACATGGGGATCTCGGAAACGGTAAAAGATACGAAGTCAAGTTGCGTATTCAGGGGGGCAACATAATGGTGAAAAGAGATCAAGGCTAACTTGATTAGTTTTCGAAATATTTTGAAAAAACCAAAAATTTCGATTTTCGTTTTTGTTTTTTTGCTGGCCTATTTGATGAGGTATTCAAAAATAAAGAGCACTTTTCTATAGCAACTTTTTGCCCTTTATCGAATGGTGTTAGCAAATTTTCCGCATAACGTTTCGTTTCCCGGATACCAACATCAACTTAATTTTTTTTAATACGGACCTGGAATTTTTTTTCAATTTTTTGGAATCATTTTTGTAACTTGATAGAATGCCACCATAAAAGGAACCAGATTTAAATGTTTTGTCTAAGAAAAATCTATCATTAATAATTTCCCGTGGTCCTCTTAGATTTAGTTTTATCAAGGCAAACTTTTCTATGACAAACACATTTCAGTGTTGTGTCAAGCACTATCAGTACTTAAAAATGGCTTTCAGCAATCTTGAATTTTTTAATTTTATTTAAATTTCCTCATAATTCAGGAATTGTGCGCAACTACTTAAATGAAACATTTCCAAACAGATGGATTGGAAATCATGGTGCTTTAGAATGGCCAGCAAGAGTTCCTGATTTATCCCCATTAGATTATTTCTTATGGGGACGAACTAAAAATGTTTTATATAAGAATCAATATAATAACATTGAGGATTTGAGAAATGCACTATTCGTGTTCTGAATGCAATACCTGCAAGGGAAATCGAAAGATCTATTCAAAACTTTAAAAAGACGAATACGCCTCTGCATGAATAATGACGGAGGATTATTTCAACATCTGCTTTAGGGTTTTTATAGTTTTAACATATTTTGTTGTTTTATTCATTGTTTATTCAATTACATCAAAGTTTATAGTTGTTAATTCGTTGTTTTACTATTAGCTTTTGTTTATTTATCGTAAATAAAAATGAAACCTCAAAAATATTATTCAATATCTAGAATTAACAAAAGTCGAAACAAAAATACTAATGATGGATTTTTCTTAGACAAAACGTTTAAATCTGATTCCTTTTATGGTGGCATTCTATCAAGTTACAAAAATGATTCCAAAAAATTGAAAAAAAATTCCAGGTCCGTATTTAAAAAAATTAAGTTGATGTTGGTTTCCGGGAAACGAAACGTTTTGCGGAAAATTTGCTAACACCATTCGATAAAGGGCAAAAAGTTGCTATAGAAAAGTGCTCTTTATTTTTGAATACCTCATCAAATATGCCCGCAAAAAACAAAAACGAAAATCGAAATTTTCGGTTTTCTCAAAATATTTCGAAAACTAATCAAGTTAGCCTTGATCTCTTTTCACCATTATGTTTCCCCCCTGAATACGCAACTTTGCCTCCATTTAACCGACTTCGTATCTCTTACCGTTTCCGAGATCCCCATGTATTGCATCGACTTTGAAGCACCCTGTATATGAATGTGGTAGGATAGGTATTTCATTTGGATAGATAAGCTTATCAGTCTAGCAACTATACTATTTTCTTGTAGTACAAATATTAATGCTTGATGGCATGATTTGTGATAACTCCAGCTGATAAACAATATATCATGAACTGACCTCAGTTCTTCGCTGGTTTATATATCTTTTAGACGGGGTAATACCAAGTTTATCAAGAAATTGTTTTTGGTTTAAGAACGACCTTGTTAAATTGCATATAGGAAGTATGACTGCTTTTTGTGAGTGGGATACATTTTCTTCTAGGTTATGTTGAGTGAGGTGTTTTTTATGAATGAGTGGTGAGTGGTGTAAGGCACATAATGAATGGAATGGTATGCACTTGTTTCTGTTTTCATATTCCTTCAACTTCTATTGCTAGTTGATATTTGTCTTCCTGTTCTGTATGTTTTTTGGTATTGAAACTGTCACGTCAATGAGGTAGCTGATCCTTTTTATTTTATCTTGAAGTGTTATAACTGGTCTATGGACTACTGTTTCATCAGTTTGTATGGTTAGGTCTCAGTATAATTTATATTTGTTTTCTATTATAGTTAATGGTGAATATTGGTAGTAAGTTTGAGGCTTCGATTGTAGATTATATCGCAAGGCTATTGCCTGGTGAATAGTTTTAGCAACTCTATTGTATCTGTTGGTATATTGGATATCTGCTAGTAGTTTACATTGGATTGCATGTTTCATTGTATCAGGATATTGGTGGCATTTTTTTCATCTGTCCCTGTTTATTATATTATCCTTTAAAATAAAGTTTTCACAATTATTTCTAGCTATCACTTGATCTTGTATTGCAAGTATAAATTTCTCTGTTTCTGGGTATAATTAGCATGTTTATAAGAACTTGTATAAAAGTTCTTTGTTTATGCGCTGTTGGTACACTATACAGATATTATAATAACTTGTGTCATTATAATATCTGTATTGTAGTTATTCACAAAAAAAAAACTAGAGTTCCTTCAGGGCTTCTCACTGCTCTTCTTCATTGTACATATTACATGTATCTGATATTACAGTTATTTTTATTTATTATTTTATTTACATTTAGATGTGTACACTTAATTGGGGAAAGGTGTATTTTATTTGACTCCATTTAAATGAAATAAATGTAGAGGTAATCAATCTAACCGTTTTTCTACATACTCTCTAAGTCTTACGAGACTACCTACTGTGTCACTGACGTAGTTTTCCATATAACACAAAACATTATACTGCACTCGACGCGCGTTTCACTAACCAAGTTGATATCATCTGGAGTTGATTAAACCTATTTTTTTATGTCAGTTTTAATGATCTTCAGATGATGCCAACTTGGTTGGAGAAACGAGCGTCGAGTGCACTATAATGTTTTGGTGTTATGTGGAAAACTACGTCAGTGTTATCTTCACCCCAAAGGTTCCAACCCCTTTCAAGACTGCTGTGTTAGTTTATACTAGCACAATTGATTCTAAATAAGATCACAAATAAATATCTGAGAAACTGAGTTATCATTTATAGAAAGCTTTTACTCTAACTTACGTAATAATAGTGCATGTTACCCCTGCGTAAAATATCTGTCGTTTTCTTTAAATAAAATGCCTTTCCTCTCCCATGTATGTCACTAGTATTTACGGAAAGTGAGTATCTTCGTTGATCTAATAACGATTTATTTACTATTCAATTCCCTCTAAAACAGTGCATTTGAGAAAAGACAAATCCTTACACGAGTTGCAAAACGTTGCCTCCGGGTCATATATTTTTATCTAGTCGTAAAGTGAAATAAAATCTTGTTTGTTCGCTTCTTGCTTCTAGATATTTCCAGTATATAGTAAGGAAAACATATTGTAAAGTACTTCACGCTAATATGCCTTAGAAGAATCTTCAATACTATTTAGTATATTTATCCGCATGTGTGTCACAATGTTTTGGTTTAAGCTCATGAGACTTATGGAAGATATTTTTGTTACTAACAGACAAAACTCAATAATAATATAGCTGTCATTTTGAAACTGCCGACATCATAGAAGTGACGTGTCAGATACACTGAATATAGCATCCGCAATTACTTCTAAATCAATCTTGTAAACAAATACGTTCATGAGAGTTAAATAAAACCTATTTCATCAGTATAATGCCAGTAAGTCAGACCAATTCTACGAAAAAAAAAAACGTTAGTTTCTTGCTTATTGCGGTTAAGAATCGAGAACGTTGACCACTGACATGTTTCAACTAAACAGAAGTTAGATAAGGCAGGGAACCATTAAATGGATACAGTGGTTGGAAGAAACATTTAATATGTAATTTAATGGAGAGGAAGAATCAACTTCTAATAATATCATCTACAAGTGTAAAACACCAATACTCTAGATTTGCCTCCTTCTGGAGACCGCCTACCATATAAACTGATTCTTTCTGAAAAAGAAAAACAAGTAAGCAGTTTTTTAAATATTCCCACTTATATAGCAAACTTCATGAATATGATTTTGAAGGAAAGTATTGCACTGTCATGAACTAGCCAGCGTTTTACAAAGAAAATTTCACTACTTTGAGGACTTGCCCCTCAAAGCAATTGCTCAACTAATCCTGTAGATACTAATAGTAGTTTACCCACAATTTCCTTCCCTTAATTATCTCAGCATTCTGAACTACATCCGAGTTAAGACCTACAATTACCAGACAATCCTCCTCTTCAATCCATGAAAGCAGCAATTAAAATCACTCAGCCTCAATTATGGTTTATAATATTTATTTCTCAATCTGAAAACAGTGCTTGTTCCTTCCTGTGACCTACTTGATTAATTTTATCAAAGGTATGCAGTGCAGCCAGCCATGGGCCTCTATGCTGTAAAATAGACAGGGGCAAAAGTAATATGGGGCATGCTCCATGCGGACATCCCAGGTAAATCATAAATAAGAATTTAGTAGTAAGTTTATGTAAATTCAAATTAAAATAACTAGCTCATAACTTGGTTTTTAACAAAAACAAGGCTGTAAAGATAAAAAATAATGTTATTTAAACATCTTTAAAAGTTTAGAAAGTGTCAGGTATTCCTAAAAAAGTGAAGGAATTAGCAGAAATAATCAGTTGAGGGTTTTCCTCGGAAAATTCAGACTTTTGTTTCGAATAGATATAATAGAATAGGAAGTCTTTAGGAAAATTGTTCCTTAATGCATCAGTATTTATTATTACATATTATAGTGATGAAAAATGTACTTTATGTAAAAATGAGTACTTTACTCATAAGGGGATTTTTAGGTACTTGTCGTCTCGACGAAATTCCTTAAATCACTGATATATCTGATAATACTGATGATGGAATAACCAGCAGCTTTTACCTTACAGCTTTTTCTAGAAAAATCTCGAATGTTGTATGAAAAATAGTACAAAGATTTAAAAGAAGACAAAGAAAAAATACAAAAGGTAGTAGAACCAGTAATTATTGCTTATTTATTATGATTGCGAAAAAGGCATCCGGTATTTTAGTTGTAGTGATAAGCATAGTAGTGCCTCGATCAGTTTTTGGTGATTGGTCTTGATGAAAGATGTGGCTACCTTCATGGAGATGCTGGAAAAGTCAACGCCAGTCGGGATAGATACTTCGTGAAGTAGTTATTTTATCATAATAGTAGCTGTTGTAGATAGTTTGTACAAATCTATAAAAGTAATTATTGTAACAATTAATTTTTTTAAAATTTCGATAAATGATCCATTAAAAAAAAGTCGTTTTTCTATTTATTAGTAAAATGCGCAAGAATGGCTAACTTTTAACACCTAAAACTAATAAAACATGTAATACTTTTCAGATTGGGAATAGAAAAAAAATATTTATACAGTGTTATTCAGAACTTATCCATAATAAAATTTGGGGATGTTCAACATACACGTAGAAATGTGGTAGTGCAAAAAAAAAATTTTTTGGCGGCTTCTGAAAACTATTTAAAAATTTTTCATTGCGCGCCGCTGAATACTGGTCCACTGTAATGGAGTGACCTTGGGACTGACAATGCAAACTGGCTAGCACGAAAAAAACTTCGGAAGTTCTGAGAGTATACCGACACCCGGCGTAAAAAAGATTGCAGCGTTTTCACTTTAAAATAAACTTAAAGATAGATAGATGTAACCAAAGTGACGTGTCTTTAAAATGAATAAAATTTTGTTACACTAATTTTGAAGAATTGCGCTACTTGATTACTAGGTATTAGAAACATGAAATTTATAAAAAATTTGCACATACCTTGTTACAAAAGCTGTTCGAAATAATATTCCTCGACTTGTACACATTTTGGGCACGCCTTATCCAATTTTGCCGCACTAAACCGAATGTTCCTCCTGGTTGCTGATCTTGTAAACGCAAATTATTAAGTAAATTGGGGATTTTCAGCATTTTGCTGCAACAACCACTCACAAAACCTAACTCGTAGTTGATAATCCACTGGTAACAGTCCATTAACTCAGCATTACTGTACACATGAGCCATTTTGAAAATTTTACAGTTTAACACTCCTGCGATAAATAAAACACGGGCACTCAGAGAGTACACACATAGACTGATGACTGAATAGACAATAGAGATATTATCCCCACTCGAAGTCTATTCGCCCAGGCGTTCCAGACAAAAACGTGTCTACTTTTTTATCACATTCTCAGGAATGTGGTAGAAAAGTATCAGATGTGTTGAAGTACAGTTGCCCATCTACTTAGTCCTTTATAATGGTATAACTTTAAACATTGTTTACGGGAAATCCTAAGATTTTTATTATAAATTTTTTTGGCGATATAGATTTCTTATTTAAGGATGTACATATCCTCAAATTTTTAGCGATAAGTTCTGAATAACCCTGTATAGCTGGGAAATCAATAACACTCATCCTGTGTACCCTCACTTAAATCTAGTACGCATAGAGCTAAAAATAGTTCACACGAGTGATATTCGGCCGGTATACCTGGCCACCGTCCACCCACAGTTCCAGGGGTAGTTTGTTCATTTGCGGCCACCCCCAACCCTAATCTACGACTGCCGCTTGTTGCGTGACGGAGTGTGTGCGTGGCGTCCTAGTCACGACACTTCCACATTATACATTTACAAAATATTTAAGTCGGCTCCGGGGGCCCTAATTCGGTAAACGCAGCCAATCACGGCCCCGGAATACGTCATTTACTGTCGGGAACTAATCAATTACAGCCACGGCTGCAGTCGTTTCAGGAATTAATTCGCCCATCGTCGATTCACGTCGCCCTGAAATAGTTCGTTTCCTAATTTTAATTTCTAATCCGGGAGCGGGCGCTGCGAACTGATTTGGCCCAGAAGTGGTAACTATTCGGGAATAGGTATAGTTTTCCCGAAACAGTCAAAAAAATTGAACCTCTGTGGCTGCCACTCGTCGTTAAAATCTGATCGTTATTTGCCTAGACATGTAAAATCTCTGTATCTGTAAAATAGAGGTGTTAACAATGTTAAGACTGGATTATTTCTGACCACATTGGCAAGTGTCTTCAGAAAGCCTATTGATCTCTCAAACTCTTATACTCTAGCCGCTTTATACTAAACCAAAGCTTAAATCAAACATTATGTGAGCAACTTGTATTGTCACACTTTAATTATTGTGATGTGATATATGGGCCCTGCATTAGCTCCTTTGACGCTTACAGAATTCAGAAAATGCAAAATAATTGTTGTCGCTTCATTTTAAACTTAAGAAAATTTGATCATGTATCAAGGGAAATTACTAGCTTGAATTGGTTATACATGAGATATCGTCGTTTACTACACGCAGGAAGTTTATTTCATAAAGTAATCGATAATAAGTGTCGTTGGTATCTATTTAATAAACTGCAGTCTCGTCATTACTTGCACAATGTCAACATTCGCTATTCGGATTTATTACATATTCCTCGACACACAACGAAAAAGTTTGAATCATCATTCTCCTATCAGGCACCAGATGTCCTTAATAATATCAGTAGCTCTTTAAAATCTCGACCTGTAAACTCATGTAAAATAAATTATAAAAGAATCTTATTAGAAAAACAAAGAAACGACTCTGTTTAACTGTTATAGATAATTATAAATATAAACATTATATAACATATTATGTTATATAAATCCCCCCCCCCCCCGTTTTAGTTCTAATGTATGCAGCTGTTCGTTTCGTTCATTTTTTGGTTATTTAGGTTAAAGTGTAAGAATAGTTTGTATCTAAATTTTCGCCTAATAAAGTCGATTTATTATTATTATTATTATTATTATTGTTATTATTATCGCTGCCATTTATAGGTTTGTTCGAGTTTTCAGATTTTTCGATTCTGAACCGTTCTAAGCATGTGTACTTTGAAATATGCGTTCAGGTTTTAAGCGAACGATTCAGGATTTTGTGGTTGCCTGGTTTGGTTTAATGTGGACTCGATTCGGAACGGTTTCGAACCATTCTAACTAGTTCTTACCTTACTGAGTACTACTGAACTACTGAGTACCTACTGATTAATGCCATACTGATGAGCACATGCGCGTTTCGTGTTATTTATTTCGGCCATAATTTTATGTGCAATTTGCATTTATGCGACTTTCCCAATTTACTGTAAATATTGAATAAAGTCAGACGTCCAAAGATATCTATGAGGTATAGATTGGGACAGAACAATCAAGTAAAATTGACCTGGGTACCGGGTCATCACAACATAACTGGAAATAAGGAGGCCAATGCACTGGCCAAAAGGGGCTCAAGTATACAGTTCACAGAGCACGAACAAGGTCTATTGAAAACTGGATCTAGTAAAGATCAGAGGAATAATTGTGGAACGGGACTGAGCTGGGAAAGCCAGGACATTAGAGAGCTTCCACTAGAACTGGTGTTGGCCAATGCGCATAGCACGGATCTCTTCCAATAGCTCGTGACTAGCGGCCAGCACAATGGGTCGAAGGCATGAGTGCTGCGGGTAACCGCGCCGCCTTCCAACAACAATAACATGAGCTATAGATTTAGAGGTTATTTTTCATGAACTGCAAAGTCCTATGTTAAAAATGAGAACTTTTTTGAAAATATAACGAATTTGTTAACGACAAAGAGTTTAAATAACACCAGAAATAGGTTAGTAGTGATGAGAAACACACAATAAGAGCCCTCTTTTGTCAGTGTCTGGTGGTTGGTCTCAGTGAAGGATGTGGCAACTTCCATGGAGATGCCGGAGTAATGCAACGCCAGTTGGGCCACATTTGCCGTGGAGTAGTTGTTTTCGGCACCTCCTACCAATATCTTAGATAGGTAATGTAAATACTTCTTTTAGTGATGTAAAACATTATCGATAAATAATGGATATGTTTTACATAACCTAAAAATAATTTACAGGTGATTTTATATTACTAAAAATACTATTTACATTACCTACCTAAAGTGTTCCTAAACTAAACTAAACTTTAAAATTAAAAAAAACTAAATGGGTAAAACTCTCTGTCAGTGAACAAATTCATTGTGTTTTCAAAAAAATCTTCATTTTTAACATAAGGAGTTTGCGATAACTTCTAAGTCTGTCGATATAGACCTGCCATAAGGCGTCGGCGACAATTATATATCTGCTCTCCGCTTGTCTTGCCTATGCAGTCTCTGCCTATATCTACAGACATAACGCGACTTCACGAGTGCTTTACTACTTTCTACGGCACTCATACGAAATAGACGAAATACCAGTGCTGCCATATGCTTCGGGGGATATTGAGTCTGTTGTGGTGAATGAGAACTGCCGAATTTATTGGAACTATTCATTTCCCACTCTCAGGCAGTTTCGTGCCAATAAGCCTGATGTAGTCCTCCTCGACCACCAATTCAAGACCATATTATGCCCAGACGTACATTATCTTGAAAGAGGAGAATAAACGGACGAAATATCGAGACTTTCTCTTCGAACTCCACAGACTTCATTCAGAGCATACTGTGAAGCTTGTGGTATTGATTATAAGAGTCCTCGATGGAGCAAGAAATTCTTCTAACCGGAAGAATGAAGAAGGCGGTCATTCTGGGCTCAGTACGTCTACTCAGGGCACCCGATTCCCGGATTCAGTAGTTACTCACCTCACGGACGTGAGAAGTAGCTTCTAATAACCACCAGCGGCCGACCCTGAGAATCGGAGCTAGGGAACTGGTCGACTGGAATTCAACAAAATAATAATAATAATAATAATAATAATAATAATAATAATAATAATAATAATAATAATAATAATAATAATAATAATAATAATAATAATATCTCTACCCCTCATTCTAATAACAAAGATTAGCCAGAAAAGGTGGCATATTATTATTTCGCATGCTGTATTTGGTCCTCAGGAACGACTTACGTTGGTTAGGTCCTAATCACCATTCAGTGGTGGAATGAGGGCATCAACTGATTTTAATCTCTCACATTAACACCAAACTAACATTCTTTCCATCCTAGGCCATCGCCAAGATGGTTGGCAACCCATCTGGAACAAGCCTTATCTACGAGTAGACCCTGAGCCACCGGCTCACGCAAATGATGGTTTATTTTTCAGAATTTGGTTTGAACTCTGTGTAGATAGGTACTTTACGGAAACATTTAGGTTATGTGCCAATTTCACTTTCCCATAAGCCTTGCGACTGCGACGTTTATTTACCGACTAAATAAAGAAATGCATAATTCTCGATAACTGGCGTCTCCTTGGCACGAATTTCAATAAAAGCGGGAATAAATAGAGCATCCTGCTCCTGCTGAAACCTGCGAACGGAAAAGAGCAGCTGAAACCGAGAGGCCTAATTTTAATTAGACGGTGCACGTCATTAACCTGCCATACTTCTTCTGAAAATTTAATTAAACCTGAATTATAAATAACGAAGTTCTAGTTCTTCCTCGTTCTTTTGTTTCGGTCGTACGCGGCAGCCCGTGATGTTTTTGCGTATGGATGTTCGTTTTTATGGGGATTTTTCACGAGTAATATGTTTTGTTGGTGTTGCTTGAGGCAAATTAAAAAACATAAAAAAAGTGTGTAACTACATGATATTTCGTGCTTTATTCCTCGCATGGCATTCACATTAAAAAAAATAATAAGAAATAAGTCGATCCTATAAGGTTCTAAACTAGGTATAAAGCAGCAAGTTTTAGTAACGGAACAAATACGTTTTTTACTTATTAAAGTACTGACTACAACTTGAAATAAAAGTAATTTAGCCTTTTATCTTTAAACCAGTTTATAAAATACGTATAGGGAATCTAAATGAGATGAAGCTATTTTCAATAACTTGGTATACAATTTTTTTCCAGCCTAATTCTCGAGACAGGTCGATTTTTATTTCAAATAATCAATCATTCGGTTAGAAATAATCTAAAGTATATTCATATAATATAATGTAAAAGCTTGTAATATTGTCTTTTTAATTTCTTGGATCTGTAAGTGCCCGAAAACTATATTTCCATAGTGTCTATTTTAAAAGGAATATAATATTTCAAAATAAAACATTAATTGATAGTATATTTTTAAACATAAAATATAGGTAGGTACCTAAATCAAATAAAAGAATACTAGACTTGTTAGGAGAAATATAATGAATTAGGATACATAACTGCCACATTTTCCTAATGCATTTCCTTCCACAAATATTTTATTAAAATGTGGAAGTATAAATTTACCTGTGGAAGGACCCAAATGTAGGGTTTACCTTGCAGAGGGTTTCCGGAAGGAATGTGATATCAGCCCATTACAAGGCTTAGTTGTGAATTGAAATTATTTTTGTGTGCCCGAAATTTACCGCAAAGCCTTTTTATGGACACGTAGAGCTAATAGACCGGTTTATCCAAGAAGTACGCCCAACAGACAGTATAGATACCAACATACAGAGAAAATATAAGAGTAAATAAAGCTATAAAACACTTTCTTATAATTAAATTCAGTAGTTCACTCAAAATTATAATAATTTAAATCATGTATATTTCATATTAAATGTAGAATGTACCTGCAAATGTTTATTTTATAATGAAAATAATTTTACTTCTAATATATTATTCTGGAGTAAAGATAGTACCTATATTAGCATTTTTCGCCTCATCAGTAATAACTGCTATATAGCTACTACTTCATTTACATTTTTATATTTATACAGAGCTTAAAAACATTACCATTAACCGCTTGACTGCAGAATGCAGGCAACCAACATTACACCATTGGTAGTGATTACATTAGAAATACAAACTAATAAACTAAATAACTGTCACTGGCAAATCTTTTAATTATGTACTTTTATTTGTGTAAATATTAACGGGATATGTCTAATTGTCTACGACACTTAGTTGAGCATTAACTCGAGCTATTGCCTGCCTCAAGAAATAAAAATTAATTCTATTAAGCTCAATATGAAGCTAATGAAGCCATAGAAATTATAAAAAATATAGAATGCCAATATCCATTATATGACACATCCAAAAATAACCACTCTATGCGGAACACGAGAAAACGCAACTTTAGGGAATTTTCTGGGAATTTTTACATCACACCATGGGATACAACCTTGTAAGTGTTGGTAGTGCTTAACCCAAGTAAGTGTTAAGTTAGGAACCTTTGACGTTTGTCAGCTGTCAGCATGCGTTAATTGTTCTTGTTTATTTTATGGCCTCCACCTTATTTGTGTATTTGTTGTTGTTACCGTTTTGTTGATAAATATTACCATACTTTATTGTGTTCCCTGAATAACTGTTCTGTTTTAGTTTGTAGTGAGATAAATGGATTTTGGGTAATAAAACGATTTTGTGCAAATTTTGGCTTTAAAGGTGGATTTATAAACTTGACATTGGATTTGGCTTTGGTGCTGGCGCCGAACGTCGGCCCTGATCTTCGTAGCAAGTTTCACACCCAATTTATATTCTTGAAGTTGGCGTTCGGCGTTGTACATTTCTGTTTGTTTACGTTTGAGTTGGTGGGGTTATTTCGCTTTTTAAAAAATTTAAAATAGATAAACCAGCTGTTATTACTTACGGAATCTTAGGTATATTAGGGTTAACTTTGTGCAGTTATGTGATTAGTTTGCAAAAACGAAAAAGAAGAAATAGGCGGTTTAAAGTGAGGCCTATTAACAGGGCTCGCAAACAGTCTGGTGGGTTCCAATACTACAAAAAAACCAGTACTTGGGATGAAAAGCAATTCTTTAAATTCACGATGTACGTACGTATACGTACACTAAATAGAAGTAGACTTGCAAATCGAAGTTTTTGTTTATAAATTCACCTTAAAAACGCAACTAAAGCACATAGTAGATATAATCTGTGACAAAAAATATCAATTTGACATTTCTTTCCAACGCGTTTGATCACGTGCTGTCAGCGATGGATTTCTATTGGACGACGACGCGATGCTACGGATTTGCTACGAACGCCAACGGCAAAAAGATAAAATTGGTTCATGTTCGACGGCAAGCGGCCATCGGCCAGCGTCAAATTTTCTCCCGACGGCGAATATAAATACATCAATGTTAACTGCGTGTATTTATGTTTCAGCGCCAAATCCAACTCCGAATCCAAATCCAGTTGCAAGTTTATAAATCCCGCTTAAGAGTTCAATCTGTCCAAAATTTTGGTAAGGATTATTTTACTATTACTAATAGTGTAATGTAACCGGTTACTTACTATTTATTTAGCATGTTGCTAGTTAAAAATTGCGAATGGGTGAATATTATGACAAAAATTCCAAGTTGTTGCAAATAGTCTAGGTCACATGTAAAATTACATAATTTTTGAATTTCCCACCCGGCGACTAATGCGAAGCTAGATGCTAGTGTGACCAGAGCTACCTATACAGAAAACCAAAACTACTAGAGTTACGTTTTCTCCATAGAATGGCCATTTTCAGTCTCCATAAAAGCATTCTATATTTTTTATAATTTCAATGAATGAAGCGCAATATGAAGCTTTGCTCTATTAGCATAAAATAGTTGAAAACGGTTCTGCATTAAAAACATGTTTGTATTATGTGCAATACTTGATTCCATAGCTTCCCCAAAGGGAAAGTATTGTTATTTGTTAATTTATCGATATGTATTGAAACTCTTATCTTCTTTATTAATATTTTATTTTCAACTTTTCACTTGTAAAAGCAATATTTAGTAAATATTGCTTTTCTAAACTTGTTAAATAATATTCTGCTGCATATTTAATTTTATTAAAATATTTCGTTTCCTTAAGCTGCCAGTTAACAGTCAATTTTCATACCTAATTTATCTAATTTAAAATAAAACTATCCAATAAGCTTTACAGATCAGAACTCTATATATATATATATTTTATTTTTACCTTACTCTATCTAACTATATATCTGGCAACTGACAAGTTATTTTCAGAGAATTTAATTTCATCCCCAACATAAAACGGGTCATGTCTCACAACTAAAGCCTCTATCTCGGCCGTAACGGAGCATTTAGGGTAACATATAAATTTGAATAAACATATTTTACTGTTAGGCTGTCTCGATTGGGTACATCTTTGGAAAAACCGAGAGGGTCAGATTTTATATTATATTTCTTGTTGTCCGCGTATGGTGCCTGCATACAAAACGTGCTAGAAACACTATCTGTGACCTCAATCAATACCAGCTGAGCTGGAATATTCTTTTTGGTGTCTTTCGGTATTTTTATACCCCTATAGATACAGATCTCAGAATAAGTTGTTTAAGGGTCCATTCACTAGTCCGAAATAAGCCCAAAATCGGCGTTCGTCTCGTGTCTAATTATAAAAAAACTATAAAAGATAGTTTTTTTATAGAAAGCGACTTTTATTATTGAAAGATAAGATTTTAATCTAAATCCCTATAGTAGTAATTTTTTTATTTTTAAAATTCCAGGCAAACAATCTTGTACTAAAATAGTGTATTTTCAAAAATTATTTTCTCTAAAATACATGTATTAAAAAAAAATTTGCTACTATAGGGATCTAGTCAATTTTTTTATCTTTCCGGTGATATATAATTTATAACATTAAAAAGAAATTTTGTTGCAATTATAAGACAAATCCGGTACCGTTGCAATAAGGGCAAACTTTATTTCCATGTGCCTTTTTACTTCGGCTTTACGTGCACCTCCGAAATTTTAGTAATTCGGTAGTGCGGGAACATGTAAGTCTCCACCCTTTGGCTACCCAACCTCTCTACCCGACCCCGCATTCATGCCTGTCAAATCTACAGTGAACAGACTCTTTACTTATTGCCCAATACCCACGCATAGCAGGTTATTTAGATTATTTAAAATGAACGAAAAAATGTGTTTACATACGCATTTCCTGAACAATACAAACAACTCAACTAATAACATATTGATATAAGATTCATGCTTGTACCATTAGTCTAAGCTTGTACATAATTGTACCGTGTTTTCCAACGAAATGACTCACCCCCTATATCTTTTTAATTTTTGGTGCTAAAAAAAAGTTTTATACAAAAGTTTTACAATTTTTCACAAGCTTTCCAGATATGTAGTTGGACAGCCAAAATGAGTGTAGCTTAAAGAAATATGAAACTAGGTTAAGTTTTTTTAAATGGAATACCCTGTATATTTTTTGTTTATTGCATTCTACGGGTTTTTCCGATTTCAAAAATATATATGTAGATGCTATAATCGCTGCAACGGTTGTCATTTTATGAAGCTTTTTTATAACACATTTTGCAAGCAATTACTCCTATTTGAGGCCTTGTTTATATCCAAGGCTAATTTGATAAATGAACAATGTCTAAGGCAACTGCAGATTCTGTGTTATAAAAAAAGCTCCATAAAATGGCAACCGTTGCAGCGATTACAGCACATATATATATATATATATATATATATATATATATATATATATATATATATATATATATATATATTTGAAATCAAAAAAATCCGTAGAATACAATAAGCAAAAAATATACAGGATATTCCATTTAAAAAAATTGAACCTAGGCTCATATTTCTTTAAGCTGCACTCATTTTGGCTGTTCAATTACATATCTGGAAAGCTTGTAAAAAATTATAAAACTTTTGTATAAAACTTTTTTTCTTAGGACCAAAAATAAAAAAGATATAGGGGGTGAGTCATTTCGTTGGAAAACCCGGACATAATAGTTTCAATATTCTACCGCTAGATGTTACTGCTCTCAAAAATAACTAAATAGTTATTTTAGATGCATACTTATTGTGTTACTGGACAGGACAGGACTTAATTATTGGTCAATCGGTACTTGTAAATTAAACAGTCAATTATATCGTCCTTAAAAATACGAAATGCGTAACTAGCATTTTAGACATTTTACAGGAGAGCGTAAAAACAAAAGTAATGTTCATTTTTAGAACTACATAGAAATTAATAATGGGTATCAACTCAGTTGGTACCAAAATTCCTACAGCTTTCAATATCAAGGCCATAACATTGTGGCTATGGTTTGTTTTAAAATATTTCAGTGATATCTCGTTCAAATTAGGGTAGATCCCTAATAGTCCAGGGTAATTAGCCAATTATTAGTAAAGATTTCTAAAAACAATATATAAAGCCAAAAATTGGTAAACGGGCAGCTTTTAGATTAGAATAGCAATTCCTTATTTATGATGTTACAGTCTGTGCCAGGTGGTGGGAACGCGGAACGGGTGGAAAGAGAAGACGACACGCGGCGCGGCTGTTCAGTCGGTTTCATCAAATAAACATTAATTCCAACCAACTCTTTCATTGAATAGTTTGTATCGTAAAGACTTACGAAGAACTGGAATCATGTTTAAAGTATGAATTAGCTCTACGGCCAAATTTATTGAAGTTGGATTTTTGTAACTGTAAAATTGACTGTCCCCAAAGTCTGTGACTGTGGGCACAGTGGGCTGTGACTTCCATGTACGCGATGATATAGAATTTTGAAGTACTTATGAAACATCAACATATATAAAAATATATTTGGCCTTGTTAGGTATAGGTATTATCAAAACTGGCGAAGGCGCCAATATCAGTAGTTTATAGATAAATAAAATAGCCCAAATTATTTTAAAACGTTGATATTATTATAGAATTTATAATAATAGCATTATTATAGAATTTATAATAATAGCATGAATTCATTATACATGATTTTTGAATTCGATAGATTTTTTTTTCATTTCAGATAAGAAAATGCAATGCTGAAGCATGCCGCAACAGACCTTTCATGCTAGTTGACGAGGATTATAATTCTCAACCAAATGAACCTAGACCATCCAGATTAGCCAACTAAACTGTTCGAAGTATCGGATTAAGGTATGAAAATTATATTAAATCTTATAGAAAATAAATTTAGCAATTAAATATGCAGATATGTGATTGGCAGATTTCAAGCAGTTCAACGGAGTTTTCTTTTGTTCTATAGGTTAAAACTGGGTTTGCTTTAAGCCACCAAAATGGTAGCGGCTCGAAATACTTGAAACATGGTTCCTTCCTAGCATTTTACCACATTTTTGATAATTCATTTGATTGGTTTTGTGATTTACAAATAAAGATTTTTGGCGGAACTATTTTTTTCTTATTACTTCCAAGATGACGGTCAATGGCGGCTGCCCACCATCACGCACAAGCTGCAAAGCTATAAAATTGTATTTACTTACCCACAAGGTACCTTCAAACTAATTTTTAGCTTTATATTCTGTTTTAGTTTGAATAAGTTAATTACCCTGTACTATAAAGCATACAAGAGCATGGCTGGAACAATTGTGTTCTTGTTCTGCCCACAGCAACCGTCGAAAAATAAGTACACTTTTCATTTTCCCTGATTATAGTACTCCTCTAAAACTTTCAAAATTCATTTCAATTTCTGACGGACCTCGCTTTTCTTGTTTCATTACGCAAGCGCAATAACTTTCACGCAGTAAGAACTGTTGTATCTGCCCACATTTGCAGATACCTTAGTTCTCTTATTGCTAAATTCAGGAAGATACGCTGTCAATGAACTGTTATATCTCGAATACTTTTAGGAATTCAGATACGACACTAGGTGAGAAGAAAAAGTCACCTCCAAAATTGTAAAAGATAGCATATCTCAAATTTGAAAAAATTTCAGATACGTCAATTCGTGCTTTTAGGGACGATATGTAGGTACTGATCGATATAAGGTGCTAACTTGACAGTTGCAGTTTTCATTTTAGTTATCAATAACTTCCTCATTTTGAATTATACCATCCGCAAATTTGGGGAAGGTGCACTAAATCACTTGTTAATCAGTTGCAGGAGTGTTAATAAAATAATGCTAATTTTTCCGAACTTCAACTGCGTATAATTTAATTTTGATATGGAGTAACTAGTATTTTAGAGCGAATAAAAATATCATTTGAACATATAAAACATTGGAAAAATAACAAAGTTCGGTAAAACATACATTGTTTTAGTAACACCCTGTAGATATAATCTAGCCAACTCGTTTCACAACATATCTATAGTACCTGATATTGAGTATGCCTGTATCACATTTCAAGTCTAATAATAAATAAATAGATACCTTATAATAACGAATTAAATCAAGAACTCATAAATACTCCAGCTTCTTCAGAGATGGGACATTTTGAAAACACAGAGAATACTCCTGAAGATAAGCTACTCTTAAATTACCAAAACTGCCGTTTAATAATTTTGTTTTAGTTTTACGTTTGACGCTATGATTGAATTATATACAAATATTTATTCATTACTCATTAATCATTATTTAGTACACTACAGCCAATCAAATGGAACCAACATAACTTAAAACTACTTAACTAATACCAGCAACATGAAAACTAAACAAATAAAGACACAAAAAAATATACACACATGAGCCTTAAGCTCAAGGGATATAAACTACCTTCGTTTTCAAAGTATTGAAATTTGCATTTTGATTTTACAATTCTGAACTGCTGATAAAGCAAACTGATCCAGTGAAAAACTTCTTTTATCACCCCTACTTCTGCTACACAAAAATAAAACTGATTTAAACAGTTTGAAAAATAATGAATCTTATTATTCCAAGAAAGAGGTACTTACAAGAAACGGCAGACATTTCTCGAGGACACTTACCTGAAACAAAACGAGAATTGTCAATTTATAAATTCAGGCCGAAACGGCCTATACCCTTAAAAAAAATTACATTTGTATAACAGCTTACCAAGGAGACAAGTTGTCTTAAACATCAAGGCATAGAGCCTCGTGTTTTTGATGTGGAATATTTATTTTTTACGCTGTTACCTTTACAGTGACCCAAAAATTTGCAGTTCTCAACCAGGGATGGAGAATTTATATTTTTCTGGTTTGTGAAATTGTTGAAAATTATAAAAATTATGCGCTGATCTTGAATGCCCCCTATTGAAGTTGAAACTCAACATAATGAAATTAGTACAAAAATATTATGGTTTGGTATATACGATAAGACACGATAGTAATTTTTTTGGTAATTTATATTTACAGGGTGTTTATTTTGAGGAACTCTGGAGGTAAGAATATTCTTTCATTCTAGGTACGCAAGTCAGAAAAGTTACCAACCCATCTCTACGAACATATAATTTAATTAATCTATAACTAATAATTTCGAGTTGTAAGTTGTAATTACGACTTATATCTCGTAATTACGACTTATATATCGTAATTTCGACTTATATCTTACTTATATCTCGACTTATAAATAGTGATAGTAAAGTAATACGCGTTATAACTCGTAAATATGTGTTATATCTCGTAATACGACTTAGGTATAACTCGTAATTCCAGCATGTATTTGTAACTACGACTTATAACTCGTAATTCTCATTTATATCTCTAAATTACGAGTTATAACTCGTAATACGACTTATAATTCATAATTACGAGATAGAAGTCGAATTTACGAGTTTTAAGATCTCGGATTTGCATGTTACATTTCTTATTACGACATATAATTCGTAATTAAGAGATACAGGTCAAAATTAGGTACGTATATATGGAATATATACAGTGAGGACATAAAGTCCGCCCCCCCCCTCTAATTTTTGAACCACTGGGTAGATTGTGATGAAATTTGGATCGATAATATATGACTAAATTCTGCATTTTTTGACACATCAATGACAGCTCTGAATGTCAAAGTGACAGCTGGGCGCACAATAGGAAATTTTTTTAAATGGAAATGGGGGTCGAGTGGGGACTCATTTTGAAGCTATTTTTATGCTCAAAACATCCCCCAATTTTGAGAACATTTGGTTCAGTAATTTCCAAATAAAAACCAGTAATATCGATTTCTGTTATATAATTTTTTTGCATACATATTACAAATTATTGTAAATTATTCAAAGCCAGAACAAAAATTAAAAGTAAACCAATAACAATAAACCATCCCTAACCTAAAATAACCTAAATTAAAAAATTATGAAATAATTTAAATTAAACCTAAAAAAAAAATTTAGAGGCAGAAACAAATTTAGAAAACACGTGTTACTTCAAAAGATGTTGAAAATGACCTCCATGAACCCCCTGACAAATAAATGTTCCATGGGTAAGTTCTATTATAAAGATTATGTGGTAAAAAGATTATGTTATAAACTGATATTACTGGTTTTTATTTGGAAATTACTGAACCAAATGTTCTCAAATTTGGGGGATGTTTTGAGCATAAAAATAGCTTCAAAATGAGTCCCCACTCGACCCCCATTTCCATATAAAAAAATGTTCCTATTGCGCGCCCAGCTGTCACTTTGACATTCAAAGCTGTCATTGATCTGTCAAAAAAATGCAGAATTTAATCATATATTATCGTTCCAAATTTCATCACAATCTACCCAGTGGTTCAAAAATTGGAGGGGGGGGGGACGGTATTTATGTCCTCACTGTATAGTTACACTGTAGTAGCATCAATCGCTATGCAAAAGTGGACAATTGAAAAGCAATTATCTATAAGCAAATAACAGTGAATGGTTTTTATTTTTAAATAATCAACCATAAACTGAAGATCCATGAAATGTAATAATGGAATTACAAATTTAATAAAAACATCTATTGTTGCGTCTGTGTGCTTATTTAGGTTCTCTAAATATTTATTTTTATTTTATTGTTTCCAATAAAACACGGTATTTTCATTTTAAAAGCAAGCTGCAACAACAGAACATCACTGACTCTTCAAAAGAGAAATAGTTAACCCATTCATGCAATTTTTAACAATATATCTCAACTCCCGTGGGATATATCCCAAGCTACAAACGTTGTATACTAGTTTTTGCCAACTGCAAGGGAACATTTCATCGCACGTATCGTTTCTGCCATTATTCGTCGAATTATATATATATACATATAACCATGATATAACTAAGCCTGGACAATTACGTAAATCTGATATTGGTTTCGAACCTAGTCATGAAATTGCCTATACTCAATTCCGCGCTGAAAATAAAAATAAATAAGATTTTGCCTCGCAGGATATAGTCGTAGGTATATTCCCCTAACTCTTCTACCATTCCAGTGCCTTCTATTTCCGATCATTCTCATCGTGTATCGTCTCTGGTCGAATCGTTTGGCTTCGGACTTTGGTGAGTTGACATAAGGTTTGTTCCCATACAAGAAGTTGAACCGTTTAGTACCGCAGTGCCGATTTTCGTCAAACAAACCAACAACAAATATTAATATCTATACTCTGGTAATTGTGTAGATTTATAAATGCAGCATATTGTATAATATCTGGTTGATAAATTTCGCTGTTTCGAAAGTCTTCAATAGTGGTAAACTGTAATAGTAATAATGGTGTTATTCAGAAAGGTAATCACCATCAAATGTGTATCGCAAAATGTTGTAGATCTAGATGTTTTGATAAGATAAAAGAAAGAGGTATTTTTTCGTATTAATGTTTAAAAAACCATATTACTTTCATTTCTGCTTTGACACCTTTTATTTAAGAGGCGTCAAAAGTATCCACATTTGACAAATTATCACTTTGGGCTGTAACAAAATCTTCTTCATAGATATCTTCTCCGGGAAGAGGTACCAAATTAATACCAAAGTAATTCATATTCATAATATGACAACCAAATGGCAACAATCATCAATTAAACAGAAATTGAGTGAACAGCAAACTGCGTTGGTTGTTTTTTTTGTTCGTATCGTAAAATGTAGATATTGCATTAAGGAATTGACTAATAACGAGGGTGGAATTGTTTTATGGATCACCATATAGCACAGCAATGATCTACACTTTAGGCATTTTTAAGTTTTATGTCGGTATATCCCTTAGAAAAAATTTAAGACATTTATTACCATCCAATCTACACGACTAAAATAAATCATGGCACATATTAATCAGAAAGTTCCCCTTTGGAAATTAATCAAGCCTTATTTGAATTAAAGATATCTATTTTTTCCATCGCTTTGAAAGTTGTTTTGTAATTTGAAATATTTCATCAAACTTCGGCGACCATCTGCAAGTCTCACGATTTTCTGTACACAGAATAAATGGCAAGAATATTGTGAAATTACCCTCTAAATATCATTTTGAGTTAAATTGAGGCTGACAAATGCAAGCGACGCGTTTGAAAGTTTTAGAAGTTGTCTCGTAATTGTTTTGACAAAACTGGTTTCTAATTCTGAAGGAATACAGCAGGCAATTTTATATCTGACGCTTCTTATATTTTTTGGAGCCTATAAAAATTATTTATCAAGCCTATAAATATATTTATTGATTAGATACGGTTGTAGGCATCCTTTTAAGGCAACTATATAATATTTTTTGGTATCTATAAAACGTATCTATCTAGCCTATAAGTATATTTATTGACTAGAGACGTTTTAGGCATACTTTTAGAGCCACTAAGGATGCCATTCTTAATGTACACAGAGAGTTTGAAACCTATACATTTAGAAGATTTGTAAGAAACATGAAAAAGAGTTTGTATAGAAACTATATATGTAATTAGCTTGCTTTATCTTGTAACGTACTTTTTGAGTCGTTTCATGAGGTTCACTGTTATTATGCACCCCGTAAAACACCCAACCTAATTGTTGGTGGCTTAAGTTCTCCGTTTTTCAATAACGCGTTGGATTGCGCTGATTGGCTAAGTAGCCCCTGCAAAATTCAAGAGACGCCGGTGTGATTTAGGAATGAAGATAGACAGTCCCCGTCTTCGTGGATAGGCACATGTGAGTTATTTATCTATTTCATATATATAATTTATTCACTTTCATTATTGGTTGCGATTATAATTATTAGTACAGAAATACGATCATAGCGATTTGTTGTTATTATTAAGTAATTATATTTCATATATAATCAGGATTTACCTGGATTTTAGGTAAATTATTTAGGCGTGGTCAGTGAGATTTTTTTGTCGCCCTATATGGTGATCAGGAATACGATTCAGAACATTAAAATACTGTTTCAATATTACATTATAAATTTGTGAAGCTGTGCTCTAGTCAGGAGATTATAGAAAACATTGTTTTTTTTAAACCAATAAATTTGAGTTTTCTTGCCTTCGTTTTTGTTTGAATCGGATTGCTACTAGTCAAAACCACGTGTTGTGCCCTTTGGGAATTAAGTTCATTTATCTTATCTTTATCTTATCTTCTCTTATCTTAGCGTTATCATATATTGCATGTAAGCTATAGAAAATTGCTAATATCGTACTTTTTGCACTACATTAATTAATTTGTTTCTTTGTAATTATCTACATTTGTTTAGAGGTAGTGTGGTATTGCTTTGCCTACCTGAGTAGATATTTGATTTTAATAACTCACATGCACGCCGATTAGAAGACTGGAACAGTTTCCTAATATTTGTAAATTCATTGATTATTGTTCTTTGGTAACAAATTTGTACAATGAATCAATACGAATTTTTACAACTTGTCACTCAGTATTTGAAATATTAATGAAATAATTTTTCTCTTTTACCTAATTAGAGTGGTAATATTTCCTTGTTTAACCGGTTATGAAACCGTTGTTTTTGGAATTTTGGGTCAGATGATAGAGGGTTTTTTTTGTTAATTTATTTTTGTTCCTTCTGAACTATAGTAAGTTTAAATATTAACGATTAGAGTTTTTATTAAGAAATTGTCGAGTGCTGAACTGTAATCAGTTCTTTTGAATGCAATTTTTTGGGTAATTTTATTTGTTTCATTCTGGGTCGGGTCACTCAAGGTTGACACCTTCCAGGTTTTGTTTTCATTTATTTATAATTTTCCTTGTGATAATTCACAGAGTATTTGACAACAACCATATTTTATGGTACATTCCCTTCAAGAATTTATTTATAATTTTTAATCTTGGCTACACTAGCCTTCAACGTTCATCTATATATTTGTAAATTTTGGGGCACTCTTAACACAAACAATTCTTTGTATGTACTCTTCTGAGACGAGGCTGCTGTAACCTGACTGCAAGATCTATAACCTGCTGAAAAACTCTGGACGCTTACCACCTGCAGATCCCTAGATAAGAGGATTGGACTTAGCCAGTACGTGACCGTCATCTGGACTAGAGCTCTAGCTTCCCCACTTTGCCACGGCAAGTCCACCTGGATCCAATCATCAGCATAGGTTAAGGGTGAGAGTACTGACCTCATAAAGAAGGAACGAGATTTTCAGAGTGACCCCGAACCTCTTAAAATTGTGTAAAGTTAGCCAATTTTAAAATTTCATTTGTCAAATTTTTTTTTTCATTTATTAGTCAATATTAAATCATTTTTGAATTATTGTTAAATAGTCAAACTTTATTATTCCATTGTAAATTCAATTCAATTTGCTTATTTGATTATAGTGTATTCAAATAACTTTTATATAGTTTTCTTTTATCTTATATCTAAAAATTATCCTGGTGCCCAAATAACCTGTCAACATTCAAAGCAGTCCTACGAATACTACGCCCTAGTCTCATAAATCTCCCTGAGCTACCGGAGCTAATGTCAATAAACTTAAGCTAGTGGAATTGCACATCCCTAGCTTAGCTGAGTTTATGGTGACAATCTGTATGAATAAATTTCATTATTTTGTTTGAGTTTACTTCGATTAAAATATACAGGGTGTTTCACGGTGACCACCCAGAGTAATATTTCAGAACGACTTCCATGGAAACAATGAAAATTTGCAGATTAAGGATTTTAGGAATGTTCTGTTGAAATAAAATAATGGTGTTATTAAAACACTTTGGGTGATACCGCATGTTGACGCCAAATTTATTAGTTTAAATGGATTAGTATATTTTTGCATATTAATGCATTCTGGCGCATTAATGGTACATTTTTATTTATAAGTAAAGACTCCCTGGGAAGCGAGATATTTGCTTCTAAAAGTTTAATAGGCACTTAGCTATCTGTCAATATTGAAAATATTGGAATATTAAAATATCTCGAAAACTGTAGCAACATTTTAGAAAAAAATATCAAGTACTTAACGTTTTAAAAAGATTATATCTGTGCATAGAAAAATAGATCTTGTAGGTGTAGAACCATTTCCAAGTCAATAAATATTATTTATTATCACTAAATTTTATCATACAATGTATAAACAAATTAAATGCTAATTACAATATATGGTTTATACAACATAATACTTTAAGCATATTACGTTTCTTTTTGAAATTGCTGTTACAATTACACCGTTGAATATTTTTAAATTATTTTTGATTTATTCTGGAGAGTATACCTTCCCACTATTTATGGAAAATAATTTCCGTTAAATGACTACCACAGTTGTCTTGGTAGTAGCCCATCCGCTTCATCCAGGTCTGCAAGACATCGGTGACTGTTAGGGTCTTTATTCCACAAATAGATTGATGGATGTTTTCCTGAAGTGCGTCAATTGTTTGTGGATCATTCGAGTAATAACGGTCCTTAACATAAAAAATAGTCCAATGGCGTCAAATCGCAGCTGCATAATGGACAAAAGACGTCTCCGAAACGGCTGATAATACGGTTACCGAGCTTAGTACGTAAAAGATCGATTATTGCACGGCTGGTGTGGCATGTTGCGTCATCATGCTAAAACCAAAACTCGTCCAGCACGTCCAAGTCCAAGTCGTCTGATCGTGGTCACAAAAAATCATTTATTATTTGTAATCTCTGACTCTGTAATCTCTTACCATAGCTCTGTATGGCACTCTGTTTATCGTAAAGTTGTTACCATCTTCATATTGAAAGAAATAGGGACCAATGATGCCACCGCTCCAAATCGCACAGCAAACAGTCACTCTTTCAGAATGCATTGGCTTCTCTACGACTAGGTGTGGATTTTCAGAACCCCAAATCCTACAATTCTGTTTTGACAAAATCTCAAGATGAAAATGAGCTTCGTCCGAAAAGATGATTTTCCGACCAGAATTGATTTCATATTCTAAGTTATTTAAAGTCCAAACAGAGAAGCAATAACGACTCTTATGGTCATTCCGCTTCAACTCTTGGCTGAGTTGCACCTTGTAAGCAAATAATCCAAGGTCTTTATGTAATATTCTCCTTCGAGAAGCGCGACTGGTGTTCAGTTGTTATGCTCTGTGACGAATTGAGTTTCTTGGATTTTCATGCACACTTTGGGCAACAGCAGCAATTATTCCGGCTGTGCGCACAAGACGAACACGCGGATACCTTTTATTATCCACAAGCATGCCAATTTCACGAACTTTCTTTATAAATTTGCTTACACCAGGCGCTAATGAGGCTTCTCTTTGACCAAAAGTTCTTCTCAATTTTCGCACCGTTTCTGCAACGCTCAAGACCAACCACTTTGGAAATAATTTTTCGTTTAAACGATCCATTTCTAACAGCGGATGTTTAAAACTACATATAAGTCAAATTGTCAAACGCGTCAGTACTACCAATGTAGAAAAAAACGCACTACAAAAAAGGATGGCCCATGCTTTATATGCAGTTTTGTTATATATGTATATCACTGCTTACTATCTGTATATGAGTATTATTATATTATCCTATATTATTTTACTGATTCTTTAATATTCCAGTATTTTCAAGATTGAGAGTCTATTGAACATTTAGATGCAAATATCTCGAAAACAGTTAAAGATATTCCTCAAAAAGCTATACATTGAATTGAGCAAAAAGAGGAAATTTCACTTTTGGTAAAAATGCAGGGTAGGATATTCCATTTAAAAAAGTATATATACGGTCGCTAACCATCCACTTCTAAACACCTTCTATATTTAATGACATTTAAAAAATTGAGAACAAATATATATTACTCTAACTTTCTTTTTCTGATTTTATATCTCAAATAATAATGGAGATAAGGATATGCATTCTCCATAATAGTAGGTACATATATTCCAGTAACATCCACCAGTAATCTATTGATAATTTTAAATATATGCTGACTTACATCTTCTGAAATACGAGCTTAAAATATATATTTAATATTTCAATCGATCATCATCAACATCTCATTAATCACTTTTCTTCAAGTCCATCACTTTCTTTTCATGAAACTATTTTACATTTTCAACCAGAGAGGTACCTGCTTGTTCAGTTTTTTGCAGTGGGGGATTTCGAGCCTTTTATAGTTCTAAGATATCTGCATTTGACTGAAAAATCGATAGCCCACTGAAAAACGAGCTAAATTTTGCAAGTAGTTCGCGATCAAAGCGGATGTCTTTGATGTTTAATAAGCTCTATTGTTTTTCTGAGTCTGCCGGAAGTACGAACGTAGCAGATAAATCTACTTCTTTTTACTTTCTACCTACCCAACTACGTTGATTCAGCTCTTGATCCACCACTATGCACCCTCACGGATTGCGAGTTTTCAATTGTGGGATCTATTAAGAGTTTTTCAATAATAAATTTTATTTTCTTTACATTAATAATATATTACATTACATTACGGAATAATAATAATAATAATAATAATAAGAATAATAATAATTGCCACGATGGTGTATTTAACAGCCTCGTCTATCGAAGCCGTGTCATGGGTATGGAGGTCCCTGATGTCAACTGCAGGGCCTGCCATAGGGCGCCGGAGACAATTATGCATCTGCTCTCCGCTTGTCCAGCATATGCAGTCTCGGCCTATATCCGTAGACTCAATGCGGCTTTGCCAGTGCTTTACTATTTTCTACGGCACTCGTAAGAGATGGATGAAATACCAGTGCTGACATACGCTTTGGGAGATATTGAGCCCGTTGTGGGGAATAAGAAGTGCCGAATTTATTGGAACTACTCATTTCCCACGCTCAGGCAGATTCGAGCCAATAAACCTGATCTAGTCCTCCTCAACTACCAGCTCAAGACAATGTTTGTCATCGAGTTCTCGGCTCCTCCCGAGACCAATATTGTCTTGAAAGAAGAGGAGAAACGGACGAAATATCGAGACCTTCTATTCGAACTCCGCAGACTCCATCCAGGACATACTGTGAACCTTGTGGTACTGATAATAAGAGCCCTCGGTGGAGCAAGAGATACACTGCTTTCGAAACTGAAGATCATACCGGCATGCTGAAATTCGGCAAATCTTCTAGCCGGAAGAATGCAGAAGGCGGTCATTATGGACTCATTACGTCCACTTGGGGCACACGATTCCCGGACTCAGTAGTTATTCACCCCACGGACGTGGGGAGTAGCTACTGATTACCACCAGCGGCCGACCCTGGAACTAGGAGCCAGGGAACCGGTCGACTGAGATCATGAATGTATGGTTAGTCTAAAGTATTACATTGCAGTTGATATACTGGAACATGGAACTTTGATATAAGTTCTTACAAACCAATTACACCCAGAAACAGAGGGATTTGTACTTGCAATACAAGACTAAGTTATAGCTATAAATAACTATAAAAAATATGTTTTAAGTGATATTTGAATTAAGAGCGATAGGTACGGAAATTGCTACTAATTTATTAGATATTAGTTTTTAAAATTTTGACTTATCCTTTACAACTCTAAATGGTCAAAAGTGGAAATAAATAAATTTGTATATTTATTTACATATCTATCTTGCAGGTAATACTAGTGAAGTTATTTCATTGAACTGTGATAATTCACCATTTTTGGGATACGGAATTTTCAGTCACTCCATCAGCTGTTAAATTTATCTCTGGCTTAATAATTATTAATGATCGGCTTAGCAGATTCAACCCACCGCTTCTGAATGTGTCTTTGAACTCTGATATTTCATTTGTGAGGCTACAAAGCCTTATTAAAAATTTAGTTCGAAACAGTCTAAATTGGAAGGTAATATAGTTGGCTAATTTGTAATAGTAATTCAGTTTTTTTAATGTAGCCATATAAAACATACCGGGTGATTATGAACTGTCAGCATGCTAGTTCTTGGCATTTTCTTAATGATAAATTGAGGTAGATTAAACAACACTTTATTTATAAAAAAAAAAACAACAAACAACATACATATTAATTATTGTTAAAATTGCTGTGAATATTAAAATTAGTAGAGCAACCACTGTGGAAGTACTAGTGGAAATAGATATATTTTTAGCTTCACGATCCGATATTTTAATTTTATTTCCAATTGAGTTCTCAATATAACCCTCAGCAACACTGTAAGACTTCTATCCTCCATAATGCTTCAGGAAATTCGTATTCACTTCCGCATTACCGAACACTGTCAAAGATGTTTTTCAAAAACACTGACCACTGTGCCATTTGTTAGTAGAAAGTCTTGCGATTAGAGATGGGACTGAACCAATGGTGTTAATTACAAATACCCGGTTAACACATTTACCTTGTTGTTATTTTAAAAATACTTGCAGCATAAGTAGGACGAAGAGGCAATTGCTGTGATGGAGTTAATTGGGGTCTACCACTGTGAATGCTCGAGCAACATTTGTTTTGGTATGGATATCCGACCAAATATTATATAGACAAATAATAGCAACACATTTTTGTGACCAACAATATTTAAAACAATGGAATTTTGTTTACATTAGTGCCCAAGCATTTGGTCCAATCAAAAAATGCCATTTTAATTTACCGCCAAAATTGTTAGGGATTTTGTGACTGTCACCAGTGGGCGTGGTTTACACAGGTAAGTAGCCATGCATAAACGTAGAATCGGCGATCGCGAGAGGGATCGTCAATGATTTTACAATTGTTTTTTAATAGTAAATATTAAATACTATTATAAATAGTGTAGTAAATATTATACACATATGTGTATAAATTGTTGTTCTTGAATATGTAAATCTTAAACGTTGTATTTACTAAAATAAAATATTCTAATTTGTACTTTTAGTTTTATAATTATTAATATTTTCACCCCTTAAAACATAGCCGCCCATGCCGTTGGGCACTATGACAGGTAATTTCATGAAATTGAGGTTATGTTTTTTGTTATTCTAGGTCACATTATTTTATATACTGACAAATAGGCAATTACTTATCTATACATATTTGATCGGAGGTATGGATCATTTTACAGATTTGATGGAGATTGAACATAGAATACAGTCCCCACAATGTATAAGGTTAATAAATTTCTATTTGTCCTCAAAATGAGCTAGAAGAACTTTATCGTTATTACCTTTCGGTAACATTTAAAAATTTCTCAAAAAAAATGTATTTCTTCTAAACGATCACTTAATACCTTAATAAAATTGTAAAACAGACTGTTACTTCTTGATATATATATTTTCAGTCATTAGTCGATTCGTTCATCTGTCGGAAGGACAAGTAATTCGGTGTTTTATCCCTTCCACTAACTTCAATACCGCAGTTCAAAATATTAATCCAGTGCCTCTTCTTCAAGCTCATCAATTCAAGCATTTAGAGCTTGTAGTACAGAAAACCTTTTGTTTCATATATAAAAATTGAGAGAGAAAGGTTTTTTCCATCGAAAGGTCATTAAACCTTCTCTCTTGCCTCCTCCATTATGAAAACCCGATTTTTGCTGTGACGAAGTGCATGCCAGCCGAGTCACTTTGTTTGTCGTGACTCTGGAAAGCGAGGGTACTTTTCTTCTCTACGCCAATTAATTTTGTCGCGGAGAAGGACTAAGTAATAAATTTAAAAGTTGGAATGAGTTCTGCTGCACACTTTCAGGAGTGGGACGTGGATAAATTCGAGGAAATCAGTCTGGCATAATCTCCAACATTTGCAGATATCTTGGAAACTAAAACACAGGTATCTGAATTACTTGAAGTCAGTTTGGATCAATATGCAGTGAGAGCTATAGTCGGAGTAAAATACGCTCACACAGAAGAAAATTCAGTACAAGTGATACGTAGAAAGCATTTTGGAACATCTCTCTCATATTTGTGGTAAATATTTGCGTATTTACTTGTTTTAAAATTATGCCTCGCAACATTTATATGTGTAGTAAATACAGGTAAGTAAAATAAGTAAGTAACGCAAATACGCACCTTTGAATAAATGTACAAATGTTTCGAATTATAATAGTTCTCATCGGGCTGGAGTAATTAGAACGATATTCATATGAAAGTATATAAACGCTATAACATCAGCCAATGTATTGCTAATAAGATATTTTGATCTAGTGGTGGTAAAACAACATAAGGTTCTGTGAACATTACCACTAAAATGGATCACCCTGTATATTGCTTTCGCTTTTAGCAACATTTGGGATGTGCTGAGTCCAGACTGCATTAATTATTCACATATTTAAACAAAAAAACAGTATTTATCCTTGAGATAATGGAAGGATGATCTCGTTTTATTTCAGAATGTATACAGTAGTAGTCCTTTATCCTCCATTATTTGTTTCCGTTTCAGTTGAATTTGCAGCAAAGTCGTCAAGCAAACGTTGTACAAATAGTCAAATACAAAATACTCGGCATTATTCCATTTACTCAGTTAATTTACTTTGCTTGCCTTGCCAGGGAAAGCTGAATTGGTTGTCCTGTAAGTTTCAGAAGGCTTTGAAAATTCGGAAATTAAAAAATCAGAAATATTTGCAGACGAACACACTATGGGTAATAATATTAAATACTTTCCGTTGAAATATGCATCAATTTATTGTACTTAAGACATGAAAGTATCATAAAATGTTGTTCTACAAAGTTTTACACTTAACTATATATTTTCAAAGATTTTTTTGTTTTTATAGTAAATATGTGATAATTATTAGCATAGGAAGCAAAATATAGAAAAGCATATTTTCTTGTAGCTGCTATTTTTTCACATGTTTTTGTTTCTAAACTACGTGGAACTTACTTTAAAATATTTTGCACCTATATAACACCCTATACATTAATAAAACTGTACACTTGGACAAGCAAGTCATATGTCAAATTAAATATCTATCTTGTTTTCAAAAATGGAATTCTCAATTTTATGGGACAATTGTTCAATGTTTTAGTCCATCCAGTAAGCACACTGTATTAAAATATTGACTTTTTCTTCAAGAAATGTTTCAACGATCGCGGAAAAATAATTTGTAGCTAGAGATTATCGATTGTTGCTGTCATAGATAGACAGACAATTTTGTTACGCCCCTCACGTCACTCCGGACAAACCGTCGTATTGCCAGCACCCACTTTAAAAGTATAAATGATAATGGGGAGAAGAAAAAACAACAATTTATATTCCATTTCTCTTTGAGTAATGACTCCGAATTGGTTTCTGTCAAAAAACTCATTTTTATTTAGATTGTATGGAGTGGAGAATAGCTGGAAAAGAAATAGGAAAATATACAGTGAAAACGAAAGCAGATTCGTTATTGGAAGATTGATGTGTTGCCGTATCGGGGAAAAACGTTTTTATATTTTTAATAACTGTGTATTGGGAGTGGAGAAAATGCGTGATATGACACTGATGGCTTCAGTATTTATATGCTCGAATGCGTGTCATATTGTGAATGATGAAGACTTTATGAGCCTTGAATGAATACATGAATCCTGATGTTGATTGAACAAAGGTCGTATGAGTTAGTGAAGATATATTTTTCAGGCAAAAATTCTTGCAATTTAAGGGTTGCTTTTGGGATTACTCTGTGACGTATACTTCGACTTGTAGATGCGAAGTGTCACTTAGACGCCTAAGATCGGTTTCCCCTTTGATTTGTCTCGGGCGCCAGTTCCTGTTTATACTGCAGAAACACCACTACTCAGGTAGCCACAGTGAAGATCCGGTACGCCAGGCGGTCGTTAGGGAAAATTAGACTTCACACACAGCTATGAAAAATACACCAGTAAACCTTAGATACATTTATTTACATAAACCTACTATGTACAAAATTAAACAGAATCCTTAACTAATCCAAAAGCAACCATGCGATGTAAGCAGGCGAAAATAAGTACAAGAGGGGTTAATTTACAAGCGGGATGGCAACTAACTAAGTGAGATCATCTACAGCGGTTAAAAGCAACTAGGTCAGCTATGAAACGTTATGCAAGTCGTGCGCGGATACCAGGTGAGGAAGCAATGATTAAGCAAAAAACAAGCAAGTTATGAATAAGTTACTACTATAAATTTTCTTTGACCCCTGAATTTATTTCCTTAGCAGTTCTGGGTACTCCTATGTCTGACAAAATTCGGACAACTCTTTGTTTTTTAAGCGAAATCTAATAAAGAAATCCAAATCATCGTATTCTCCAAAAAGATTCCTTCTTTCGCCAACTGTGAAGGGTCTTCTTTCACGATATAATAACTCCACCACAAATTCATCCTCATCTCCCAAAATATTAAAAACTTCCATTTTCAAATTGAATATTATCTTTTAAGATCACACATAACAAAATTTGTAGTAAGTACAAATTACTGTCACTTTAACTGTCAACTAGCTCTAAACTGATAGTTATCAATCCTTAACCGTGCATTGAAAACCCGCCCCTAAATATGAAAATTGTTCAGTTGTCATTAATTGTCAACAATTTTAAACTTTAGCCACATAACACAAGTGTTATGTGATTTTAGCTTATATTATTAATTATAGCATTGAATTTGAATGTTTGTTTTGTTATTACTTACGTTTTGTGATTACAGTATCATATAATAAGTGGAGAAATAGTTATTGTATGTAAATTATATATGAATTCAATTTAGTTTTCCGAAATTCGAAGAACAGCTTCCTTTTTAAGCGAAATATCGCGAGTCATCGTTCTCTTCAAAAGGATTCCTTCTATCACTAACTGTATAGAGTCTTCTTTCACGACTTCTCACACTCCACCATAAATTCATCCTCATCTCGCAAAAGATTAAAAACTTCCATTGGAAGTTAGTACGCAAACAGGCACTTTGACTGGCACTTATCAGTTCAGTGTATAATAAATGACTGCAGTTTGAAAAACACTTGAACTGTCAGCTAGTTCTAAACTGATCAATCCTTAACCGTGCATTGAAAATGGGCGCAAATTAACTAAATATCATCAGTGGTTGTTTAGTTTAGCATACAATTAACATTACAAATAATATTTCGAGTTATGTCTAAACAAAAAAAATATAATAAAATTTAAAAGAAATTATATACTTAATGGTAACTTGATTCTATACGTTTCAAGTCGATCCTCGACACGTTGTCAGTAGAAGAATGGAGTACGATAAAAAAAATTGTCAGATATTCAAAAGTCATCGCATGCACTAATCACTAGTTCGACATGCTCCATAAGAAAATTCAGTTTCCTGAGACAAATATTTCAAAGATTTTGTAGGTTCTTGTTTCATATGTTGACGAACATCATTAACAGTTTTTTATGAACAGTTAGTTTACCAGCACCTATATCATCAACGTATGAAACAAAATGACCATTGACCGTGTTGCAGATTCAAGTTAGCAATATTATTAATGTACACAAGGAACAATATTGGCCCCAATATTGTTCCCTGTGGTACGCCTATTGTAATGTTAAGAGGATCGCTATAATATACATCACCAACTTTTATTAACTGCTGACGATCTTGAAGATAATTTTTCGCAATCTTCAAAGCGTTACCACGTAAACCGCCATCCTGTAATCTATCCAGAAAGACTCTATACGAGACGGTGTCAAAGGCTTTAGCTAAGTCAAGAAATACAGCCATACATTTTTCCGGGTTGTCTAAACTTTTTACAATTTCCTGCATTATATCTAAAATATATGCTTTGTAGAACTATTTTCTTTAAAGCCAAAGCACAAGTCTGTTCTTAAAACATTTCTCAAATATTTTAGCTAAGTTGTTGGTAACTGATATAGGCCTATATAATTATTAGGATCATTCTGATCACCGGACTTATACACAGGAGTGGCGATTGAGTTTTTCCATTGTAGAGGTAAAATTCCAGTTTTAAATGTTACAATTATTATATGCATCAGAGGTTTTATGATAAATAAGTGAATATTTTTTACTACTTTAACTGAAATACTATCTGGCCCCGAGGATGAATATTTTTTTAAACCTCGTTTTAAACTATTTAAATTTCTATAATTTAATTTTTTGTTACCGGATTAAGGTATAACTAGAAATGGGAGAAAATCGCTCTCGCGATTTTCGTTCTATTTCCAGCCTAGCCCTTCCGGGGCTATCCATTTCTAGCCCTACCGGAGGTCTAGGCCTGCGGCCTGGGGGTCACCCTTCGGGTGACAAAAGCATCTAGAATAATATTATTTTAAAGAAAATACATGTTAAAGAAATTTTGTATCTGTAATGATGATGTAATTATGATTTTTCTTAATATTTTGCTGAATTGTAAGGGTACTATATTGTTGATGGTAAAACATCATAATTTTTTAAGTAGGTACTAAAAGTAGAATTTATTTTTAAGTAAACATTATTATCAATTTTATCAATAGGACCAAAAATATTGTAGATATTTACTTTTGTAAGCTAAAATGAAGAATTTAACAGACTGCCAAAATGAACGAATTAATTCCAAACTTTACGTGCAGAAAGAATAAAAGCTACGGATAATGAAACAGAATAACTAAATACTAATACTAATAAATAATTGGAATTAAAAAGTAAAAAAAAAGTTTTTCCTCCAGCAAACTCGAACCCGTGAAATCAGCATTATGAAGTTTTGAATTCTACGACTTTCCCGTTGTGCTACCACACCTGTTGTCAAATGTTTACCTTGAGACGTTTAAGTAGGTAAACCGTACGTGTCAACCTGAAAAAATCATTTTTACCGATTTTCTAATTGGAAAAGCATTTTGCTTCAGTATTTTGGTAGTCAGAAGTGTTTAGCAGTCAGTAGGTACTATTGATTCCGTTAGCAATATTTCTCGTAGGAAAATAACCTATCTGAAGTTTAATTAATTTGACAGTTTTCGTGGGAGGTGCTTGTCTCGTTAGTGCAATCTCACATCGGTAGATAAAATGAGAAAGAAGTTCAGACGGACGCGACTCGAGATTTTCGAAGACGAAATGGACGTAGATGGAGTCGACGTACGGTCTCGAAAAAAAATCTCAAAGGATTAGAGAAAGGACTGAACTTTCGCGTGAAGCCCTTCTCGAAGCCGTAAACATTAGAAAAAGGGTCTAGGGAGTCCCGCGAAAAGTCGGGATTTCGGCGGGCGTGACAAAGGCCGGTGCTAGCCGCATCTCTCTCGCCGAACGGCGATCGACAAAAATTTTGCAGAGGTTTTTTTGAAAAGGCGTTTAAATTGGGAACCCTCCCCCTCGGAGGAGATAGCTTTGAAAGTTTGTGAATTCGGCGACGGAATTTAGAGCGAGACAGAATCGACGCGTTTTAATATATATGGATATTGATTGATTACTAGTATTTTTGGTTATTATGTTATGGTTATTATTAGTATAATATAATGTAAGTATTATTATACTCTAGAAGAAAAAATATTTAATTATGGACTTGTGAAAAAACTTTTCACTAATTGATAAAATATTATTTTATCCTATAGTATTATAAATAACTATTAACTTATTTAAATTTTTTTGAGTAACTGACAAACTTCCTGACTCCTGTCAACTCTACTACTATAAGTCCACTGCGCGAGTTTCAAACATCATCCTGTAGAAGCAGGTGGAAATATAATAGAGGCGATGAAGAAAAATAATCCTCAAAGTTTCCGTGTGGCCGGTTCGGGTTCGGAGGAAAAGGCGACACGTTATACCGCCGTGTGAAATCAAGTCGACGGCACAATGGGCGCCATCTCTTATTAGCCGCAATAAATCAAACTTCCGAGGAAGTGCAAAAACTTGGTCGCTGTCGTTTAGAATCTTGTAAGGAAAGGAGATTATTAGGTTTTAGTTTGGAACTTAAAAACAGCTTGCTCGAAAAGAAAGTTGGGCTTCATGGACATCCAAGTAATTATTCTTGAGTAGTTGAAACTTAACTGGGACTCTGGGGCAAAGAGGATTGTTTGCTGCAGCGAAGGTACTTGAACAAGCGGGAACTTTTTGATGAAATTTGAATTCATCTCAATACAGTGCCTGCTCTATTTGAAACGGCATAGCTTTTGTGTTTTTATTAGACGATCAGTAATCTTGTCGAACTGTGGAGAGTAGTTGGCTAGTTTAAAAAAGGTTGTGTAGTACTTCTGAAGAGTACTTATTGATTAAGTTGAAAACACAATGTAAAAATTTAACAAAAACAATTTGTTAATGAGAAATGCACTTATTTTTTATTTATTTATTTTTACAATACAACTGCCCAACAGCAAAAGCCAATTATACTATTGGTATATTAAATACATAGAATTTGACAAACAAAAATAGTAGTAATAATATAATTCTGCATTAAAAACACAAAAAAATAAAAAAATAAATATGTAGCACTAATAGAAACAGGTATTTATAATATAGTAATTAAAACAGTAGTGGTAAGTTAAAGGCGATTATTACTAATTGACATTGTAATAGAAAAAGGTATCCAGAGAAAGCAAACGTTAGTAGTATAACTGTTTTGATTCTAGATATAGTGGTGTTAAATATATCAATCCTGTACTGCACAGACTTAATTCTTGTATATTTGATAAAGAGGGGATGAAAGTAGCAGTTGTGTTCTGGGGATTGGAAGTCTAAATGTATCATGGTGCCTAGAATTCAAATGAGGTATATTGAATTCTAGTTTCCTCAACATTTCAGGACAATCAATTAAAACATTTACAAATTTAAACAATATAGTCACGCAATGGCAGATTCGCACCGTCCCTAGATTATAACCTTAAATTCGGTTAATAGTGAGTGTTGCGTTAAAAATTTTCTTTGCACAGCTTCAATCATATGTACTTGAGATCCATATTTTGGAGACCAGACTGAAGAATAATATTCTAATTTAGAACGCACAAAACTATAATACAGACACATAAGTACATCGACAGACTGAATTTCTCTGCAATTACGTAAAATAAACCCCATACTTTTTTTCACGCTAGCAACAATTATTGTACAAATTTGATCATTGAAGGAAAGTTGCGGATCAAAACAAACTCCTAAATGTGGTAGGCCTCTGCAGAGGAGTGCCATTTATATTATAAGGAAAAACCAATATACTCTGTTTATGAGAAAAGGATATAACATTACTTTTTTAATATTTAGTATTAAGATAAGTTAAATTACACCAATCGTATATTTTGTGTCAAATTTTCAAAAGTTGACACAATTCACATTTTCACTTTTGTGTCAACATACCTGATTTTACTCCAATTTACTCTACAAAGTGTCGCATGCTTGATAGTTTTATACTTGTTGCTTAGACGTTAGTACTATACAGGGTGTTCTATTTAAAACAAACAAAACAGATAAATGTATTTTCATAATGCTACGTTCTATTGCTTTTCTGTTAAAAATATGAATTCCTTGTTAAAGATGAACAAATCAATGTTTTTTAGTTCTGCGATATCTTCAAAGGCAACAAAGCTATAGTCAAAATAATATTTTGGTATAATGACCATGTACATTTTCTAATATATTTTGTATATGGAAAATGGTCACACCGTAGTGCCCTCTTTTGGTATTTGCTACTACCTGTTTGACAATTATTGTCAAACTGACGGACAGATAACGACCTGCCCTTCCGCAGGTGTCATTACAGCAGTGACCTCTATTTCTTTAAGGAAGACAATCCTACTTTTATTTATTTGAAGGAGATGCCAAAAACAACTACTCGACGACCAATGTGCCCCGACTGGCATTGCATTACATCGGCATCTCCATAGGAGTCATTTGTCAATTTGACAATAATTGTCAGACAGGTAGTAGCAAAGACCAAAAGAGGGCACTACGGTGTATTTCTCAACACTACTAACATTCACAATGCCTATTAGGCAATCACGTCGCAGCATCGTTCATCGAGTCCACGACCTATGGCGCTCTGATGAGCACAAAATAAGCGCGAAGCGGGTCAGTTCTGGTAGTTGGTCTCGATGAACGATGTGGCGACTCCTATGGAGATACCGATGTAATGCAATGCCAGTCGGGGCACATTGGCCGTGGAGTAGTTGTTTTCGGCATCTCCTTCAAATAGTTACATTCCAGTGTTGTATAAAGGCAAACAGTATATCACGAATTAGGTTTAGTGGGTGGCATAGTCACAAACGTCACAATTAATGTACTTAGTCCATTCAATTTTGAATAAGTAAACAATTTTCAGGTAACGCCAATAATATATACAGGCTGATTCACTTAAGGAGGCTCACCATTGGGATATCAGTAATGGTAAGAGATACAGGGTGGCTCAAATTACAAAAAAGTTGCGCAATTTTATGATGAATATTTTGGTAAAAGCAAACCTGAAATATCTTTTTTAATTTCTGCAATATTCTGCAAAACTGAAAATTTAGATTTTTTAATTTTTGCCGTAATTCATTTGTTTTTCAAGATAAGTTCATGAAATTCGGTTCCCAGGCATAAAATGCTCTATTGATTGCATTGGCGATGTCAGATCACCTCTATCTCTTATTGTTTTTGAGAGACGATAGTCAACTTTTTTTTTTCTTATGGGCGCCATATTGGATTTTTATATTTTCAGATAGCTCTTCTCATTCTCTTTACGATGATGTATCAGATTATAGGTAAATATAAATTATTAGGGTAATAGTAATAAAAAATTATTTTTGATTAGACTTCTATGAAATTAAACTAAAACAATTGCATGCTTTAGTTGTCAGTTCATTGATTATCAAAAGTGTGTATTCTAGCATCGTTACACTAACTCGTTCTTATTTGTATTGCTACTGTTACCATTAAAATGTTTTCAAACGACGAAAAAGCAGATATGTATTCTATTTATATTCAGTGCTAAAGAAATTCTATAGCAGCTGAGCAGATGTATTTAAATATGTATCCCGAAAGGGAACAACCACATAGAACGTTGTTTGCAAAATTGGAAAGGAATTTGCGTAATTTTGGATCATTTACCAATAAATCTCGAGATAGACAAAGATTGAGGGACGAAGTAACAGTGGTAAATGTAATAGGTTTAGTTGCAGCAGATCCTCAAATTTCCACTAGACAAATATCAAGGCAGTTAGTTATTATGGAGTTTTTAATAGACTAAATTATCATTATTATGCATAAGAAAATCCTAAATAAATAGACCTGTTAGACATCAAATTCGCTTTGGTATAAATATTTGGTGTGGAATTCTAGGAACTAGGATAATTGGACCTTATGTTTTTCAAGAGAATTTAAATGGGGAACGCTATCGCCAATTTTTGGAAAACACTCTTCCAGAATATTATTTAGATGATTTACCTCTTGCAATACTGGGAAATTTATATCTTCAGCAAGATGGTGCACCACCGCATAATGTTAGGAATGTAAAAAATTGCCGAATGCCGAACACTGATCGGGAATACGAAAAAGGTCTTTTCTCAAAAGACCGATGTCATAACAGCCCAATAAAAAAAAATTATGACTATTACCCTAATAATTTATATTTACCCATAATGTGATACATCGTCGTAAAGATAATGAGAAGAGCTATCTGAAAATATAAAAATCCAATATGGCGCCCATAAGAAAAAAAAAAGTTGACTGTCGTCTCTCAAAAACAATAAGAGATAGAGGTGATCTGACTTCGCCAATGCAATCAATAGAGCATTTTATGCCTGGGAACCGAATTTCATGAACTTATCTTGAAAAACAAATGAATTACGGCAAAAATTAAAAAATCTAAATTTTCAGTTTTTTCAGAATATTTCAGAAAATACAAAAGATATTTCAGGTTTGCTTTTACCAAAATATTCATCATGAAATTGCGCAACTTTTTTGTAATTTGAGCCACCCTGTATCTCTTACCATTACTGATATCCCAATGGTGAGCCTCCTTAAGTGAATCAGCCTGTATACATCTTTGAAAAGTAGAACAACCAAATTTGGAGTAATTGAACGAGTAATTTTGCATTAAAAAATGTCGTAATACATTTTTTAATTTTACCAAGAAAACTTAAAAAGCTGGATAACCTTATCTTCATAATTTACGCATTATTGAACCATAAAATATGCTACCCTTCTATGGAACATGCTGTATGGAAAATTATTCGTTATTTCACTGTTTTAAACAACCTTGTTTCCATAAAATGTAAAAAAGCCAACTTCCTTCTAAACAGGAAAACAGGACGCTTTAACTGAGTGGAAAATAGACATATTTAAATTAAAATAACTCCGGTAGCGCTTCGGAATTTTAATTCACTCTTTCCGTGCATCCGCCCTATTTAGACCTCTGAATACAACTACAACGGAAGCTTTTTGCGTATAAAAAAACACTAACAGATACTTGTACTCGGCATTTGCGTGGCTCGGTTACCCAACGTTTTTGTTTTGGGCTTTGATAAACTTTGCAAAGTGCCCATGGCAGAATATAGAGGATTTGCATAATTACTTCCTCCTTTATTTTTAATGATTTTTACTTTCCACTTCAAGAGTGAATTTCGAGGAGCTTCTTAAACAAACAATATAGATTTCAGCGACCGCTACTAGATAGGCATGTGTGAAGAGAGGAAGATGGCAAAGATACAAAGATTTGACTTTAACTCGTTCATTCGATATCCTGGTTTTTATAGCAGTCGGAATAAAGTACGGAAACTTTTAGAGTCAGATTGATTTAATCCCCACTTATTTTTATTTTTTATTTATTTTATTTTAATCATACACTACCCAACAGATACATATCCATTTACAGGGTAGGACTTACAAAATACATACAAAATACAATATATGCATCAAATATACAATAAAAAAGACAAACAACAACTAGGTAAGTTAGTTACAAGAAATAAAACATTAAGAACATGTTAATGAGATAAAATCTAACAAAATGAGGGTTGATTTGCATTAAACAGAAAATAGATTTTCATTCAAAACCAGGGAAAAATTCAGTCTCTTTATTGATGCCATACTGTAGTTAAATATGTCAATACTGTTACTAGACCTATTGCAATTTCTGCACATTCTTAATAAAGGAGAATGTTTTTGAAGATTAGTCCTGGCAAAAGGCAGAGAAAACAGGGCATTCTGTCTGGACTTCACTCTAGGAATATAAAAGTTTAACTTATTAAGTATTTCAGAGCGTCATTACGTCATTAGCGTCAGCAGAGAGTCATTACTACCGTGTATTATTTTGTATACAAAAATTAAGTCTGCAGTGACTCTGCGGCTTTCGAGGGTGATAACTGCAAATCTATCAAGAAGTTCTTGATGCGAAGTCCCTATGGCGGAGTAGACACCATCTACTTTGAAAGAAAGGAATTTGAGAAAACGTCTCTGGATCTCTTCTAAGCTATCAATATGAATACTATAAAAAGGACTCCACGCAACTGATCCGTATTCCAGGACTCCACGCAACTTATTTAATAAAATATTGAATTTTTGAAATTCAAACATATAACTGTATACAGAGTGATCTATTTGAGGTGCTCCGCTATAGTGAATCACCCTGTATATTGCCAGATATGTTTAAAATGTGTTTATTTTCACACTACATTGTTTTCATCAAAAAATGTTTTTCAAGTATTGCAATAAGCTTGTTATGGGACTTTGACCCAATATTGGAACACCCTATATACAAATTTGTCTATCTTTACTGGTGTTACTTTATCAGAACTTATAACCATAACCTATTAACATCTGCCGAGTGAAAACTATAAACTTGGTAACATATGTTTGATAAAGGAGTAACAATAAGTCATTGGATTAAAGCCCCCAATGCCAAAAATCATGAACAAACTGTACTCGTATATCTAATCGACCTAAGCAACACTTAGCACAGAATTCCCCTCGTTTCACTCATCCCGAATAGTTCCAAACTGCTCTTTAAGAATGCTGCTTCATTGACTTCCACCGAAACTTCCCTGAAAGTGTTTCTTACACCATTTTTCATAGATAAAAGTTTCCGAATGGATCAACTATGGAGCCAGCCACGTCTCAGCAACTCACGGCAATTGTGCACCTGGACATATCGGACTTTCCCAGGAACGGCAATTTATGGCCCTAATATATCAAGCGCCTTAACTTTTACTATGATTGATGCTGGAAAAAGCCTACAAAGAATTGCCTTTCGGCTTTAGAAGTTCTTGTGCGGACGAAAATGTTCTTAAAGTTCTCTTACATTTAATCGAGCGCCTCTATGTTATTTCAACCTTAAAAGAGATCTGAAAGTGGGCGATGAGTATACAGACTGGTCACATTTGTGACCAACACTCTGACGCTGAATGCTGAATTTTTTGGATAGCTTTGTCTTCTCAACCGGCTGGTTAAGAAAGTCTGATAAAGATGCAAACATAATTTTTCGTAAACCATCAGTCAGTGAAATACGTGTATCGAATCACATTTTTCTTCTATATAAAGGCAATTTTGGAAAACTGAACAATATTCCAATATAAGTTAGTTACATTAAAAAATCATTCCATATGTTTGATGGTTGTAAGTGGATATACTATAGGCGTTCTGGGACAAAAACTCCATGTAAAAGCCCATAAGCCAAAAAACGTGGTCAAATTTGTTCCCAGATGTGGGTATGTATATATTTTGTGGGTACGCATGACATATTTGTGGGTATGCGTACCCACATATTTTGTGGGTACGCATGACATATATGTGAACAAGGATAACGTGTAAGGATAACAAGGATAACGTGTAAGGATAACGAGACAAAATATGTCATGCGTACCCACATATTTTATGGATACGCATAACATATATGTATGTGAACAAGGATAACGAGGATAACGTGTAAGGATAACAAGGATAACGTGTTATCCTTACACGTTATCCTCGTTATCCTTGTTCACGTATATGTTATGCGTAGGTACCCACAAAATATGTGGGTACGCATGACATATTTTGTCTCGTTATCCTCACACGTTATCCTTGTTATCCTTAGACGTTATCCTCGTTATCCTTGTTCACATATATGTCATGCGTACCCACAAAATATATCGGACATACCCACATCTGGGAACAAATTTGACCACGTTTTTGGCTTATGGGCTTTTACATGGAGTTTTTGTCCCAGAACGTCTATAGTATATCTACTGTTGTATTTTTATAGTTTTCTCCAAAACATGCTACAAGCTGTTTTGTTAATTCGTGATTTTTTTAATATTCCGCCGGTCACAAAATTTCTTACTTTCACCTTTAACAAATTTTTGTAGGTAATAAATCTTCTACTATATAGCAAACCCACCCTCAATTACATCCCATGAAGCATTAACCCACCTATTTTACTTAAAAACTTGATGTTGTTTTACATAATTGATTAAAACTTTCTTAAATGATTGTCTAAAAATCATTTATGCTGTCAAAATGTTGGTAAATTGTCGAGTACCTTAATATCTGCTGAGTGTTGATGTTTCTGATTTAAAATTTCACACCACTCAAAAATATAAAATAAACCGGTTCCAGTCTATAAGAAATCATTTTCATATTTAACAAATACCTACTGAATTCTAGATAAAAGGTATTTGGTCTCTACAACGTTCATTCTCTCAGAATTCTACAAAATTAAATATAAATGCCCGGGGAAAAATACTTGGACCGTTTAAATTTTTGACATCGAAAGTAATTCAATATCGAAACCTTTGATTTCCCGATATCATTTTCGTTGATTTGATTTCGAATTGAGGTATGTTCGAGCGTATTAAGTTTAGGATTTTATCCCATCAAAGTCGTATTCAATTTAGAGTTGGAATATAGACATAAATACCAACCAAATAAAGTACAAAGTGAATGAAATTTGTAAAATTTGTAAATTTTACGAGGTATAAAGTGAAGATAAAATAAGTTTTCCACAAAACATCAAACACAGATAAAGTAATTAAAACGGGTAGTTAATACTAACAAAAAAAATGTCTATCTGAACAGTTGTCTATGTCTGAAATGTCTATCTATCGAAAATAAAAGTTTTTAATATGCAATGCCTTAAACAGACCCTGAAGAAGTACTTTATCAGTAACTAGTATATCTAGTAGTAAACTTTTTGCCTCCATTGGATTTAAATTTAAATTTATTTAAATCCAAGTAATATTAAATTTATATTACTAAATCTGCTTCACCCTTATTATTTATATGAATACGATCCGTTGGTTTTTAAGCTCGGGCGCCACCAATCCTAGATAAATAGGATCAGACCACGCGAACTCGGCTAGTAAAGAAGGTGCAGGTATGCAGTTTCGAGAGATCACAGAAAAAATATATATACCTCTGGAGTAAAATGTCTTTTTCCCCTTACATGATTAGTTTCCTTTAGTACTTTTACCCGTGGGGAAATACACTTCTGACTTAAAATACAAATAAGTATTTCGTCGGTTGGGAATTATTAATTAATTAAATAAGGGCATTTCTTTCAGTATTTTAGTTTAGTATACATATACAGTGTTATTCAGAACTTATCCATAATAAAATTTGGGGATGTTCAACATACATGTAGAAATGTGGTAGTGCAAAAAAAAATTTTTGGCGGGGTCTGAAAACTATTTAAAAATTTTTAATTGCACGCCGCTGTATACTGGTCCACTGTAATGGAGTGACCTTGGGACTGACAATGCAAACTGGCGATGTCACGGAAAAAACTTGGGACGTTCTGAGAGTATACCGACACCCGGCGCAAAAAAGATTTGCAGCGTTTTTACTTTAAAATAAACTGAAAGATAGATGTCACCAAAGTGAAGTGTCTTTAAAATTAATAAAATTTTGTTACACTAATTTTGAAGAATTGCGCTACTTGATTACTAGGTATTAGAAACATGAAATTTATAAAAAATTTGCACATACCTTGTTACAAAAGCTGTTCGAAATTTTGTCCCTCGACTTCTACACACTTTTGGGCACGCCTTATCCAGTTTTGCCGCACTAAAGCGAATGTTCTTCCTGATTGCTGATCTTGTAAACGCAAATTATTAAGTAAATTGGGGATTTTCAGCATTTTGCTGCAACAACCACTCACAAAAGATAACTCGTAATTGATAATCCACTGGTAACAGTGCTTGAACACGCTGGATATGATACGGATAAAACTGAGCTTCGTGTAGTAAGCGCCACACCGTTGATTGGGATACCCCAGGCACCTGCCTAGCGATCTGACTTGTATTTATTCACGGAGTTTCACGGACCAGATTCAACACTTGTTCTTCAGCTGCTAAAACACGTTGGGGTCCTCCCGGGCCACCATCTCATACACGATTTGCACGTAAATTACCAGTATCACGGCCACGTTGTACCACTGCCGTAAAAGTTGCATAATTTGGCGTGTGTCGATTGGGAAATCGTTCCGCGTACAAGCGCGAAGCTGCTAATGAATTTTGTCCAACTTCGCCATAAATAAGAATCATGTCTATTAACTCAACATTACACATGAGCCATTTTGAAAATTTTACAGTTTAACACTTCTACGATAAACAAAACACCGGCACTGAGAGAGCGAGACAGATAGACTGATGACTGATAGACAATAGAGATATTATCCCCACTCCAACTCTATTCGCTCGGTCTTGACCAGGCGTTCCAGGTACAAAAACTTGTTTACTGTTTTTTGTAGGAATGTGGTATATCAGATGTCGTTGAAGTACAGTTGCCCATCCTTTGCAAGACTTTTATTATAAATTTTTTTGGTGATATCGATTTCTTATTTAAGGATATACATATCCTCAAAGTTTTAGAGATAAGTTCTGAATAACCCTGTATATGGTATATGTGATTATAGTATTCGTATAGTTTATTTGAATATTCCATTTCACTTAGACGGCCAAATTACGAGACTAGCAGTCTACCATTTTTAAGGGCACGCTACGTCAGGTCAAACATATAAAAACAAACTCTTTGTTCAAGGGCTACATTTACCTCATTATTAATGATCTAAAATAGCTTTAGATATCGATCTACACTGATAGCACCATAATGTACGAGCTTAATGATTAAAAGCTACAATTGTAATTTTCGTTAATAAATACAGTCTGCTCTGAAAAAATCAATAAGTGTAATTACTGCAAATGAGACTCTACCAGGTGCCAGAAAAAATGAGTTTCTTATATTTCATTGTGGTATTAAATCAGATATAGTTTCGAAAATGGGGTTATGATGTTTTTACATTGGAATCAAATGTTATAGGATGCTAATTTCACATATTTCTATAGAAGAGCATGGCTGTGAAAAGTATGTATTAATGTGAATAAAAATACTAATCAATGTATTCAAATGTATTTAAGTATTACGTGCGTCTTTCATTAAATATGTTTACTCGCTGCCACTGGATGGATATAGTTATCTCACAGATAACTATACCGTTGGTTATTGGAGTCTGTTAAAATACTTCAAAGTTATATTGCTCAGCCAACTTTAAGAAAAGAAATTTGTATAAATATGTCTTAAAATTTAAATTTGATTGGATTATAAGTAGCTTTAAAATTACCCAATGGAATTGATACGATATATTAAGACCTGTACCTTGAAAGAGAAGTATTTTAACACTTATTTATAGGAATTTTTCTTCATAAAATGAACAATAAAACATAGCCCCCTTAAAATACTTTAAAACGTACATAAGTGACATCCTGTATATCATGTGAAAATACATAAGATATCCAATACAATAACGATGTGTAGAAACAAGTTCTACTACTTGATAGATGGCATGTACATAACACATAACTACGTATAGTACGAATCTACTTTATATCCATCATCTGTAAACGCCTTATTTAAATAAGGACTAAAACAAATTAAGCCAAGTAGATTCGTACTATACATAGTTGTGTTACATAAGTATATCCTTCAAAGTATTCCTAATCTAAAAATAACTTGTATTACACATGAATTCACAAAACAAGTTCTATATAAGTAATATCAGTTCTAATACTCAGTCATTGGACGTGCAATATTGATTAATATCATGGTCCTTTCATAGTCTACAATAGAGACAAATTAGAATTTCCGCTGCTTTTGTGTGTAGTAAAATAGTAATCCCAGCCTTGGCACGTTTACTGTACTGAGAGTCTCTTTAATGCGAGCCAGTATATCATAAAACGTAGAATATACAATTTTGCTTGAATTAGATAGTCTTAGATTATATCAATAAAAGTTTTTTGCACATATATTATATTTTTTGTCCTATAGGCAAAGAAAAAATAAGGATAGTACAAATTAGTTCACCAAAAAATAAAGTGTTAAGTAGTGTCATACACGAAGCATTGCTAATTTCTCTCTTTAACAGTTTTATATGACATCCTAATAAAAAGGTAGATTACATTGAGTAACTGGGACTAGTGAACTGCAGTAACACGGGCTAGCACTCGACTCTCCATCTATTTTTTTTGGCAAGCGTTCACACGGTAACTAGTAAGACAGTACCTAATCTGTGGTGGTGAAATGGCGGGTGTGGACCATCGCCGTTTACGTTTTGTTCTAAAGAGAAGGTGCCTGCCAATAATCTGTAATGAATTATTGGATGAAGTTTATAGAATAATCAAAGAGGAAAGAAACAGAAGGAAAATGTTGTGGATACGCGATTGGATAGGAAGGGAGATACCCTCGGTGCACCTTCACTTATTCTTAAAGAACTTGCAACCGAGGACATCAAAGAATGTACAATGTGTTTACGAATGACCTCTGAAAAACTTGAAGTTGTTTTGAGCATGGTTGCTGTTAAAATTCAAAGACAAGACACTCTAACGAGGAATGCTATACCGCCACCAGTGAAGTTGGAAGTGACCTTAAATTTTATGGCTACTGGAAATAGCATAGTTCCATAGACATTCGCGTTCGCAGTACACCCCCACGAATTTTAAAGTATCGTCTTCCCTCCACTTCATGTTACACAAAATATGTTTCAATCGTACAACTGGCTTCCTCCTCGACTATCCGCTGATCACTAATCTGATTTAACCTGTTGGTGTTTACATTGGGAGAGTAAATAGGTACGTTTGTTTTAAAGAGTGAAGACAAATTGGCCGAGTGGGCGAGCTACTTATAAGGCTAGTTTACATTAGTCGAGTAAATGGTCAAGGAGAACGCCGAACGAAGAAAAGTAGCTCCACTCGACTAATGTAAACGATTGGTCGAGTAAATGGTTAAAGTAATTAGGTAAGTAACGGGCGAGTTGAGTGGCCAGCATAGTAGCTCGCCCACTCGCCTTCTCCCACCACTACTCTACTTGACTCTACGTTGAACTTGACTAATTACTCGACCTGTCTAAACAGGTACTTGTGTTAGTGTAAGATGCACCATGAAAAATTTCTTGTGAAAAATTCTCTTAGACTATCATAAATGGCATCACACACTTCTGGTATGAAGTTCGAGATAGCTGGTTTGGAAACTCTGAAAAAATGTTGCAAAGAACGATAGCTGTTTCCAGTAGCCAGAAAATTTAAGGTCACTTCTAATTTCACTTTGGGAGGTATTGAATCTCTCATTTGAGTATCTTGTTTCTGAATTTTAGGAGTAACTAAACCCAAAAGAGTTTCAAAATTTTCAGGAGACATTCGTTAACACATCTCATACTCCTTAATATCTTCATTTGCAAGTTCTTTGAAAAGAAGTGCGGATGCACCCAATCTATCTCTTCTTGCTATCCACTTACGTATCCATAACCTTTTTTTCTTATTTTTTTCCATCTCAATAACATCATTAACTTCTTCCAATAAAATATTGCAAATTCTTGGTAAACACCGTTTTTTAAATAATTTTAATTCACGCCATCGATGTATTGGGCCGGCCATTTTATGCGCAACTAAATTGACTCGCGGACTTACTGTGCCATCGAAAAAGTACAGGTAAACAGTCAACAAATATATCAGGAGAGTCGAGTAACTTACCCCAGTTACTGGGCACAGTTACTGGGCCGAATTACTCGACTAATGTAAACTAGGCTTTTTATCCTGTCTGCTCTACCACTCGACTCGCTTAATACTCGCCTATTTACTCTACCAACTGTTTACATCGGTCGAGTTGATATGCTTTTCCTTACTTCCCTCTTTCCTCTACCGTTTACTTGACTAATGTAAAACAGCCTTGAGTGGGGCATCTTCTCTACAATCTTCACTTAAGTTTGTTTCGAAAAGAAAAACTATCAGTACAATGCATAGGATAAAAAATTATCTATACAAGTTTTTTATTTCAATCTCCTACTTCAAATTAAATTGGAGTGGAGAGAATTCATGCCTATCGGCAAGCTATAATAGAACCGTTCTCCTAAACTTGATTTCTATGTGCAAGTTTAAATCAATGTTGTGTTGAGTTCAACTTGGTATTATTACCTCCAGAACGCAGGTGTTAGCTCATAAACGTCAACCCCACAACCCGAACACAACGTCGACAAAACTGTCAGGCGTCTTATTGTCCTGATTATTCCGCCTTTTGATTGGATTTCATGCAGGGATTCAAAATACTAAGCATATCATTTCTCACTGTGTGGCAAGCAACACAGAGCTGGCTTTAATCGGTTGTAACGAATTATACAGCTATAATTGATAATAATGTCAAGAAAATGAACTACCAGAATTTCGTTTATACCTATTTAATAGATTATTAATTTTTGTTAAAATGAATGTATATTAATTGTGTTATTCGTATTATTAGTGATCTCTAATGGCATTATAATATTTGTGGTGGAACAAAGAAGGCAGACATTTCATATTTTTACAAATACAGGGTTCAGTGTATTATAAAACTTACTCTTTGAGCTCTCGTACGTTATTTCATTGAAATGTGTTGATAATATCAGAGAAAACACCTTGTACATTAGAATCTCGCCAAACTTCTTTCTGCCCAACTCTCTGTAACATTGTCCAACTTTGCGGCACCCCAAATTTCAGCAAACGAAACCAAACTCGTCCAGAACGTCTGACGCAAATGAGAAAACTTCCCTGACACATACTGCAATTACTGGAATATATGCGGTGTTAATATTTAATACTTCCCGAGGAAACTTTCAACGCAGTCATCTATTTTGTTTCCCTTCAATGGCAATCGTCGCAGGTCAACTAATGTCAAGTGATTAAGCGACCAGGAAGTTGCAATTTGTCCACTCGAGGAAAAAGTTCCTCGTCTACTTCGAGCAGATTAACATCAGCACATCCTGCATTCAAATGGTTTATTAATTATCATTAAATTATGCATCATCTCTGGAGACTTCCCGTACACCGTGTCCCAGTTCCGGTAGTGAATGAACGAATAGCTTTTAAGTATATCTCTTTCTATGAAAAAATGGTTAAAAATCTGGTGTTGGTGGCTTGTGCAGTCCAAGGGGAAAGAAACTAGATTAAGTCTACTTCTAGTGATCACCATATCTGCTGACATTAAGCAGGCATTATCATTGTTTCTGACAGATGATAGAAGTTAGAATCAAGCAGTTTTCTATACGAATAGAATAAGAATTAAAAATTAATCAATCGCATTTCTTCGTTGTTATTGCTAATGGTGTTTTTCTTTTTCAACTTTCATTCTTGTGCTATTGTTATTCCCATATAAAATTGCATTAGTTCAGTTTCACTCAACTGATGAAGCTTTTGAATAATACAAGCAGATTTAAATAGTCATATAATTAACTCTTAAAGTCAATAAACACTCACTAGCCGCGTTATGATGATGTACTAAATAGGTAAGTCAATCATACTTAGTTCTGAACACCTTCCTTAGAGGAAGACGACATAATATGTACGTATGGTTCTGAGTTCTACTAGTTGCCGAGATCACAGCACTGGCATCTTCGACATCTTTTCAGTTGTCTTTTAGTGGCAGACTGTACCATAATCTGCTAGGTCACAGACCAGTTGGCTCTGTTGTATTTATCTATCGAATCGTGCGAATTTGCGCCTTCGATTCTTGAATCGTCGGAAAAGATTTGTACGCGAAAATGAGGTCAATATGACGTATTTTGACAGTCCTTTATAGCAAGAGAACTGTCAAACTAGGTACGTCATTTTCATATACGGATCTTTTCCAACGACTCAATAATTAAGGCCCCTGTATTTGTTTACCAGACTCTTAATCACTGACCTTAATAGTAAACATCATAGTTAATAAAGGACAAGAGCAAATACATTTGACAGTTGTCATTTGTCAGTAAATCAATCTACCAAAATCAAACACATGACTAATTTGTTCGGTACGTGCTGCCAATGCCGGTAATTGTGATGAAGCACCGAAACAGACAAGAATTTTCGCGGGTAGCCTGATTTCGCCGATAATGATTGTAGCTATAAATAACTATTTTACTTAAAACGATAAATATCACATTTCATTCGTTACCATAACGATTAAATTTTTAAATGGTTAAAATATTCCTCTCGTCATGCGTTCGGAATAAAAATGCCTTCATCTCTGAAGCCTCAATTTTTCATTCTACTGTAATATTTATGTGTTTCTTCTCGTTGAACTGTGCCAATTCTCGATGTTGCGAGAAAGTGTCATTCCATGGAGCAAATCATCTCAACATTTCCATTAATTGATTAAATTATGGATCTCCCGAGCCTCATATAAATCCAGGGGTTGCCTCAATTAAGTTTTTCCGTGTACAGCATCCTGGAGTGAAAAGTATATATAATCTCCTTCGGAGTTCGCTATCTCGCGAAGTATATGGAGCACAGTGTAATATAAATGTTAAATGCTCGGTGTATATATTATTCGATAAAAACAGCCATATATTACGACGTAAATGCTCTGCATAAGGGCACTTGAAAAAATATTCCTCGCTATCGAGGAAGTGATTTATGTACTACGGAGATAGATGCGAGGATACGGTGCGAGTAATATTCTTGTTGAAGATTATGTAATGCTGGATAAAGTCCATAAAGATAAATTTTAAGTAGCACAGGCGATTCAAAGACGAGTAAATATTGTAGCATGTTCTGATGCCAGCTTTTTGTGATTCAACTTCTTATCTTATCAGAAATATTATTTGCAAAAATATCTTTCAGACTTAGTTGAGGATATACAGGATGCAACAGGAAAGTGTCCCACTTGTCTTGATCTGCCTTATTTTGTGTATTTAAGATTCAAATGATTATAGAATCTCGCTCTGGAGATTTCAAGAGGTCCTCATCCAGGGTCATCGGCCGGTGGCACTGCCTCCATTTCGAATTTGGACGGAATTTCCTGGACGGCATCCACCGTCCAGTAAATGCTTTCAAGTGCTTAAATATTTTAAAGCAATTTCGTTTTATTGAAAATCGTTTGTAGTGTGGTGTCTGATGTTAGTTTATGATATTTCAATGAAATTGTAATTGAATTCGTTTTCAAATGATACTGAACATTCAAAATGACAGTGCCTGTCAATCTCAAGCCGTCAAAAACTTGCAATAGACTTAGTATATTTGACGCAAAGACGACATAATAATAATAATAATAATAATAATAATAATAATAATAATAATAATAATAATAATAATAATAATAATAATAATAACTTTATTAGTCCAAGAGGAATACCCACTTACAGGACTATAATAGAAAATTGTACAAATGTAAATAAGTAAATAATGTGACAAAAAATCAAACTTAAAGGAGTAATACAAAACTCAAAGATGAAAAATAAAAACATAAACATAGGAATACAAAATCATAGATTAGAAGAATCATGAGAAGACCAATGTAACAATAACAGTTAAAATAATAATCGTTAGAGTGATACATGTATAACATAAAATAGAAAAAGACATAAAAGCTGGAAAACAAATTAATTAACATCTATCTGATATTAAATTTAAATTGTGTGTCATATTGTAAATTGGGGACTTCAACATTAAGTTTGTTCTACTAGGAGGACAGTAAAATGGCATACTACTTCTACTAGATTGACGGGGTACTAAAAAGTTTATTTGAGATAAAATATTTGAACAGTAAACCTTACCATGCAATAAATTATGTAAAAACCGAAGCGATGAAATAAACCGTCTTTGTTCTAATTATGCAAAATTAAATCTACCTAACAATAAATTATGATCAACTCTACGCTCTGGGTAGTAACCATCTACTCTATAGGCAACATATTTCAAAAATTTCCTTTGGATCTTCTCCAAATCATTTATGTAGGTCATATAATAAGGAAACCAGATCAAGGAACAGTCCTCCAGCTTAGATCTAACAAAAGCGCAATATAGTAATTTCAACGTATCTATATTATTGAATGATTTACTATTTCTAATGACAAAACCCAAGGACCTAGATGCCGCCGAGGTAATATATTCAAAATGATTTCTGAAGCTTAGAGTTTCATCAAAAATAACCCCTAGATCTTTGCTAGATTTACACCTTTGTAATATTTCAGAATTGATGTCATAATCAAAAATTACAGGATTTACTTTTCTACTGAAGGTAATTACTTTACATTTCGCTACATTTAGGTCTAGCTTATTTTTATCTGACCAGATTTGAAGCCGTGATAAATTTAACTGTAATTCTGTACTTACAATCCTCTACGTTCTTGACTACACAAGAAAGTTTAACATCATCAGCATAAAGAAGCTTTTCACACTGCAAGATGTCAGCAAGATCGTTAATGAATAAAAGGAAAAGCAGGTAATAGCACATAATGGTAACTTGTCACCCCCTCCCCCACTCAAACCATAGAATATATATTTGTTATGCTACCTTGTATAACAATCGTTCACTAGAAGTATACGCTTTCAATCAAGGCTGGAATGTACTATCTAATCACTAATAGAGAAAAAAACGAGTTGAAAACTCTATAGTGAAAACGGCTTTGGCAATCCCACATAAACCATTACGACACATCGAGGGGCGCATAAATTCTCCATGGCTAACGCGTTTTTCCCTTGTCTTGGCCATTTCCTCTTTCCATTACGATTCCATCGATCTAGAACTCGGCAAGGCTTTGTTCTGCCACACCGAGGGTCCGTCGGCATTGATTCCAGATCACTATTTCGAAGAAGAGGAGATAGGTTGGCTGAGACCAGAGCTGTTCAACATATAGAATACTGTTTAAAGATACACGAATGATTAAATACTAATAAATGTTCATTAAGATAGTGTCTAAACAATACTTCCTAAGAGTAAAGGTTAAAAATTTTTTAATATTTATTAAAAACAATCTATAAACATAGATTCAGAAATTTAAAATACTTGCTTGTAGTATTTCAAATGCCTCACCTCTTTTATATACACCAAAATGTAAATTATATACCTTAAATCAGGGCTGTCCAACTTCAACTGGCCCAAGAGCCGATGTAAATAAAATTACTTCGTGTCCAACTTTATCAGTGATTTGTAATAGGTACAAAAAAACTTGTTTGTTTGTGGAATTACTTTTATTTATTCAAAAAAATAACAAATATACAAAAAAAATTGTGGGAAGTTTGGGAATGTTGGTTTTCACTAAGAAGTGTAACAATATTAACATTATATAATATTTCTTGTTGAAACACGAAGCAACTGAGTAAGTGACTTATCAGAGACAGGGAACACCTATATTTTGACTTTATAAATATCATGTTGTGTAACGGTCTCGTTTTTAGTAACTTAAACAAAATACCTTTCTTAGTTGATTTAAACTAATAATTCTTATCTCATTCTGTGTTTTTACCTTCTTGTTAAATACCAATCCTGCATTTAAAGTATTATATGTACTCGGTGTATATTAAGTGACTATAATCCCAACTTCACTCTCTGTGTTTGTGCGTTGGTTCTATCTTCGTACATAGTCCTAGGTTTGCATAATCTGAGGTTCGGAACAGTATAGTGACGCCATCTCGAGTTAGGAACGTGAGCGGATGGGCGACGTAAGAGTACGAGAGGGGGAGCGAGGACAGATGGCGAGGAGGCGTATTACCGAGCAGTTGGTGCATAAGTCTCTCTGAATTTTTGAGGTAGAAAAAAGATGATGCAACAAAAATATTACGAGTGTAATATAGCAGGAACCCTGAATTTGATTTTCTATAGTGATTAGAAGAAAAAACGATCGTTTATTACGATTTCGTTGTGCTTGGACAGCAAAAGTCTGTAAAACGTTAAGTTCTGCAACCCCTGTAGTTGATGTGAGTACCTTATTATCTATCTATTTTGGAAGTGCTTCTTGAACACCTTGCGTATACCGTGCCTTATTCTATTAACTTACCTAAGCCTAAGCCGTGTGTGCGAAAGATTTTAAGGGCCCTTACCGTTACCTCGCGGACTAAAAATATCTAAAACTTTACCTTTTTATGTCGAGTTTAGGATAGCATAATTCTCTCTCCTGTATCTAAATTTGAGAGTACTTGTTAAAATATCTAACTTTATATGTTTCTATATGTGTTTAATGTTCGTAAATGTATAGTTGAATATCATTACATTAAAACTAACTTTGTTCTTGTGTTTTTTTGCGATTGTCTTCACTTAGATCGGAACTATACCTTTACTAAATACCATCAAAAAAGATCAATTGATGGCGGGCGCCCAAGTTTGGCAGATAATAAATAACCCTACAGTACTTCACTCTTCTCACCCCTGGTAGAGAGTTTCAACACAGTAGTAAGTATCTTTTTGGTTAATAAATTAATGTAAGAGAAGTATCGTTATACAATTGGCGACCAACGTGCCGTCAATTATTATTAGTATATTTTGTTTACCTTTACCTATACCTTATAAATAACGAAATTTATCGTTATAGTTGGAAAAGCTGCTTTTGCAAAGATACGTGCTAACTATTAACTATTAACTCTGCCCGTCCGGCTTAACTCAACCTTCTTATATGCGAATGGCCAGTCGAATGTTCGGGAGCGCTCCAGCTAGAATCAAGGCCTCCAATGTTCCAGTAACTTCGTTGCAGCCTTCTATCCATCACCAGTGGCGTCACATAGCCTATGTATGTATTACGTTACTTTATTTCATCGTTGGTATAGAAATGACTCGCTTGTGTTATTTTTGTTTTTTAGGCATATTTATATTTTTTATGCCACAAAAAAATGTCGTTTCGGGTGCATGCTGAACAGCCGTATATTAAATAAAGAACAATTTTAAATTCTTAGTAGTTTAAGCAAAAATTCCCCTTATAAGTGCCGTCCAATTTTTTAAAATACTTCAAATACTTATTCTTTAAATATTTCACTTTTTAATAAAGGGCATACCTATTAATCAATTCAATTTAAGGAGTACTCTAAAGAAATTTAAGAAATTGAAAGGGTCGGGGACTACGTCTGCATCCTATATTTCATTTAAAAGAGTAAAATCTATCTTCAAAGACACTTAATTACTAGAACTCACTTACCTATCGTGATTTGTAAAGCACATATACATACGTAGGTTGTGTTATAATATAAGGTATAAAGAGATAAAATATGTACAATAGTTTTCACTGCAGTGCATGTTTATTGGCATTGTAAATGTAATATGTAGCTATAACCACCACTATCTGCTTATATTTTTGTAGGTTAACATTATTTTTATTATTATTATCACATTAGACACTGTTAACGTGTGCAATATTATTCCCCACGAGCCACCACTGTCCCCTGACGAAACTACGGCAATCTTGTGCAGACGGGACGGCCTCACATAATATAAATTACCTTCGCATATGTTTGTTCCGGGGAAGCAGCTCACAAAGCGCTCTAATAGGGAGAAACAACGCTGCAATAGGGAAGGTTATGGATTTACTTAACTGCGATTCAGTTAATCTCATTTGGTTGAGAGATTTTGCTAGTTAAAAAAAACTAAATCAACATACTGTTTCGCTGAAACTGTTCTTTTTGTTCAACGAAAAATCTCACATTCGGTGATGGATAGATAAAATTGGAAAGGGGATAGGTTAGGGAGATTTCTATTTAAATAAAGGAACACAAACTATACCAGACAATATTGAGGCTTATATACAACGATTGAGAAAAATATACCTTAGTCCAAAGTTGTTTCGTTTCTAAGTTACAGGGTGTTCAAGACAATAAAAAATATATTTCTTTTCGATGTTTCTGACACTAATGAATATATTACTTTCAAATTACGCAAAGGATGCCACAGCATAATGCTATAGTAACATTTTAGTTTAGTATTTAGTTCCAGTGACGTGCAACCAGTCTTATATGACTTATTTTCAGAATAAAAATTTGGACACCACTGGCTAAATCAAAAATATATTTTATTGCACAGTAAAATAGATTTACTAAATAAATTACTCTTGACTTTTTATCGAAAAATGTATAGTTTTGACGTAAATTCGTGTCTAAAATCATTTGTCAATGCATGGAAAAATACCATGCATATTTCGATAAAAAGTTAGTTAGTATTTTTTTAGTAAATAATAATTTTTTTATATAGCCAGTGGCGTAATATTTTTTATTTCAAAAATGGAGTCACGTAATACTGGTTGCACGCCACTGGAAATATATAGTAAACTAAAATTTTATGTGACACTAGAGCGCTATTCTGGTGTATCCATTGCCAAATTTAAAAAAAATATATCCATTAATTTCAGATAGAGAAAAACTGCTTTTATGCCTGAACACCCTGAACTCAACTTTAGACCAAGGTATTGGTATTTGGCTCTATCGTTGTTTTTACCCTCAAAAATATCTCTTATTGGAAGCCCAGCAAGTTTATAAAAATGAATATAAGGAGCAGGTTGCTTTTCTGAAAAGTCAGTGATACGAAAGAAGTAAACCATTCTGGTCATGGAAAATGTGATGAAATTTATAAATTTGGCTCCTGATACCTCTTGTCAATAAAAGTTGTTTTAACTTTTGGCGTTAAGGATGCCAGTCGGAGAAAATTATTATCATTCAAAGCCTAACACATTGAAGATATGTTTCAAGGTACAAAAACGTATATTACTATCGCTTTAGATCAAGTTGTCTAATATAGAAAATATGGCGCAGGAAACCAAAATATGTTCTTCATGATCTTTTCTTTACAAAAACAATAAAATTAAAGTAAACTGGCCAACCACTAGAAAATTGGAACCATTCAAATACGTGGTTGCAACCAGTTTGTCAGCTTTTCATAAGCAAAATCTTTTAATTTTATAGTTGCTAGTGTGAGGCTCACGGTTTATTGAATAATGAGAATGAATCGATTTTCGTATAGTGATTCATTGAATAGTGAAATCGCTTTATATACATATGACTGACTTTGGTTGTTCTCTACAGATTACTCAGAATGTGATTCAACTTCTTGCATCCTGCTAATTGCCCTTTAGAACATACACTTTCCTCGATGCGGTTTTCTTCGAACAAATTAGAATTATCTGAAAATAGTCCTGCCAATGGGTAAGATCTGCCTTTGACAAATGGATATTTCACTCTACCTAACACCTTGAAATGATTAAGTTAAACCGATTTTTAACATACTTTAAACATAAACTATTTAAATTTAACAGCACGAAATGTGAATTTAAGTAGGAAGCCTTTTAGTTCAAAACTCAGGATTGAATGAACAATCCGCGATGGCACATAAAAGTTAACGAAGTAGTTCTTGACCTATTGTGAGCATCGCGATAGACCGTTTCACATCACAAATTACAGATGGTTATTTTACATACAGAGACAGAGCCCAGCTAGTGTTAACTTTATCTGTTTTGTGGTGTTAACTGCGATGGCGACGAGGGATTGTTAATGTTATTCTTCTTACCATGGACCAGGAAATCATCCATTGGGTGAAGATCAGGGTGTCTAACCTAATCAAAACTTTTAAGGGTAACAGCCATATATATAATACTACTATATGGAGCCTATGTAATCTTTACTATGTTTCTCAAGTGAAGTCAAATTAGAGTAGTCCAGAATCATATCTATTGTCTCTTTCACGGAGAAAATACCAAATATTCATGCGCAGCAAACCGCGGGAATTTTGCTCCATATAAGTACTGTAGAATACAATAAATTAACTTTAATTTATATTTTATTTTATCTACATATAACGGTTTTTCAATCTTGTTATTGGGATGTTCCCGTATTTATCAAGTTTACCAAAAGAGTGGATGCAGTTTGTATTTGAAAAGAAAATTTTAAAAATACATACTTCAGGTACCTATGCGACTTCATATGGAATCTATCCTTCGCACAAAAGACAAAACCTCGACTGAGTTTTTCGTTTCGGCATTTTGCGATATCTGTGGAATGAAATTAATGAAAATGAGGTACAGTATAATTCATATACCTAATTCACTACATATTTAAATTTACAAAATGTTCTTATATACCTAAACTTGCAGTTGCGACTGTAAAAATACCATCGAAATAATTTGATGAGCAAATGTCTCTAATCACTAATAAGTCTAATAGGTATATGAACAAAACTAAAACTACAAGTTACACATAAATAAAACACTTCTAAAACTGCCGGCTCTACGAAAAACACAAATTTATTTTCTGTGAAACACAAACATACCTGAAATACAAAAGATAAACTGTGACATAACCACACCACAAAACGCATATATGACAAAACACATACAGGGTGTCCCAGTGTGAGCGAACAAAAATTTACCAGTGTGTAGGCCAGACCAAAATAAGAATAAAATTCTTATAAAAAAAATTCTTCGCTGCACGCCTAACGAGTTCCAGGGTGTTATTTTGTAAAAAAAAAAACAATTTTCCGAGATAACTTAAAAACTCGTTTCGTAGATTTAGGTAATATTTGGATGACGTGTACATCTATTAAAGGTCATTAAAACTATATGGTGTTTGTTTAACTCTAAACTTTAAAATCATTGCATATATTTTTCTGCATAAAGGAATACAGTCGGTACTTTACACTCAATTTACTCGAAAATGGTTGATTTTAGAGCTGTGTAACAAGAGCACCTTTTTTGTTCAGAATTGATAGCCGATTAAGGAAAACTTAGTTAATTCACGAAAAAGTAGGATATACAAGAGTTATGAAGACAAAACCATAAGGAAGAGTAGACCTAGGCCACCACAAGTGTCAAAGTTAAACAAACACCATATAGTTATAATGACCTTTAATAGATGTACACGTTACCCAAAAATTACCTAAATCTACGAAACGGTTTTTAAGTTGTTAAAGTTATTGAAGTTAAGTTATTACGGAAAATTGTTGTTTTTTTACAAAATAACATCCTGTAACTCGTTAGGCGAGCATCCGAGAAATTTTTTATAAGAATTTTATTCTTATTTTGGTCTGGCCTACCCACTGGTAAATTTTTGTACGCTCATACTGGGACACCCTGTATATGACAAAACAAAAGCCCGGTCTTTCTTTACTTTCGCGCCACATTGAAATTCTTGGATTGGATTGGACAACACTTGGGCATGTGCACAGGAACATTTGTCCGTGAAAGAGAACAAAATATATAACTCCATCTCATAAACCGGCTTCAAGAAAAGCTCGAATAGCTCAATATATTGGTATTATATATATGGTAACAACCTATAAGTTGGTACTGCTAGCTGTTGTTCTCACCCTACTTATTATATTTTTTACTATGTTATGTTACTTACTTACTAGTACTTATTTATTATGTTATATTATGTTAATATCAAATAAGATTTTATTTCAAATATATGGAGTTATAATGAATTATAGTTGTTTAATGAATTTAGAATACCAACCTTTTACCTTTAATACATACAATATTTTGAATTTTCCTAGAAGACTTCAATTTTCCAGAAACATTCAATAAGTAGTATGATCATCTTTATTTTCAAGTAAAATTGAATCATTGTTGCACTAATAATACTTAAAATAGGTTAAAGTAAAATTAAATCTAAATTTTATAAAATGTTACTTCAAACACATAAACATATTTAGGTATACAGTGTAGTAGATACAATCTCAACCAACCATTTGGCATTTATATTAATGCAATTAAGTTCATGAATTAAACCAATATGACAATTCATAGTTTTTTCTTTTGGGATTACACCACCTGTAAAATAACAATTTGTTATTTTACAGGTGGTGTAATCCCAAACCAACCAAACTATGAATCATGAAAACGCACCACAAATAAGTTATAGATATTATCTACAATATGACAATTGTTTTCATCACCTATATATTTCGTGTAGAACGAAATAATATGCATTTGAATCAAACAGGCAAATATTTTTTTAAGCAGCATTTCACCTACATTACATTGACAGACAATAGTTGACATTTTTAAATTGTTAAAGTAACGCCTACTTTTAATTCACCATATACGAGTCTGCCCATGTAAAACTGTTACGCCAACATTTTTCAGTTATTTAAACAGTTTTTTCTCTCGGTGTACATACATTGTTATTCATCAAAATAATTTTCTTTGCTTTTAATACCCTGCTCTGCAGGAATACATACCATTAATGTTTATCAACAGCTCCTGATTCGGTTTTCTACCCAAAGTCAGAAATGTACATAAATCAGTATCATAATCATTAATATTAATCTCATTATCTCTATTTGCGTTACGTATATGAATTTAAAATCAAAAGTCGTATGAATAAGGCACACGGGGCGCCTCCAATGAATAACATTCCATGCCCCGGCATTGCCTGACGGGAAATTCGGATGTAATGAATACGAAATGGGCCTTGTTTATCAAAACTCAGCCTGGCGGACGGAAAAGCCTCGCAAAGTGCCGAGAGATTAACCGGGGCGTTTTTAGATAGTGATAGGAAACGTCAACCTCAAATATTTATACTGAATACCACAAATATCATGCCTCTATGACAAGGGCTCGATACATGTGAGTGGCAGATAAGGGACATTAATAAAGTGATCCTAAGGCACTGAAGATGATGGTATTTTCTGTATCAGATTATTTTGTGTGTCTACTGGGTGTTACTTATAATCGGATACAAAGTTATCAATTATCAATTTTGGTCTATGGGAAGTCTAAATATCGTTCTTAGTCTAAACGTACATTCATACAGGGTCTACACGAAAATTTCAAGAACAATTATTGACCATTCAAATTGCTGATGAGGCCGCTGAAAATCAATTGGTGATTCAAATTGCTGATGGAAAATTGTATACAAATATGAAGGAAGACCGAAAAAAAGTTGCATTTCATATCACATCATTTAGCAATTGGTATTCAACTGTCATAAATATAGTGACTACTTATTTATTTATTTAGAGATGCCGAAAACAACTACTCCACGGCCAATATGCCCCGACTGACGTTGCATTACATCAACATCTCCTTGAATGTCGCCACATCCTTCATCAAGGCCAAATACCAGACAATGACCGGTTTCGATCTTGTTATGATCTCATCAGATTGCCATAGGTATCGGAATCGATGAATGATCTGGCGACGTGACTGCCTAAGGGGCATAGTGAATATTCGGCATCTCCAAATAAATAAGTAAGTAGGAGTGTCTTCCTCAAAGACAATAGAGGTCGCTGTAATGGCATCTGCAGAAAAGCAGATCGTTATCTGTCTGTCAATTAGATAATAATTATCAGACAGGTAGTAAGGTAGTAGCAAAGACCGAAAGAGGGCACTACGGTGTATTTTCACTGTATCTCGCCACTACAAACATTAGGTACTTTGTTTTACTTACATTTTGGGCTAAAATAAGTCTGACAAACGGTAAAAATAGTATATAAAAATACCATATTAGTGTTTGTGTCTTTTTATTAAATAATTGTTATGTTTAGAATAAAATGTATTCTGTTTTTAAAAGACTAATAATAGAAAAGTATAGGCACGTTACAAAAAAGTGATTAGATTATAAATAAACGTATTCCTTGTCATTAAATTGTTTCATACCTTTTGAGGAAAACAGTGAGGAACTGTTTACTGTTTACGAGGGCTAAACTTCTATCTTAAACAATTCTATTAGCGACTTTTCTGGAATGACACATAAACACAGCAGTTTCTAGTGTGTTTTGGATGCCATTTTAAAATATGTTATAATAAAGATGTACAAACAGCCACTTCATTTTTATCTTTCCAAAACCAAAATGTCACAAACGCCACTAAATTATTACGTTAAACAAACCCAAATACGTTATATTTATCATAACATCAGCAATCAGCCTCCAAAAACTAATATTTCTTAAATAGGTTGAAATGAGATCGTGCAGAGGGCACATTCATTTTTGGGATCGCCAATAGATATTAAAAATATGTTATTCATAAATTATATTTTTTTTTTATTTAATTTATTATCTATATTTGAAGGAGATGCCTAAAACCACTACTCCACGGCCAATATGCCCCGACTGGCATTGCATTACATCGGCATTTCCATAGGAGTCGCCACATCGTTCATCGAGACCTTCTACCAGACACTGACCAAAGAGGGCACTACCGTGTGTTTCTCACCACTTCTAACATTATTATCTATATGTTAGTTTTTCCTTTTTATTCATTTTTCAAATATATATTATCAATGACTATATTAGGTACAAATTAGGTAATAATTATATATTTCTATCCGCTCTCTAGCTCATCCGACCCATTGAATAGTGAAAATATAAATTACTATGAAAAAAGTAAATATATTTTTTCAATTTGAAGAAATGAAGTTTGTTGAAGGAAGAAGTAATTTTATAAATTTTCAAGGCCTGTCAAACATCACCGCCGTCCCTTAACCCTTGTCTAACTGCGGCACTGGCCGATATACAGGGTTGCTCATTAGTGCGGTAAAGCTCAATATCAGAGATACTAAAGGTACTGGAAAAAACTTTCGTAGAAGTGAGATAGAGTGTCAAAAGGCGCACATTTAAAAGATGTTTTTGAATATATAAGGTCACTCACTACAGAGGAGCACCTTCAAGGGCATTTTTTTAAATGAATTGCTATAAATATTTTAATATTTTTGAAGTCGCAGGAAAACTCTCTTTTCAACGATGTGTCCATTTTCGATTTTTGATTACACGTTGCCGAGTTATTAAAAGGAAATGTAAAAATTTTGATTGGGACAAGGTTTGACAAATAAACCCGCTGTGTGAAAATTATGATCAATTAAAAATAAATATTTTGTAATTACGTAGCCAATGGACCTACTTCTATGTAGCAACCACTAAATAATGATTATATTACACAGGGTGTTTTTTGCAAAACGCCAATTTAATAATTTCAAAGAGAATTTTTTCAATTTTTTTAAATGGAACACAATGGAGTATCATTATTTCATTATTTAATTAGTATGTTAATTCTCTACAATTTTCGTTAATTATGTCCTATACCTAATTTCAATATTTTCAGAGATGTTTGCAGTTTTTCTACTAGTACAGTTAAATTAGAATTATAAGCGGCACATATTGTGACCGTAAGAATTACATATAAGATTTGTCTAGTATTTCAGATTTTTTGCGTAAAAATTAAGCATGTGGATTAAAATTAATTTCATAATTTTAAGGAATTGAATTAATTTATTTTCTTAATTAATGTACAAACAGACATAATCTCCACAATTATGCGACAGAAAACCCAAAAGTCATGCGATTAGTTGATAAATAACGACAGTGGTCAGCATGGGGAGGTATTGTTGGAGATGATAATATTATTGCCACACATTTTTTTACCGTCACCTCTCTGCTGATCAATACTCACGTTTTTTGGAAAATAATTTCCCATAACTTTTGCAAAATGTGCCTCAAAATATTAAGGAAAATTTATGGTTCCAACATGATGCGCCCCAGCACATTATTCCCTGTTTGTTAGTTCCAGTACAGTTGCCAGATAGATGGATAGGAAGGGGTGGTCCCGTTAATTGGCCAGCTAAATCGCCAGACTTGACTAAATTACATATCTTCTTGTGGCAGCATGTTAAGAACAATGTCTATCAAATTCCTCCAACAACACCAGAAAATGTGAGACTACGGATGCAAGACCAATTTGTTTAGGTTTCCGTGGAGGAATTGCAGTCAATAATCATTTATTCTTAAGAAGATCGGAATGGAGGATATTTTGAGCAATTATAAATACCTACTTTTTAATTAAAATTTATTTATAAGTGAGCTTATATTGCCGTTGTGATTTATTAAATTGGTAGGTATACCTGCAATATAAAATTTTAAGGTAATAGGTATTGAAGTGCAAAATTGTCTTCATAAAGGTGTTTTTCATCTAAATAGCCATAACTGTAGATTGGAACTTCTAATTTGTTCTCATTAATTGTAAGAAACTGTCCAAATGCTTAATTTTTACGTAAAAAATCTGAAATATCGAGAAAAATCTCATAAGTAATACGATTACAATATGTGCCGGTTATAATTCTAATTTAACGGTTCTGATAGAAAAATTGCAAAAATATCCCCGAAAATATTGAAATAGGAAATTGACCTTGAAGGTGCTCCTCTGTAGTGAATCACCATGTATACCGGGTTTCCCATTTCATTTGACTAATGACAATTAACATGGGCTATTACATTTCATTGAATTTTATATTCCCAGGGCAAACTATGAGAAATATTGCTAACGGAATCGATAGTACTGACTGTCAAACACTTCTGATTACCAAAATACTAAAGCGAAATGCTTTTTTAATTAAAATATCAATAAAAATTTGTTTTAAGCTAATAGGTGTAGTTTACATAACTGTTTTAAGAAACATCATTAAACCTCATCCGGTGGACTGGTTGGTTGAGCGGCAGCGTTTCAAACTGAACCGTAAAATTTTGCAGGTTCTAATCCCGCCAGAGACAACTTTTCTTTACTTTTTCATTAATTATAAATTATTAGTGTTTACTTATTCCAATAAATATGGTTAATTGTCACAATATTTGCTTATCAAAAAAAAAAAAATAAATAAAACATGTTTTAATTGGTTCGTTTCCTTTATCTTTAGCTAAAGCTACTATCTTATAAAATAAGTAAACAACAAGCAACATATTTTTTATTTATTACTTGCACTGTGCTTTTACTAATAGTGTACTTACCTCTGCTAATAGTTACTACATATTATACCTCAATCTGGATATTGAGTTAAACAGTATTACACTGGACTGGACTGTCGTGAATTAGTAATAGGTTTTTTTTAAATAAAGAACTATAATTCTAAAATTATGAGTTTTTTAAAATAAGAATATATTTTAAAAAAACTCCTCAAAAAAAACCTATTACTAATTCACGACAGTTCCTCTGTAACTGTTTAACTCAATATCCAGATTGGGGTATAATATGTAGTAACTATTAGCAGAGATAAGTACACTATTATTAGTAAAAGCACAGTGCATGTAATAAATAAAAAATATGTTGCTTGTTGATTACTTATTTTATAAGATAGTAGCTTTAGCTAAAGATAAAGGAAACGAACCGATTAAAACATGTTTTATTTATTTATTTATTTTTTTTTTGATAAGCAAATATTGTGACTTTCAAAAATAATAACTAGGTACTGACAATGAACCATATTTATTCGAATAAGTAAACACTAATAATTTGTAATTAATGAAAAAATAAAGAAAAGATGTCTCTGGCGGGATTGGAACCTGCAAAATTTTGCGGTTAAGTTTGAAACGCTGCCGCTCAACCAACGAGTCCACCGGATGACATTTAATGATGTTTCTTAAAACAGTTATGTAAACTACACCTATTAACTTAAAACGAATGTTTATTTATATTTAATTAAAAAAGCATTTCGCTTTACTATTTTGGTAATCAGAAGTGTTTGACAGTCAGTACTATCGACTCTGTTAGTAATATTGCTCGAAGTGTGCCCTGGGAATATAAAATTCAATGAAATGTAATAGCCCATGTTAATTGCCATTAGTCAAATGAAATGGGAAACCCGGTATATCGAAATATTTTTAAAATGTGCACCTTTTGACACTATATCTCACTCCTATAAAAGTTTTTTCCCGGTACATTTAATAGGGCCGATATTGAACTTTACCGCATTAATGAGCAACCCCGTATAAATCATGTTGTACGCTGTCGCCACGTGCACGTGTAACCGCCCCCTATCAATGTAAACCGATCGACTGTTTGTCTCAACATCGTCTCAGTTGCTCCATCTAGATCACGTAACTTATTTTCTGCGTCATTTGTAATCGACACTTACATCACCTTGCTGAAACGAGACACGTTCCGAAGAGGAGCATTTCATCTTCTTAGGGGCTTCCGCCCTATCGGAGATGCCATAACGAAACCACCAATTATTAAAAATGTAATCGATGGTTGTCGTTAACAGCGCTCCCGCGTTCGCCTCCAATTATTTTGGAGCAAAGGGCTCGAGACGGGGGCAAAATTAGGACAATTTTACATTTCATTAAGGTCATTATCTTTTGTGTTTATACCTCTAACCTCTATTTGTTTTGGTTCATGAAGAATGTTGAAATAAAACTTTCCATATATGTCTTCAATGCATTACTGAAGTCATTATAACAGTTTATATGATCTAGCAAGGGTTTGTAGGTATATTGAACGCTAATAATATGCAGCTTCCTCTTCCACACAAGTATCAGACTTCCGGGATAATTACTGTGATTAAAATCAGAGGTAAATATATTATTTTTATGTCATAAATTATAGTGTAAAATTAAAGAATATTCATTGAAGTCTAATATATTTATGCTATTGTATAATATACTTCAAAACTTATACTGAAGCTTCCAAGGGTATACAGTTGTACAAGCGAGTGAGGATCCCGTAATTGGATTCTGAATAATATACACAGTGTGTCATCGGCGGGATGAGAAGTAACTATGACAACTTGAAGTGTCGATCCCCACGTGATACATTATAAACAAATAAGGAAATAAGCTTTGAAATAAAATTAAAGGTAAATTTACCAAATTTTGACCATTTGTCACTGGCAGGGACGTATTTGGTATTATACATATTTTTTGAAAACTGATTGGCACTTTTTACTTAATAACAGCTGTAGCTACTTTGCACAATTGGTTCAATTTTACATACCAAAGAAGCCAGCACTGCGCCACTGTATTTAAGAAACTTTCAAATGACTGACCGAAATTTGAAAAAAAATATATTGATTTGTAATAGAAATATAGCATAATTAAAATTTACCACTGACGTAGTTTTCCATATGACACAAAAACCACTATACTGCACTCGACTAGCGTTTCGCCAATCAAGTTGGTATCATCTGGAGATGATTAAAACTAAACTATGATGACTATGATGATTAAAACTAAAATTTACATGAAATTATCAATCGAAAAGTATTCATCATGTATATCACAATTTTGTTATATTTTTTCAAATTTCAATCACACCCATTTGAGAATATCCTAAATCCAGTGGCGTAGTCAGATTAGAAATAAAACAATTGCTAACCTTTTTTTTATTCTTAGCCTTGGAAAAAACTCGAAATGAGCCTTGAAATTTTAAATTTTGTTCTGATATTTGGCACCATAGTAGAGTTATTGAAGCTCTATCATTAAAAAAAAAAATTAAAGGGGTACCCCGATTTCAAATGACTCACACTGCATTATATACTACTACTGTGTAGTGATTTTAGACCTAGTTTTCTTATCTTTTTATCAACCTATATATTCAGGGTGACCCATTAAGAATGGAAACACTGGCGTACAAAAGTTGTTTATGGACCGATTTAAACCGGATTCTTTTTAAGATAGATCTCCAAAAGCTATATGTTGATGCAAAATTTGAAGACGAAATTTTGATTTTCAAGGCCTACTACGAATTTTTTTTAAGTAAAAAATAGCAAAATTTTGTTAGCGATTTTTTTTTATAAAAAATCTGACTGCACCACTGGATTTAGGAGCCCGTCGAATACATTTGTACCAATTTTTGCGAAAAAAAGTTTGTTTTTAAAAAACTTATGACAATATCGGCATCACCAGTGTTTGCCTTTGTCGGTGAACCTACTCTTTTATAAAAATCGAATAGAACTCAAAGAGAAACAAAATTAAACAACTTAAACACTGGTGTAATTATTAATAAGAACTATAAAAACCAGTATACACAAAATAACCAACAATTACTCTAATATAAAGAAAAATTGATACAAAAAAGTAATGATGAGAAAATTACATTTTTAAAAATGAAAAAGAAGTCTGTCAAATTGATTCACACTTTTTGAATAAAAAATTATAATGCAGTTATTTTTTATCTAAGAAGGTAATATTATAAGTTTTGGCATAATAACCACAAAATAATAATAATTTGGCGAACTTACCTATCAATGTTGTTTATATTAGAGTAATTGTTGATTATTTTGTGTATACTGGTTTTTATGATTCTTATTAATAATTACACCAGTGTTTAAGCTGTTTAATTTTGTTTCTCTTTGGTGTCTATTCTATTAATATAAAAGAATAGGTTCACCCACAAAGGCAAACACTGGTGACGCCGATATTGCCATAACTTTTTTAGGAACAAACTTTTTTTCGCAAAAATTGGTACAAATACATTCAAGGGTAAATCCTAAATCCAGTGGTGTAGTCAGATTTTTTATAAAAAAAATCGCTAACAAAATTTTGCTATTTTTCACTTAAAAAAAATTCGTAGTAGGCCTTGAAAATCAAAATTTCGTCTTCAAATTTTGCATCAACATAGAGCTTCTGGAGATCTATCTTTTGAAAAAAAAACCGGCTCAAATGCTCCTTAAACAAATTTTGTACGCAAGTGTTTCCATTCTTAATGGGTCACCCTCGAGATATACCTATAGCTTTCAGTTATAGAATAAGTAAATCATTAATAATGCAAACAAGAATTTTCGATTTTTAGGTCTACAAGGTATTTCTTATGTGCCTGTCCCGATTAATCCAGACGTAAATATTTTAATTTATGAAGCTCCAGCTGGTGGCGAGTTTAGACCAGACACTGTCACACAGACTTATAAGCTACATGGGCCAAATTTACTATAAACTACAACGGTTAGCTAATAATATCTAACAGAAAATTAATTCTTAATTGTTTTGGAAGGTTCCATAAATCTTTAGTAACACGGAAGGAAAATGCAAGACGAGCCGAAGCAACTAGGCCAAAAATTATTAAAAATGTAGTTATTAAACTCATATAAATCTACAAGATTTTAAAAGTTAAACTTGGCTACTTATAGAAAAGTAAGTTAGTAAGCATATGCTTAATTAATTTAAAAAGAGAAAAAATAATGTTCATGTAAGTACATTTTAGCTGAATAAATAAAAAAAAATCATCAGCTGCAAAATGTGTATTCATATAACTGTTACGGGACAAACAGCGTATCATAGACAAACCTACTATCTATGGTTCTATACATTTTCATACATCATTTTTTATTTACATCGACAGGATAAATATGAATACTATGGTGTCTACTACTAATATCTATCTATCTACCAGTGTGCTATAAAAAGAAAGTCATTTAAAAGTGTCAAGACATAACAAAAAATTTTGAATAGTTTCAAAGAATTTTAATAAATAATCATATACCTATCAACAATAATATTATTAATCTGGTGGTTACATAAAGTCCGAAAGTTCGTCTCTGATTCTCTGAATATATCACTTATGTCAGTGGTGTTAGTGCGACATCTATGTTTGGGTAGCCTAAGTTTAGTGTAAATACCTACCTTAAGTTTGTATTGTTAGCAGCTTCGTCGACAAGGGCGTGAAAACTCCCCTTTAAGGTAACCTCATTTTCTTTTTCATTATTATCAAGACCGAAACTTTGTTAAGATTATAAAACTTATATAGGTACCTAAATAAAAATCCGAGTCCCATTTCACTTTTTATTAACAAAATAAAAACCATAATTCTTAGACGTATTTCCCTTAGACACTCCTTCTGCCCCTCAATTTCATTACAAACCCTTTGTCGGGGCATATTGTGCATAAATATATACTAAATCGAATATCACTCTCACAAAAGCAATATTGAATATTGTTTGCCAACACCGTAATATAAAGTCAACATTATTCATAAGTATTTATTCATAATGTGATGTCTAAGATATAAGCATAATGGAATTCCTGGAAAAATATAGGAGTTTAATATGAAATTATAATGCATAAAGAGCGGGTAAAAAACGCCTTGGCCCGTTATAGGAATTTCTTGTATTAAATATAGAGTGGTTCAATTGAACAAAGCGGAGAACGAAGTGGTGCCACTTGGGGTTAGGTTAGTAACACGTATTTATTCACGTTATTTATAATGTAGGACTTGGTTAATAATAACGCAATAACGGTGGATGCTACTTTGGGGGTTGGCGTACGGGTTTGATGTAATTATAGAGTCTATTAGAATGCTTTATCGATCTTTTGAAGTAGAGGTATATAAAGAAAATAGATAAAGTGCTTCCAGTGTTGCTGGTGGTATTTCTGGACAGTATGTGCAAGAAATGGTAACACTGCTTTTTCAAGTGTAACACTCTATACATTTTGTTATTCTTGGATATATTTATCTCTAATAGATCAGGATTGATAAGTACCTAAGGCTTCTATTAACTTGAACTAAAAAAACAAACATGAAAAGGGAACAGAAAATAAATAACAAAAGCATATTTGAAGTAAAAACCTGTGCATTAGATACCTACCTAAAAACATAACGAACGTAACTATTCAATTTCTGGGTAACGGGGTAACCCATCCAATTACTAAAGATGATCAGCGTTGCTTGATTTTTCATATTGATATAATATTAATGTTAATTCATTCATCTTTCTTTACCTTGTTCTTTACTTCTTGCGAGATATGAACTTTTGCGTTTCGTGTAAAACAACCAGAACACAATATATCTAAATCAAAGCTACATGTAGTTACACATAAATGATCTAAACACATACACAACTGTACAACTACTGTGTTTATAGCAACTGGAACTGAAAAAGATAACGATAAATCTATAATTACTTTCACAATTTTACTAAGAAGAATTCTGTTGTTTGGAGTGCTCATATTCTTCTACAAATTTTATATTCTACAAATACTCATGATTTTGAACTCTGTAACTCATCAATTTCATTGTTTGTCCACTTTTCTGCTAGAAGTAAACACATATTGTGACCTGTTTAGAAGAAATGAATATATCCATGGATTTTTTTTTAGATAATGCCCTATAATAATTTTTTCTACGGGCGTGTGGAAAGTTACAATTTTCTGCACGCATTTGAGTGTAGAAAATTGCGCTTTTCCGCACTAGTGCGGAAAATAAATACCTATGTATTACTTGCAATGTGATCATAATATTATCTTAATTCCAAAAAATCATGTTGTCACTGTTCAGATTTTGACATAAAGAAAAAGGAATGCTTGACACTTCTAATTATTAGACAGCATTGTGTGCTGCTCAATTAAAATATTTATTTTTCTTATGTCAATTTTCTTCACGCCCGTAGAAAAAACGTTGTTCCTAACACATGTGGAAGGTGTCTTTTCCGCACTCACTGCTTGACCGAACTCCGCTTCGCGTCGTTCGGACAACTGCAGTCGCGTGCAGAAAAGTATCACCTTCCACACTTGTTAGGAAAATAACTATTGCACATTCAGATAGAACGTTCCATATAGGGTTTGCTTGGTTTGTCGCTAATAATAAGAAAGATATTCTCAAAAATGTGTGCCATAAGAGGAATGAGGTTCAAAATTTACTAGTTTGACTATAACTATAACGATTCAGAATTAAGCAAAGTGGAATGACCTCGCCGATCTGGTAAAATGCGGTGAAGCATGGGCGTGCGTATTCTGTTTTACCATTGGGCACATTTCAGTTAATATATACTCGTATACTATTCTATAGAATACTTCTAGTATATGCACTTCCACTTTTTTAACTAACACAAATAAGTATAAACACTGACACAAAGAATAAATACACTGATAATCTTACCACAAATTTTTACCGTTAAGAAACGCGCGCGAAATAACCCAATATAACACCACTGTTTCGAGCGCAGTCGTTTGTTGGTTCCCATTGGTTCCTGATTCAACCAATCAACGTCGTTGAAGCTCAGAAAAAAAGAAAGGGAAAATGCAAGAATATGTATGTTAAATAAGGATAAACAGCTTGTCGTCAACTTTACGGTTTTCGCAGTTGTCAGATATTCGGAAATTCCTTGATATTATCACAAGTATAAGATATATTATGTCTTTATACTTGTGATATTATTAAGTAAAAGACAAATTAAACATTGTGTTTGCTTTAATAAAGTACAATAGGGATAAGGGACGTTAAAGACAAGTAAAAAAATGGGTAAATAAGGTAATTAATACGTTTCCTGTTTTAAATAAGAATACTTTAGAAATAAATGTGACAACACAGATCTACTCTTTTTTCGGTCATTGCACTTTGCTTAATTCTGAATCGAAGTATATAACTTGCAAAAAACTATAACTCTACCAGAGAGACTCATAAAACCCTATATAACCGTACTTACGAAAAAATGTTCTATCTAAATACCCAAAATATGAGGCATTCCATTTTAGAAATCTACAATCGATTTGATGCAAAAAGGTAGAAATCCACGGATTTCCTGTAAAAATTGGTATGACGCAGGAAATAAATTTATCGGCTACCTAATTTCCATACGCTAGAAGAGTAACAAGACTAAAGGTAATAAATACTGCCAGCTACAACTTGTGAACAAAAACCGTAATCCATTTTGAAATATTGGCGAAAATACTGTAATAAAATAAATACTAAATTCGTTCTAGCGCGAATTTGATAACAACTGTTTTTACTTCGCTTTTAATTTTACCAAGTAAATGTTAAATTTACCCATGCAATGTCTCTAGAATTAATAGACCTATGAAACTATTTGCCTCTACCTCTCCACTTTTATTTACCTCTACTTCTAAAACGTAATTTCTTTTCATTCTTCGCATCGCCTGAAAGGCCCGTATCTTTTCCCGCATTTACGGATTGATAGTGAGTACAATTCCGTCAGCTATCTCACCAGCCCTAAAAAGTCTGTTTTCGAAGTTGAGCTCAAACGCTTGGCCCTTCAGCCCTGATTAGTGCCTTTGAGATCCCTCGATCTTTAAACATTCAAAGATGCCGACACGGCAAAACGCGTACATAATTTTTTCCCCAAGCGGCACGGATGGGCTATTAACTTCATGGCGATTCTTCTGAAGTGTGCAGTTTAAACTGGATAACAAATCGTCACATAAAAATACATGGTGGAACAGATTAAATGATTCATTTGGAACCAGTTCTTATTGAAGGGTATTGAACATAGAGAGACAAACTAAGCAGCAGTATGATTCCGTTTAAAATATGGAACGGCTGTCAAAAATTCATTAATATTTTGGAATCTATCTAAGAAATAATGATTCTGTAATTACGTTCAATTGATTGTTGCAATTTGGAGGGAACAGATTTGTTTGCTACTAGTAAAACAGTTGAAAACTGAGTGTCAACAAACAGAATATTAAATATAGGCCAGATTTGGAAAAACATCCTCAGCTGATATATCAAATACCCCTGTTCTATTTGAAAGATAAACACTTTATAGAGATACAAAAAGATCTGGGGATCTGCTTCCCTACGAAAGGGGTTGTGCACCCGCGACAACCCCTTTCGTAGGGAAGCAATGGCAGGTTTATAGAGAGTGGTTTTCGGAGTATCTGTGTAATTCTGTGGATTGGTAACGTTGACTGTCCTTCTTGTTCAACAGATTTGTGAGCTTGATATGGTGCCCGAAACTCAAAGTGTCTACTAATTAATTCCTTCACAAACAGATTGCAGATTTATAAATTTTGAAGTGATTTTCCAACAACTTTTGATCCTCTGGCACAACTATCAATCCGACTACCATTTATTTTGATGAATATGATTCCACATTGTGTCAAATCTTGTATAATGCGTTAGCAGACTGGTATAGAATACTCATTCCTACTTCTAGTTTCTTATATTTTTACTTAGATACATATTTTGTGATTAATGCTAATCAGTTCTCACATGCTCAAGGCAACATTTTCGTGACATCTGCACGTGCAATACTGAAATTTGGCTCCTCGAGCAAACTACTTGAACTACAGAAACTGTATAATAACAATCGTTACTCGTTGAACCGTTGCTGTTTTTCGTGCAACATTTATCTTGCCAGGTTTCGTTCAGAGAACGAATACGCTGGTATCGATCTTGCTTTGTTGGCAATTGAGGTGTGTTTTTCCGACTGTATAAAAGTGTCCTAGTTACATGAAATTTTCAACCCTGAGAAATAATAGTTCAAGAATATAATGAGAAAACATTACCGTGAGTCTGAAACGAATGTAAATATGCGCTGTAATATGTAAAAGTGGGAACAGAGTATGAAAATACCATGCAGTGTCACTTTAACCTACCTAAGAAGTAGGTAAGAACATCAAAATTACCGCTTAAAAGCCGTATTGGACTAAATTTTTTACGACAAAGATAGTTTTTGGTAATAGGGATCCTCTATCTTTGATCGGTACATTGTTTGTAGGTTAACTAAAAACTCTCTAGTCGGAGTTAGGACCGCTACTATTACGTAGCAGTTATTAGTCGTGCTTACCATTGGTTGTATGTAGTATAATATACGCTGTTATGCTATTAGATATCCTATACAGGGTTATTCAGAACTTATCTCTAAAACTTTGAGGATATGTGCATCTTTAAATAAGAAATCGATATCACCAAAAAAATTTATAATAAAAGGCTTAGGATTTCCCGTAAACAATGTTTAAAGTTATACCATTATAAAGGACTACGTAGCTGGGCAACTGTACTTCAACACATCTGATATATCACATTCCTTCAAAAACAGTAAACAACAGTTTTTGTACCTGCCGAACGCCTGGCGAATACAGTTGGAGTGGGGATAATATCTCTTATTGTCTATGCAGTCATCTGTCTTTCTGTGTCGCTGTCTCTGTGCGGGTGTTTTATTTATCGAGTGTTAAACTGTAAAATTTTCAAAATGGCTCATGTGTACAGTAATGCTGAGTTAATGGACATGGTTCTTATTTATGGCGAAGTTGGACAAAATTCATTGGCAGCTTCGCGCTTGTATGTGGAACGATTTCCCAATCGACAGTTAGATTTTGTGAGTGGTTGTTGCAGCAAAATGCTGAAAATCCCCAATTTACTTAATAATTTGCGTTTACCAGATCAGCAACCAGTAGGAACATTCGGTTTAGTGCGGCAAAATTGGATAAGGCGTGCCCAAAATTGTGTACAAGTCCAGGAATATTATTTCGAACAGCTTTTGTAAGAAGTTATGTGCAACTTTTATAAATTTCATGTTTCTAATACCTAGTAATCAAGTAGCGCAATTCTTCAAAATTAGTGTAACAAAATTTTATTCATTTTAAAGACACGTCACTTTGGTCACATCTATCTATCTTTAAGTTTATTTTCAAGTAAAAACGCTGCAAATCTTTTTTGCGCCGGGTGCGCCGGTTTTTTCGTTCTAGCCAGTTTGCATTGTCAGTCCCAAGGTCACTCCATTACAGTGGACCAGTATCCAGCGGCGTGCAATAAAAAATTTTTAAATAGTTTTCAGACCCCGCCAAAGACATTTTTTTTGCACTACCACATTTCTACATGTATGTTGAACATCCCCAAATTTTATTATGGATAAGTTCTGAATAACCGTGTGTTTGGTTAGTTCTCTATTCCAAAATCCTAAACACACTCTAACTAGCAAGAATTTCAAATAATATAGTAGTTATCATATTAATAGTAATAGTTGGTATTTCTTTACTTTATGATCTATTCTAGTTTATTAGTTTTTCTCCCAATCCTTGTATATTTGGTATGACGAATCAATTTGGACGTTCCTAAGAAGAGAAGATACTCGAAAACTCGATGATACATAAATCGTTGTATTTCAGTTTTACATAATAGGAAACCGGTGTGTCACGTCACTTTTACGGGTTGCATAATTATATGATATCGAAACTAATGAAGTCAATTTTCATATTATCATGTATTTTCATTTATTATGGAATAAGTATAGAAAACATGTTTTGATAACTGTACTATAATCTATAACTGCAGGTGTTCCTGTTAAGACTTCTTCCCAGATAAAAATTCCGTGCCGAAATGTATTCTTATTAAATTCGTGGGTATTTCAAAAGTTACGAGTTACTCCGTTCGGGTTTTTTTTCGATAAGATTTCCAGTTTCCAGCTAAAGTTCACGGCAAAGCCTCTACCGGTCCTTAGGGAACCAGAGGAATATATTGGAGCGAAAGATGGATTCTCATTTTAGGAGAGAGTTCATCTAGGTGTAAGGATGTATTTTTAATGATTTTTTTACTTCTATCAATGCCGGCGGGCGTTCTGCTGCTATACGGGCATCCAGAAAATGTGTCTTCTACATCGTAACAGAAAATTACAGTTATTAAACTATTTTACCTTGAATATTCATATTTGATTCTTTATTCCTAGGATTTTGTATGAATTATAAATAATATTCCTTGATAATGAACACCACGGATATTTTAATTAAGCTGTAATTATATTTAGTGATAAAATTCCTTAGCAGTACCTCTTATTATATTTTAATATTCGAAATATTACTAATAGTAATCGTTATTTGTTTTTTTTTTTTTTGTATGAAATGTCTCCTACCTTCAATCATAGGATATTATAGTCGTGAAATTGGCCCCTCTATTTAAAAAACTCGCTATAAATTGCTTACTTTTGAGAAAAGCTATTAATTAAATTATTTACCTACATTTTCTTTACTTTATCGTCTTACTCTGAGAGTGATGCAATCATTATTCTGCCGTCTGCCAGGAATTTAAATCATCCTTAATAGTTGCACTCAATGCCGCAAGGAGCAAGCTGGGATATTTCAAGGCAGCCTTTGTGATGGAAGATGTTGATGTCAGATTATGAAAAATGAATGGAAAACGTTGTATGGGTACTCTTAAAATATACACAGACGGATAATAGTAAATCAGCAAGAGCTGAAATGGAGCAAAGAAAGTATATATGACAAGGGAGAAGAGAAATCTTTGTAGTAGGTATTAAATATTTATTTGGGTACGAAACGAGAGGTGAAAATATAGTTATTTAGGTAAAGGTTCGATCACATAAGCAGTTCATCGTATTTCTGCCGTTGTTATTAAATATTAAGGTAAACATTAAATATTGAAGCCCGGTAAAGTTATCTAAAATTATGTTTTTACAGCTATTTTTACTCTTTACTTTCATGATATTTTAAAGAGGTGAGGCATTTCAATATTTAAAAAGTCCCTAGGGGCTTTTTCAAAGCATTATCGGCTAAATCACGCCATCCACGAAAATTCTTGTCTGTTCCATGCAAATCGGTTTATTATCTAGGAGCATTTGGGAAACATATTCGTATCGTATTTATTAGATAATAATTGCGAAGAGTGATATCGCAATAATATAAAATAAATTGATGTCACAAAACAACAACTCCCATCGATTTAATATTTTTGTCCACTTTGACAGATGATTGTGACAATTTTGACAATTATGTCAAAATATGATGGCGCCACTGACCGAGCTTTCCAAGGTAAACAGCTACAGATACCTGTACGCAACCTGTACCTGTGCTGTGTGTGTCGACACAGTATACGACAACCAATTGGACAGCTAAGTGCACTGTGATCTAGGAGCTTAATACGAGTATACTACAAGACAGACAACCAAATGTCGATATAATTTATAAAACGTTGGTAATCTTTAAAAAATAAATTAAATTGTTATACTGTTTTATAAATCCTTTGTACATATTTAACTGCTTTTGGATACAAAAAAACTAAATGATCCATACAGCCTGTCATCACGCAATTGTTTTGTCATATAATTAATAATATTATGTTGTCTAATGAATAATATTTTTTATACTTTATTTTATCGGAAAATGATAAATAAGTCTAAAATACAGGTGTTATCTTAAGAGATCTGACATGTTAACTCATAATTCTGATTTGTCTATATTTTATCCAGTCTTGAAATACCTGTTCACGTCCATCTATTGGCATTGGATGACATTCGAGCACCGCTAGTTTGACATCATTTTAAATATTATAGAGGAAAGTAGTCTTTTGGGTACCCATAATTCTACAAATTGTCACTATGTTAAAGGCAATTGCTTTTGGGCGTATTTGGTTACATATTAATAATATGATATGATAAATAGTTGTGTTTACGCCCGATAGGTGAACTGTCAAATTCTTTTGCACAGCGGAGTATCAGAGATTTTAATGGGTGATATTTTGTGGTGTTTTTGATATTTATTCTCATTTTAAAAGTTTGGATAGATTGCTCGGTAAGCATAGGATATAATAGTTGTATGTTTATAATGAAAAGTTATTTTCACCCACAGTTTTGACAAAAAAAGTAATTTAAGTTAAAACTAGATTTGCTCCCAATTTTAAATACTAAAATCCACCCAATTTCAGATATCCGGAATTATGCAAATAGGTATCCGAAATTAGGAAATCTAAATTATTTTACTTATTTTATCACATCTAAAAATATAAATTTTATTACATTGAGAAAGATGCTCAAAGTGCGTGGCAGAAGCAAACAGTGGAATCCCGTTAACATGAAACGGGCAATAGATGCTGCGAGAAAAAAGGAAATAATTTCAGATACCCTATCCGAAATTAGAATATCATTTTAAACTGGCGAATTCGCCATTTTTTAGTTTATATTTTTATTTTCCATATCCACTTAAATTTTCTTACTCAATCCAAACATTATGTGAAGATATATTACAATAAATAAGATCATACTAAAATTTTGTTAAATTATGTTTAATTACTACTACATGACTGATTTAGAAAACTTATCCGAAGTTAGGCTACTTTCCTCTATTCTATGTAAATCTAAAAAGAAAGAAGTTCAATGAACTAACATCAAATCTCCTGATTTTGTATAAAATAGAAGGTATTTGAGACAATACAGCGTATGCTGTAATTTTAATATTAATAGAAATTTGAAAAAATCATAGAAGCTTTTTCATTATCCTCAAAATGTCTTATATTACGTAAATGCATTTTCCTTGTTCATCTCTTATAGTTGTCAAGTACAGGGTGATTAAAATGGTATGTTTTCGAGGATCACCGACTAATAGAGTAAATTTGATGAACGAGTCCTGTCCAATTTTTGGCAAAATCGACTGATGGCCTTTTCTGGTGTTCCTTTCAGGATACCTCAAAATGTTGGAACATTTTACAGGCACTTTTAGACATACATTCGATGATATAAAAATAAATTTCATTTCATTTTTCGTTTTCTTGTGTTGATCACAACTTGTGTTTTTTTTTTAAATGAAACATCAAGTATTTTATTTCTAAAATGAATATATATATATAGTTTATATATTATTTCTCTAACAATTTCTGGACAATATGAAAAGTTTTCTATATTGCTACGATATAGTAGCATTGGTTATCTTAAAAGGCAGGGAAAGCAAAAGAAAATCACGTTTTACACTGTTAGACAAGTCAGTTTATAATGGGTGGCCCATATAATGTAGTGACACATTTTGAAGTCTAATAACTTTGCCTCTGAAAAACCTATAAGGACGGTTTTGGTGTTGTTCGATAGAAAACTCAAAAAATAACCATGTAAAGTTACATTCTGTATACTACTACTTTTTTAAAGCGTAACCATAGAGATTTATAATTGTTATAATTGTCAAATAGACAGTAACGTACTGCCGGTTTCGAAAAATGAATCGTCGCGCTTTTCGTGAAGAGAAATATAGAGAAATATTATTATATATAATAAAAGAATATTCAAGAAGAGAAGGTCATCTTTTAGACACAATTTTTAAAAATTAGGCTAGTTATTATTATTATTATGTTAGTTTCCCTTGTTATTAAATTTCTTGAATTCAATATTTTGATTAAAATCGTTTCATACTTTAGTACACCTTGTATTTTTTTGCAACGAAAAAAAACTTTTTGCGTTTTTCTATCGAACAACACCAAAAACTTACATATAGGTTTTTCAGAGGCAAAGTTATTAGACTTCAAAATGTGTCACTACATTATGGGCAACCTTTTATAAATAAAAAATAGATCGATATTCAAATGAAGATACATACAATTTAATCAAGTTTTAATCTAAGAAATGAAAATGTAAATTTAACAAAGGATCTCTATTTCCAATTCTGAGTATTTACAATTTGACTGTAGTAATATTAACATAATATTTAAACACAAACTTATTGGGTTTTAAGGTTTCCATAGAAGCCACAATCATATTTCCCAGAAATTGTTCGAAAAATAATATATAAACTATGTAAATTTGGATTGCATTGATTGCATGTATGATTTCTTTCCATTACATACAGGGTGTTTGTTTCATTTAAAAAACACAAGTTGTGGTCAAAACAAGAAAACGAAAAATTAAAACAAATTTATTTTCATTCCATCGAATGTACGTATGTCTAAGAAGTGTCTGTAAAATATTTAGACCATTTTGAGATATCTTGAAAGGGAAACAGGAAAAGGGCATCAGTCGGATTTGCCAAAAATCGAGAAACGCCCTGTAGCTCAAAAACGGTAAGAGATGGAGAGACGTGGTTTGCGCCATTGTTATTTATTTATTTATTTATTTATTTATTTATTTATTATAGTATATTTATAGTATACTTAATGGTTCTCTTACCCCAGTCGTGCTATATTTTTTTACGTAAGCAAAAAATATTTCAAAGGTTTAAATTATGAACTTTCCTAATTTCACTAATTTGACAGGTAATTTTCATTTCTGTTTATTGTTGCAATTCAGTGCCTTATTACACTCCAACTTCCCACGTGTCTCTATTCGCCTACCAATGTCTTTTCATGTCAGTTCCAATAAAAGATGGCAGTTCCGAAAATCCCAATAAACTCCGCCGGAAATGCAATTTTATCGCAGACTAGCCAGTTTAATTACCGCTACGGCAAAAAGATATTAATTACGTTCCAGAGAGTCCAATACGTGGAAGAAACGAGAACGAAGGACTTTTATTTGTCTCCTGGCCGGGTAATCCCATCAAGCAGAACCATTAACGAGGGACAATCGCAGATTGTTGCTGCTTGCCTTAATTGTCAGATAAGGCAGGAGTAGTTGATGATGGCATTTAGGTATCAGATATTGCAATAAATGGAAGACTTATCGAGAAACCAGAAACATTTAAAGTACAGCGTCCCGAACTAGAAACTGCCCGAACTAGGTAAAAACTGGTAAATGCTTTCCGGTATAAATTTACTAGAAAAAACAATAGCGCAAAACTAGTCTTCTATCGCCATTCAATTCAGAGATACCGAGGATTTCACAAAAATGTGCATTTTAAACTAACCTCTGCAACTTAATATATAAGTCAAATTCAGTAAGTCATATAAGTCAGGATTTATTCCTGATCAATAAATAATAATAATAATAATAATAATAATCGTCTTTATTGTTACACCAATCGAATATAATAACATTACATAAATACATATAATACAATACAATATTGGTGCATAATTACCTTGCAGCATGCGAAGTTTAGCTCTAGGCTATTCTTACACTTAACATACTACAGGTGTCATTCTAATCCTGTAAAAAGGAAAAAAAGTTCCCATAGACTAAGACACACCAGAGGTTATTAATATAATTGAACATAAAGAAGTATCTACACAAAGAGACATAATTAATAAAAACCAATAAAAAATGCACAACCACAATCAGGTCCTGTATTATTGAAATGAAAATATGTGTTTTCTTGATTGAAATTTAAAAGCTTGAACCATGAGATTCTTCATAGAAAATGGTACATTATTATAAGATTTTACTGCATTATAAGAAAAACATTTTGAAAAACAGCAGTGGCATGAGGAGGAAGAGTAAGCATATCAGTATGTCGAAGATTCACAGTATGATCTTGAGCCCTTTTAGTCAATTTAGAATTAAGTGAGGAATCGATATTAACTGTTAGTAGCTTATGAACAAATGTATTTAAATGTAGCAATCTTCTATTTTCCATATTTAACCACCCAAGTTCATGTAATTTATGTGACACATGATCATACTTACGCAGTCCAAGAATACAGAAATTTTGAACTCTTTGGATCCTTTTTTGTAAATTAAGTTAAGACAAGGGCCATAAATAAAGTCACAATAGTTGAATACAGACTGAACCAAAGATTCACACAACATTTTTATAAGTTTACCGTTTAACGCGAATCTATTTGAATATAAAAGTTTCATAGAGGAGTAGGACTTTTTTAACAAGCCGTCTACGTGACTCTTAAATCTAAAATCATCATCTATTATCAAACCCAAATTTCTAGAAGAGGATACAATGGGTAAAGGATTATTATTAAGATTTATTTTGATAGAGTCCTTTATATTACTAATTTTAGCCTTGGGCCCAAATACCATAATACAAGATTTCTTGGGATAAATTTTTAGGTTGTGTTTTTGACATTTATTGAATAGAACATCCAAATCACTGTTAATGTTGTTTTGTGCTAAAATTACATCCTCAGGTAAAAAAACTATAATAAATTTGCGAATCATCTGCAAATGCTTGAATTTTTGAGTAAATGGAAAAACCTTTTGTCAGATATATATACTAGAACTTGAGATTTTTATATGGAATATATTTTATCTTATTACACCATTCAATGATTGCAATTTAAATATGCTTTGCGATAATATATGTTATATATTTTTGTCATATTTTGTCAAATTGTTTGCTCATTGTTTTTTCTCGAATATTGATACCAGAAAGCTCGTATCCGTTTTGCTTCCCTAGCACAGTGTCCCAGATAACTTTAAAACCCATTAAATTTAGTTCATCCTGTACTAAAGAAATAATAATAAATAGTGAGGGAATCGTAAACGATGAACTAACAGAAAAGACAGCAGAGACAGGAAAGTTATTTATGGAACTAGGGCATAGGAATTACTGGGTCTTAAAACCCGGACAGAGTCATGAGAAGGCACTGATGGAAGGTCCTTCGCAAAAAGAACTGCAGAGATGCTGGGCATGAGTAAACCTCGGCTCAGGAGTATAACAGGGCTCATAACACGTCACTGCCATTTCAAGAAACATCTCTATAATTTCAGACTGTCAGAAAGTCCGGCATGCTTGATCTGTGATGATGCAGATGAGACTGTATTGTACATTCTGAATCAACGTGAGGGCTATGCTCGTTTGACCTTAACGCTCCTGCGTAAACCATTCTTGGAACCTTGTGAATTAAGGAAAATTTCAGCGAGTAGACTTTTGGACTTTTTGCAAAAAACAAAGATGCTCGCTGAATAGCAAATCGGTAAGATAACTTAGCTCTGGTAGCAGTGCCTTGGACCTATCCTTAGAGAAATCGACCCGCAGGAAAAAGAAGAAGAAGAAATGCAGCCGCTCAAAGTTACTACACTAATATTTACCCACTCTCCGGCATTATAATATTTATAATAACGTGCATTGCCAAGGATATGTGAACAACAGTTAGACTGAAATAGTTAATTCTTACAAAGATGGACATTAAGTTCGGACAGAACGATAAAGGATAAAACGAACATTCATAAAATCATTGATATAGAGGTTGATAGGTGTATAGGAAAGGAAGGAAATGTCAAAAGTAGTGCTAACAGACTGTTATAAAAGTAATTTTTTAAGTAAGATTTTCTATTTGTTACTTTGTTACTAGGTTACTGTCTTAATTTCACATATTGGTCTTCTAGCACAATCTGTTGACCATATCTTTCATACCATTAAAGATAAACCCCTCAATCTTATCAGTAGATCCATAAGTCAACAACGTACTATCCAAAGCTAATTTTAAATTAGTATACAGGGTGAGTCAATCATCAGTAAATTCTTTTTAAGAGAATAGGGAAAATGAATATAATACGAATATGCATTTTTAAAGGCATATTTACGCTGTAAAATTTTAAACTATTATTTTTAAACCCCTTATTTAGACTGTCGATGACCGCTGACGGCCTCCATTCATACACAGCTGGTCGAACTCGGTACCAGACCTAGGCCCAACGTTGCCAAATTTAAATATATTCGCAGAATATCGCCAGTAAAATCATAATTAGAATTTTACTGTATTTAGGTGTCATAATACAAACGGTTTTATTGACTAATTTAGATTGCACAATTTATACTTTTAAATTTACATTATTCATTCACTTCCTATAAACCGCTGTATTTACACTACTTACACCAATTTCGATACTATCACAATAAGCACTACATTATTTACACTGAATATCAATATGTTAAATACCTAAGTCCGAAGTTATAGCAAATGTACAAGTTACCCGAAGTTACAGCAAAAAAATTGCACTGTTTAACAGTTTTAAAAATATAATTTCATACTGACGTTAAGCATACATAATACTAAAACGAATCAAAGAATTAAACCCTTTACATTTCGTTACAGAAATATTGCAAATAAAAAAACTACAGTCAATCGGTAATTATTAAGAGTGTCTGAAAAATGTGTCTTATGTGAACATGGTACACTTATGTATTAGGTAACATGAAAAAAAAACAAAAAAACAAAAAATCAAAAGGAAGAACGATCCTACGAGTTACGTGGGGATTCTTGCAGACTTGTTGGAAAAGAAGCACTACCGTTTCTTGAGATTTTGGATTTTCTACTCTTGTTAATTAATTTCAACACAGAATAAAATGTAACTCTTACTAGGTGTGGTTTATTTATTTAACTGGTATAACACTCAGCCCAAATGAGCTTGTCTAAATAAGTACGTCTTCGACGATAGGTTTTTTTAGAATAAAACTAAACTTAGCTCATATGGTTTATATAGTAAGGACTATAAACATAGTAGGCATTACTATAGAGCTAATTCTCGGTACAGAAATATCAGCAATGATATATGTTACATTAACAATAAAAACATATTATTTCTGGTATGATACAAAAGGGTAATAGATAATTTACGGTATAAATGGTTACAACACACAAGATAACGCGCGAGAAATAACCATATCATCAGTATCATCACTTTCCGCTCTTTATAAGTAAGGTAGGTCACGTAAGAAAGGTCTGGCATGGCCCTTATGGATGTCCATTATATCTTACGGGCGAACATAACCTATCCTACTGTCAGAACATTTACTGCATTCCAAGCTGATTTTTACTGCGTTTTCTATGTGACTCACCTGTATACACTATACAGGGTTATTCAGAACTTATCTCTAAAACTTTGAGGATATGTGCATCCTTAAATAAGAAATCGATATCACCAAAAAAATTTATAATAAAAGTCTTAGGACTTCCCATAAACAATGTTTAAAGTTATACCATTATAAAGGACTACGTAGATGGGCAACTGTACTTCAACGACATTTGATATACCACATTCCTAAGAATGTGGTAAAAAAAGTAAACACGTTTTTGTACCTTGAACGCCTGGTTAAGACCGAGACAATAGAGTTGGAGTGGGGATAATATCTCTATTGTCTATTCAGTCATCATTCTAACTGTGTCCTTTCTCAGTGCCGGTGTTTTATTTATCGTAGGAGTGTTAAACTGTAAAATTTTCAAAATGGCTCATGTGTACAGTAATGCTGAGTTAATGGACTGTTACCAGTGGATTATCAATTATGAGTTAGTGGGTTTTGTGAGTGGTTGTTGCAGCAAAATGCTGAAAATCCCCAATTTACTTAATAATTTGCGTTTACAAGATCAGCAACCAGGAGGAACATTCGGTTTAGTGCGGCAAAATTGGATAAGGCGTACCCAAAAGTGTGTACAAGTCGAGGAATATTAATTTGAACAGCTTTTGTAACAAGGTATGTTCAAATTTTTTATAAATTTCATGTTTCTAATACCTAGTAATCAAGTAGCGCAATTCTTCAAAATTAGTGTAACAAAATTTTATTCATTTTAAAGACACGTCACTTTGGTCACATCTATCTATCTTTAAGTTTATGTCGGTATACTCTCAGAACTTCCGAAGTTTTTTTCGTGCTAGCCAGTTTGCATTGTCAGTCCCAAGGTCACTCCATAGTTTTCAGAAGCCGCCAAAAAATTTTTTTTGCGTTATCACATTTTTACATGTATGTTGAACATCCCCAAATTTTATTATGGATAAGTTCTGAATAACACTGTATACTATAATAAATTGCACCCGAATATAAAGAATGTTCGATTCATAAAAACAGAAGTTGTTACTTTTTACTAATTTACGATGCTCCTTTGTCAGATCTGGTCAAAAATCCAGTCGTTTTAAGAGAAATTCTTAAACGTTTTTAAAGTATAATATTTTCCAAATATTCCATGAATAAATCAAGAGAAAAGTCAGATGGGGAATCTGATTAGTCGGCAGTATAGTATGTTTTGTAAATCTTTTATGTTAAATTCTTTTTTTTAAAGCGGTCAAAGACAGATAAAAAATCTTTATTTAATTATAGGGTGTGGAAATGGCCGTTCTGCTTACACCTCCAGTTCTCCAGATTAAACACTGCCGGTTTATATCCCTCATTTGCAACGCGGAGCTTGAGAGACTTCAGAGCAAGCTATTAGGCAACTTAATGGTCCATATGTTGTAGAAACACATTGCTGATTATGACTATCAAGCGGTAATAGAGTGTGAATAGAAGATGAATTTTATGTGGGATTAGATAAGAGGGTCTCATTGGGAGTTTCTTACAACATGTAAGACACTCTTAAGTACTTTTATATCTTTTTGCATAGACTTCGAACAACATGAGGGTACAGCAATGAACAATTTTTTGTCACCGTTCATTGCCAATCTCTTCAAGAACAGATTCGAAACGGAGGCAAAAGAAGAAAGAATTCGAGTATTTCCTTGGGTTTCGTTTAGATATGTGGATGATATCATTGCAGTGTTTGATACAAAAGTCACTGATATTGACAACTTTGCTTTTAAATTGAATAGTAGTTTCGCGTCAGTTAAATTTACATATGAAATTGAAAACTCTGGACAATTACCATTCTTAGATGTATTAATAATTAGAAATAGTGAAAATAAGTTAGAATTTGACATGTTATACAGAAAAGATACAATACTTTAAGATATATCCCTAAGGTCTCTCGGCATTGTACTCAACACAAAATGGCGAGTTTCAATTTTTTAATTCATCGTCTATTAAGCTTCCCCCTAAATAAGGAGAGGTTTGAAAAAGAAAAGGCATTGATTAGGGATAAAGCTGCGAGTAATGGATATTTTGTAAGTTTAATTGATAAAATGATAAGGAAACGTAACGACTTTTCAAAATGAAAGAGAAAATCCAAAATTCATAACTATTCCATACGATCCTCATTCCACCTATGGCTTTGGTAAGGTTTTTAAAGATATAGGTATGTCAGTGGTTCATTCTTTGGGAAATAAACTACAACAACGTTTAGGCAATCCAAAAGACAAAATAGAAACTAAGGAAAAATCGGGGATTTACGAAATTTGCTGTAAAGATTATCTTTGTACTGATTACTACAACACGCCTATGTCTTATTTTTAAAAACATTTCAGTTTCTTCATAATATATCCTTTATTTTACTACTCTACATAATTATATTATGTCACCCCTTTTCACACACATGCCGTAGACATTCAGCTAATGCTAATACTTGGGTTGGAATTATTTCAGAGGTATTATTGTGTTGTTATAAAAGTCGACTTAAAAACTATACACTTTTAAGTAAAATATGTATACCTAAAAAGTTTCCATCTTCAGTGAGTCCAAGTGTGACAAAATATAAAAATCAAATTATTTACTGCCTCTGCGATTTCAGAAAATAATATATAAAATAACAAATGACATAGATAAGCCACAAATGATAAGACTATTGTCAATCTGTTTTTTATTAATTTTTATGTTTATCTAGATGAAAAAACTTCGTTTACAAAATGTTTCGCTTCACTACAACAAAATCACTTTTTCCTAAGTTTCGATCAATATCAATAACTTGACAACATTGGAGATGATTAAAACTAGTTTAAAAAATGCATTTTCATTTCTTAGATTACAACATTTTATTAAATTGTATTTGTCTTCATTTGAGCAACGAACCATTTTTGATTTGTGCTAACAAGCTTCTAATAATGTTAAACGTCAAACTTGTTTATTTCAAAACTTTCAGTCAGAAAACTTAAATATTGTTGGTACGAATATTTTAAATATTTCATATTTTCCGCAAATCTACACAAAAAAATAATAAGTACAGTATATATTTTTGGAATGCATTTTTAGCCCTCTTTCCGTTTTTGAAATAAAATACAGGGTGTTTGTTGCATATAAAAAAAACATAAGTTATGGTCATATCAAGGAAACTGAAAATATTATCACATGTATTTTTATGCCATCGAATGTATGTCTAAAAACGGCCTGTACGTGTAGAATGTTCAAACCGTTTTAAGATATCTTGAAAGGGAAACGAGAAAAGGGCACCAGTCGGTTTAGCCAAAAATCGAGAAACGCTCTGTAGCTCGAAAACCGTAACAGATAGAGAGATGTGGTTTGCTACATTGTTATTTTATCGAAAAAAGAGCTCTGGACTCGTGTATCAGATTTATTCTATCTATGACAGATTCGCAGTAACCCTCTAAAACAGATCAATTTGAACCACCCTGTACATGGACCCCCTCCATTAAAGACAGGAACAATATGCAACTTTTATTTATACAACCACATCCACACTTCTTCTATATTATAATAAGGAGTTGTAGGTGTAGATACAAAATTTGATGCCGGTATATGTTTTAAAATAACATTATACAGGGTCCTGCACCACAGCTCCCTTCTTTTGTAGCTCATGAACTGGTGCCTTTATAAATTTCGTTCAAATTTGCCTGCAAACTATTCGTAGAGAGGCACATTTTGAAAATATTTTCAAATATACAGGATGCTCTAAGAACATGTACCATACTAAAGTTATATTCTTTTAAATGGAACACACTATATATTTTTGCATTTTTGGATTCTGCACGCAAATTTGGTGTCAGTTTATGTTATATTCCCTATAGCAAAACTTAGCCGTTTCGAAGATATTCGACATTTTATAGAAAAAATTACATTTGTTACAACTATTTCAAAGTTACATATCTTACACAATTGAACAGCGTTTATTTTAATTTTTATATGTCAGATAGTTTATGCATTGGCCTTTCTGAAAATAGCTAACAGAAGTCTGTAATACATACAGAGTGTTTAATATTTACTGAGCAACACGTCAATTTTGAAACGTGCAAAACTAATTTTTTTCAAATAGCACACCCAGTATATTATTCTACAGTTGAAAGTACCATTCAATTCTGAATTGAATGATATGGCATTGTCTTATACCTATCTCTTAAGGTGCTCAAGATATAATCAATTTTATAATAAAGTGCTCGAAAATTTAAGTTACCCCGTTTCTAAGTGGCTTCGAATCAAATAAAACAACTAGAAACATTTCAAATTTATTGTCAGTTGCTTTGAGTCTTATTATGGCTATGATTAAGCACAAAATGTAAAAAATTACATCGATGTTAAATAATTGTTTACAGATTTAATTGTTACGTAACCCTATAAGAAGAAGTCTAATTTTGTACATCAAATTATGCTTTAAGAAATTGGGTCACCTGGTAAAGACAACAAAACAACTTGTCAAATTTGTTTGCTGTCAAACTTGGTGTCGACAATTTAAGTTAATTTTATATTTATACTTATTTCAATTCAATATTCAATATTTCAATATTTCAAATATTTATACTTATTTCAATAATTTTGTTGTTAGTTTAGTTGTTATAATTAGTTAAGTAGGTACTTAGTTTAGTTAGTTGTTTCAATTTATTTTTATAATGAAGTATAGTAAAGAAGAGCTAGCTGACATGATTTCTATATTATTTGAGTCTGAACGAAACAACTTCTCTTAGCGAATAGAATTTAACCGTCAAAGTTTTTGAAAATTTATTATAAGATTGTAGACTGTGAATAATTATTTAATATTGATGTTTTTGATGATTGTTGATAATTTTTTAGATTTTGTGTTTAATCATAGCCATAATTATAGTCAAAGCAACTGACAATAAATTTAAAATGTTTCTAGTTGTTTTATTTTATTCGAAGACCACTTAGAAACGGGGTAACTTAAATTTTCGAGCACTTTATTATAAAATTGATTATATCTTGAGCACCTTAAGAGATAGGTATAGGACAATGCTATATCATTCAATTCAGAATTGAATGGTACTATCAACTGTAGAATAATATACTGGGTGTGCTATTTGAAAAAAATTAGTTTTGCACGTTTCAAAATTGACGTGTTGCTCAGTAAATATTAAACACTCTGTATGTATTACAGACTTCTGTGAGCTATTTTCAGAAAGACCCATGCCTAAACTATCTGACATATAAAAATTAAAATAAACGCTGTTCAATTGTATAAGATATGTAACTTTGAAATAGTTCTAACAACTGTAATTTTTTCTATAAAATGTCGAATATCTTCGAAACGGCTAAGTTTTGCTATAGGGAATATAACACAAACTGACACCAAATTTGCATGCAGAATCCAAAAATGCAAAAATATATAGTGTGTTCCATTTAAAAAAATATAACTTTAGTATGGTACATGTTTTTAGAGCATCCTGTATATTTTAAAATATTTTCAAAATGTGCTTCTCCACGAATAGTTTGCAGTCAAATTTGAACGAAATTTATAAAGACACCAGTTCATGAGCTACGAAAGAAGGGAGCTCTGGTGCAGGACCCTGTATAGCTTGATTGATGTTGTTGATTGATTCTCCTTAAACTTCTATATCTATGTAGGTAATCAACTAATCTAAAATCATTAGGTCGACATGAATGTATTTTCTAGCAGGTAATTCATAATCAATACCTCGAAAATAATGATTGATATAATTTTTATAAATATTGAGTATCAACAAACCAGCTATTAAAATAAAAGAAAAACACTATTTCATGCTATTTGTAATCAGTTTTATCAGATAAACTGTGATGTATCTATTGAAAACAAACTTGGACACAATCGTGTTTTAGTCTGGTGATACTTTAACGAAAAACTGAAAAATAGAAAACCGATTTTAATGACAACATTTCATGTTTGTAGCTAATATATCACGTATTAGTACTTATTTGGTTTCGACATGACGCGACGGAGACGTGATGAAGAAAATACAATTTGAGGTTTTCGAGGAGTTGTAAGGATAGACAGTGGCATAGATAGGGAGGGGCAAAGGCATCACTCAGCGAAAAATTTTTTATTTAATGTATAATGTTATAAAAGGGGCGTATGTAGGGGGTATAAAAATATCAAAAATATTTAATTTCATAATTTTTTTAAAATACTTAAATTATTCCCACATAATATGACGAAGTTATCAGACAGGAATTAAAACTTTGATAAAAGGTATACCGAAAATTGGAAACATTTGAAAGTGATTTATATACCTAAGACGTTCCGGAAAGCTATAGATCACTAACATTGTGTGTTTACAATTATTTTATTGCTTTATTGTTTTGTTGCTATAAAATAATAATACTAATAATACTAATAATAACAATAATAATATTAATAATAATAATAATTTACTACTTTTTACGACACTGGTACGAGATAGACCAAACACCAGTGCTGCCATACGCTCCGGGGGATATTGAGTCCGTTGTGGAGAATGAGAAGTGCCGAATTTATTGGAACTACTCATTTCCCACTCTCAGGCAGATTCGAGCCAATAAGCTAGACCTCTTCGACCACCAGCTCAAGACAATGTTTGTCATCGAGGTGTCTGTTCGTGCCGAGACAAACATTATCTTGAAAGAGGAGGAGAAACAGACAAAATATCGAGACATTCTCTTCGAACTCCGTAGACTTCATCTAGAACATACTGTGAAGCTTGTGGTACTGATAATAGGAGCCCTCGGTGGAGCAAGAGAACCACTACTTTCGGAACTGAAGATCATACCGGCATGCCAAAATTCGGCAGATCTTCTAGCCGGAAGAATGCAGAAGGCGGTTATTCCGCTTTCTCCACACGACTTCCGGACTCAGTAGCTATTCACCCCACGAACGTGAGGTGAATAAATATTTCATATTTAAAAATATGAAAAATGGTTGGCAATACATCGCATCGTTCCTGAAATATCCTGAAAAAACTGAAAACTTGGGTTTTCTTATTTCTTCCATATTTTTTTATTACTAAAACAAATGCAAATGTGTGTTTACATAAATTGATACGCTGAATTTATTGGAGGTTTCAACAATTTTCCAGGCCTACTAGATCTCCATGTTTTCGTAGGAAACTTTCGGTTTTCTTATAGCTGCCTTATTGGATTTTTACACCATTGGATAGAGAATAAAATTAAGAGTTCAACGATGTATTACACTTGGGTCATTCGACTTTAAGTGGCATTAAATCCTTAGTTTCATAATTTATAATTATAATTTCATAATTTTCTGCTTGGCTTTAAACTGAAGCGTAAAAATGTGCATTTGCTATTTCATGGCATGAAAATACGCAACTTTTTTGTAATTTAAGCAACCCTATATCTTTTCTGGTTCATGGTATCCCAGTGGTGTACACCTTGAAAGTGACCACCATGTAGATTTTTGTGTAATACTTTAAGCATTATCCTGTCTAACTTTTATCTGAAAAATTTCACTATAAACATTACGGACAAAATGGGAAGAGAAGATCTCCGAGGTTTACCTGTATATATACAACTGTATGCTTTAAAATGAAATCCTAAAAACCGTTTGGTTGTATTGAATTAATTTCAGCGCAAAGAATTTTCTCGGTAAATGTAGGTCAAAGGTTCGAGCTGACTCTTTACGTGTTTTAAGATTATTACTCACCGGTTTGACTGAAGCCCGAATAAGCCTTTGAAAGGAAGGAATTAGAAGCAATTTTAGTTAGGAGCGCTATAAGAGAAGTTCCTGAAATACTTTTCAACGCGTCGGAAAACCCCTTCGATCCTGTTTATGTTAAAACAAACGAAGATCCCCCCTATTTCCGTTGCGTTAGGTACAATAAACATTCTCATGTATCGCAAGTTATATAGTTCTATAGCGGCTTTCGGCGTAATCAAAATATATTTCATTTAAGGATTTACAATTTACTTCGGCTTGTTTATATCGATTTCAAAAACTCTCTTGGTCAAAGGTGGTTATTAAATGGAAAAAGACCGTCTCAGCTTAGCTTTCAAACTTTGTCAAACTACGTGGTGTACTGCACTGAACGAACCTTCCTTAATTTTTTTAATGGCAAGAATAATTCAGATTCTCCGATATTAGCTTAGGCTGAGCTCAGGGTTTAGGGATGGATTCGAAGCTCTATACTTACAAATTACTTTTATACCACCTTTTGAAACCCATGATAATTTTTTACTCAACTGTATATGTATAGAAAATAATAGTACAATAACCAGTAAATGTATGGTGAAGGGAAACAAACAAGTAAAATCAATATTATATTACAATTAAAAAATATAGATAACTATATTATGATAATCACAAATAATAACAACCGATGGATTGTTAGCCTTCAAAATTTCTTTACAATTTGTATCTGCCAAGAATTAATTTGATCTGATTTACAAAAAAAATTCTTCTGGCCTTGGAGAATATATTTCAATTTCTCACCAATAGATATTATCCATAATGATGGTCGGAGTAGACTTTCGGCAACGTACAAACAATGGTACCTTCAGGAAACTGAGAACAAGATGACGTAGCTAGTTAGTTTCTTGTCGATTCTGATACAGCTAATCTAGATTCAAGTGCCTTCTTATCTTATCGTCGTTCTAACGGTGTGAGTTGAATTCCCAGTTTGGTTCTCCTCTTTGAGGAAGCTAAGGTATTTTTTACATGAAATGGGAAGTATTTAGACCAAGATCGCAAATAAAAATGACAATGACAACATTTGTAATCTGTTGAATAAAATTGTTAACTAATGAAGTTAAAATTGACAAAATTTGTTATATTAAAATTACTTGTAATTACAGTATATGAAATTGCAAGAAAATTATCCAAAATATGCCAATTTGGTATGATAATTAATACTTGAAAATGTAAAATATAAATAACTAAACTAAGTGAACCCTCAGTATAAAAAGTATAATAAATGGTTGTCATAAAGAAAATTCAATCACATAAAATAACTTACCTTGTTATCTGTCTATGACGATTTGTGAAATTTCTTCATATGAACATCTGACTAGAGCATATATATGCCAGACAGGGTTGTGTAGCGAGGAGATGACAGTATACAACAGTATACAGTATTTTAAGCAAAACACCCTGTATATGTAGATTGCGATAAAGTTTTTTTTTTACGAATACTCCCATTTGCAAGTCTATATCTAAGAGTAAGGATATGTAAGAAGGAGAAGATTGTGAAACATGCTATAGAGATGAACTCATAGAGAAGGTACACACCACAAACGAGACGATTGAAGAATATGAGAAGGTTGCCCTACATACAGCACAGTATTTGAAATTACCCAATTCAAAATTGTTTACTGTTCCCATAGATGGTCCGGTACACGTTTGTTGGAATCAGTAGTAAAATAACAAACTTGAAGTACTACGAAAAATTACGTTTTTCTCTTAAGATCGAAGGATTTATTGATATCATCATTGACATCACTGATATCCTCATCATCATAACAAGACTACGGTTGCTAAAAAATATTTCCTTCAGTAAATATGAACATTTTCTTTGAACAGTCAAAACCAACATCGGAGAACGATCGGAAGATGCAGGTGCAGATCAGAAAAAGCAGGTGTTGATGCAGATCAGAAAATGCAGGTGTCGCTGCTACGACGTTAATAATTAATCACTAGTTCATTATCTTACAAATTGTTCATAAAGAACATAAAACACACGACAGAAATGTACAACCTCCTTTCTGAAAGCCTCAGGTTTCTGTAGAAAGAGATACACATGAAAAAACTGCAAACACACAACCATTCCCTGGGAGAGGTGCCATTTCTCCCCTGGCGAGATTCGAACCCGCGCCGCGATGTACCATTCTGTTAGTTGCAAGCTACCACCCAGCACCTAACAGACTGAGCTATCACCGCGGTTGTTATTAACGCTGTTATTAAGAAAAACTTTTCTTAAGAAATTAGCAATAAACTGCTTAGACAGACGCTTGTCTCCTATAATAACAAGTGAATAATAATGGCTTCCGCTAAGTAGATCGGTTGCTCCTCAAAACACATCAATGTCACTTTCTGTAGGTGTAGAGAAAAATTGAAAGCTGTACAATAACCAGTTCTCAATAATCGCTGAAAATCCAATAACAGTGGACTATCAAAAAATATTATATCAAAGAATAACTAATATAAGACCATACAAAAATTTTTTTGTTGATGTTGTTTATATAATCTTCTTTCACAGTATGATTGATGAGCTTCAGTTAATTCGAAACGTACCAGTCCCAGAGCGGCTTATACAGCCATCGATGCTGTTACGGCCAAAAGCGATTACAGGTTGCAGACGATTAAGCGTGAAAGCCCAAACGTCGGCGGCCCTGTGTGTCGGTGCCAAGCCACATGCTAGTCGATTTCCCACAAATGTAAACAGTAATACATGCGGCGAACGCTGATTTTTGTTTGCGAGGGAAGAGTTTCGCAATCCGATTATGCTCGATTTGGTGGGTTTAATAGGGGTGTTAAAGCTTTACGAGCGGAAAAGTGTTTTTTTATGGCATCTGCCTTATTTTGGAGATCAACTCTAATCTGTAGTGCAGGCATTCGTCACAGCGTATTGGGTGTCTTGCCACAAATTCTTTTCATCATTATTCACTTTGCTTCCAACTGATTTACGTGCTTAAAATGCAAATACATTACAAAAAACTTGTTTTTTGTCAAATAGCATATTTTATTTTTACATCAAAAGACAACAAATGTATTAGCTCCAACTCTAGTTCACCTATACTTCATACTTTCATTAAAAACCATAAAGATAGTGCCCAATACGCTGTTTCTTATATTAACAGCCAGACATGTTTCACTTCCTTTACACAGATTAAAGGGACTTGAATGCACTATTTTACATCTAGTTGATTAACTTCGTTTTCTTTTTAGTTTCAAAGGAATTAAACGATGACACCACATAACATTCCTATTCTTTTGCAAATGAAGTCATTAGTGCAAATAGTATGTAATAGAAGGCTCAGTACTGACCCCTGAGGAACACATGGTTGATTCGGGGTTTTATAGATTTCATTAACCCCCGGTTTATTTTTCTTTTATTACGATTAACACCAGCTGAGCTATGCCACCCTATTCTCATGTCTTTCAGAAAATCAAAACCCTGTAGACCTTCGTCATTAAATAATAAAATAAATCACTCCTCATTATATATTTGTCCGTGATGCCAACGATTCTTCACTCTAAACCCCCTCCCAAATATCCCAGAGCGGCAAAGTCTGATTATACTTTCGAGTGAAGCAGTCTTAAAAAGTTCCCAAAATAATGAGATAATTACCGCGAACTTTCCCCGCTTCCACGGCGCCATGTTTGATTTAATAGAGCCTTTTTGTAGGCCGAGAAAGACACGAGAACGGCCGGCGGCAACAAACATTCGCCGAAAAGTAAAACGACTCGTCATTAAGTTAAATTTGACTGATTATCGGGGTGGCTGGGGTCGAGAGACGCCTTTTTCGCTGTGCGTCTATCGTACACAAAGCAGCAAATGAGCCGACGCGATGCCTGTAGGGGGCGAGTTCAAGGTTCAGCGTACAACATACAACATATGAATAAGTTAAGGGGGGAGATATGCGTCACATTGAAGCGTATTCAGGATCGATTAGAAAAAATCTGAGACAGGTCCTAGAATCAAAGAAACTGAACAGGAAATGATAGGTAAAATGAAGATAGTACCAATGGAGACAACAATAGAACCAAATGAATAAAGGAATTAGATCATATAAAGAATGAAAATTTATAATAAAGATAAGGGAACCCCAATAACCGAGAAGTAGAAGAAGACCCTGCAAAATTAGTAGGTAATAGACACGTGAACGATTCCTTGAATCTCATGATAAACAGTAGAGAGGAAGTAAATAGATAAATATATACCTGCAAAGATTCTCAGTAGTGTATACTTGATGATATGTTTTATAAAAACAACAATTGTATAAATAGCAAACAACTGTGGTTTTGTATATTGATCCAAATATTAAAAAACAGCAGAATTCTCAAGGGTGTGTTTCAGTAATGTATAATATAATATCAGATATGAGCAGTGGCGGCTCGTCGGGGTGGGCAAGGTGGGCAGAGCCCACCCTAGAATTTCCATGGCGCGAAACTAAAACCTCGTCTAAATTTCAACTTTCAAGCAAAATCTCCATCCCTTGAATAATACCAATACATACAACATTATTCTTCCCCATAAATACAGATATTTAGAAATACATATTTATAGTTAAAAAAATATAATAAAATATAATCCGAAGTACCTATCAGCGAATAGATACTTAGTCCACCGTTTTATTCCAGTGATAGAGATTACAGTTTACAGGGCGGGCGAGCCCGTTGCCGTTGAGCTAAGTCATATTCATATCATACGTTTCTACCAGTTAGAATTACTGGGATCGTAGAGTGTGTATCAATTCAAGCGGGCTAGCTCATAGCTTCTGTATCAAATCGTTTCATACATTCCATATAATTTATACCTAAAGTTAGTCTAATAGTCATTCGAAAAGCACGAACGTAGGACGTAACTAACTTCGTTAATATAATCCCAAGGTGGGCAAGCCCGTATGAATCTGCTCCATTTCCGCCAGCCGTGAAAATAAACTTTGCAATAATAACTTCTTTTTTCTAAAAATATAACACGCAGTGTATTTCTGTCATTAAGAGTAATCTAGAACATTTGCTTTACCACTGATTAATCAAGAAGTGTAAACGTCTTATAAATTTGTTTAATAAAATATTAAAATAAGATGAAAATTTTAGAAGTGGCCATTGGTGTTTTGGGTTAGCAACTTTATCTCGGGCTTGCCCGTCGGACATATTCGTCCTATTCGTGCTTGATCGCATGGCTAGCAGCACAAGATAGTTGGAATATTCCAACTCTCTTAGCAGTACCTGTTACAAAAACAAAACATCAGTGTAGAGGTTAGGTGCGGTACCAGTGTTGTAAATTGAATTTTGCCTTTAAAGCAGTTTTTTCGTGCTATTATTTTTCGTAATAATAACAATATGGCTTCCAGGTCGGGTTTAACAGTGAGTGATGATAATATAAAGGTTGGTCAAAATGACGTGCGGATATTGGTCAGTAATAAAGGCGACATCGTAAATTATCTTTTAAACAAAAAATTCAGTACGTTAAATTTTGACGATAAGTTATTTTTGCGTCATATGGAAAAGAAAAATTTGAACTTGCCCACCTAATCCAGAAGGCCGCGAGCCGCCATTGGATATAAGTATCCATCTTTATAGAGAGACACTGAGATAACACTCAAGACATCAGCCGAAACGCAGCATCAATTTCCTCGCATCTCCTATAATCTTCGGGTGTCCCTACAAAAACCACTAAACTTGGCCACTCTATGCATAGGTAAAAGGAAATGCAAACAGTAGTCGATTGGTATTAAACTGATGCAAAAAAACTAACACAGAGGCCCGATCCTAGATTCGTAGGAATGAATTCCGATGATAAAATTCCAAATTCGAACTAGTTTGGCAGTTCTTTATAATAATAATAATAAAATTGCTAAAACATCAAAGTAGTAGTAGTAATAAAGTAGTAAAGGTAAAGAAGATACAGAAAATAAAGAAACATATAAACAACCAACAATAGAAATTGAATGAATATAAAAACTGAAACTAGTTAATATCATTCCATCCATTATATCGGTGAAAGATCTAAACCAAAAATAACTTTTTGAAAGAAGCACTAGAAGGAATTCTTGGAAATATAACTTTAGATCCTTTTTGGGCCTAAAATTGCCCAACTTTTTCCCATTTTAATCAACTCTGTATCTCTAATAGTTTCTGAGATGCCCATAGAGTTCATCTTAAACTGGACACAGTGTGTATATATATATATTATAGTACCCATACCTAGAATTATTCAATAGGCAGCAAATACGCCTCAGGAATGACTTACGATGGTAAACGCCAAACACCATTCAGTGTTAGAATCAGGGAAACCTGGAAAGTCTCATTAGTCATTAGTTATGGGGACAGTCAAACATAAACCGATGATCATCTTACACATTAACACTAAGCTGACATTCTTCCCATCCTAGGCACACCAGGATTCTTACCAACCCATCCCTACGAACAAGGCTTCATATGCGAGTAGATAATTTAATTAATAATAGTCCGGCCGAATGGGGATTCGAACTCACCTCTGGATTAAACGATCGAGACACTAAGCTCTGCGTCAGCGACTCGACTTTTTACATACAGTTCAATCTCTGAGTCACAAAATCATTTTCAAGTAAAAATTGTCTCCCATAAGTCAAGAATTGGGTTAATAGCGTTCGCTATCGCTCAGTTTCGTATTTAGAATATTCATTCGGTGTCGTTCAAACGCGCCCTTACGAGAAGGTCTCGGTCTGGATTAGGTAAAAGCTGATGGAGTACAGCCACCAAAATAAAACGCCATTACTTCGATTGGCCGCGTCTGGAATCGATGGCCTAATGCACCGTCGTTATGTACAGAGATAAGCGATAGAACACGTGAATAAGTAAGATGAACAAGAGCTTGATTAACGGCGGCACGAAGAAGATAAATTGCCAGCCATCGTTCGGGCAGGAATCGGACGTCTCCTCTAATTGTGATCGATGCATTCCTACTGCCAGATATTTTGAAAATCTCAGACAACGTGAGGGTGGCAGGGATAGACAGAGGTGACCTCGGCGAAGACTTTCACTGTTCATCTAGCGAAAGTAAACGTGTATCACTGAGGGAAGTTTATATTAAGGGCAACTAGAAACTGGGTAACACCAAGTAAATATATGTGTTAAACGAGCTCCAAGTAAACTGCATTGCACCAGCAGCAAATGAGAATTTTAACATTAGTAAGTTTATACATTAAATAATAGATACTGGCTGTAATACGGTAATTTTATGGTCATTAAAAAGTTATCTTCTGTAGGTGCACTTGGCAGGTGCAGAACGATGTATGGGAAAAATTGGGGCTTGAAACCCAAAATTACTCTATGGCTCTACACTAAGGTAGTAACACCGATGTTAACCTACGGGTCAGTGGTATGGTGGACAAAGACCCCTCAGGCCAGCGTGTCGAGGCTCCTTAGTGGCGTACAAAGGCTTGCCTGCCTGTGTCCTGTGTGTCACTGGGGCGCTGAGGACCGCTCCTATAGCTGCATAGGAGGTACTATTGGATCTGCCACCGCTACTTATATACATTCAAGGTGAGGCCCGGTTGGTGATGCACATACTTGTGCGATGCCAGACACCGATCACACTGCGACACGAGATGGAGCATCAGCGGCTTTACGCAGAATTTAAGGCAGATCCTGTTTTAGGAATGCCCACGGACATAACAGTCTCTAAGTATAGCTTCCAAAGAAACGTTGTAATCAAAATACCAGCCAGGGAAGACTGGAACAATGGTCCCCCAATAACAGCTCAAATAGTCTGGTATACAGACGATCCAAGAGAGAACAGGGAGTTGGAGCCGGGATTTATGGGACGAGGCAATAACCAAAATCTCAATAAGTCTAGGCAAATGGGCAACTGTTTTTCAGGCTGAAGTAATAGTCATACAATGCTGCGGTAAGGATGCGATAAGGCGAGGTACGGACAACCGTTCGATTGCCATTTTCTCCGATAGTCAAGCGGCGATACAGGCAATAGGGTCCCCACAGGTTTCGCGAAAACTGGTGTGGGACTGTCTGAATGCCCTGAAAGAGGTAGGGAGCGAGAATAGAGTGAGTAGCTTGGGTACCTAGGCACGAGGGGCACAAAGGTAATGAGGAGGCAGACGCACTATCCAAAGAAGGCGCATCAAAAGACCTCACAGGACCAGAACCCTTTTGCGGCATAGCGAAGACATGCATTAAAACATCCATGGAGGAATGGTGGATCTCTAGAATGGTGGAGGAATCTGCCACAACTGAGACAGGCAAAGCTATTCATTAAAGAACGGACGCCTAAATTCACAGCAGATCTGTTAGGCCAGAATAAAAAGGCCATCAGAATAATAGTAGGTTTCCTAACAGGACACTGTAGGCTAAATAAGCACATGAATCTTATGGGACTGTCAGAAGATGCAACTTGCAGATTCTGTCAAGAAGAATAGGAACGTGTAATGGCTCAGTACACGTACTGTGCCAGTGCGAGGGCCTGACAAGACTGAGATTTCAAATACTTGGGGAAGGAAGACCAAGAGCCAATAGCTACATGGAAGAGCCTCTATCAAGGCTGTGGAGTCTAATGCAAAGGACAAAGCTGGACAGAGTACTCTAAATAGGTTGGGAGTGCCACAATAGATCTTCTAGGTCGCGATGGACCAGGCCAGGGGGGCCGACTCCTACATAAATCTAATCTAATCTAATCTAATTTATCCTCTGTAACAACGACAGATATCATTGTCTTGATTTTTTGTGTGCAACTCGAGTTTGAATACATCCAAAAACGTATTTACTTAGGATTAGTACTTACCGTAGATGTAGGCCTTACTAACCATAAGTGCTTATTTTTTAACCACCAAAAAATTCATCCCGGTAAAGGAAACCTAACTGCTGTAAGAATTTTCACACTTACCATTAATAAAAATATACCAGCAAACCATTTATACGGAGGGAGTTTCGTGTAGCACGTATAATTTAGATTCGAAGGATATAAAGTGAATAAATAGAAATAGAATAAACGAAAATTGTTAATGGTATTGACTGAGAAAATATCTACCTACAAAACGGTACACATCTATCTACAAACATCCTTCATAATTGCATCGGAGTGGATAATGGTTTCGTAAACTTACCTCACTCTCGTCCTGTCCCTCATGTTGTTTTTCTGTGTCCTGCACTACTGCATATTAAATTTAGAGCTCGCAGAGGAATAACGGGCTAGATATCTTTCTCTCTCTCCTCTCTAAAACATCCTGTTAACTTAAGCTGATATCATATTCTAAAAATAATGATGTAGCTCTTATTTGCTCTTGGAAAATATCGGATTCTGCTCCTGTATGCTAAGCAGCCCGTTCCCGTAATTTGACCACCGCCTGCTTCATATTGCAGCATGAGCCGTCGAGGACTCAATTATTTTGAAATGTGTAGTGAGCCGGCTGTGATTGCAGACTGCGATATGACGAATTTGCGAGGGGCAGTTGGAGTGGGCTCGAAGTAGACGAACCAAGGGAAACCCGGAAAAGCATTTTTCTTTTACTCCAAGACGCTATGGCCGGTCGACAGTTTTACCCTTGAGAGTCTGGTTGTGAAAATGATCGTCTTCCTCCAAGATTTCTTTAGTATTAGTTGTTAGCATTAGTGGAACATTTGTTTTTAGCTGTTGCTATTAACAGATATAAATCCGATACATGCGATGGTTTAGTAGGAGCACCACAAGGTACCATATTGAGTCCACTACTATGCTTGATTCATTTTAATGATATATCCTGCAAATTTTGTAGTAGCGCTAAATGACGAGCTTAAATCATAGCACCAAAAACCAATATATCTTCTTGCCATAAAAATTACTGTCTCCTAGTTAGACTAATAATAATATAGAACAAGTACAAAGGTCAACAGTTTGAGATAATATTTGACACTAGAATAATATGGAAGTCCACGTCCACGTCAAAAAATCTATCAATAGCGCCTGAATGGCGTACTTAATTGGTAATTTTGGAAGCACCATAAACTTTGAATTACTCAGACTAGAGTATTTTTGATTCGTCGATTGAACGTGCAAAACAAATAATCGATTTTACGATATTTCAATTTCAATCAAACATGAGCTAAAAGCAATCTGTTGGTTGCAATAGATAAGGTCAATGTTGCAATAGTATACACTAGATTCACGGGGAAATACGTTACAATAAAAGAAAAGAATTTGTAATAATACATTTGACATAATCCCAAAAGGAACAATCACACACCTACATAATCAATGTTGCGTGTTTTACTCCTCTTCAATAGGCGAAGATAAATGAAATAATTTAGAATATAGTATAATCAGTAATCACATCAGTAATCAATTATTTTGCTCATACATTGCACTGAAGAGGAGTAAAAACTCCGAAACATCGTAGGAAACTATTCCTCAGTTGTACTGATCTTTAAATTTTAGTCCACAGTATTGGTTCTTTATTGTTATTTTTTAAATTTTCAACTATTATATAAAGTTCAGTTTCAGGTTAACTTGACTTTTCCTTTTCCTTATGTAAATATGTCGCCACTATCTATATAAATCTAGCTTAGGGTGTTTAATTGATTTAATTTTCCGTGACCTTCATTTCTCACACAAAAAGCGTTAATTCGTTCTACCCTGCGTGATTTTCCCATATCTTGGGCGAATTTCACAAATTAGTCGAACTTCTATTCGCTCTCTCCTTTTTTAGTAAATTAATTACTCTTATTTCTAAAGGTTAAGAGCTTCTAACTTAGTCGGGTAATCTATCAAAGGGTATAGACGTGGGGTCAATGTGTCAGCTTTGCACGCAATCGCTTAGAGAATTTACCAGGTACAGAGTGTCCGAAAAAAGTTTCAGAGTATTTACGTAGTACGTAGGGTCAGCCTCGATGTAAATTGGGAATTATTTAATAAAATTGTATCAAAATTAAAAAAAGTTACACCTTAATTTAGGAAATATTTATACCAAGTATATTGATCTTGCAACTTGACCAAAACAGACAGAGTTTTGATATATGTGAATGAAAATATTAATTTTACAGAAAATATAGTATATACCATTTGGGTAATATAAAATTCATAGAAATAAAATTCACTCTCTATAATAAAAAAATTTTATTAACAGCAATATTATCGGTTACCCTCTACTAATATTGATACTTTCTTGTTTAATTTTGGTAACTACCTAAAACATTGTGACCATTTTCTAACTGATTACTTTAAATTGTTCTTAATCTACTCATTGTTGATAAATTAGGGTATCTTTCATTAAAAACTCTGCATGTTCGGTTCATCATCTTGTTACATTCGCCATGAATAGTAAATTTAGAATGTCAGCATTTGAATACTTGTTTTAATTTTCCATTGTTTAAATATAAACAATATTTAATTAAACCGCCTCTATGGATGTTAGACTGACAACAAATAACTGGTGACAAATTAGTTGTTTGTTTTGAAGTTCGGCTAAGAATTTCACAGCCATCCTCGCAAGAAATTAAATGATTTTAGGAGATTTATAGAAATTGAATATGGTATTCTCCAGGGTACAGTCCTGAGCCCAATTCTATATATAATTATGCAGCCATATTCAATGCAAAAGGCAGCTGGGCAACGGGATGCAAATATCCATCCACATATGTTAGAAACAGTACAAAAACATTTGATCAAAAATATTATGAAAAAAACCTTACACATTTAATACGAAAAGTATCAAAGGAATCAAAAATGTTTAATATCAATAAACTTTTCTGTTACAATATTTTAATGGGGCAATATAAACGTAAATTATTAATACCTATTGAGCATAATTATAATACTAGAGATCGCAATACTTGTTATAAGGAAAATGTTTTTGAAAGGTCCCCGACGTCTATGCTGGTTGACGGTGGTGCATTGCATGGACATGGTCTTCTACTGTAGAGGGCTATATTGAGAATTCTTCAGAAAAAAAACCAAATAGTAAACCAGATACCTACCAAAAATATTGACTGTTGAACATTCCAACTTAAACAATTTTTTTCGTCTACTTCTGGCCTGTAAATTTCTAACTATGACAAATTTATTATTAATGTTTATAATAATAAAACTATTTAATTTATTTTATATTTTTTTCTTAATTACTTTACCACCTACTTTACTTTACTTCTGTAGAAAATTGTAACTTTACCACAAAAGTGCTTTAAAATATATCATTATGATATGATACTAAGGTCAATTTTGTAAAATTTGACATTGAAAGTAAATAAAAATGATGTTAGAATCTTCCAGATTAATAATAAAATGACAATTAAGGATGTGATACGATCTTTCCCAAAATAATATACTAATATTTCATAAATTCTTATTATATTATACAGGGTGATTCAGGTTTAATTTTGATAACTTCAGAAACCGATAGAACAGGTTAAAATAATGTTCATTCATGATATAGACTTATTTCCTAAATCGTATGGTTTCGGAGATAGAGGGCGTTGGAGTCAAAATTTTTTTCCCGCTTTTCCCTCTTAACTTTTGAACCACTCATCCGATTGAAGTGAAATTCGGAACACAACCACTCCTTATGATCTTACAAGAGCTCCTTAAGTTTGAACCACCCACCCCTCTTAGAAGCGTATTTTTGCTACCCCCTCTTACTTTATTTCAAAACTTCATCACAAAAAATTAATTTCAATAAAATAGCTGCCTGATTAATTTTGAAATTTTTCAACTCTGGTTTTTTTAAAATTTGCCCTTGTTTCTGACATATTCAATGAAATTCGTGATAGTGTAGCGCCCTAGTCGCATAAACTTCATTTAACATTATAGCAAGCGATGAAAAACAAAACACTTCAATGCCCTCCATCGCCCGAAAGGATGCGATTTAGAAAATAAGTTTATATCATCAATGAACGTTATTTTAACCTGTTCTGTCGATTCCTGAAGTTATCAAGATTAAACCTGAATCGCCCTGTATATTTTCATAGATTCTATAGATGTAATCTATATATTTTCCGTGTCCGAAAAAAGTGTACCTACAAATTAAGTTTGACTTGAACTGGGTTATGTTTTATGTTGATTTGTTTAGAACTATTTTGTGTAGCTTTCCTGATTTTGTCTAGTAACAAAGCCTGCGGTAATTTCATTGTGCGGATCGCGCAGCCCTTAGTGAACCAGCACGTGGTGGTGGAAAAGCATCCTCGTTACGCACAATTGCCGCTGAATAATTGAGCGGGAAAATGACGCGGCCCGAAGAGATTCAGCCGGCCACGCTCCGATGTCTGGCAGGTGGATAAATAATGCACAGGGCTTCGATTTAGTCATGCCCATGCCTGTGGGCGCGTTGCAATACGACCCTAAATGGGTAAACGATGCCATGGATACAGATACACGTGTGTAAGTACGGGTGATAATACACATGAATGAGAGGAAGGATATAGGACGCTCTCTACACTGAGAAAACATATTAACTTGAAAATATTGAACTGTTTTTCAGGTACCTACGTTATTTAATGAAAATTTAAGTACAAATCCGAAAATACAGATAAATTAGTCGTTAGTCTTTAGACTTTAAACTTAGTCATTTGTATTAATCAAATATCGGATGACTTCCGTAGCATTTTTTCAATTAGATGTAAAAGGAAAGGGCTTAGATTTATTAAGCATATGACAATATTAAATAAACAGGTAGAATAGTTTTTTAGATAGGAAATATCCGCAAAGGTGTCATACGGCACTATGAAAACAAATTAGAAATACTCTTTGCTGTATATTGAGAAAAGATATATGTTACTTACTTACTTACTTACTGAAAGTACATGATTTCGGTCAATTCTGTTATGAGAGCAATAGTTAATAAACATGAGTAAGAACAAAGATGGTTACATTTCACATTGCTTTACTAATGAAACATCAAGCGAACATGTCTGCATTAAGTTCATAAAATTAGATATAAAGTGTGGAATCTATGGATTTGTTACATCTCTGCCTAACTGCCTTACACAAGAGTTTCACCTCTTCTTTCTTACTGTACCAGACTACCGAACCCACGTACTTTCGTACCGGGAAATACTTATTTCTTTGTAATACTAATTTGTTCATTTTTTACTTATCCGGTCAGAAACTTCAATTTTGTCACACAATTCCTTTATCGTGCTAGAGAATGATACCTAAGATGAAACCATAGATATAAATACACATGTGCAATTAATGATATAGATGAAGGAACCACTTTCACGCTATACTTTTGTATATACATATATTGAGAACAAATTTATTTCCATAGTAAAAATGTTGATTCAGGCTTTGAGACTGATAGTCACATTTTTCATAGATATTATAATATCGTTAATATAAATACTATAACATGGCAAGTTTTTACACATTTTTACAATGTCAGACGGTGTTTACTGAAATACCCTGCATGTAAAAATTGATTATAACGTTGTTACACTTTGAGAAATGTTTCCTTGAATTCGGCAGTCACGCATCATAAGAAATCACCGACTGCTTCATCGAATCAAGTACTTTCGCTGAAGGAAGCAATTTTTTCTTACCTGTACGTCCAGTCACTGTTTCGGTGGATGATATCGTTGTAGCTGTAGGCTGAAGTGACGGTAAGTCACAGCATTCTCTGTCCGGAAATTCACTGCCACCTACTAAACGCAGCAGGCTTAGCAGCCACAAGAAAATCCCAACACCACACATAGTAAAGTGCTAAATCATCAGTTAAACTAACACCGAAAAACAACGTGTCTTTAGTTGGTAGATATGTTGGAAAGTCTTACAAGAGTGCAATGAAAAATCTTTATAATAATAGATAAGATTTTTTAATAAAAATTGATGAAACCTTTACCTTCTGGTGAAAAAATGTTTTTAGTATGAGCGCTAAACTTGTTTCTTGTCTAATACTCTACATATTTTTCAAAATTATGGCAAAAACGAGAAGTATATTGCTTTATTTTTGCAATTGAGTATGAGTTGTAATGATGTAAATGTTTCTTGCGAATAATTTCAATTATATATGGCTAGACTATATTTTAAGTATTTCTAAGAAGTATTAAAGATATATAAATCCTCAGAAATCAACTATATCGCGCTTCATCAAAGTTTTCGACATCATTAAACCAAAAAGTATAGTTTGTCTATTTTTAGTACAAAAGCATAGCATGATCGTTACTTCTAAACACTAAAGAAATATTTTGAGCTTTGCCTCAGTTTTCGAAACAACCAATAGAGTTGCGTATAGTACACAAAATATTTTTAATCATTAAATACTTTTAATATTTCAAAAAATCATGTTTTTTTCTTATCATCATACTAGTTTAAAAAAATAGGTTAGAATCTCCTTCTTGGAAGGACAAGTTATCCGTCTTCCACCAGACTTTCCAACACATCCGCCTCTCCTAGCACCCGCCACCCTCGTCCTACCTACAATAACAAACCTACAACACTCTCATCTGCTCGTCCACCGCACTCCTAGCATCCGACAGGCACTGCTTGAACGCGACGCTCGCTTTTTGGATTCTCGTGATCGCGCGATGGCGGCCGACACGTGCCCCCGTCGTCGATGCTCGGCGGAGACTTGGCGAGCGTGCAGCGGAAGCGTCGTCGGCTGCGTCGCGGCGGGGTCGATGGCGCCGCCGTGCGGCCTAGGGTGGGGGCAGCCAGGAGCGGGTGGGGTAGGTAGGAATTTTGGAGGGAATTCGCCGAGATTTTTCCGAAAAGTTGCTTAATATTCAGCATGTACATGAATACTGATTATTGATTATTTAAATGTACACACGGGTGTCTACACGCGTCAAAAAATAGGTATTTGTTTAACTAGTACAAAAAATACATGTTTTCGGGACGAGGGAAATTTTACAAGTCTCGAAAACGTATTTTTTGTACGAATTTAACATAATATTTTTTTCCAACCGCTTGTAATTAGCACCTCCAGTTTACCGATTCATCGGAGTCACTATCTGTTTCTATTTTTCAATTTAATTAAACTTCAATATATTATGTGACATGCAATGTCAGTGTCAAATTACTTTTCGGTACTGCACAACTGTACAATAATCTCTTTTTTTTCTAACCATACGAATAAGACACTATAACATTAAATTATTTTGTATAAAAAGAGGGCCATTTCGGGACTGTTTGAGATCGCCATAGCAACCGTTATAGTGTTTTATTCGTTGGAAAAAAAATTACTAAATTGACAAGAATATGGACTACAACAGCAAGGACTATCAAATTAAGGACTAAGTATACAAAGTAAGTAAATACAAATGTATCTATAAGACATTTTAATTAAACTGAACTCCAGTCAAAGTCCACTCTAAGGGGCTGAATATCATTGTTTAAGTTTTGGTTGCATTCAGGTAAATATTATTAGAAGTAAATAAGTCATATGTGTATTCGTAATACCAGCAACTTAATTGAACAAATTTTCTGGATGGTCATTAGAGATAGCCAAACTGATGTTATCTGAAACAAAATGGCAATGATATAATCCTTAGTAGAATTATGGAAATCGTTTATATAAATTAAAAACAACAACGTTCCCAGGACAGGACCATGAGGTACGCCTTGCTCGCAATCAAATTGTACTGTTTTCGATTTATTTTCATGATGAACAATAAACTAAACCTCCTAAACAGGAAAATGCAAACAAAATTGAAGTTAGTTACCTATTTCTCTACATCATTATATAAGACTTCTACACATGTGGAAGGACCCTTGAGGATGTTGAAGGCACAAACACGTATCATACATTAGAACTAAGATGGCATGGTAATAAACATAAACAATGTTTAGATTTGTCAGTGGGAGAAGATATAGGAAGTCTTTTAATTAAAATAACTGGAATATTGTTTTTTGTATTGGATATTTTGCTACACTTCTGAACTTATTAAAATAATTAGAATTTTAGACCAACATCCGATGTATGGGGTCATCATAAAGTAAGGGGTATACTTTAAAGTCTTATATATATTTTAACAAATCAAGCTAGTAGCAAAAAGTAAATGGAATCTAGTTGCTGCAACAATTGGATTTTACCGTATCTATGGGAAACAAAAGAGTTGTCGCGTCAATTACTGATACAAGTGTCAAACGTAATCATTGCGATTTAGAGAATTGTTCTGAAAATAAAACTCACGTAAACGTAAATTGAAATGATTTAAACTTTAATAACATGGATCTACAAACAAGAATTGGTTTAGTACAATGTTATTACGAATGCGAAAGAAATTACATTGCTGGATTACGAAGATTTCGTACGAAACTGGGTTTGAGAGTAGGACCCTGTCAAATAAAAGCTTACCATAATTTTGTTAGCAAATTTGAAAGATGAGGATCTGTAACTGACCTACAGAAATCAGAAAGACCAAGGATTTAATGATGTTCAAGTTGCAGAAGTTCTTTGGGAAAATCAAAACATCACCAACACTACTAATCCATTAGCAATCAGTAGTGTGAATTCGATATCAAAACGATAGAAATGCCATACACCACGGTTTGGGAAATTTTACGCAAAATCGTAAAAATGTTTCCCTATAAACTTAAACTGCTGTTTGAATTAAATGATGCAGATCTTCCTATCAGGTATCATTTTTCTATACAAATATTGACTCAGATGGAAATTGGACCCGAATGGTTATCCCGTATGTTATGGACAGATGAGGCCCATTTCTCTCTAAATGGTGGAGTCAATACTCAAAACTGTCAAATATGGTCAACAGATAATCTACATGAAATCGTTCAGGAAGGTCTTCCTGAAAAGAAAGTCACCGTTTGGTGTGGTTTCACATCTAATTTTATCATTGAACCATACTTTTTTGAGGAGATACAGAATGGAGAGACCGTAACTGTAACTGTTACTGGTGAACGATATCTGCATATGTTACAAGATTATGCCATTCCACGGATAAAAAACGAGCACGAAGGAATTGAAAACATGTTTATACAGGATGGAGCACCCCGCATATTTACCGACCAGTTTAAAAATGTTTAACTGATGTTTTTCAAAATCGTGTTATAAGCAGACATTTTGTAAATTCATGACCTCCAAGATTACATGATCTTAACCCAGCGGACTACTGTCTGTGAGGTTATTTAAAAAATTTGGTGTTTAGAACAAAACCAACAACGCTGGAAGAATTAAAATACTCTATTAGGAAACAAATTGCTTCAACCAGAGATGCTGAATAATGCTGTGTGCAATTTGAAGGAACGGTTAGTGATTGCACAGCAGCAAAATGGAGGATATATCGAACATTTGCGTTAACCACTGTTGGACATAAGAAATCCCGTTGTTTAAGCAATCGAATTTCTTTCACATCCTGTTATTAACTTAATTTGTTAAAAATACATGATAAGCTGAAATGTATCTTTTACTTTATGATAACCTCACTGAAGATGTACGAAAATCCTGAAACATTGGTGTCTTGTAACTAAATCAGTTTACTTCGAGGAGTATGGTAAAAATTTCTGTGTTTATTAAATATTTTAAGATGCCAGTTCTAAACAATAAAATTTATTTATAATATGAAGACATTATTGACTTCTTAGACCAAAAATCTGTCTCTCCTCCCGTACTACACCATTTAAAACCAAGTTCCTTTTTTCACTCCTTGCAATACCGAGACTTAATTGGCTTGCCTGGTAACTGCCCCCTTTTGCAGCGGCCAAAACCCGATATTAGATCGTCAAACTGCAGATACACGTGTTTAATAGCGTCCGCTTTCAAATTTGCATGTTCCATCTTTACCCTACGACGATATTAAGTGGTATCGCGGGTACCCATGTCGCATACAAACTAGTTGGTATTTCTTTAAAGTTAACCATTAGGGCCTGTAAATTTGCCGTTGAAGAAGTTTTAAATAGGTTAATGGAGGATTGATTTGGTGCAAGGGAGATAAATTTAAATTACGCTTTGGAAATGACCGTTTTTATTATTATAGTGATTGCTATCATGTGGCTATCAAGATGTTAGTAAATCTGATTCATATTTCATATCCCTTACCAGGTAATGTATATAGTTTATTCAAAAGCGACATCTCCATTAGGTATTATGCTGGATTTAAAATATTGACAATTAAAGTTGAACATGTCTAAATCGTAACTAACAGAGATGGCGTATATGTGCCAAAATTATAGTCATGCGTTCGTAAATCAGCTGATAATTGCATTCGTATAGTAATACAATAATAGTAGTAGGTAACCAAAGCCACTATCAGATCATTTAGTGAGGATTTCACTCATCAGGTGTTCATGATCATCATCTGGAGGGAAGTTGGTATCAAAAGTAACTAAAAAATTAACTAAATGTGGGTTGGTACTCCTGTGTAACGGGCGGATATCTTTTTTAGATAAGAAACTAATAAATCTGTCAAGTTAATGTAAACAAAGTATGATTTATTAGTTTTTTATCTTCAAAAGACATTCGCCCGTTACACAGGAGGACCAACCCACATTTAGGTACTTTTTTAGTTACTTTTCATATGAACTTCCCTCCAGATGATGATCATGAAAACCCGATGAGCGAAATCCTCGCCAAGTGATCTGATAGTGGCTTTGGTTACCTACTAATAGTCATGGAGAAGTAATAAAGTCTCTAAAGTAAGGCACCCTACCGTAACTTTTGAACGAATAGAGATCTCCACTTCAAAGAAAATGTAGGATGAATCGTATAAAAAATACCACTTTCTACCCTCAAACGGAATTTTGAGAACTGATAGATGGCACCAGAGTCACTGTCGGCACATTTTTTTTAATAGCATAGTAGGCCGTGTTGCACAACATTTCAAGTATTTCAGATATTTCAATTCTCATCACACCAATAATAATTGTTGAATTGTAAAATCGAGTCATCAGTTTCCCAGTTACAAGCGTTTCTGTCTCATAGGCATTGTTTTATTTACAAACTGTCATCGAGGACTAGCTAGTTTAACATTTAATTTGAGTTGACATCTTGCGTGCTACAGTTTTTGAGTTTATTTATCGTTTCTTTTGTAGTTTATCGATTATTATAGTTTTTTTAATTATCGTTTTATCGTTTCGCTTATTTGTTATCGCTTACTTATTGCTATTTACTGATTATTGTATTTATTTGTTTACTTAATTTTCTTGGTTTTCGGTTTAAAATGCGTACTAGTGAAGAACGTGTTTTGGCTGTTAGAAATTAATTGAAAGCCAACATATTCCCCCGATTTAACACCTATAGATACTTTTTTTGAGAATGATAGTTTTTTCTCTCTCCAAATAAGACACAGAAACGTTTGTAACTCGAAAACTGACGACTTGATTTTAATTGTTCGACAACTGGTGCGAAGAGAATTGAAATACCTTCCAAAAATGTGCAACACAGTCTACTGATGTCTACTGTCTCTACTGAATGATGTGAGACTACGAATATTTTCACCAAAGTAATGAGAGCTTGGCTATAAATCGACCCAAATAAGAGTTCATCAGTTAATTCGATTAAAATCTGACATATCCATTGAGTCCAAACAAGAATACACATATTTGAAAGGAAAAGATTTATAATTTCATTGTATATGTAAAAAAGTAAAAAAGACAAATTTGTCTTTATTATTATACATATAACATATAAATAGTATATAATGTATGGGATCCAGGACGGGATGTGGACATACGTAACAGCAAATAACTTTAACATAACTAAAATATTAGTTATACCATATATATAAAAAGGTAAGAAATCAACACAATTCTGACTGTAGCATTACTACTAGCACAAATTCAGTGAAACGGGTCACTTAGTCATCTGGTCCACTGCGCCTTCAGGATTTCTGAATTTCCTAAGAAAAAATGTGCCTCCTACAGTGAGTTAGTGCCCTCGCTTAGGGAATCACCGGTCTGAATACCTCAATATCTTTTACATGCGTTCAATCTACTTTGCAGCCATTATCATGCCAGACATGTTCTGGTAGTTTGGATGCTAGAATGCGATCAATTTTAATGTTATTTCTTGTTTGCCCTATCCATTTCTTACACGTGAAGGATAGGTAAGGGCTTGTTCGGCGCGAAAATATTCTCTTGGTACTCGAAATAAAACCAAATTCGATGGAATTGGGGGAAGGATTTCATTGATTCTGGAAATTAATTTAGTATTAAGTATAGTGACTCCGATGAATCGGTAAACTGGAGGTGCTAATTAGAAGCTGTTGGAAAAAAAATATCGAGACTCGTAAAATTGCCGGACTCCGCTACGCGTCGTCCGGCAACCCTTTCCCTCGTCCCGAAAACGTGTATTTTTTGTACTAGTTAAACAAATAACTATTTCGAGACTCGTGTTTATTATGTTACATGTTTTCCCATCAAGGTCAAATAATTTATTTTCTAAGTCCCAATCTTTGCTTTGTATTTTACTAAGATATCTTCCCCAATAATCATGTCAAATTTCATATCGTTCATCACTATCAGTTCGGCCAATATCGAGTGTTCGAGAAGTTTGAATCGGGTATTTATTATATGATGACATTCTGCAAATTTCTTACCGTTTGTGTTTACTAACTTTATTCTTGACACTTTGGGCACATTTTGATTTAAATTCTGTAACTTTTGTTTTACTTATTTCTTATTTACTTACTAACTTATTTCTGCCCCTGTGTCAACTAATGCTTCTAATTTTATGTTTTCTATTTCAACTTCGACAAAAGGTAAGTTATTTTGTTTATTTTCATTATCAAATTCATTATCCTGATTCATATCAATAAATTCCCTCATGTGACTGTACTTGGTATTCAAACTTCCCTTTACTAAAAGTTTGAATCATTCTTAGTGTTTGTGTGTACTTGTGCTTGAGTCTGTATATTATTTATGTCTCTAGTGTTTTGTGTGCGTGTATTGTGTGTTTCATTTCATTATTAATTGAAATAAACTAGATATTATAGAAAAACTAACTTATTTCCCACCTGCGGAAAAGCAGGTCGTTATCTGTCTGTCAATTTGACAATAATTGTCAGACAGATAGTAGCAAAGACCCAAAGAAGACACTACGGTGTGTTTCTCACCACTACTAACATATAACCCCTATATTGTCACGATAGTAAAAAAGAAAATAAAATTAGTAGCATATCAATATTTCAATATTTCAATATTTCAAAAATTTTTATTTTATTCATAATCATATTTCGCCCTGTATATTAAATATAAAAAATAAAATCAATTCCCAAATTGCCGATTTGCTGTGTTGCGATAATTGTCGACCAAAGTTAAAAGTCTGATGACAATGAACTGGTAAAACTGAATAGTCAGGGAGAATTGCCAAACGATTGGTTCTTAATCAAACAGGGTCAAAGACCGGCAGTTCTGTGCTGGTTTCCTGAGAGTGACCATCTTCCCAAGTTCCTCCAAAGTCTGGAATAATGTGAGTAGGACTTAGTGACTGTATTATTATTTCTTTTACCTTTACTACTTTGTTTATGGCACCAGTAACTTAAAATAGAATTTGACTAAGTATGCTTGCAAGCCAATAACCACTAAGCGAGTGTTTTACTTACCCCCCTGCGGACCCGGCGCCTCCACCAAATGTTTCGCCATAGACGCATAGGAGGATAACTTGAAAGTAAAACACTCGCTTTTACTGCAAAGAACTATTTAATTACAAAAGGTAGTTATTGGCTTCCAAGCATAATTAGTTAAATTCTATTTTAAGTTACTGGTGCCATAAACAAAGTAGTAAAGGTAAAAGAAATAATGATACAGTCAATAATTCCTACTTACATTATTCCAGACATTGGAGGAACTTGGGCAGATAGTCACGATCAGGAAACCAGCACAGAACTGTCGGTCTATGTCCCTGTTTGATTAGTAACCAATTGTTCGGCAATTTTCCCTGACTATTCAGTTTTACCAGTTCATTGGCATCAGACTTTTAACTTTGGTCGACAATTATGGCAACACAGCAAATCAGCAATTTGGTAATTGATTTTATTTTTTATATTTAATATATTTGACAAATTTTGAAATATTGAAAAATTGATATGCTACTAATTTTATTTCCCTTTTTACCATCGTGAGAATCTACTAATTAATTTAAATAAATAGTTCTTACATCTACCTATATATTGTCCAATTCCTATTGTTCTATATTAGTAATTGTTGACTAATTTGGCTCAAGTAATTGGCAAGAGTAAAAATAAAATTTTTAATGAGCTTTAATTCATATGTTTTACTGGTTCAATGACAAGGGTGTGCAAACACCCTCTTAAAAGTAATTAATCTACTGCACATTTTTACCGCCTATCAACTGATACCGGAAAATTAGTCCAAATTCCATAAACAAACAAAGCAATAAAAATCCGTTGAAGATAAATAAATGTAACTATGTTTTGAGCTTTGGGGTATAAGGTTATGTTCAACACGAACATAATCGCTTTCCTCATATGCATTATATACAGTGAGGACATAAAGTCCGTCCCCCCTCTAATTTTTGAAGCACTGGGTAGATTGTGATGAAATTTGGAACGATAATATATGACTAACTTCTGCATTTTTTGACACATCAGTGACAGCTCTGAATGTCAAAGTAACAGCTGGGCGCGCAATAGGAACATTTTTTTAAATGGAAATGGGGGTCGAGTAATAACTCATTTTGAAGCTATTTTTATGCTCAAAACATCCCCCAATTTTGAGAACATTTGGTTCAGTAATTTCCAAATAAAAACCAGTAATATCGATTTCTGTTATATCATTTTTTTACATACATATTACAAATTATTGTAAATTGTTTAAAGTAAAACAAAAATTAAAAGTAAACAAATAACAATAAACCATCCCTAACCTAAAATAACCTAAATTAAAAAATTATGAAATAATTTAAATTAAACGTAGAGGCAGAAACAAATTTAGAAAACAAGTGTTACTTCAAAAGATGTTGAAAATGACCACCATGAACCTCCAGACAAATAAATGTTCGATGGGTAAGTTCTATTATAAAGATTATGTGGTAAAAAGATTATGTTATAAACTGATATTACTGGCGTTTATTTGGAAATTACTGAACCAAATGTTCTCAAAATTGGGGGATGTTTTGAGCATAAAAATAGCTTCAAAATGAGTTATTACTCTACCCCCATTTCCATTTAAAAAAATGTTCCTATTGCGTGCCCAGCTGTCACTTTGACATTCAGAGCTGTCATTGATGTGTGAAAAAATGCAGAATTTAGTCATATATTATCGTTCCAAATTTCATCACAATCTACCCAGTGGTTCAAAAATTAGAGGGGGGGGGCGGACTTTATATCCTCACTGTATACAGTTTTGTAATAAATAGGTATTATTTAAGAATGCGCTTTACTCATTTATTCTCAATTTTTTAAGTTTTAAACGGTCGCCATTTTAAAATGGCTTGATAAAATCGCACTATGATTTAGGAGCATACTGCAGTACCTACGTCAAAATGTCTGCAAATAAAAATTTTAGTTGACATGTACGAGTGTTTTTCTAAAAAATAAATACTTTAATTTTTATCGAATTTATGCGCGACTTTACACCCTGACTGTATATTTATAAAAAGACGCATGCTGCTTTTCGCTAGCATTTCCCTTATTCCATTCAGTTTTTGGTCTGCTGAATAATACACGTGGGCGGTGCAAAAAATCAAAGCTCATACTGGGAAAATGACTCTTTTGAAAAACCGCAGTTGGTGTTTAATCGATCGCAAAAAATCGGTTCTGGAAAGGACTGGAAAAGACGAATATGTCCTCGGGGTGAATCAACAACTCGATTTGCCACGACAGGAAATTAATATTGGTTATGTTAAATATGCAAAGTGCAGCTTATAAACTTAGAAATCACATTATGACGTTTGTATTGCCAAAGCTACGTGCAGTGCTGTCTGACCTACATTTGCTAATGATGCTGTTGGAACTTCAACACTTTAACTTGGCTGCCATGCCGAAATTAGCGGAAGAGTATTTGGTACCAGTGATTTTGTATAGTAATGCCTTTAAATAAAACAAACATATGCAGTTTTTTAGTGATATATTTTTTATGTAGCTTATTAGCTTATTTAACTTTGTATATATTTATTTATATGCATTTAGCCTATTAATGAAATACAGAGTGTCCCACGACAAATTGCGCCGATCTCTCGAAAAGTAGTCGTAGGAAAATTTTGAAAATTTGGTAGTAGGTATACTAATGTCGATGGGGCAATTCGGTTAAAATATTTTCAAAACTGTGGCATTTCCGGTTCCCACACAAGAGGCATGAAACGCTACTGACTGAGAACAAAAAGTAAACAAGTGAAAAGAATTATCCTCTGACAAAGTTATTTTCACTCACGAATCCCGCCAGGAAATAAAAATGGACTCCATGCACCCAACAAAATATTTGTATGCACCGGTAATACATTACTACATTGCAAACTACCTATATTGAAATAAATCGACTATCCAAATTGATTTTATACGGCAATAATGACTGTATGAATAATTTAAGCTTGGTCGATAGAAGCAGCGGGAGGTCACTAGGGGTATACGTACACCGAATATACCCACGAATGCTTATAAATACCGAGTGTTATCGATTCCGCCGCTTGAGTCTGCTGCATATCGCGGGGCTTCAGAAAATATAAATTTAGATACGGTTTTGTCGGTCGCAGAGACTTCATTACGTCTAGAAGTGCAGCACGCGAAATGCAAGCAAAGGAACGTCGACGATCCACCATCTTTCGACCACGACATACATATAGGGATTAATTCTGTATTCACTCGCCTATTTTCATATATAAATACACCGAATGATCTAGAATATTTTAGAATATTTTAATAAATACATTAGAATATAATACAGGGTGTCCCAAGATAGTGTGACACATTTTAGTGGCTTATAACTTCAAGGCAAAATGAGATAGCGACGAGCGGTTTTCACTGGTGCTCTTAATTTACAAAAAGTTTTCTTTTGTCATTGGTACTAGTTTGTTTTACTTCTACAGAGGCTTGAAAAAAAATTGCCACTTTTTAATTCATATAGCACGCAAAGTAGTTGTTGTCGACAGTAGTTGTTTTCGATCTTAAAAATAATAAAGTTATTCCTTTGCATACCTAAAAATGGAAAATTAAAATTTATTGAGCCATAATATTTGATAATTTTATTAATAATTTACCTCTTAGTTAACTTTTTGGCTTAATTCCTATATAAAGAAGGATGTAAAATGTTAATTTCGTTTTCAATGACAAAATGTATACAGGGTTATTCAGAACTTATCCATAATAAAATTTGGGGATGTTCAACATACATGTACAAATGTGGTAGTGCAAAAACAAATTTTTTTGACGCGTTCTGAAAACTATTTAAAAATTTTTAATTGCATGCCGCTGGATACTGGTGCACTGTAATAAAATAACCTTGGGGCTGACAATGCAAACTGGCGATGTCACATATAGCACGAAAAAAACTTCGGAAGTTCTGAGAGTATACCCTCACCCGGCGCAAAAAAGATTTGCAGCGTTTTTACTTTAAAATAAACTGAAAGATAGATAGATGTGACCAAAGTGACGTGTCTTTAAAATGAATAAAATTTTGTTACACTAATTTTGAAGAATTGCGCTATTTGATTACTAGGTATTAGAAACATGAAATTTATAAAAAAGATGTTCGGAAAACAGTGTTGGAAGTGATTTCGTTGAATTGCGTGCGGATTTTCGAGTGCCCAAACGTGTGTATTGTGAATGTTCTGTATGCCATTTCGAGTAAACAAAGCTTCATCTGTAACTAGTACATCAGCAGTAAATTGGGGATTTTCAGCATTTTGCTGCAACAACCACTCACAAAACCTAACTCGTAATTGATAATCCGCTGGTAACAGTGCTTGAACACGCTGGATATGATACGGATAAAACTGAGCTTCATGTAGTAAGCGCCACACCGTTGATTGGGATACCCCAGGCACCTGCCTAGCGATCTGACTTGTACTTTAGCCATTTTGAAAATTTTAAAGTTTAACACTCCTATACGATAAATAAAACACCGGCACTGAGAGAGCGACATAGATAGATAATAGAGATATTATCCCCACTCCAACTCTATTCGCTCGGTCTTGACCAGGCGTTCCAGGTACAAAAACTTCTTTACTTTTTTTGTAGGAATGTGATATATCAGATATCGTTGAAGTACAGTTGCTCATCGACGTAGTCCTTTATAATGGTATAACTTTTAACATTGTTTACGGGAAATCCAAAGACTTTTATTATAAATTTTTTTGGTGATATCGATTTCTTATTTAAGGATGCACATATCCTCAAAGTTTTAAAGATAAGTTCTGAATAACGCTGTATATTCGTAACTGTAATGTGTTAAAAATATTTTACTTTGTATAAAACTTTTTATATTTAAAATCATAGATCCATGTCAGTGACTGGTATAAAATTATTAAGCTTTGACTTTTACCAAAAAGAATTTTATTCTCTTTGCTTCTACTAGGTATTTCATACTATCTGAAGGCAGTTAAGTGAAATATATTGAATTATTTCCTATTTCTTGTTGAACAGTGTAAGAACTTCCTACAATTAAATGTGGTTGTACAATTTGTATAGATTTATTTGTGTCTATCCACCACATTCTAGATCATTAATACTCATGTTAATGTACTCTATGACCGTAACTGTCCCCTCGATATCATCGCAATTTACTAACTGTATGTTCCTAACTGACGAGAACATAATAAGTGCGAAACTGCGTGGTCTGCAGGTAGCAAGGTGACCAACAGAGCTGCATGTTCTGTCCAGTGCTAGAATAATAAAGTACAGTGATTTGGAGATGCAGTTTTCATATTTTTAATGTAATATTTATTTAATTGAGCCTTTCTTGTAATTTTTTTATGGTGTTCTTCTATATAATCCTTAAAATAATTTATTTATTAAACTCTTTACTTCAAATTTTACTCTAGTAAAAGAATTATGAAGCCGAAACTTACATTATTTCACCAACGAAGGCTATGGAAATTACATTTATTAATTTTCGCTGATATTACCTATGTAATATATCTAGAATTCAGATAACCGGCAAATATCCTCGACGGTTCGATGAGATTTGTATTAAAATTGGAATCGGTACTGCGAACATTTCTGATTGTTTCCCATTTTTAATGATCTCCTAATTTTGCCTTCGCTCCAACTTCTCCAAATTACAATTTCTGATAACCCAATTAGTCTGGAAGTATAGAATAACGAGAGATATTAGATTTCTTGTACAAGATAGGTCGCAGGTATATTGGAGGTAGCAAGAAAAGATACATGGTTTTGTTCGGGCTAAGCTGAAGATATTTAATTTTTATATTTGATCTTTGATGTTTCATAATATCTAATAAAAAACACTGTGGCTAGATTCCCCGATTCCAATATCCATATTTAGATTGTTATGAAGACATCAAGTAATTGATATCAGGAATTATCACAGAATTCCTATTATCACAGAAAGTCTAGAGACATATAGTAGCTGTATTATACCAGGATACCTCTAACTGCAAAGCGATTCCGATCTTATTTGATCTTGTCAGTGCACCATAAAGGATTGTACCTATCGACAAGATGAACATAGTAATTAAAGGAGGTGGTTTGCTTCAGATCTGCGTAACTATCTGGCGTCGTACAAGGACGATGACAAATAGGTATACAGTGAGGACATAAGTTCGTCCCCCCCCCTCTAATTTTTTAACCACTGGGTAGATTGTGATGAAATTTGAAACGATAATATATGACTAAATTCTGCATTTTTTGCCACATCAATGACAGCTCTGAATGTCAAAGTGACAGCTGGGCGCGCAATTGGAACATTTTTTTAAATGGAAATGGGGGTCGAGTAAGAACTCATTTTGAAGCTATTTTTATGCTCAAAACATCCCCCAATTTTGAGAACATTTGGTTCAGTAATTTCCAAATAAAAACCAGTAATATCGATTTCTGTTACCTATATAATTTTTTTACATACATATTATAAATTATTGTAAATTATTCAAACCAAATAAAAATTAAAAGTAAACAAATAACAATAAACCATCCCTAACCTAAAATAACCTAAATAAAAAAATTATGAAATAATTTAAATTAAACGAAGAGGCAGAAAGTAATTTAGAAAACACGTGTTACTTTAAAAGATGTTGAAAATGACCACCATGAACCTCCTGACAAATAAATGTTCCATGGGTAAGTTCTATTATAAATATGGTAAAAAGATTATGTTATAAACTGATATTACTCGTTCTTATTTGCAAATTACTGAACTAAATGTTCTCAAAATTAGGGGATGTTTTGAGCATAAAAATAGCTTCAAAATGAGTTATTACTCGACCCCCATTCCCATTTAAAAAAATGTTCCTATTGCGCGCCCAGCTGTCACTTTGACATTCAGAGCTGTCATTGATGTGTCAAAAAATGCAGAATTTAGTCATATATTATCGTTCCAAATTTCATCACAATATACCCAGCGGTTCAAAAATTAGAGGGGGGGGGGGGGACGGACTTTATGTCCTCACTGTAGATACACAACTACGAGTAATAGATTTATTGGAAGGAAATGCCGAAAACAACTACTCCATGGGCAATGTGCCCCGATTTTTACCCTACCAAAATTGCCCCCGATCGCAACATTGTTGATCGAATTCACTACCTATGGCATTCTGACGAGCGCATAATAAGTGCGAAACCGGTTAGTGCCTGGTGGTCGGGCTCGATGAAGGATGTGGCAACTTCCATGGAACTACTCCAACTACTCCACATTGCCCGTGGAGTAGTTGTTTTCGGCATCTCCTTCCAATAAATAAGTAGGATTGTCTTCCTCAAAGACAATAGAGGTCGCTGCTGTAATGGCACCTGCGGAATAGCAGGTCGCTATGTGTCTGTCAATTTGACAATAATTGTCAGACGGATAGTAGCAAAGATACAAAGAGGGCACTACGGTGTGTTTCTCGCCATTACTAACATTTACTGGAATGGAGTTAGTAGAAATGTTCTGACTCCTCCATCAATAAATGACCATTAACTGAAAACAGCCATTTTCCTAGATCTATTCTTATAACTAAATTATAAGACAACATTTGCTTTATTTCTTTTAGTTATACAGGGTTATTCAGAACTTATCCATAATAAAATTTGGGGATGTTCAACATACATGTAGAAATGTGGTAGTGCAAAAAAAACTTTTTGGCGGGTCTGAAAACTATTTAAAAATTTTTCATTGCACATTTACAGTTTAACACTCGATAAATAAAACACCCGCACAGAGACAGCGACACAGAAAGACTGATGACTGCATAGACAATAAGAGATATTATCCCCACTCCAACTGTATTCGCCAGGCGTTCGCCAGGTACAAAAACTGTTTTTTACTGTTTTTTGAAGGAATGTGATATATCAGATGTGTTGAAGTACAGTTGCCCAGCTACGTAGTCCTTTATAATGGTATAACTTTAAACATTGTTTACGGGAAATCCTAAACCTTTTATTATAAATTTTTTTGGTAATATCGATTTCTTATTTAAGGATGCACATATCCTCAAAGTTTTAGAGATGAGTTCTGAATAACCCTGTATAATAATAATAATAATAATAATAATAATATCTCTACCCCTCATTCTTATCACAAGGATTAGCCCGAAAGTCTGAGACTTGTGTGAGAGAGGAGAGTTAAAATCGAATTTCCACGAAAACTACAAAAAAATACATAGATGTCTTAAAATAAAATATTAATGTTTCATGTTTTTTCAGAAAATCATTACCTAAAGAAGAGTAGAAGAAGGATGAAGAAAAAAGATTTAAACACGTAACCACGACTACAGTGGTCTCGAGATGGCCGTTATAGACACGACGAGGTGCATTAATCACCTAGTTACCTAGTACAATGGAGGATAGAAGTATAACCTGTATAGCTTAATTAATACTAATGACTTAATTATAGACATTTGTAAATGTCCTCGTTGTAGAGTTGGATGAAGGTCTGATCTTACTATCGGGAAAAGTCTTCATTTTTCTTTTAATATAGAACAGATTAGTAAAACTAACTTTTTAGTTATGTAGTTGCATGTATCATTAAAAATCTCAACGTGAGTGCGGACCTTTACACACCTGGGAACGCCGTTTGCATAAAAAAGCACGAACAATTTATTTATCTACGCTGAAATCAAGTCCACCGCCCCACAGTGCGAGGGTAACAAAGGAGAATGTGTAGTTCATTATCACGCAAATTTGATGTTGTAATCTTGGCGGTTTTTTAAAACCCACGACGCAATCAAATCAAATGGGTCCCACAAAACGTCCATAATAATGAGGTCAGAGTTTGTCGCGTTCTCTATTCCAGTTTGAGGTAATGTGCTTTTGTTTATAAACTGGAATGGATTTCTTAGATTATAATCTTTGTAGGTTATGTAAAATGTGTAAACTGAATCACTTGATGTTCTCTCCGATTTTTAAATACGACTTAGATTGGTAAACCCCAAGCAATATTTAGTACAAGAATAAGGGAAACATGAAAATTCTCATTATAGTTATTCTCCCATCCTAGCTTATATGAAGAGGTGAATGCTAACTTAGATAGTTATGTTAGTAATTAGATTGTAGAACAGCTCAAAGAAATAAATGTCTTTTTGATACTCCTAGATTTAAAAAAAAAATTGTCAAAGTATCAAAGCTTTAAGGATATAAATTTATATGCCACATTTCTGATATAATGCTTTAAATATTTACTGCTATTGTTCAGCTTCAGCAAGATAAGGATAATACGACGTACAAAACTACAAATGCGAAGACAGTGATAAATGTCAGAGAATTCACAGTTACATGGCTAACTTGATCAATTCCCACCAGACAGGGACAAAGTTGAGTGAGGATGACAAATCTAGGGCAGGATCATTATGTCACATTAGGACACCAGTAGGCTCTGCAGATACGTTAGAAGAAAGGCCAAGCCAGGAAGCCGATTTGACCATATATAAAATTATTTGCTTTAAAAATATTCGTCGAAGGTTATTAAATTATTATTTTTAAGAATTGTTATTCGTTATACACTGTGTACTCATTACCTACATAAACACCTATATACACTATAAACTCAAAAGTATTAATATAAAATAAAAATGTAATAATAATAGTATATTATGTTACTAGGAGTAGAAGGCGAATATTATTTATTGAGTCCAGAAGCTTATACAGCCAAGGCGTTAGCCAAAGCTGTGTAAACTGGGCGAAACATATAAAGAGCTTTATACTCCGAGTGACATATACCTACTATTTTTTCTTCAAGAGTCAAAATTAAAAACTGTAGGTATCTCTTCAGACATTTATGCTTGTATACAAAAAGACAACTCCCACAGCAGCCTTAGAGGTTCTTTTGGTGCTACTGACGCTTTCCACTTGGAGTATAAGGAAGTTGATGGCAGTATACTTAAAAATCAAAGACTCGAGAAGTTGGCGGGCAGCAGAAAGAACAGAAGGTAATACTGCAATTGCCATTACGACGGAGAAGGAAATGCCGATATCTACCATGGGGATAACTGACGCAGAGGACCGTCTTAGGACTCTTAGATTGAAGAGGAATTACACTTCTGTCTTCCCTACGAGAGAGAACTGAAGTCAGAAGAATTTTAATTGTTGCAAAGAAGGAGGAATTAAGGAACAGCACAGAGCCAGAATATGTTCATCGTCTCTGACAGTCAAGTCGCGCTTAAGGCAGTATGCTCCCCAAGAACAGGATCTGCACTTGTTCAGGCCCCCGACTCTGTTGGGGGCCTAAATCATTTATAGATATTACTAGAAGTCATGTCAATGAAGCCCTTAACAAATGGGCTCATGAGATGTTGAGGAACAACTGAAAGAAAAATATAAATTGAAGGCAGGCCCCTGATTTTTTAAAGGAGTTTGATAAAGCAAAGATGGCCAGGCTACTGAAACACAGTTGAAGGGTTCTAAACCCTTCGGTGGGAATCAGATCTGGGCACTGCAGGTTAGGAGACTCATATCCCTGATAGGGGTGGAGAAGGACCCGATGGGTTCAGAATGGATGGAACACACATTTTTCACTTTTGGGACAATGGGGAGCATTCCGGAGAAATGACATCTCTGGTTCCAAGGAGCTGCACGGAGGTAGAGTCTCTCGCATGAACCCTAATCCTGGCATTCATTAGAAGGCCAGTTAGATTCGAGGATTGTCAAGGAATAAAAAATAGGTGACAGTACAGTAGGGTAGGCAAAAAGGAACGCTAGCGACCTATTTGCCAGGAATCAACCCCCTCATTTAATACTACTACTATTACTACTATTAGTGATTGCATACATGTTCAACATGCAGATCCCAGTTAAGTTGATCATCAAGTACTATACTATACTTTCACACTTTGTAAATTGATGAAACTTGAGCTGGAAAGCTCAATACCTTCATACAATATCACACCACCAGGCCTCTAGGTCTCTAAATGTGAAAATTGATGAACACTGTATTATTTTCATTAAGAATTAATTTGTCCTTTGCAATAATGAAATAATATCGTCGAATACATGAATTCCTGGAGTTCTCAGTGGTTTCTTACTGAGAGAATTACAAAAAAGTTGTCAGCAAACATGGTTAATTTTCCATTGCTTATATAGTTTGCTAAATCGTTAACGTATTGCATAAATATTAGTGGACCTAGAACGGAACTCCAAGAAATACATCGCAAGTCGTAAGTATCGGATTGTGCTTCATCCACTCTAACCCTCATCATCCTCCCTTTCATATTTAACATTAGCCACCACAATATACAGCTTCTGATTCTTTTAATTTCTTCAGTATATTTTATCAATACCATCAAAGGCTTTCGAGAAGGTTTTAGACAGGTCAAAACATATCTGCCATAACATATCTGCTTCTGACCAATTCTATAAAAATACATTGTAACAAATGGCACATCGCAGTCTCTGATTTCCCTGCTCTAAAGCAATAGCGATCTGTTTTAACCGCCAATACGCTAGCGTCTCAATACAAGTCTCAAAATCAATGATTACTAAATTTGGATACTTTTTCATATACTAAATTCTACCCCGATACTTAAAAAACAAATAAATCACGATTGAGAAATAATTTCATTGGTCTTATATATTGATGAAAGGATCTACAACTTCTATCTAATTCTAACGGACGTTCGAATGACACCGTGTGGATGAGCACAATTATACTGGATTACATTGGAAATTACATTGTGGCAAATACGTTAGATTACAGGTTTTTTAGTAGCTCTGTTCGCTGGGTTTACAACCCTTATTAATATCCTGACAGTTGTAGCAGTCATGAAATCAAGTGACCCACAGCGTCTACTCCGGCCCTAAAGCCGGCCATATACGTTATTTTTCATCCGTTTGTATCGCCGCGATTCGGAACGTTGCGTTGTGTCGAATCACCGAACTTTTTGGCCATATACTACGCGCAATCCTGACAGTTAATTTTCACTAGCTCTCGCTTTACTACGTTGTGAAAGTAGCTATTACCAGTGGCGTAACGGTTGCTGTTTTCAGTAAGAACGATAAAAATAAGCTCCGCTCAATATGGTCAATTGTTTGCTAAGTATTTTTTAGTCAATTTTGATTACAATAGTAGATAAACTATAGGCGTATCGGGACCAAAACTCCATGTAAAACCTGACCTCCATGGCCTTTTACATGGAGTTTTTGTCCCGATACGCCTATAGTATATCTACTTACAATTAAAAAATAAAACGTGTTAAACGTTTGTGAACCTGTATGAACCAACTACTACACTACTAAAACAAACCGACGATTCTGAAGGACATCCCCATACACTGTCGATAGGAAACGACAACCTGTGAGCCGTCGTTCCAAAAATCAAGTGCCAGAAGATATTTTAACCGATCTGATGATGCCACACGACGGGTTTTACCACATACATCGGTTTTTGGAGTTTTTACCGATTTTATTTTTAAAAAGTTTTAACTTACAATTTCAAAATGCAACAGTATTGTTTACATTGTTTGTTGAAAGCAATAAGCAACAGTTATGCAAAGCAAATTTAAGGAACAGCCAGAATCCACAAACTAATATCGAAGTCGAACAATTATTGCCAATGGAAGACAAAGTAAATTTTAACAAACAGAAACCAGTTTTGATAGCAATTGGGACAGGGTGCGTTGAGAATCCGGTCAATCATTCTGGCTTTCACTGTATAAGGAAAAGTCAGTATTATAACAAAAAAGGACTAACTAGTAAAGTCACTCTCTGTCGGCACCTTTGATGTCTTTCAGATAGGTCTTATTTGGTGCAGTTTTACGACTCTCGAGGACAGGGCCTTATTGAAAACTTTAATTGTTTACAGCGAAAGTTATTGCTGCTATTTCATGCCAAATATTTTTAATTTTTTAAATATTTTAATTAGTTTTTAATTGTATTGGTTTAATAGATATAAGTAATACAACATAGAATATTTATTTTTTTATAAATGATAATTCTGAAACTTAATTAACGAAAATTAAATTAAAAACTAACTTAAATTCGTTTGTTAGAACAGAAATAACTGACACACAATTATTAAGAAAAACACATTAGTTTTAGCTTTAGATAAATTATAATTCACTTATTTCAACTTAAATTATTATTAAAAACCCATTTTGAATTAATTCAATTTACATATTACAATTTTAACTGGACCTGTTACAAATTTAATTCCACAAACCATTATAGAAAATTATTTATTCAAAAAAAATTTGTTACTTTCTGCAACATTGTTGAGACTTTTATATACATCCCTTATATTAAGGTGATATTTGAAAAAGTACTTTTGTACATTCCTTCTTTATTTTAAAGTAGTTTCTGTTTATATTTATCTTCCATCAGCTAATTTATTAGAGATGCAGTCAAATTGTAAATATATTAAGATAAAAGTTTTATAGCCTTTTACTGATTTCAGTCATGTCGAAGTATTTCATTAAAATTGGGTGCTATTGGCACAATTCTTGTTAATTTGTCCAGCATATTTGTTTACTGTTTCGAATCATGTGCATTATGAAATAGATTGGTTTTAAAACTCAGCTTGCAATCGATAAAATTGCACCTATATTTAGGTACATCGAAACTATATTTTACAATTATTGGTCCTACCAGTACTTATTTATACCAAAAAAAAAAAAAATGCAGAACAAATTAACGAGTAAAATTCGAATTGTACTTATTGGCAATTCAAATCTCCGATGAGGGCGCTGCAAATTATAAACAAATATGGAGGAAGACTTTTACATTTCATATCATATCATTTAGCAATTAGGACTCAATTGCCGTAAATATACTGACTTCATGTACTACTTAGGGTCAGTGTTGCGCAAAGATAATAATAATTTCATCTAGATAATATAACAGATGTGTATAGTATCTAAATACAGATAAAAGATAATTACATATTAAATTATCTAGATTAAGATAACAGATAATCTGAAATTATCTAGATAAATTCCAGATAAAAAAAATTAAATTAATTTATAACTTGTTCCAAGTAGTAGTGTGTAAGTATTACTTAAAACAATATTTCGATAATTTTATGGCAACAATTGCTATCTGACCTCTTCGGTTAAAATTTGTTTTTTGTCAATTTTAACTTGGCATATTGTTCTATAACATCTCTAATATCTCTACCCCTCATTCTAGTCACAAGGATTATCCCGAAAGCCTGTGACTTGTGTGGGAAATGGAGCGGCATATTATTATTTCGCAGGCCGCATTTGCGCCTCATGAACGACTTACGGTGGTAGGCCGTAACCACCATTCAGTGCTGGAATGAGGGAAAGCTGGAAAACCTCATTAGTTAGAGGGACAGTCAAACATTAACTGATTTTAATCTCTCACATTAACACCAAGTTGACATTCTTCCCATCCTAGGCTATCGCCAGGATAGTTTCCCAATTCATCCCTGCGAAGAGGCCTTGATGTACAAGTAAACAATTTAATTAAAAATTGTTTGATGGAATGAGGATTCGAACCCACGACCTCTGGGTTGAATGATCGAGACACTAAGCCCTGAGCCACTGCCTCGCCCGATCTATATATTGTTCTATACAGGGTGGCCCACCTATCTCCGCTCGGACCGTAGCTACTAGACCAATAGAGATTAAGGCAAAACATTTTCAGGACTAGTATGAGCCACACTTTAAAATTGTTTTTGGATCTACAGGGTGTACCATATATCCGAGGTCACGATTTCGGGTATTTTTTTAAATGGACCACCCTCTATATTTTTTCATTTTTGGATTCTACAGAAAATTCTAAACACATTTCATGTAGGATGTCCTATACCTATCTTCAACTGTTTTTGAAATATTGACAGGTGAATATTGACATTTTTGCAACTTTGACACCCTGTAAAATCGAAGCGGTTTGAGATCAAGCAAAACGGTTTGCACATTCCTATCTTAACTTTTCATAAGCTATCGTTTCGTACTAATTTCAGAATTATCCAAAAATTTAAAATTTTCTGAAAATTTTGAAAATTTTTAATTCCTGGATAAGTTTGAAATTAGTACCAAACGATAGCTTATGAAAAGTTAAGATAGAAATGTGCAAACCGTTTTGCTTGATCTCAAACCGCTTCGATTTTACAGGGTGTCAAAGTTGCAAAAATGTCAATATTCACCTGTCAATATTTCAAAAACAGTTGAAGATAGGTATAGGACATCCTACATAAAATGTCTTTAGAACTTTCTGTAGAATCCAAAAATGAAAAAATATAGAGGGTGGTCCATTTAAAAAAATACCCGAGATCGTGACCTCGGATATATGGTACACCCTGTAGATCCAAAAACAATTTTAAAGTGTGGCTCATTATAGACAATACTAGTCCTGAAAATTGTTTGCCTTAATCTCTATTGGTCTAGTAGCTACGGTCCGAGCGGAGATAGGTGGGCCACCCTGTATTTCATTAAAATTATACGGTCCCTAACGGCCATTAATTAGTAATTACAATACAATTTAATGTCAGTAAAGTGACCTATATTTTAATTTTATTGACAATTTAATTTATATACATATAAAAAATCGCATATGACACAGTGCAATTGTCACTTTGACAGTGACAAAAGTTACCTGCAACTTTTACAGTGACAAATGAACTAGTGGTTTTTTCACTTGCTCATTTTTTAATCAATTATAATATTAATTATGCCAAAATAAATAGTTTGACATTTCTGTCAACAAGTTATTGAACTATTAAACACTAACAATGAATCGATTCGGTGAAGCTCAAATAAAAATGTGTTTATTTTTAGTGTTTCATAAATAAAGTTTGCATTCATATATTTCTAAATTTCTTATTCATTAAATTGTCCTGCCGAATTACACTCGATGTTTGTATTGATACCGGATAAATTTGTGCTGTTTAAATTCTAAACTGTTTCCTTTAGCAATTTGACTCGAAAAACTGTCAAACTAAAAACGCTCCACCTTCGGTGTCGCGTTTTTAATACTTGACAGTTTTTCTCGTCTAATTGCTTGGCAACAGTTTCTCATTAAACAATCCAAATTTATCTGGAAAAATACAAACCTCTTGTGCAGTTATAAGTGACAATTTTTTTTTAATAAAAATTCCTCAAATTATACTAAAATGTACTTTATTACAATGGGGCTGCACAAAACACAACATTTTATTATAAGTTAAAACCTTGATTTGCTTGCCTATTAAAGTTAACTTTTTTTAGATAATGCATTTTGCTGTAAATCCACAGACCACAGATGTGCTGTATAATTAATATTAATACGGGCAACAGGCAGCATCAATTAAATATTTTAAAAAGTAACCCTTTTATCAGAAAATGTTATTTAAAAATAAATCTAGTTGTAAGAGACAAAGGAGTGGAGTTGCTGTGGTTCTCTGCGTTCGCTGTTCTATTTTTTTGTATTGTGATTGTGATATGATATTTGATATTTCGATATTTGTGATATGTCTGCAAAAGGTTTATCAGTTATGTCAGTCAAATCATTGAAGTTATTGAAATATCATCCAGATAAGATAAAAGATGATAATATTTTATCTAGATTATTATCTAGATAAAATAATCTAGATAATGCACAATACTGGTTATGGTGAAATAAAGGATAAAAAGAGTGGTAAAAGCAGTCTATGTCCCATAAGTGCTTCTTTGCTAATTATCATATGAAGTTTTTGGGTTAAAACAGATAGTTTTTGTTTACTTACACTTTGGGGTAAAAATAAGTGACAAACGGTAGAAAAAGTGTATGGTGATAGTATATTAGTGCTTGTGTTGTTTTTTTGTTGTTAAACAATTGTTATGTTTAAATTAAATTAATTAAATTGTTAAAATTTAATTAAAATTAAAAAATAATTCAAATAAAAGATTATTTAGAAGGAATGTAAAGACATTTTTGTTAGATGTCCCTAGAAATGATATCCACAAACTGTTAGACCTCAAAACTAATTAAATTTTATAAAGTAAAAATTATTAAAAAAAAGAAAAGTGTGTGAAAAAAATTAAAAAGAACAAACAAAAATTAATTGAAAATGTAATGTAAAATGTAAAATGTAAATTGTAAAATGGATTGTTTATACACTCAAAAGAAAATTTTGCTACTTACTATAAATCGTATTGGATCATCATTTTCTGTGTGTTAATGACGATTGATTTATGTTGTGTATTAAAATGTTATTTATTGTATTGTTTATAAATTTGTTATACCTAAACACATTATAATTGTATGTATATTATGTTTATATTTAAATGTAAATTGTATTGTGATAATTTTGTAATTTCAAAATTTAAAATTTTGCATGTTATACGTTATACCTATTTATTTTCTTTGTAAGTCACGCTCAAGACCCTATAGGGGTCTTTTGTGATTATTGTCATGTTTATTTGTATTTTTATATTTTGTGTATATTTTGTGTAAATGGTATGTCTAATTAAATAAACATTATTATTATTATTATAAATTAAAATATATTCTGTTTTTCTAAGACTAATAACAGAAAAATATAGACATACTGCAACAAAATGGTTATGTTGTATAAATAAACGTGTTCCCTGTTAAATTATTTGCCTTTTGGAGAAATGAGTGAGGAACTGTTTCTTACTCAGATTAACCATATAAAAGATAAATAACAGTGAGAGAAAAACGTCCACGAAATGAAATATAATAAAATAAACAAATCCCACTGCATGCCATTGGTTCGTTACATTTTTTGACGGACCGAGATATGCCGAAAATACACGACACAACGACTCGTGACTTCATATTTGTTTTGAAGTTTTGTGAACGTAAATTTTTTTAAGTATTTTATGTGATATAAGTGATCATCAGTAAATAACTGTGTTATAGATTTTTAGTTTGTGGAAAACCTTTGTGGACAGTGAAATGACTATTAAATGCATAGTTTTCCATAAATCGGGGAAAAAAAGTGATGGGAGATTGTTCCACCGGTATGTAAATAATGCTGACCATAAACGTATCATTCGTTAGTAATTCAACTCACGTATAACATTCATGGGTAATACCGGGATATCAAAAATTATCTTGGTCAAGGGTGGTTGTGGAATGTAAAACGTGTGTCTTATTTTATTTCAGCACAATGACTTGACAGATTCTGACACAACAAAACATATTCAAAAATTTTAAGTAAGACACACGTTTTACATTCCACAACCACCCTTGACCAAGATAATTTTTGATATCCCGGTATAAGTAATATAGGTAATATTGTAGTTTTATATTGTATATTTTCTATGGATAATAGTTTCTGATCCTCATAAAATTATTTGAAGACGATGAAATTTTTATCGTTTTTCGTTCCGATAATTTTATGTCTGGTGAAGGTTAATAATGAAATAAGGAAAATTTCAAATGTTTACCCCTCTTTGAAAAAAAAACCCGAATAATTTAAAATACAGATAAGAGTATTAGATGTAGTTTTGATTTAGAATGGAAAGTGATTTCCGAACCGAAAAAAATGTATTTTCTTATTTTACCCAATTTCTTACTCTCACTTTCAGGTTTTTAGTAGGTATAAAGTATTATGAATATCTTTATATTATATCGCTTCGGTATTTGGCCACAGTTCTGACAAAATAATAAAATTTTGAGTAAACAGTACGTACTCCTCGCTAAAAGATCCGTTACAGTTTTTTTTTAATTTAACTAATCAGTTCTCATACTGAAAAATGTATAAATATCCTAAAACATAGTACACACTTTAAGTTAAAATAGCACTAACATTTCGGAGACTTCACTGTCAGAAGAATGTATTGTGTTCTATAGTTCTATGATATTTAAAAAAAAAACAGACTCTTTGGTGCAGAGGTTTATTTTCTTAGTTGTTTATTAGTTTTTTCTGAATTGTAGGAAAATAGCTAAATAAAGTAAAGTATGTACCTATTGCGTATTGTTATATACCTACATATTAGTTTTTGTAGTTGTAAGGTGTTTTTTTTTAAATCGTCAGACAATAGGTAGGTACTTTACGTTGTTAGAAACACCTTTAAAAACATTAATAAACCCTCTTATTTTGAGAAATACTGGCCGCCACTGGTAGCTGTTTACAAACAGTTAAATAAACACTCCCCCCTTTCGTAAATTGATGTTTATTATATGGACAGGCATATTAATACTTTGGTATTGCTGTTACTTATCTTTTACATAGTTAATCTGAGGTTTCTTATACTAGGTCCAAACTCCTATCGTCTATCTTAAACACTTGTATTAACACATTTTGTGGAATGACTCCCATAAACAAGGCAGTTTGTGTTGTGCTGATTTGTTCTAATGTCATTTAAAATGTAAAAAGAGATGTACAAATACTAACCACGTCGTTTTTAATTTTTCAATATCAAAAAGTCACAAGGACCACTAAATTATTACGTTAAACAGACCCAAATACGTGTTATTTATCATTATATCAGCAATAAGCCTCCAAAAATTATCTTTTAAATAGGTTCGAATATTGTAGAATATGTAGAGGGAGCATTCATTTTTGGAATCACCAATAGTATTTATATGGGCAGCAATCAAAGTTTAATGATGACTATAAATAGTTTTATATAATCTAGACCGGTTATTATTCGTCTGCATAATTAATGATTTACCTGTCGCGGCATGAAAATGGGAGCCAGAGTGATTTTTATTGAAATTTCGTAAATTTCAATTCCGGTCTTTAATCCGCATTAAGTTTTATTAGCTTTTCAGTGGGGATGGCGCTCTTCCGAGAAACAGCTTTTTCAAAAGAAAATATTTGCTTTATGAATGCCACCGTTATGTAGACCGCGGCTAATGCTTTTTTGCCCTTCCATGGCGCAAGGGGACGAGCTCGAATTGTTGCCGGATTTTGTTGAATAATTGGCAATACATAATATACAGAGTGTTAGAATAAGATTGACAATTTTTTTTGAGAATGCAAACCTCTTAGATTAGGGTAAACTGGGGATAGATGCCTATACTAACATTTTTTTGTTTTTAAAAATTGCATTGTAATATTACTTTAATTAATATGTTCTGAATTGATCGATCAATCATTAATTTATAGTAATTTTGCAAAAACAACATATATAATTATTAATAGTTGAATGAATTTGAAGTAAAATCTAAGACGTTGCACCTTTGGGATAGATTTGCACTTATTGTTAGGGATAGATGCCCATACAGTGGTATAGATGCACAATGCGGGATAAATTATTAGATTTTACTTTATTTATCACTTTTACCTACTATAAAACAAAAAAAAACTATTTTAACAACTTTGTTGATGCTTAAGGATTTATCGTCAATTTGCCTTTAGCTGCGTTTAAATTATCCTCGGTCCAAGATACCCGGTTGGATATGCGGATGTATCTCCTTGGCATGGTCCTCCTGTACAAATATTATTTAATCTAAGAATTTAAGTTGTCGTACTATCATTTGTATTTAAAAATCCCGGTCTTTATGTTCTATTCTCATTGGTTACAAAACTGGCATATATCCTTAATCGCATATCTACCTCCATCTACACCCTAATGTAATAATTAATGCGTGGGATAGATGCCTACCTAGGAAATTATTAAATAAGTACATTTGGGAGGGAAATTCTTGATCTTATTGACAATATAAATTCAAATTTATGTGTAAACAGTCATTATCACATAAAACTCTTATTTCTCCGTGTGGTTGCATACATTAAAGTTATGAAGGAGTCAAGCACTTCCTGTAAAGCTTAGATTTCTTAGATATAAACTATTATTATGTAGAATTATTGTGTGGTCATCCATTGGTTAACTATAGACTATAAACTGATTTAGGCGCATGCGTATTATTGAACCTAATTACTGCTTTATTGGCACATTGCCATCTATCCCCAATAGGCATCTATACCCAGCTTACCCTACATTACATTAACATTCTTAGGTTAAAAAATTTAAATAGTTAGAGTGAACGATGTTCTTTTCACTTGCGAATGAGACACAATGAAAAGGGATGACTCAATTTTAATTTTTCAACAACTGGTTTGAAGAGAATTGAAAAACCTTTAAAATGATGAACGAAACAACGCGACCAACTCCATTTAAAAAAAATGTGCCGACAACGACTCTGGCTTCATCTATCAATGGTGAAAATTCCGTTTGCCAGTAGAAAGTAGTATTTTTTGTATACTATACAAGGTCGATATCTCAACTCATTCAAAAGTTAAAGTGGAGGGGAGGGGTACTTTAGGGGCAGACTGTATGTTAACAACTGCTATTGATCCATTGCAAATATTTCAGGTAACAACAGCACCACGGAACGGCAACTGCATGTAATTAACCTCAAAATTCTTCCCTTCATTGACTGAATTTGCACATTTTACTGGTGTATGTCTATACCCTATCAAATCAATTGGCAGAAAACTGACCTGCACGGGGCCAGCAGAGAGAATTGTATCCGCTCGACCAGTCCTAAATAGATTTCGATTTGTTACCCTCATCCAAAAAGATATTTGCGACGGTTCATCTCTGGATAAAAATAACATTACCTTTCATCGATATCCCTCCCTCCTCCCCCATCCACCCTCGCCCATTCCTACGTTAATTCGCCTTTTAGTGGAAACATGCTAGCAGACACAAACTCCTGAAATGTGTATGGGGTGAATTCGTAATAAGAGAGCAGTCCGTTCACCGCTGGCTGCATTATTTAAAATGAATCTGTATGTACGCTTTGGAAAGGGTAACGTCCACATATTTCCTCGTTAATTCACGGTTATAATCTATTCCTGGCTCAGGACGACACTTGAATTTTCCATCGATGAATTGCAAATATTCTGGTAGAGTCGCAGGAGGAACTGTTAGAGGACAACCGCTAGGATTTGCATTTTAGCAGTGAACCATCTCAGCAAATCAAATGTTTAAAGTTAAGAGTAACAGCAGGACTCATACGCTACATCGGTTCATTGGAATATCAATGGATATATGTTTATTTTTTATTCACTATTCACTGTAAATATGTGACATTTCGACCACAAACAGTAACATGGTCACTTGTCGCTGGTTTCATGAAAATGTCAGACTTAACAAGCCTGAAGCGTCACTAAAGGTGACGTAAGTATATTAAGGTTCCGTTATTAATTAGACTGCAGATGCTAAAAAGTCTTGGTTTTTTCAGATACGAACTTTTCCCGCTCCCAAGAAGAATAAATGTCAAGACTTGAAGAACATCTGGAGTTTGTTGAGGAAGACACCTACATGATATGTCGTCAGAAGATGCAAGTGCCGCTGCTATCAATAATGTTAATGGGCCTTTACAGTGAATTTAAAAAAAATAGTATTGGTTAGAGAATGTTGAAATATGCCTTGTAAATATTTTTTTAAAATTAATATATTGAAATTTACATGAAAAAAAAATATTGAAGTTTGAAGCTTTTAAGAAAGAAGTTTAAACTTTGCGCTCAAATGACGTCACGGACTTGAAAGGATGACAAAGACAAAATTATACTTCTCTCTTTGTCACCAGCTACCGCTCATCCTACTTAACCTGAAAAATAACGTTTTCGTTCGCGAGTGTTTTGATGTAAACAATAAATGTAAATTTCATTGAGCAAAAAGAGCAAAAATGATTTTAAAATGTGTATTGTGCCATCTTGTAATAATAATAATAGTGATCATCCAGACAAGCTATTTCTTACAATACCGAAAAACCCAACAAGAAGAGAAAGTTGGGCTAAACCAATAAAAGTGAATCATATACCATTCGATGGAAAATACTGTGTTTGCGAGGATCATTTCAATAGAAGTTATTTTTAATACAAAATATAATTATTATGACAATAATGACGAGGACGAGAGGTTATGTTATGAATATGAACACGGACCACAGCTGATTTGCCGATTTCCGTTCTGGACTTCCGGACATGCGCAGATAACAAGTCCGTGACGTCATTCAAAAGGCTCGATTTGTAGTATTTGAAAAACTGCATTATATTTTTTCTTCTCTTTCTGGCCATATTATGAATGTAATTGAAAAAAATACAATTCAACAGCTCCCTATAGTATACATGAACTAAATAATAACAATAAAATTGCCTAATTGAACTACGCTGTAATACCCCATTCTATCGCAGAGATCATTGTCTTACGACTTCGTTACCATTCTCAAACAGCAGGAACATATCAAAGATATCTAATATGGATATTCAGGACGTATTATGAGCACTTTTCATGCCTGAAAGAAGTTCATTACGATAATTTTCAGCTTAATTTAGGTACTGAAAAAATGTATGTGAATAAATATGTAGTAATAATATAAAATGTGGTAGGTAGTTATATTTTATTTTAGAATGAACTATAAAAAGCACTTTGCCACTCTCCATATAGGATACATTTTAAAGGTATAGAGAATATATTATATTATATGTATCTTTAGGATGACATATTTTTGAGGTTCAGCCATAATTTTAACTTAAAAATACAGTCTGAATTGTTACAACTAAATAATTTAAAATAAATATGATCAACCTCTGAATGTTATCGATGTTTGCTCTTCTTTTAGAAGAACCTTCTCGCTCACTCATGAGAACACATCAAATTTGCGTTGTCAAAACAAAGGCAAAATGTAATTTCCCGTAGATGTAGAGTTTTCTTATTCGTGTAGTATCCTGATACTGCAACCATTCTGTTTTATTTCTGTCTGGCCGTGTTCGAGCAAATGCGACATTAAGACTGACATTTTCATCATAAATTCGTCGTGTTACGGCCGTCGCCTCTTCACCTTGAAATATTGACGAGTCAGTGTTATGGAAGGAGAACTGCGGCATCCTCTTGTGTGTGTTTTCCCGGTTTATCAAGCCTAACTCAATGTGACACGGAGATAAGTGAATATGGTCCGAGGAGATAATCACGATCGAATATTGAGCGGTAGACTATTTTCAGGAGTTTTTGAGTCTTCCGATCCTGGTTCTATACATCGAAGATATTATATCGCTATACAATGAAGCTGTTTTCTTTCTAAACGTATAAGCGGATGTTTTTTGAAGATTTATTATATTGGTGTGTTTGTATGCTGTGTTATATTTGTGGTGTATTTATTATACCGTTGAATATAATAGACGATAAATAAATATATAGTTTTATAAATAAATATATTTTAGTAATGCTATATTCGAATTTTATTTTATTTATTTTTTATTATGTGATTCAATATACCTAAGAAAACTGATTTTGTTTTATTTACATTCATTTTATATACAGGGTGGGTTTTTGAAAACGAAACAGAGCGAATAACTCTCAGGAAAATTATTTTTTCGAAAAACGCCGAGACAGGTCGATTTTTCATCAAAAGGGGACATCTTTTCCCATACTTTTGATGCTCCAGTCTCACCCTCCTAGGGAGGGGGGGGCAACCCCCCAAATATCTTAATAGGGAAGGAGGGTTAAATGACACATCATTTGAAAGGTACTTCAATTCTCTACACAACCCTGTATTAGTTTTTTAATTTGACTAGTTAGTTTTGAAGATAAAGGTTGTTAATAAAAAACTACTTTTTACGGTTTTATTTGCAAACTTTTTCTACATCAGCCAATTAAATATTCAAATTGATGACCTCCAGCCTCCATACAATAGTCGTCCATGAGTGTCACCCCTTATGTCAGAGTGACATTTCCTTTTATTATTCGCAGTAAATTGAAATAATAAATAATACAATCAGAACGGGTATTGAGTGAATTATTATTTTATTGTTACCTGTACAGTTTGTTGACATTATGGTTTATTCGATTCCAGAAAGAGTGGAAATAATTGCTCTTTTTTATGCAAATAATCGGATTGCTAATAGGACAGCAGAAATATTTAATCAGCAACACTTAGGTAAAAATGTTCACAAAGTACATTTTGGAGTTAGTGACCAAATTTCAGGAGACCGGATCTGTAAGTAATAAAAAGCGACACCCCGAAAGAAATGAAGCAGAAGATGTAGCTATTCTAGGCCATGTTGCTATAAATCCTAGAACGAGTACGAGGCAAATGGCAGCTGAATCTGGTTTTGGGCGAAACAAAACTTTGAAGCATCATAAATTCCATCCCTATAAGATTCACCTTGCACATGAACTTAATGGAGATGACTTTGACCGCCGACTACAATTTTGTGAAGTAATGAGTGAACGAGCTATTAACAATCCAGATTTAATTTTTAATATCTGCTTCTCGGATGAGTGTTCATTTACTGTTAATGGCAATGTCAATCGTCACAATTGTCGTTATTGGTCAAATTCTAATCCCAGGATATTTTATGAGAATCATACACAACATCAGGAAAAATTAAATGTATGGGCTGGAATTTTTGGTGACCACATTGTTGGTCCTTTTTTCTTACCAGGTAATCTCACCGGGGAGATGTACCTGGATTTGTTGGAAAACTCCATTTATCCAGAGCTGATACACATTATAGAGAATAATGAAAATTATCTAGAAGACCAGTTGATATTCCAACAGGATGGAGCCCCTCCTCACTACGCCTTGCCTGTTCGGCAGTATCTCGATCGTAGGTTTGCAAATCAATGGATTGGGAGAAGAGGCGTCATAGAGTGGCCTGCGCGATCGCCGGATTTGTCCCCTTTGGATTTTTTCTTGTGGGGTCATTTAAAGTCCAAAATTTATGCCACTCCACCTACTTCCCTTGAAGATCTACGCCAACGCATTATTAACGAATGCCGCCAAGTTACTCCAGAAATGTTGCAAAACGTACGTGATCGCATTGTGCAAAACTTATACTATTGTATGGAGGCTGGAGGTCATCAATTTGAATATTTAATTGGCTGATGTAGAAAAAGTTTGCAAATAAAACCGTAAAAAGTAGTTTTTTATTAACAACCTTTATCTTCAAAACTAACCAGTCAAATTAAAAAACTAATACAGGGTTGTGTAGAGAATTGAAGTACCTTTCAAATGATGTGTCATTTAACCCTCCTTCCCTATTAAGATATTTGGGGGGGTTGCCCCCCCTCCCTAGGGGGGTGAGACTGGAGCATCAAAAGTATGGGAAAAGATGTCCTCTTTTCATCAAAAATCGACCTGTCTCGGCGTTTTTCGAAAAAATAATTTTCCTGAGAGTTATTCGCTCTGTTTCGTTTTCAAAAACCCACCCTGTATAATCGTTTATGTCTATCGTGAACAAACAGAAACTTTATTTAAAATACCTCCTATACCGTGGTAAGTACAAAACTATGCCGACATTACATTGCAATAATATTTTATCGGAAATCATTTAAAACATTTTTTGTTAAAACTGAAAATTTTCCAATGGTGTTATATTGCAAGTAAAACTTTTACTTGCAATGTGACCTTCAATATGCATTTACCTGCGATAATATTTTATAGGTAATCTTTATTTATCACATTTCTACCAGACCTTTACCTGCTCATTGAACTTTCACGTCAACGTCATCAATATCCTTAATTTAAGTGTATAATTTACTGAAAATGTTTATTTACTACATTTTTTCCTGAAATTCACCTATGTAACATGTAATAATATACAATAGTTTTTCTAAATTTTTTCATAAATTACAGTAAAAATGGTCTCACTTTATTAATCAATTACTATTCTATTAGTACCTTATTAAATGTGTATTAAATTCAAACACCGCTACTAAAAACTCGCAACAAGAACCCAAGCATGGTATAATATAGTATATTTTTTTTTATTTTGGTGTACCTCAGCATAGCTTACATTAATGTGATTTACTGTGATTTCATAATCACAAGGAAATAAAAGGTTTTGGCCCTTTAACATCATCTTGAACGAGGTCATCTTTAACGTTATGTGAACAATTTTATAACTAATGACGTGCATCCTTTGGATTCTGGTTTTGACCATATCAGCGTTTTTATTTCAAAATGAAGTTAAATAGGAGTTGATGCTTAATGACAGAAAGCACAAAACTATCAATCCAGTTCTTACCCATTGGTCGATGAAGACCAAAAGACCTCCAGTTACTGCTGTCTCCTTGGTTTATATGACTTAACAATCTATTTGTTTTTTAATATAAATGAATTCCGGTTTGTCCTTACCAGAAATATGAGATCATTTCAGTAGCACAGTTCAGTAGGTATGTGACGTGACTTGGACATGACTGAAAGTTAAATCTGATCTTTGTACTAAATTGGAAACGACAAAAATGTAAACGAACTATTTTATTCCATATTCTGTTATTTTATAGAAATATTAACAACTGAAAGCAAATTTGATTTCAGACAGCTGATAGATATAAATGATTCCAATATTTGATTCATATATGTTTTATAAGGGTTTTATTTTGGATTGGATGCAGAAAGCTCAGTTTGTATTCCTTTTCCTACAGTCAGCTCCCTCTGACGAAATTATTTATAATATTATAATCAATTCAGCAGAATGTTGGAAATACGCTGATCAGCGTTGCTAGAAATCTACTTTGACCTAATTTTTTGACAACTTCACTTACTATTTATTTATTAATATTTATTTATTAAAAAACGGTAGTTTAAACCAATCCAGTAAATTATTACTTGCACGTGCCCTAATTCCACTCTAATATCAGCTATAGTACTCCTGACATCCTGCAGAAAACTGATTTCAATACCCAGATACCCAGAAGACAGTATCTCTGTAAAAATATGAACCTATATTATTTAAAGGCAGCTGTAAACCCAAGCTTCATTTACAAAATGCCAAAAAGATTTTATCATCTGTAAAAATCATAAGGAAAAGGTAGTTCCCTGTAAAGGTAACAGGATTCTGAACCTAGCTAGCAAAAATCAATACTGCAAGTTCGTCAGCAGGATATGGCAGGATGTAGAAATTGTCCTGAAGGTTTAGTTCCTTGAGGGTAGATGGCGCTGTAGGGATGACTGCGGAAAATAGCGACCTACCATAAAATTTTTCAATGAATCATATTACTTGTTTCATTCTCTACTAGAGGGCGGACGCAAGATATATTGAATCTGAATATTTTTTTATTTTAATTGTACTTACATCGAATTAGTTATAAAAAATAAAATATATAGGTTTCCCATGAGTATTTAAAATAAAATCCAGATAGGATTTAAGATGTTTTATTATCTAGATATAAACATGTGTTAGGGCCTTACGATATTTAGTGGACTGTATTTTATTGCTGACTGGCCCTCTTTTCTGTTGTGTAGGTGTGAATGATGTAAACAGGTGGTAACTATGTACACTTGATTTATTAGCCACTATTTACACTGTACTTACAACACCTTAAAACTAATGCGTGAGTGACAATAATTGGGGTTACGTGCTATGCGTAACTCCCTTAAAACTGTACTGTCTTAAAATATACAAAAAAGTTGCTTATGCACCCTTGAGGGCGGTTTCCTAGATTTAAAGGTGGTGGGGCACTTGGCGCCAACAATAACGGCCATGAAGTCCCAAACATGCCCCCCTCCTTGAAAGGATGTCTTTCAAAAACTTAATTGTTGATAGGTAACGGACACATTTTTGATAGCGTCCGTTTCACAATACCACTCGCGGTCCAAACACTTGCCACTCTCGTCACATCGTCGACTCCGGGGTGGAGCTGGATGACGCGCCCTAAGCGCCAACACATGGGTGGCTGATTGTCCTCTTTCAAAAGAACCAAACTTCCTAGTTCTAGTTTCCCTTGGGACTGCTTCCACCGGGTACGTTGCTGCAGCTCAGATATGTATTCTTTGCTCCAACGTTCCCACAGGTTCTGAGCTAGTTGCTGGATGAATTGGTATCTGCTGAGTCTTGAACACACAACGTCCTTCAAATCGTGATCTGGTAGCGCCGTAAGTTGCCTTCCAACCAAGAAATGAGCCGGTGTGATCGGATTTAGATCTTGAGGATTGGATGACATAGGATGTAATGGACGGGAATTGAGTATTGCCTCTATTTGCGCTAGTAGCGTGGAAAACTCCTCAAAAGTGAGATGGGTTTCGCCCATAACCCTCTTTAAATGATGCTTAACCGACTTTATCCCGGCTTCCCAAATTCCTCCAAAATGAGGAGAGTAAGCGGGTATGAAATGCCAAACGATACCATCATTTGAAAAGGAGTTTTCAATAGAATTTTGATTTTCCTTGAGAAATATTGACAATTTTGCAATTTCTGTGTTAGCACCAACAAATGTGGTGGCATTGTCAGAATACACATGTGCGGGCAAACCACGTCTTGCTATGAATCTGCGCATAGTCAAAATGAAACACTCGGTAGTTAATGACGAGACCAGTTCAATGTGCACTGCCTTTGTTGCAAAGCATACGAATAAGCATACCCAACATTTTGTGATTTTGCATCCCCGCCCCTTCCGGTCTGTGATATTAAAGGGTCCGGCATAATCTACTCCAGTGGAATAAAATGGTGGTGCCGGCGTGATGCGTGAACTAGGCAAGTTTCCCATGATTGGGTGAATGTTTTTGGTATTAAATCTAAAGCACTTGACACAATTTCGGTATGTTTGCTTAGCTAAATTTCTGGCCGAAATTGGCCAAAACTGTTCTCTGATCGCGGCTAAGAGTGCTTGTGGTCCTATATGTAATAAATTCTCATGTTTGTATCTAAACAATAATTTAGTGAACGCGTGATTTGATGCTAATATTATCGGGTGTTTTTTGTCAAAACTATAGTCTGAATGACTTAGTCTTCCTCCCACTCTCAAAATGTTGCGGGAGTCCATGAAAGGATTTAAATTAGCTAATTTGCTGCTTGATTTGACATTTTTATTTTGTATTAGCCGATGGATATCTTCGGCAAACGACTCGGCTTGTGCCGCTCGAATTAAGTAAGTAAAGCTCTCATCAATTTCATTTACACTTAATACTCCTAATTGTCTTAATTGTAACGAATTTTTACAGTTATTAGCAAATCTCAGCGCGTACGCCACTGATCGTATTAAACGGCTGTAATTCGAAATTTTGTCGAACCTATCAAATTTCGGAAATTCATTCTTATAATTTATGGATGTCAGACTTGTGGTTTTTAACTCCGGCAATTGCTCTGTTAAGTACATGTTTATGACAGGCCATTGTGCCTCAGTCCTTTGTAAATAAGATGGTCCGTGCCACCACAAGTTATTTGTATGAATAGAACTGGGACTGACTCCCCGAGAAATTAAATCAGCTGGGTTGTCCTTTGACGGTACGTGTCGCCATTCGTAGTTTTCTGTGATGGTTTGAATTTCCGCAACACGATTATTCACGAAAGTTTTTAGAATATTAGGTGAGGTGCGCAACCAACCTAGGACTATGGTAGAGTCACTCCATAACGTAGTTCGTGAAAATTCTAATTTCAAAGATGAAACCGCCTTTTGTGTTAATCGCGCTAACAGCAAAGCGCCGCAAAGTTCTAATCTCGGTATGGTCAAGGATTTTAAGGGTGCCACCTTGGATTTCGCACACAAAAGGTTGACGTGAACCTTTCCACCTTTATCGACTGACCTGACATAAATGCATGCACCGTAAGCATTTTCTGAAGCGTCGGAGAACCCATGCATTTCTAATATTATTGGCTGCAAACATATGACATGCCGTGGAATTCGTAGGTGATTTAAATGAGAAAGTTCTTGCTTGAACCTTTGCCACGAATTATGCAAATCTAATGGAACTGTTTCATTCCAAGAAATATTTGACCTCCAAAGGTTTTGCAGCATAATTTTTGCAAGAATCGTACAAGGACTAAGCAACCCCAATGGATCAAATATTTGTGAAATTCTAGAAAGAATCGATCGCTTCGTAATTCTTTCCGATTGTAAGAATTTACCTATCTTGTATGATAACTCGTCCGTTCTGTTCGACCAAATTAAACCTAAAGTTTTTGATTCCTCATTTGACCCAAAGGTAACTTCAGTTGAATCGGGATCTGCAACCCCTCTAATTGCTTCGGGCACGTTGGACTTCCATTTGCGCAAAACAAATCCCCCTGTCTGTAGGATATTCGATATTTGCCCACAAATTTCCGATGCACCCTGTATAGTGTCTGAGCCCGTAAGAAGATCGTCAACGTAAAAATCGTTCTCTATTATTTGCGCAATTTGCGGCGAGCCTTCTCTGCATATTTTCGCTAATTCAAATAAGCACCTTATGGCCAAATATGATGCGGCCGCGGTGCCATAAGTTACCGTATTTAACTCATATACTTGTATTTCCTCACGAGGATCCGCACGCCATAAAATTCTCTGGAATTTACGTTGTTGTTGTTCAACAAAAACCATACGATACATTTTCGTAATGTCACCTGAAATTACGACGGCGTGTTTTCGAAATCGCGTTAATATGGAGTGCAAGTCGTTTTGAATCGTAGGACCTACCATTTGCAAATCGTTTAGAGATTTACCTGACGTTGTAACAGCTGAGGCATCGAATACGACGCTCAGCCTTGTCGAGGTACTGTCTTCTCGTATTACCCCATGGTGAGGCATAAAGTAGCCCTCTGTGATATCTGCCGCCCGCCCGACATGGGTCATATGGTGCAGATTTTCGTACTCTGACAAAAAGTCGGTATACATTTCATGCAGCGCTGCATTTCGGTGCAATTTTCTTTCTAAATTTGTGAATCGTTGCAGCGCGTGTGCCTTTGATGCACCTAAATTTTGAGGATCCTCTTTGAACGGTATTGACACGATAAATTTGCCGTCATCTGCGCGACGCATTGTTTTCGTGAAATGAATTTTACATGCATTTTCTTCTCGTGACCTAGGAGAACCCTGTGAACATTCTTCAATTTCCCAGAATTTTGTTAACTGGGTTTGAATTTGCGATATTTCTGAGTTTTGACTGAAATTGCAAATTACCCCTTTTGAAAAATGATTGCTTATTGGACCCCCAATGATCCAACCCAAACGTGTTTTCTGCAAAATAGGCTTACCTGCGCCTAAAGAGATTCGACCAACACAAAGTAAATCCCAAAACAAGTCCGCGCCTATCAAAACATCGACTTTACTTGGTTTGTCAAACGTCGGATTTGCTAATTTAATAGTTGGCGGTATTTCCAAATGAGTGGAATTTATCTTTGACCCCGGTATATTGTTTGTAATTTCGGGTAAAACAAAGAACGTTAACTGCGCCTCATACGTATTATGCAAAGACTGGATTTTACTTGTGCATTTGTACTTTAACTGTGATATCGTGTGATTTATGCCTGAGACCTGTATATCAATCCTTTCTTTACGTAAACCTAATTTTTGACAAATGCTTTCTGAGATAAAGCTAGATTGAGAACCGCTATCTAAAAGCGCGTGCACTGTGTGTGCCTTCCCCACCGAGTCAGTTAATTTGATTAACGCGGTGGACAATAATGTTTGTGATTCCTCTGTTTTGCTTGAGGATGACAATGATACAACTTGGGAATCGTTTTCGTTTCTACTCGAACCTGCTGCCTCATTAACAGATTCTTGATCGCGGTTGATGTGCAACAGGGTGTTGTGTTTGGCTTGACACAATTTACAAGAACCATATTTGCATTCTTTGGTAAAATGTCCCGATTTCAGGCAATTTATGCATAATTTTAACCGCTTTGTGGCTTCAATTTTTTCGTGTGTACTTAATTTCAAAAACTCAGAGCAATTGAAAATGTAATGACTGCCCTTACAGAAAGCGCATGCAAGTTTGCTTACGTGCAACCCGCGTGTACGCTCATGACGTTTATTTTCCTGCGTTTTGAAATTTGTCTTTAACTGTTTTTTGAACTGGTTATGTTCAGATTCCTTTTCCTCTAATGTTTCTAGGTAGTCTGAACGTTTTTTCAAAAATCGTTTTAGTAAATCTAAACTAGGGACGTCCGTGTCCGATCTGAATCGTTCCCACTCACTGTACGTGTCCCTGTCAAATTTGCTAACTACTAGATTTACAACCAAAATTTCACCTAAATCTAAGTTATCGTTTCGGCCTTTTAATTGTTCCAAAGCGTACAAATGCTCTGCTACGTCCTCACCTAATTGTCGGAGCTTCTCTGAGGAAGACTCTCTAATTGACTCTAATCTAAATAAAGCTTTGACATGATTATTGAGCATTAACCGTGTATTATTATACCTTTCAGTTAATCTGTCATAGGCTACTTGGTAATTTCTTTCCTGGAATTCTAAAGATTTTATGACTTGCGCCGCTTTACCTATTAGAGAAGCCCTGAGGTAGTGAAATTTTTGAATTAACGCCAAACCTTGATTATTGTGAATCAACGAATCGTATGTTTCTTTAAATTCAAACCAATTTTCGTACGATCCGTCGAAAGCAGGTAATCTAATTGTGGGTAATTTTATATTATCTAAAATATTTCTAGATGTACTCGTATGTGACCGAATGCTGCCTGATCTGCGAGAACTGGTCTCGCCACCGTTGCTTGAATGAAGTGATGCTTCCTTTTGATTGTTTGCGGTACCATTCAGCAAACTCTTTGCTTGAGACAATGATTTAGAAAACTCCTGTTCAAATTTATCTCTTTCATCATACTGTTCATCTGAATTTTCCGCTAAACATTCAATGTTATTTTGAACTTCATCAAACTCCACAATTACTTGGTCAAATCGCGAAATTTTAAATTGCATTTCATGGATTTCAGTATCATTTAAAGGGTGTTCATTATCATGTTCACCTTCAATTTTGTTTAAATATTTTTTGAAATGAGTTAACCTAGCCTTTAATGAACTCCTCTTTTTTACTAATAGTGCTAAATCCATTTTGTATATATTTTGATGGTATTACTAGTGTAAAATTATTTACTGGTTACGAATAAAGCAAGCTTACAAATAAAGGCAATTATGGGATCCCTATTTTAAATGGAAAATAGAAAGTGTATAAAAAAAGGAAGAGGGAATGGCTCACCGCTTGTTCCTTTTCTTTCCTGTAAGTGGCCCAACGTAATGTTGCTGACGTCTGGACAATGCTGCCTTTATCTTCTGGATGCTGCTTCTACCACAATCCTGATTTGGGCGATTGCATGCACTTGCAAAAAGTGGCGCCTAGACTGTGGCCCACTTGTATTGATGGTTAACACGTGTTGCACTTGTATTATCTGACCTGATAATACGGCTCGATGGTACCAATGTTAGGGCCTTACGATATTTAGTGGACTGTATTTTATTGCTGACTGGCCCTCTTTTCTGTTGTGTAGGTGTGAATGATGTAAACAGGTGGTAACTATGTACACTTGATTTATTAGCCACTATTTACACTGTACTTACAACACCTTAAAACTAATGCGTGAGTGACAATAATTGGGGTTACGTGCTATGCGTAACTCCCTTAAAACTGTACTGTCTTAAAATATACAAAAAAGTTGCTTATGCACCCTTGAGGGCGGTTTCCTAGATTTAAAGGTGGTGGGGCACTTGGCGCCAACAATAACGGCCATGAAGTCCCAAACAACATGAAAATTAACAAATTCAATAAAAATGCGTGTCCAAACTTTATAATAGTATTTTTCATTATATCTCCCTGCTTATTATTGAAAATATAGGGCTGCGGTTTTCATGACAATGTATTATTAATTTTATATACAAAATATGCTACAAACAAAATTTACATAACTCGCTAAGTTTCTGAAATTCAAAATCTTAAAATTTCAGTACATCAGTTCTTCCGGGGAAATGGATTTGTATAGAGTTTTTTAAGAAGCTCAGTGTATATTTTCCTGAAATGTTCTAAATGTACATAGTGTTTTTAAAGGGCACAGCTTATATATTTTTCAGTTTTTGAAAACTGCATAAAATTTGCATTTCAAGTGTACCTAGTACACATCATATTTTATTTCAAGCCGGCCAACTCGCTTACCCGAATTGAGTTCATTGAACTTTTTTCTCATTGGATTTAAATAGAATAGAATTTCCTCCACCTTCATAGAGATGCTCCAATGAAATTTTGCTGTCAACTGAGTTGCCTGACTTGAAATAATATCATTGGAATGGAATTTGAGTAGTTTTAAAAAAATTTTAATCTAGAAGATGTTCCGTTCAAAAAATAACACAAGTTCACTCTATATCTAGGAAACAGAACCCTTTAGAAAAAACTAAATACACCACTGGCTTCTAGGTAAATAAAAAACTATAAAAATGCTATTTTCTCTTTTTCGTAAGTTATGGTAAAATAACCCAGATAACGAGGGGTACTTCACCTCAATTGGAGCAGGTCTTTTAATTCACCGGTGAATTCAATCGAGAGTTTTAGAACTCGTCCGTTTGAGTCGATGAATATAAAGGACAGCAACAACAAGTAACAACTGACCTAACTTAGTTATTACATTCTCTTATATGTATAAACAACTCAATGTAAAGCAATGTTTTTACCTACCTATCTACGTGTTTGATATTTGGATATACTTAGGGTAAATGTATAAAGATAACGTAGTTTTTATCAAAATGGACATGGACATGGACATGGAATCTGTTTATCCTGAATTAAATAATTTTTTAACCCTCCAAAAATGATACGCCACAGAATTACCTTCACCGCACGTCTTACCCCTCGCCAGGGTCCACATATTTACTGCCTACTACAGATATTTTGGGACTCTGGTTATAGTGGCTAGTATATTATTTTATATTTGCGATGGTGAAATTACTTTAACTTAGGTAATCCATAAATCTATTTGTTAAAAATGTGCATAGACTACCTAAGATGTACCTATCTTCTGAGTAATCCACTCTATATATTATAGACTGCATGAAATAATCGATTTAAATAGAATGTTGTCTTTGTTTGCTATCTGAACCGAATTTTTCCGACGAGCTACTACTTAAATTACCAACTAAAAAAATTTGAAATTAATATGTCCCGAACTTGTGGACCCTCTAAATAGGCTATACGGCTTAAGTTTATCATTAAGGTGTGCATGTTTATTGAGAAATGCATTAACATCAAAGATGAATGTTGGCAGTATACAAGCCAATTACGTATCTCGGCACTTTTTTTTAAAAAAGAGGAACTTGCAACCAACAAACAAGAGTCATTAGAGTAACGGCTTATTTATTATGATGGATTGTGACACTAGCGGTGTTTCGATGCATCGTTACAGCTCTTTATTTATAGAGGTGGGAAAATATATTTCTAGAAAGATGTTATCAGATTGACTGGTATTTCTAATGGTAATGGGTGATTTTGCAAGGTATAGAAATCATTTTTTCGTATTTAAAATGGTTAATATTTTCTATACTACTTAATGTACGCATTTTACAGTTTTTCAATGCATTTTACTAAGTAAGAGTAAATTGTGAAAACAAACGGATAGCAATAACAGGACTGTAAATAACAATTAATGAATTAGGTATACATATAAGTATTACTGCAAAAATGATGTTTATTTTACAAGTATAATTAATATTAATAATAAAACCAAACTAAAAAAACATGTGAATGAATAAACATTCAATGAGAAATAATACCTACGATAAAAGTAGAAATAATAATAAAAAAAAACTAAAACAACATAACAGAAACACGTAAAACAGAGAAAGTACAACTAGAAACGCATAGATATCACAACTGCACATTCGTAAGGGACATTGGACAAGCACACCCTGTGTAATTTTTATTTAAAAACTTTCAAAACAACTCTTTATGATGCCTACTCAATGTATTAGAAGTAGGTAGATACAATGACATCAAAACAGAAGGATTGTTTCAAAAAATTATTAATTCAATAAAAATATAAACTGAATAGTAAAATAAAAGTACAACAAATCATTGGGTGGTATGAATAAAAATGAAGTACCTGCTACTACTACAAGTACCTATTAGTATATTCTACATAGGATTTACTTCAAATCGAAGTAGATACTACATTTCGAAGTACTTCCTTCTATTTTTCCGGAAATGTTAAAAATAAATAGCATTCTCCTAAACATTATAGTAGCACGTACTACTTTTTACTGATAGACATTTTGATTTCAACAACTGAAGTATTTGCTCCATCATTAGCGAAGTTGATATCATAGCAGCTTCACCGTGCGTGCTACAAAGTGATTATTTAAAAAATGGATCAAATACGTAGAAATAAAATTTATACTGCAAGAAAACACTACGACGATGATACTCTATACCGTCAAATATTTAGGTAAACAATTAAATACCATCGATTTAGAATATTTTATGTTTATATTTTATATTTTTCATCTAGGTTTAGTAGGGAAAACGTTACTTTCTTGTTACTCGTTACTTTTCTACCACACTTCCTTCATCCGAAGACATCTTAAAGGACTGTTGATGTTATAAATACATACAAAACTGAAACCGTTTCCCAAAAGCTTTTAAACATGGAAATAAGTACTTCATATTTCAAAGAATGTACAACGCTTGTTAAGTAGATACTTCATAATAATGGAGTATAAACTTTTTTCTGAAGCATGTTCTATGTCAAGTAAAATAGATACAATCAGAAATTAGTAAATCCTTCGTTTTGGAATATACTACATAGAATATACTAATACTTGCAGTAGTAGCAGGTACTTCGTTTTTATTCATACCACTCATTATAAAGCCACAAAGACGAAAGTACGCATTGGGGCGGTTGAGCCAGACAGCCACTTCCGGTCCGAGGATCCAACTTCAGAGCAGTCGGTGATATCGGTGAGTATGTGATCTGCATTACCGGTTCGTCAACTTCAGACCGAAAGTGGCTGTATGGCACAGGTCCGTACGATACAGGGTCCGTGGTACAGAGTCTGTATGGTACAGGCTACCGACCAACCACATGATTGCTGTCTGGCTGTCTGGTTCAACCGCCCCAATACCTACTAACGAATTCGTTAGTAGTGCCTTAAAAATAAGGGATATTGGGAAAAATGTTTATATAAGTTATTCCATATTTTTCTTTACATTAGTTTTAGATATAAACAAAAATCATATACATGGCGTTCTGTTTAGAAGGGATAGGATTAACCTATTCTTTTGTATGAAAAAAATTCAAAAAAACTTCTGAAAAATCCCTCACTAGGTGTATACATAGAAATAATGTGGGTATATTACGAGGGTCTTAAATACGAATCATTTTCTGCGAATTGGAATGATATTTAATCTCTCATGAGATTTTACTTAGTAAACTTGAATATTATGGTGTTAGGGGCTTAGCACATGTCTTCTTCAGTTCATATTTGTTAAACAGAAAACAAATAGTATGTGTCAATAACTGTTTTTCTGACAAGGGTTTGGTTAAACACGGAGTGCCTCAAGTATCCGTCCTGGGATCTCTTCTATTTATCATATACGTCAATGATATATTTCACAATTTGTTCCCAAATACTTGTGTTGCCTTTGCAGATGACACCACTTTATTAAATGCAAATAGTGACATAAACGACCTTGTAGCGAAAAATATGGAACTGGTCTCTGAAGCTAAAGAATGGTTTACATCGAACAAGTTAAAACTTAATGAAGCTAAAACTCAGAATATTTTGTTTACCTTAAAATCTCAAAATATTTGTAGGGGGAATTCGGCAAGGATTCTTGGCATCATCGTCGATGATAGGTTAAACTGGTACGCTCATATTGAACAACTAAGTCGTAAACTTTCATATTCAATTTTTGTACTACGCACACTAACTAGTTCGCTATCTATAGAGACTCTGAGAACAAGCTATTTTGCTTTATTCCATTCATTAATAAGCTACGGAATATTACTGTGGGGTGGTTCTTGTCATGCACAAAAAATTTTTTGCCTGCAGAAGTGAGCGGTAAGGATTGTAGCTGGTATGGGTTTTAGAGACCACTGTAAACCAATTTTTAAAAGTCTTAATATAATGACTTTGCCGTCTCTGTATATATACACTCACTTATTGGAAATAAATAAGGATAAAGGTAATTATTTGACTAGTAGTCAGATTCATGAGTACCCTACAAGAAATGCCAATGATCTTCGAGCTCCGAGGTTTAGACTGTCTTTATCAAAGAGAAATTCCTTGGATGTGCGATTGTATAATCACCTACCAAATTATCTAAAATATTCTGAACACCCACAATCATTTAAGTTGAAAATAAGAAAGCATATGATTATGCACGGCTTCTATTCGGTTCATGAATTTATGCAGACTTCATTTGATGCCAATTAACTTAACTTTTATTGTTTTGAACATTGAAGAATGCTAATCTCTTTAAAAATGTTGGCTGAATATGTTTTCTTTTTGTATTTCTGTGTTTTATATTGACTGTTGTTTAAGTTTTGTTTAGTATACGTACTTTGTGTCTGAAACTATGTTATGTTTAATGCACTTTAATGTTATATTATTGGATGCTTTACATATATTTTTACGTGACTTGCCAAAAATTTGTATTTAAATGTACTTGGTTAAATAAACTCTATCTATCTATCTACTGAAGTAAAGCATTTTATCAACGGAAAACAGCCTAGATTTCCGTAGTCCGAAAAAGGACACACTTATACGGAAAAACTAAAGTTCATTAGTTAAATAGAAGCGGCCTTTTTATCTTTTCCCACTATGCGGCATAAAGCCAAAGTACAGCCCTGTACAAAACAATATAAAAGTATATTAAATTGAATTAATTATACGAACTCTAACAATTTAATAGAAAGTATGTCGAGGTACTTCCCATAATCGTATTTTCATAATGTGAAATAACTCCCCACCATAAAATAGGGTATCATGTCCCTACCTTCAGGATGCCAGCAAGAAACAAAAACACAAAGACTTTACACTGCTAAGAATGAAGTAGCCCGGCTTCCATTATAGGTAAAAAGCATTTCCAGTTTTTTTACTGAAGCATATTATATCGTCCAAAGTATATTATAACAGCAGTTTCTAAACACAATTGAGTTATTTCCAGAGAGTCGTCGGTTGCCGCCCCCACAATTACGGTGAATGGGGAATGAAATTGAATTAATTAAGGAATGTTTCAAAGTCTGTTACACCTAGGGCGTGCCTTTTGTTAACGAAAACGTTTTAGAGGTGTTACCTCTATGAACGGGGTGACCCACGTGAGGTATTCACTGGATTTGATAGTTCTGATATTGAGTTAAATTATTTCCCAAGCTGATTCTAAGCATTCCGCATCCAATGAGAAAATCGCCATGGAATATATCACAGTAAAACAAATATACGAGGTGAGGTCCAATGTTGCGAAATGTAACATTCGCTGACACTGATAATGTAATTCAGCTGTATTTTGACATACCTTGTATATTTACGCATATTCTAGTTCGTATTTTTTTTTGCTCTTTATAGTCATATATAATTTTGTGTCATTATCTCTTAGTTTTCTAGATATGGTGCATTAAATTTATTTTTTCCATACAACAGTCAATATCAATTATAGACACACGTCATTCGACGTACTCATAATTTTGTACCGGTGTGAAACTGGCGACAAAAGTTAGCGACTAATTTTTCCGAAGATAGCCGAATGATCATGGGCGTGCGGTACCTACTACGTGGGTATTAATAAATATAAATGAAATCGTGGTTCATTTGTGAGCTTGAGCTTTAACCACGATTTCATTTATATTTATATAAATATAAATATAAATGAGTGCCGCACTCAAAATGGACTAATGATAGCCTACTATTAATAAAATATAAGAAAAGAAAACTGCAAAACTTGGTAGATGAAACTGCAGTTTCCACTTCTGGCGCGGAAATACACCTTAATACGTTCGATCATCACTTCCCTTGTGGCGGCAAGCCTCATTGCGTAAATGAGTTTTTTTAATCGACCCGTAAATAAAAGACTTCTATCTAGTCCTTTAAAAGTCTAAAAGGGATCTGTAGAATAGATATATGTAATCAATTTTATTTTCATCTTGTTTCATATAATACCTAGCCGGGTTTCGTCTACCCAAGAACAGTTGTGACTGTGTATTCAAAACGATGGGCGACATTTTGAACATTTGAGAGGCCATTGAGCATCACGTCCCCAAAAAAATCAGTCGTTTTCATGACCACCACATTATTTCATAAAGAATACATTTACAAAGTCAGCATTTGCCGCATCAGTTTAAATTTGTTTAAATTTGTTTATACTTTTAAACTTTTACTTTTATTTCATATCATATTTTTTGAAAAAATTACAAGCACTAACGACTTTTTAATTCCGCAACAGTATTTTTTTCTTATATTTTAATAGGCTATCACGAGTTGATTTTGAAGGTGCATCACAAAGGCTACAGGCTACAAATCTCCAGTTGCAATTCTTTGGTAGTATCTTCCGCTAGGAATGAGATAGAAAGCTGCGGTTTTCACTGAATTTTAGGGATTGTTGTCCTTTATTTAAATATGTGACAATAAATATACCATTTGAAATTTTCTAGAAAATCCGCCATATGTGTTATGTTGGCAGACAGCGCCCTCTAGCGGCTATAATAAAAGTAACAAAACCAGCTTTCATGAGTCTAAATATGCATAGAAAAAGCTCTTTCTAATGAGACTAAGCTTGTTAGATTCGGTTTATCCTGTGCCGAGTTATTAACGTTTAAAGGAAAGAAAGTTTAGCGCCCCCCCCCTCCACTTTATTTTAAAAGATAGAAAAAATGAGTGGCATGAAAAAGTTTCAAATTTCCTCTAGATTAATATTTACTTGTTTCTGGTACGACTTTATTAGGCAAATTTTCGAGAAAAGTTCATTTTTCTGGTTGGCCAGTTGAAAATAATTTCCAGCGACATCTCTTGGCCATATTTACTACTACATTTTTTTCCGGAAATTCTCCGATAAGCGGTTTCCGAGATACAGCCCGCGTTCTCTCTTATTTGCCCACCCTGTACAAATCCATAAAAACTTTATTCTTCAAGATAATCAACTGAACTTTTTTTGTTTCAAAGGGCATTGAAACTGCTTCAGTTGACCCTACTATCGTGTTTCCAACAAACATGCCAGGACCTGCTGCGGTTTTTTTTATACCACTGAAATTAAAATATCCCTAAATAGTAGGGTTAAAAGAAGAAGTATTTAATAGATACCCTTTAAAACAAAATAAAGTTCGGCCGATTATCTTGAAAAATAAAAGTTTTACGGATTTGTACATAAATAAAAGTAGACACCCTGTATACAAAGTTGTGTCAATACAAACATAGTTCATCAAATTAATGCATGTCGTAATTATCATGAAACAAAACGATAAAATGTTTTCATATATTGTTTCTAATATTTTATGTGACATTAAAAAGGAATTACCATACTCCATTGTCGAAGCAATATCTCAATAGTGGCCATATAGAAAATGAAAACAATTTATTATATTAGCTGTTAAATTTATGCATACAGTGAATTCATAACGACTACAAATGATAACTATTTTATATATAAACCTACAAATAATTTGTTGAATGAATGAATGAATAATTCAGATTACACTTTTTCATAATATCTAATTATTCCTCTAAAATCTAAATTTAATCTCAAAAACAACATTCAATAGCTCAAAAAATCTTTAATAGCTGAAGAATTAATAAATTTACAGAATAATTTAAATCACTTTGAGCAACTTATGAGATAGCTTGATTTGTTAGTTATTAAATTTACCCCAAATTAAATTCGGACTACTACAACTTTTTTATTTGCCACCTGATTCCGGAAAACGACACCTCGTTGCAATCCGAATTATTAATTCTGTCTAACTTAGTGATAAAATACTGAATGTATCAGTAAAAAAATAAAAAATTACAAAAATTATGAAAAAGTGTAATTTGTCGTTGATCAAAAATTCACAGGTTTCGCAATTCTTGCGACCATCGGAGACATTGGGAATTATTACACAGTATATGAAACATAACTATAAGCGGTACTACCGATCCTCCTATCAAATGAGACACTACTCCATTAAACGAGTACAGTATTATAACTGAACACTCCCCACTACTCTTCACGCCGCTCGCCGGTCGAGCGTTGCGCTATCTATATTAGTGGAGTAAAATCGCCGGTTTAACTATTCTATTGAGGTACCAGTATTCGCGCTATAAGCCTAGGCGCGCCGTAATACTTCACTCTGATAAACGCGATCGCTTTTTAAAAATATGATATATACGTGTACTATACCAAAAAAAGGTTTATACCATTCGAAACGCTTATGTTTTGTACATAAGTGGTTAAAATTTCAAGGGCGGTAAGTCTAGCAGTTTTTTTTTTTCGAATTGTGCAAATAACGCCCAATTGTGCACTCTAAGGCCATTTAAAAAAAATTGCCTTTCTAAAAAGGTTGTAGATCACACCACATAAGCCCCAAAAACATGGTCTACAAGGTGGTATAGGTTTAGTTTGCTCCACTATATGTATTGCGTCACTCGATCGCGACAACGCTGACTTTTGGCCTTGACCAAAAACTTATGACTTGGTCCCCATATACAAACATAAACATTTCCAATGCTAAAATGAAAAAGTTAGCATATGTAGCATACGTGAAGGCACTGTATAAAACTACATTGTCTACATTTATACCACGATGATGATGGATATTTGCATCCAGAAAATATTGTTTAAAAAAGACTATACCGTGTCGGGAATATAATTAAGCCCTTGCATTATTACAACATAATTAAACCCTCGCGCCACTTGAGCCAGGTTCGTGATTCGTGATGGAATTGAACCCCTTTTTCAAAAAAAAGGACTTTCTCTCCGTGCACCATGCATTGCATCGCTACAACATTTCGATTTGTGTGCATAAACGCTAGGTGGATGTTATTGTTATTAATGGAATGCGCCTGTAGTGCTCTATAATTTACTTCAAAGGGGAGATTGATGGCAATCGTAAATTTGTTTATAATGACCTTATTTGGTCGGAAAATGATATAAGTAATTAGAATATATGAAATACGACGTCATTCTAACTACGGCTATTATTTTCCATGTTGCATCAGTAGCCAGGAACGGTTTATATTTATAAGCTCTAACTAAATCTTATAGACATGGTTAATCACAGACCTCTAGACTTTTTTCTACTTAAGTGACAGCGAGAATTTCAACCAGGCGCTAACTGCTTATTCTGTGGTACTGGACACCGCACCTAACCGTTCACATCAGGTATACGAGTATATCTAGTTGCTCCGATTAAAACTTTAATAAAGGTACTATAATCTATGAAAATTCCAAATAAAAATTCTACGCACGTTCATTAATGTATGTTTGTTTTAGAATTAAAGTCACAATCAACTTCACATGTGGGTAGTATGTTGAAAGTTCATAATAAACATTTAATTTCTTCGTAGTTTATGCATTTCCATGATAAAACAGAAAATTATGCTCCATCGCGGATAGCTGTGAACTAACTGCATATCGTCAACTCGCTATTTACCCGAAGTTAGTTGTGACCTTGAGTACTATAATAAGCATTCGTAATAAAATTAAGATGGAATTTTGGTCCAGAACTCTTATTGTTTATCTACTATCATTAAAAAGCTTTAATGAGAGTTCTTTCTCTCATGTTTCTTGTAATTTCCTCTTTACAAATCTAGTTGGCCAAAAATAAACCTAGTGTAATAAAATATTTTGCTACGTATATTATGTATTGTTAAATTTTCCTTTTGGAAAAATGAGTGAGTTTATATCAAAAGTTGTTGAGTGCTTGTATTATATAAAGATAAAGATAATATTACAATAGAAAGATGTTATAATGACAAGGCTTTACTTTTCTTTCTAATAGAATATTCGTTTTGTGTGCTCGAAATGTACGAACAATATATTTCCAAGATTTGATCGTCGCCAGCATTCGACAGAAACTTACAAAAGACAAAGTTTTGCTATAACAAGCCTTTTAACTTACACGAAACTTGGCTGTCTACAGACAAATGATCCTCGATAAACCGTCACAACCTAAAACTATTTGTTCGACCACCATTCGTCTTGTCTGCTAATAGCAAAATTAATTAATCATTTCGTTTGTTTGACTAACTTCGTAGACACAAGACTATCGAAGTTGCAATGTGAACGTAGCTACGAACTGGTGCATTTACAAGGTAGCCCAAACGCAATAATACCTAAAGATTGTATTAAGATACAAAGACAGATAGAAAAAATACGTTCCCTAAACAACAAAACTACACTCTAACGATTAAATTACAGAAGATGGTGCACGCGATTGTAAAGAAATATGAAGGGAAGTGTAACAATAGATACAGGTTGTTGTAGATATTAGGTAAAAAGTGGTAGTAGAGACACATCAGCACGAGTTATTTAGACATACTGTAATTGATTATGGTGCATGCAGTATTAAGATGTCAACTCTGTTAATACTGTAGTTATAAGTACTGCAGTGCATAGTTGAAAGTTGTCAATGTGTTTAGGTGATGTAACTACATATCCACTTTATTTTCTTCTACCTTAAGACACAACGGTTTCCTTGCTGAATCAATTTTATGACCTAGAAAATGTATTAAGACTAACTATGTAGTGATCGATTTTTGATATTTTTATTACCAAAGTTGCAGATACAGCTATTAAAGTGTATTGAGAAGACCTGCACAGATAGATTTCTCTGAAGAGCAGGCAGATTGAGATTACAGAAACGATCGGTGGTGAGATTTGGGAAGTAGACATTTTGATACTCCGGAATCAAACCACAACAACCTAATGCTTTCCTTTCCCTGAGGAGTAGATAGACTGAAGCTTCAGAGAATTTCTATATTCCTATTTCATTTTCTCTTGAAAATGGCTCCGAAACAGGAGGCGAAACGTCTAGACACTAATAATGTCCAACGCGGAACCTAGATTCTCCCATAATTACGACCCCGAAAGCCTATCCAAACATATATATGTATATATACACTATCGATCGCCTAGTGCCGAAATAACGGAACATGAAAGACCAACAAGGTACAAGAGCCCTGGGAAAGAGAAGCAAATTAGTTTCTGTTAATTTTGGAATATTCAGGAAGTCCGATAGCGGAGGATGTCTTTATTTAATGCATATTGAGTCAAGGAGTTACGGCTTTAAATTATTCCGACTAGATTTGAATAGGCTTGCCGTTGTCGGTTAAGGTGTCCACACATGCAAATACATACGCGCGCACACAAATATACGTAATATATGGTAGTTTAATTTAAGTTATACTAACAACTAACTAAAACTTCCTATTCTAAAAAGGAAGTTTATGAATCAACCGAGTTGATTTTTTACTAATTTGTGATCTCTATTGGAACAAATTTATGTCCTAAATCATTAAAAATTAAAGGAATTTTTTTTCAAGGTCTGGGCCTTTAACGATTAACATTTAATATCTAAGGGTCAATATTAAGCTAAGATTTAATTATATTATGACTAAGACATACACAATAAGACATCATTGACAAGACTGAAAGATTTATTAGCACATGGCAGTGATTCATCCTGTCATTGACGTGTATGGAACCTTTAGACTGTGGTTCTTTAATCTTAGAACTGAAATCGTTTACATACCTGCTGAATTAATGCAAATTTTTCGAAATAAGCTCAAAGCCGAACTATACCATGCGCTTCTATACTTAGTTTATACAGTGTGGCCCATTAAGAACCAGGAAACCCTTCTAAAAAATTGTTGGTAAGTGCGATTCCAATGAATTTTTTTATATATATATTAGCCTCCTAGATGTACTTGTTGAACCTATTACGATGGTCCAACTGCTAATCCTCAGCTTACTACGATTTTTTTTAATCAATTTTTTCGAAAATTACTTTAGGGATTTTTTTATTAAAAAATTGACATATCGTATCGAAGAATATAATTATTTTATATAGCCTTAAATGTTTCAAGTTTATTGAATTCATACTGAATTTAATATCGTTTAAAAGATATAGCAGGCATTGGGAACTCTAATAATTATTGTTAATCTAGAATATTGTTCCTTTACTTACCTCACAAATTAATAATAACGTTAAAACATACTTTACAGTAGTCCCTTATATCCCTAAATGCCTAAAGTAATTTAAAAAAATATTGATTGAAAAAAAAATCTTAGTAGGCTGAGGATTAGCAGCTGGACCATCGTAATAGGTACAATAAGTACATCTAGGAGGCATCCATATATAAAAAAATTCATTGGAATCGCACTTACCAAACATTTTTTAGAAGGGTGTCCTGGTTCTTAATGGGCCACAGTGTATAAGGGTTATATCCATGAAGACATATTTAAGATATAGGTAATCAAAGATATGTGGAGATACAGCATGCCAAATTTAACTCTATAACTTGGTTTTTACCTGTTCGTTATCTCTCATTGCTTGACATTGATGACACCAAATAGGCCGAAACAGTTGTCTGGTATTTGATTTAAGGAAGGACACTTCCATATTCATGTGATAACAACTGTTACAGTTTTGGGTATAAAGGATATAAGTTATCTAAAATTAAAAAGTTAAAGGAGGGGGAGGGGGTGACATTTATAACACAAGACTCTGTACATAAAGAGAACAATACGACAGCACAATAAGTACAATATAAAACATTTTATGCCATCGCTGACGCTAAAGGGAGGGTCAGTTTTATTGCCAATTTTAAAATTTACGCTCCTGCCTCGGATTTCCTAATTATCCTGTTTCGTCCTGTCCAAACTTTTATAGCGCTGTTTATGTTTGTTGAATAATTCCTTCATACCCACTCTCTCAGAGTTTCGTGCCATACTTTTCGGATAAAACTTTGATGAACGGTTATTATTTTTTCGGGAGCGGCCAACTTATATTTTAATTTGGCCCTCAGGGAAATCTCCGCAGGTCCCACCGGACGGCTCCGGCCCAATCCACCTCATATCTATGCATATTACATTATCCAATATTCTTAACATTAAGAGGATTACAGCTAGTGGTGACGCTGTCAATAGAATTAAATTAAATTTTCCCCAATTTGTCCTCAAGAGTGACAGATCCTTGTACACATTTTACATAAATTAAGAAAAACTATGCATCCAGGTAAGCAAATAATTTTTATATAACGCACACTATAGATGATTATTAATAGTTATTAGATTGAGGATTTCATATTCCCCACGAAAAGACAGAGTCGGCTTAGATATACGTTTTTAACTTGGTGGCATAGTTCTGTCATTTTTTTGGCTATATGCTATTTATAATAAAAACAAAAAAGAAAAAACTATATATACAACAAATACAACATCAAAATAAACTTTTCAATATTCGTGTTTGTTTTTTTAGTTTAACATAAATGAAATATGTATACTAACTGCAAATAAAATAATAACCTAACTTAGAACCAAAGATTTCTACAATTAGATAGTGTCTTTGAATAACTATTAAATTTAGTTTTTGTTGTTGTTTCAGATTATTAATAATACAATAAGTTCATATAGCCTAGAATTCTTAGAATCAATTAATGGAACCATACGAAATAGTTGAATGGTTAACTGAAGTCAGTGTTGAGAAACATTGGCTCTTGTTTTTCAATACTGACTTCAGTCAACCACTCAACATTTCGTATGGTTCCATTAATTGACCTATATTTTTGAGCGTAAACTTTATGTTTTCATTGATATAGTAATATCCTGTATGTATTCAGATGTTAAAGATTTCTTAAATGATTTTGCATGTTCTTCTAAGAAATTATTTACTTTCAGGATATTTTTAACGACCTAATCTTTTGGATTATCCGTAGGTTGGCAACCAACTATACATATAAGCTAGGATAGCACGAATATAATTACGTCAGGTGTTAATGTGAGAGGTTCACATAAGTGGATATTTGACTGTCCCACTAATTCCACTTTATCAAGTCTCTCCTGAATCTAATGAGCTTTGGAGTTTGGAGAGGCTAGTCGCTTGACCCACCTCTGGCTATGCCACTGGACTTAATATTTTATTAGTAGAAAGAAATCTATCTGAAAAATAAAATATTACAGATTTAAATTTTAATCCCTAAGTACTGAGCTCTACAAGAAGTAGATATAGTTGTGTATATTTACGATCAATAAAACCAACTTTCATATCATATTTGCGCTCTCGCATTCTTGTTAATACTCGCGAAAACTGGAAACTCGTAAAACTGCTGTTCCACGAAAAATGGCTATCCTGTGCAACATATCGCGTTATTCTCCAGCTTGTCTTCTTCTTTTTTTGAATATAAGTTCACAAAGTTTGCTTAAACTGGGTACGAGTGTGTCAACTTATCAGGAAGACTTACAAGATGAGCTACTAGGTGGATAGTGGATTTCCTGGCCGTATCCTGGTCTGGTCGTATTAGGCTTGATATTAATCCTGTCTACAAGAACATAAATCTGCTAGGAACTGATAAAAACAAGAAATGTTCTTCAACAACATTAAAAAATTCACAGATCTTGCATCTTACGCAAATATCGTAGGCGTATTGAAAATACCAGGCACAACTATTTTTGTTACGCACTTTATATATTTCAAAGTTCATTATATTTATAATTTATACAGAGTGTGATGCCAAAACCCTTCATTTGATGTATCGAGAAAACTAAATCTTCCAGTTTAGAGATTACTTATTCTTAATGAATCACCCAAACCAAATCTGACTGTGTGTACAGGGATCTCGGAAACTAGAAGAGATAGAGAAATGGTTAAATGGGCAAAGTAGTGCAGAATTTAATGCCCGTCAATAATCCGCTGGGAAAACAATTGAATTTCGCACCGTCTAGATTTTAATTAGAAAAAAGTGAAAGTTGGGCACAACGAAATCCACATCATATTGTTCAAGTAAGGCCTCAAATAAAATTCAGGTTTAGTGTGTGGTGTGGGATTTTAGGTTCATCATTAATAGGACCGTACATATTCCATGAAAATCTGACTGGAAATCGTTATTTGGCGTTTCTTGCAAAATATTCTTGCTGATCTACCGCTACATATTAAGAAATTTAATTTGGTTCGCGCATGATGGAGCATCACTACATTCAAACGCTCCTATTCAATGGCCTGCAAGGAGTCATGATTTGACGCCACTGGATTTCTTCCTATGGGGCACTATTAAAGTCATTGTCTATAGTAACCATTAATATCAGATCATTGAAGAGCTGGAAAAGTGTGTGACGAATGCTTTTGCTACTCTAGATAGACGTCACATAAGGAAAGCAGTTAATTCCATTCGTACCCAATGTGTCAAATGCCGGAATAATAATGGTGGACATTTCGAACACTAACATATTAATAATAGTATTAGTTTTGTTTAGGTGTTTTATTTTGTTATTAGATTTCAGTATACCTACTTACCTATAGTTATTTTTCAATGTTCATATTTTTTCAGATTATAATAATATGCATTATTTATTCGCAATATGATGTTTGTTTATTGCTGTCACGCTTATCTTCAAGACCTACTATTTCGTTCTTGAAAATAATATTTTGCGTTACTAAGACTACTAGACTACTTACGTTACTAGAAATATTACATGTGCTATATCAAAGTAATCAGAAAAAATCGCTAAATTTAAAAATGCAAAAATCCAATATGGCGTCCATTAGAAAAAATAAAGTTGCTAGCATTTTCTCGAAAAGTATGTATCATAGCAAACTGGGATCCCCGTAAAAAACTGCCCAAAATGACCTTTGATTTTTTTCGATCCGAATGCAAACAAAAGAGTTAGAAGCAAATTTGAAAATCTAGACGGTGCGAAATTCAATTGTTTTCTCAGCGGTTTATTGACGGGCATTAAATTTTGCACTACTTTGTCCATTTAACCATTTCTGTATCTCTTCTAGTTTCCGAGATCCCTGTACGTACACACAGTCAGATTTGGTTCACCCTGTATATTAGCCCACCCTGTATATATGTTAGTCTAAATTAATAAAATAACAAACCTGTTCATCCTATTACAACGATCAGTAAATACCAAACGTTTATTTTACATTCAACATCAGTTCGTAAATCACTGTGGTCAAGGAATGATGTAACCCAAGCATAAACAATAAACATAGACTGCTGACAACACAGCTAGGCTAGATCGTCTCCATATGAGTACGTGTCCTTGTCGAGGTTGCTCGCTTTTGCATGCCGCTAAGCGTTAATATTTTAAGAGACAGCTCCCATATAATACGCTTACAGAAGTATTTTCAATACTAAAAGTCAGAAAATCCACAATACTCTTTTAGACGGTCAGTTTTTTGTTTTTTTTGTTGTAAATTTAGTCAGTATGCCTTTCAGAGGGTATTATATTGCGTATATTCTCATGACGAAAATGAATGAGTCAAAGAGTCATCTTGGGTTCTTCATACAGAAATAGAGATTCATTTGTGCGTATGCCCGGTATGTCATCTTGTTTCTCAACTGTTTGTCAAAAAATGAAAACTCGCTTTTCTATATGAAGAACCCGGAATGACTCTTTGATAAATAAATAAATAAATAAATAAATAAATAAATAAATAATCTTTATTTCCATTAGACTCACAATATGTAAGTATAAGATAATGTCAAAAAAATAGTACTTCAAAACATAGCAAGTCACTAGTCAGACAATAAAACAAAAAAAAACACAACATCACAAGTTTACATGAGACATATACTCAGAGACAGAGTAAAAACTATTAGCCAGCAACTTTTTCTTATCGACAGCTCTAAAACTATTTTTATTTGCAATTTTCTTGATTTGGACTGGCAGCTTATTGTATACTTTAATGGGAAATACCATTTGGCTGTTCGCGACGATGGATAATCTGTGCCGTGGAATCCTAAAGTTATAATTCAGCCGTAGATCATAAGAACAATTATAGCTGCCCCTACTTAATTCGAAGTTTTCTGGATTGGCCCTAACCTAACTTACACAATTGAGGATATACAATGAGGGAAGTGTTAAAATGTTCAATTGTGTAAATAATTCCCTACATGGGTGTGTTCTAGGTTCAGCGAGCATAGTTCTAATTATTCTTTTCTGCTGAAGTATTTAACCCTCACACAGTTACCCCAGCATATAACTGCATAATTTAATAGAGATTGAATATAACTGTAATAATACAATAAGAGGAGGTCGATGCCCACCCTAGATCTTACTTACCAAATCACAAAGCAATGAGTGGCCATCTTCCCCAACACAAAATTAATGTGATCAGACCAGGACAAACGATCATCAACGTGCACTCCCAAAAACTTTACCACACTTGCCTGTTTGATGGTACTGGAGTTGAATCTCACTAACAAGCTTCTATTAAGCTCCCGGGTTGAAAAAAAGATCATTTCAGTTTTACTTTCATTTAATATTAATTTATTATTAGAACAGTAATTTTGCATATTCTGAACAGCAGTGCATGCAGTAGAACTCAGACCACTTAAATCGTTAGCAGAGCAGGAAACTGCTGTGTCATCAGCAAATAAGGATAAATTATAGTCAGAGAAAAACGGCTCAATATCATTAAAAAATATAATAAAGAACAAAGGTCCCAGTATGCTCCCCTGAGGCACCCCACTCGCGACACTCCGTGTCTCCGATTCATATACTTCATAATCGATAACAAGTAGATAACAAGTCGTTGATTCATTCCTTTTCGTCATGAGAATATACTCATTATAATACCCTCTGAAAGGAATACTGACTAAAATCACAGCCAAAATCGTCACTAACTGCCGGTCTATTTGTGTAGTTCACCCAGTACGGCAGATGATGTCATTACCGAACGATGGCGCTTTATAACCCCCTTGGTTGCATTAATGTAGCTGAAGTCAGATACAAAGTAGTGTTTCGCCTTCAGCAAATAACGTAAACAAGTTTATTTGAGTTAGAGATATAGTTGAAAAGTTGGTGCAACTTAAACCATGCGGTATTATCCGCTATTAATGGGAAACCTCGACGAAATTTTACCTAGGCCGTCTGTTAAACTCTTCACCAAGTCCTATATAATTTATATTTTCGGTAATTTATATCCGTCTCCTTGTAAGTAAAATTAAATGAGTAAGAAGAAGAATAAGCGCCTTATTATGCGTATAAAATGTTATTATATTATCCTACACAACAACGTTATCAGGTGAATTAGCTGTGGTAAACATCTGCGGCATTAAGCTTCGTTTTCGTACACCTTCGCCAGTCGCCGACGTATGCGACCGAGTAGCCGCGACCTAGTTCCTCAAACCCGTTTTGCTAGCCTGCGAGCCTGCGTTTTTAGTGTTTCTCGCTCAATGTAATCTGCGCTAACAACAAAAAGTAGTAGATATACTGGGCCGGATCCCGACCGGAAGTGACGTCACAGCGAGCTGGATGGCCTGTCGCCATCAACCTAGACCACGGAGCTGCTGGTCAGCATCCAATACAAGAGCATCCCCATGTAGGTTCGACAAGATGGCGGCCTGACATCACGAGCCGCGCCCGAGCTAGTAGCTCAGCCGACCACAAGAGGGCGCGGCAGTCTGGCGACAACATGGATATTTCTAAAGCCATTAATTTTAATGTTGTTAAGTTATCAAGTCCATGAGGAGATTTTCCCCGTGCACATGCTTTTTCTTTTAACATTATAATCTACTTATTTGTAGTAGAAGCTGTTCATCATCTATGGTACCTCCCTGGTCTGTCATCAATGTTCGAAATTATAATTTTATTGACTAAAATCAAGTTTTCTATGTACACTGGCGAGCAATTGAAAGTAAACGATTTTTTTACTTAATGTAAGTATGGCTTTGAAGTACTGTGTAGATAGATGCCTGTGAAGTAGTTTGGTAAGTTAAAACTGACTTATTGTTTAATTTATTTGTACTCTTAATATCAAAAAGCTAACCTAAGTGATATCATACGTCACTAAACTGTTAAGAAGCCACAATTACAAAATACTAACATAATAACTAAATATTTACTATTCTTTACTTTATATATTTATAGCTATGACAAGCAAAACTATTACATACCTACCAAATATTATTTTTTAATTCAGTTTTATTAAACAAACCTTTGAAAAACACCGAAAATGCCGAGAACAATACAAAAACGCTGGTAATAACGACTCAGTAGCAGGTAGGAAACCAGGCAGGTTTAAAATATATTGGAAATGTCTTGAGGAATCGGTCGCGGCTACTCGTCGCAGTAGTCGGCGACTGGCGAATGTGTAGAAAACCGAGGCTATAGATATGTTTCGCTATCTCAATAAACGAGTTTCGCATAACTACGCAACAATGGATAACGCTAAGCGCTAAGCGCACTGTACGACACTCATCAGCTCAAAGTCACCAGAGTTTGAGTTGCTCTTTGTTGTGCACGCCTCACTTTAAATATAGCAAGGAAGAGAGCACCTGTAATGGTGGTTTCAGCTGGCGAGTGTTGTACCAACATAGGGCGAGTTCGAGTCGACGCTCAGATTGGTCAGAGTTCATTTATTGCGTTTTATTCGCAACTCGGAGCGTTCGCGTTGGCGTTCGAGTCGTCACAGAGTTTAATAATGGAGATCTAAGAGCTTGAGGGTTTTGTAACCTCACTTTTGCTCTGTATTTGAAGAAAAGACAGAGGTAGTGATCATATCATCTTGAAAAAACATTTCCACTGCAAACTGCAATACATAAAGCCAATTTAAATCCATTATCTATTACTGGTGACTGAAGTGGCGGCCATAAAAATAAATATCCAGGCATCCAGGACACTAATCAAATACTTTAAAATTACAGTATTTGACTATATACGGTTAGCGATGGTGTGTGCCAGGATCAGGATACGATAAATTCAAATTAAAAAAACAAGTATTTGACACGAATTTATAAGATTGTGGTTATGATCACGGATCACTTTTGACAGGCGGCATCCACACAGCGTTCGAGATAGATTGCTATCCCCAAACACTTTCCTCATGACGTCATAATACTCCGCTCGCTCTGTCGAGTGTTGACTCGAACTCACCCATAATGTACACCACAATGCTTGAAAGATATTTAACAGGGCGATATGGGTCGCGCAAAAATCCAGCAACTCTGTATGCATGAGACACTTTTAAAAAAATTGGAACAGATGAACAGAATAGAATAAACTTTGCACCAAAGATGTGCACGTCTTCAACAAATAATTAAAAACACATCAGGTCTGTCTGCTTAAGAATTTCATTTATAATTTTTTTAACGAATTTCGATCGTTCCACGCATATTGCGGCGGTAAATTATCCTGTAAATAAAAGTCTTTCCGTCGCCTATTTGAATGGAACGGCGTTAATGACATGCCTCTTATGCAAAACAAACGCGTAGTTGTTATCTGTTAGTTTTTACCCGCTCGGGGACAGAAGAAACATGCGATGTTATCGCCATCAGGATTAGGTTTTGTCTCTTTCGCCCAGTGACAAATGTAGGACGAGATACATGGGGCATTAACTGCTGAAAGGCGGGAAAATACATCAACTTTTTCATTCGGCAGGCTTGCACCGTTCTTTGGAAAGGGGTCAATGCACCTTACTTGTCAGTTGTGCTTAAATCAGTAACCAAAAAATCACTTACAAGTATGTACAAGTACCTAATAGGTACGATATTTCAGATTTAATAATTGTAACGAGTTGGATTTTTAAATAAAATATTTATTGATATAACCTTAAATTTTTATTCCTATATTTATATTATATACTTGTGTCTATATTGTATTAATGTAGTTTGTTGTTATACAATAGTTTATACATACTATCTGTAATCTTGGTTGCCTTTAATGAATTGTGATTGTGCTATTCAACAATAGAAAAGAACAAGTTATTGTGGTGCCCGCGAAAACAAGAAGGAGGAGAGAGGGAGAAAATTCCGAGATGGAAAATGGAGTAAAGTGCACCTATTTAAAAAAGAGAAATATTAAAGTGAATGTTAAGAATAAGATGTATGAAATATGTAAATACTAGAAATTTGTCCGTAATAGCTCTAAACTCAATATTGTCCTAAAATTATCGTAATAATTGTAAGCGTCTGTACCAGACACGAGAAAATGGCGAAACTACCTGAGCTTATGCTTGAAATAATTACATCATTAAGTTGATATTACGGTTGTTATCTTCACGTATTTTATCTACATTGTTGAGCAGCGTAGTTGACATTAGATACCGACAACAGTGAGCATTCCACCTATACATTATTAAACTATGGTTGGTGCAGCTATTGAGTTATTTTCTAACTACCCACTCGGCCATTGCTCTGTTAAATTGTTGATGTTCGAACTAAAGAAATATTAGTGTTTTTCATGTATTAAACTATTTTAGATTGTTTCAAAATGATTATAAGTAACTATTGATTATCCTCCACTACGTTTGAGAATATATGACTTTGATTATAATAGGTAGCTTTGTCGAGATTAGATATATGCTTATTTTGTACATTTTTTTTTGAAGGGGGTTGGAACCTTTGGTGTGAAGATACCACTGACGTAGTTTTCCACATAACACCAAAACACTTTACTGCACTCGACGCGTGTTTCGCCAACCAAGTTGGCATCATCTGGAGATGATTAAAATTAAGCCTATGCTAACATTGTGTCCTATTTATACCTAAACAATTTCTACCGTTCAGTCAACCATCGCGACTGCTCAGTGAACCATCGCGACTGATCAGTGAAACCCCGCGACGGATCAGTGAACCGTGACTTACTAACCAATAAAGCGGGCTATATAGGATTGGCCCTCTATCACCATTCATACTATTTTTATATTTAGCAATTTCCAAACTCTCAAAAGCATCCAGCTGTCTGGAATTTGTCACATTCCTAAGTAGTCTCAAATTGCTACTATCTATTTTATGGTTGTCCTGGAGCTATATGTTTCTTGAATCTAGTTTGAATTGACCTTCTAGTTTGCCCAACATACTTTTGATTACAGTCTTTACAGCTAATTTCGTAAATCCCTGACTTTTCCGTAGTCACTATTTTGTCTTTTGGATTGCCTAAAATTTGTTGTAGTTTATTTTCTGATGAATAAACCACTGACATACCTATATCTTTAAAAACCTTACCACCCGTGGTTTTGGTAAGGTTTTTAAAGATAGAGGACAGGCCTTGAAAATAGTTTCAGAAGTTAGTATTTTTTGTATTAATATTAAAGAAAGCGTTATACAAGAAAGGTCTCCGAAAATCATGTTCATAATCTGTCAGATTTTTAAGAACGATTATGACATACACATTTATTTATATGGATGAAGTCAAAAAAATAAATAAGAAATATATTATAAATGAAATTATTCAAATATTATGATTCAATGAAAATTTTTGCTACCTATAACCATCTAAAATCTAAGTACGCAAAAAAATATTTTCATTGTTTGAATGAATATGTTGTAAACGACTACCGTGTGTGCTATATCCCCCCCCCCCCCACTATTGAATTACAAAGGCATATCGTAAACCATTTCTTTCAGCACTAAAAATTCTATTATAATTTGAAGCCGGCGCTAAAAGCTATTAGTTTTAAAGCGATCCTAGAAAAAAGAAGCTGCCAGCTTAGCATATAAAATCATTCGATAAAATCGAGTAAAATTACTACCCAAGCAACTTGCAAAGTGTTTCTATGATGAAAATTTAAAGGCCTCCACAATGTATCAACTATAAAAGTATGAACAGTGACAGTTTCTCGCGCTAAAATGTGACAACTGGTGCTCGGCGTTCGGCATTCTCACGTAGTCCCTGAATTAGTAGTGAACATGAAATATTTAAATGGTACGTTACTGCTCCCAAGAAGCCCATTTGGTTTATATTATTCTACCGGGAGTTTTGACTGAGGGAAATTAAGGTTGGATGGAGATGGTGATAGATACGCTTTTTATTTTGTGGTCAATATGGATATTCGAATGAAGACCCACTTCTTCAGCTGCTGATGATTGAAAAGCGTTTTTGTTATTTTTACAAATCAAATACAGTGTGTTCTTCAAATTGGATGCAATAACACTGATATCTTGGAAACCGTTAGAGATAGAGGCTAGGATAAATTTGAGCAAAGTTGTGTAATTTGGTGGCCAATAATACGCCTCAAATTGGAAATTCGTTTTTAAAAAGCTCCAGGCTTGTTTGAAGAACTACTGTAATAAAAAAGGCACTTTGCCATAGCAACTTTTTACACTCTATCGATGGCGTAAACAGTTTTTTAAAGTAACGTTTCGTCTCTTCAGAACCATCATCACTCGACAGCATTTGTCCTTGTCAGTTCAATGATGTATCATATGCCATAGTTTGAGAACTTTGTTATATAAAAGTGATAAATAACAATCAATTAGACTTTCGGGCTAATCCTTGTGATTAAAATGAGGGGTAGAGATATTCCTATTATTATTATTATTATTATTATTATTATTATTATTATTATTATTATTATTATTAACAAAAATAAAGAATAATTAACAATACAATAATAAATTAAAAAATAATCATTGAACTCACAAGGAAAAATGCTGTCGAGTGATGATAGTTCTGAAGAGGCGAAACGTTACTTTAAAAAACTGTTTACGCCATTCATGGTGAGGCAAACGTGAGGCCATGGTTTTTAAATTTAGCAGCCAAATATCTATAACAATAATTATCAATATTAATTTATTTTTTAATTAGCATTTTGAGTAGAAAACACATTTCATTTGGATCTATCTCAGTCTTTTTGAAACATACCGGAAATATTTACATCTGTCTTAGGAATCTCAAACTTTTTAATATATCTCAAATAACTGTGTCTCCATAATTTGGTAAAATGAAAAAGAAGTATAATGTGGCTAAGCTAAGTATCGCTATGGCTATTAAAATATTTGGTACTTATCCGTTAAGATTTATAAACTTAAACTCATCACAAGTTTTTCCATATTATCCAATAATAGAAACAGCTCGAAAATCGTCAGTATTGCTTCAAAAGCTCGAAAATCCTATATAGATTTTATTTCATTTGGTCATAGTGGCACTGCTAAAATGTATCACCTGATTTTAAGCATAGGTGGAGCATAATGTTCAAGACTTGTAGTTTTTGAGGGCAGGGCTGTTCCTAGATATTCGATCACCCCATATAAGTAGTTAAAATTATAGTTTTTTTTTGGGTATATTGATATTACATAGCAATAATATTTCTTAAATAGTCTTAAATTTCTTTATGTCCAAACGTCACTTCTTAAACCCAAACAAATGAAGCACTATATATTGATCAAATTAAAAACAAAATACATTACTTTGCGCGTATAAACAGCGTTATTATTAGTGAATTGCCAGCCCTAGAGACTGAGTTTCGTGTTCGTGTATTGCATAATTGTCTGCATTATTTATTGGCAGTGTGGGGAACAATTATTTATGAAAAACCTGGGAAAAATACATTTACAATACAAGATAGTTACTGTTGGGTACTTTATTTTATAAATAGAGAGCCATAGGGCGATAATAATAACTACAGAAGAAATGTCACACTAGTCAGGTCCGTACATAAATTCACCCTGTGAACACTATAAATTTTGCGCGAGAAGACTGGTTAGATAACATTGATATAGACATAGATTTGAATCAATTTCATTTTACATTATGTATGGATTAAAATAAAAGTATCTATATTTGTGTCAAATATTCAATTTCTGTAGATCCTAAAAAAAATTAAATGTATTTAAATCTGGTGATCGAGACGGCCACTCTGATAAAATGATACCTAATCTAAAATGGATCTATTACGACAATTTACAATTAATTGTTATTATCTTTTATAAACTTATATATCTATCTATATACACTTATATTATCTAATGATAGAAGGTTAGATATATTAGGTAATAATAACAATAGTTTATTCTGTATTAGCTTGCTTAAAAGATCGTTTACTTGATGATACTTCAACGAGCAGTCCAACAGGCAATTTTGCAGATTAACTATTTCTCCACACATACAGCAAGGGTCTCCTTTAAGTTTCATATATTTATATTCTCGCCACATGTAAGGAAGCTTCTTATCCAACTAATGGTTCGTACAAATAACGATTGATTTCAGATGTAAACCATAGTTTATGTTGTAAGGATATGAATATCGAAACAAATATGTCACATTTCTATATTTTCTCCAACTGCTGCAGTATTTTTAGGCGTCTTGTCATAACTGAATTATTCAAATGACAATTTGCGTGCAAAAAAGTTGTGGGATTATATTTACGTGAATTTACAATTCATCGCAAAATATGTAGATGGCATCAGCTCTATTTGAAACTGAATAAACATATTGCCATATCGCTCCCAAGAACTCACCGCCAATTATATCTATCAACTAAATTTACATATAGTTATAAATCTTAACCAATTATGAATTTGGAAATGAAATTTGATTTATATATTATACAGTGTGGGTGAATTTGCATTACACACTCAGTAACTTCGTGAATTTCAAGATATTAAAATTTTTCAAAAAGTATTTCTAAGTGATTTTTGTGCTCTTTTCAACCCTCTGATTAAAAACGCACTCATTAAAAAACAAAAGGCAGCGACATGTACGGTGATTTTTTTTAAATGGAACACCCTGTATTTTATTTCATAATTTGAAATCCTATCAAATTCTGAATATGACACCGTTCTTATTTTTTCTTAAAAGTGATAATATGTAAGTTAGGAACAATACAAAAAATTATCGGTACTACCGAAGTTTACAGAATATTTATTCTGTAAACTTGGTATAGGCATTTAAAAAATAATTGTACATGTCGCTGCTCTTTTGTTTTTTTAATGAGAGCGTTTTTAATCAGAGGGTTGAAAAGAGCACAAAAAGTCACTTAGAAGTACATTTTGAAAAATTTTAATATCTTGACATTTACGAAGTTACTGAGTGTGTAATGCAAACTCACCCACACTGTATAAGTACGTGAAGATAGTTACGATACCTGCACCCCTTTATTCCTTTGTTATAATGCTAAGTGCTAGATCTGCGAAATCAGCATTTATTTTAATATAAATAATTAGACTTGCATTCTTCTTCAAGTTTGTTACGTTGAATCTCTGTACGAGCTCACATCGTTGCCTTGTTCAACCAAATCTGAATAAAAGTGTTCCTTTTAGAAAATATTTTATTTTTTAAAAAGTTATTTTCCCGGTCACGAAACGTATTTGGCGCAGTCTTGTGAATTTTTGAAGTGAGCTTTCCAAGAAACTTATATGAATTGTAATTATTTATCAAAACAACGAACCAGAAAACCCAGGAGAATCCGAGGAATTCAGTTTGGTAGATTTAGGTAGCCAAACGAGAAAACGACGACGACGACAAAAATTAATAAAAATAAAACATTACGATAAGACAAAAATATTAAAAATATATATAGCTAATTTACCATATGTCATACAAATGGCAGTACGTTTAAATTACCCAGATTCTATAAAAAACGCTATGTCTTTAGTAAGGGAAGAACTTGACTTTAATAATTTTAAACAAAATCAAATAAACACCAATTTTTCCCAAAAATATTTCAAATTCCTATTCTAACAAAATCCTAAAATAATTTTAGACCCGTAAAATTTACTAGTCAAAGTAGTTATTGACTTAACTACCAACCGAATCATCAATCTAATTTCCAACGAAATTTTCAACCAAATTTCTAACATACTTACCCATCTTTTCAACAACCTTTCCCAAGAACAAATTTCCCACTACATCAGCGAACTCATTTTCAATTTAATACCACCATATTTTCACAATAATCAAAATTTTCCACGACATAATCATTTTAATCAATAAACATAATTAGCACAAAAAACGAATCTATTTAAACCTAATCCACAAATATATAATCCTTACCAAAATTAACACAAATGGTCACATCATCTACAATACACGTAGACCTCCTGCTATACAAAAATAAATAACTATAATAAATATAATAAATTCACTATATGATACAGTGATTATACAGAAATCAACAGTGATTATACAGCTAATCCTGAAAATACCTATGATTATACTGCTAATTAGGAAAATTATTGTAACAATTGTAATATAGATACCATGCACATTAGCAAATAATCAATTTTATGAACAGCAAAATACAAATATACACGATAACGAATACTTAGAATACTCAGAAAATTCCCCAAATTCTGACCAATATTTTTATTTTCCCCAAAACTTTGACGAAAATCAGGATTTTCAGATGTTCAGACCGAATACTGAACCAGACAAAATAAATTTAAATAACTATTCAGTAGATCTTCCATACATAATTATACCAGAATTAAACAATTCAAAATTTTTAGTAGGCTCATTTTTCACATTTATTCAAAATGAAAAATTTATTGTAACAACTTCACACGCAACTTCTAATCATAATGGAGCAATAAATGTACAAATTTTTCCATCTTTCAGAACCAATCAATATTACAAATTTTTAAAACGCGTAATGACTGACTGACTCACCTTGTATAGTTTTAATGAGAAGATTGTATTGAAATAACCTCAACAAAAAGTCTGTTTCTTTATTTTATGTTGGAACAATATTAAATTTATAAATTACTACATTTAATAAATAAATTCATTTGTTGAGATACTGGCAGGATATAATAAATTACGTTGAATTTATAACATAAAATCATTATGAATCGAATCAAATGAATAAAATATATTATAAATTTAATAACATAAAAATCAGCAATAATATAACAAACTATTCTTTGTGTATCCAATTTTTATTGTTATATTAAATTCAGTTACATTCTACCAATGAACCAATTTTATTTTTGATATCGTCGTCTTGTTCATTATACCTACTAATTCAGGAGTAATTTTTACGTAATTTCTTTCAGTGTAGATTTGTAACAAATTTCAGCATAGATCGTAAACACGATAGGTGCTTTGACTTTTTCTTTGTTAAAAATTAGAAGTGGAAAAGAACTTTGTAGATATGCAATTTGGTTGCCAGCGTCTATGAAATCTTTTCATCTAAATCGTTTCTAAATTGACTTCTCCTAGTGTAGTTGTAACTATATTTTAAACCAGTAACTCTTAAACAGTTGTGAAACACTTTTCACATGAGGAAATATTACAAAACACCAAAATCAGTATTCATAATAACCAAAAAGTGCAAGAACGGCTATTATTAAAAATTATGGGATTCATCTAAAAATAGACTTAAATTACATTTTATAATATGGATTGTCAATTTTAATGGACCATTTTGTTTAATTGTCTTTTCCATACTATATCATAACACTGACGTAGTTTTCCACATAACACCAAATTACTATACTGTACTTGACGCTCGTTTCGCCAACCAAGCTGGCATCATCTGAAGATGATTAAAACCGTGCGTCGAGTACAGTATAGTGTTTTGGTGTTATGTGGAAAACTACGTCAGTGTTATCTTCACACCAAAGATTCCAACCCCTTTCAAGATTACTTATATTATAACACTTGAAGTATATAAACATTTTGGACGAACACACTGAAGGCATTCTTAATAAAACACATACTTGAATATGATATTCATATTTTTTCATTGAGAATGTACATAAGAGCTATAGCCACCTATAGCAAGTTGTATAGATTATATAAAATGATCATGGAAATTGATTTGGATCTGCATTTTTCCTAAACAATATAAAAAACCCAATTAACAACACAAAAAATTGCGCGAAATATTTTCAGTAATTTACTATTAGATGTCGTTGCTGTTATCAACAGTAATTAAATAATTATTTAAGGATATTTTTTGTGCATACTTGTTGCAGTGCTGTACAGGGCATGATTTAATTATTCATTGGCACTTGTAAATTAAATACAACACACATATACAGGTTTATTTGAAGGAGATGCCGAAAACAACTACTCCACGGCCAATATGACCCGAACTGACTTTGCATTATTCCGGCATCTCAATGAAAGTCGCCACATCCTTCATATCGAGAGCAACCACCAGACACTGACCGGTTTAGCGCTTATTATGCGCTCGTCAGAGTGCCATAGGTAGTGGAATCTAAGAACGATGTTTCGACGTGATTGCCTAAGGGGCATTGTGAATGTTAGTAGGGGTGAGAAACTCACCCAAAGAGTGCTTGGTATAACGCTTTATATTCGCAGACCGATGAAGAACCACTGATTTAAATATTTACAGAAATAAAGGAAATGTAAATTGTACTTTTAACCTAATGCCGTTATTTTGGACACCATTAAATTTTCAGAGCACAATTCTTAGGCATTCCAGATTGCATTTTTGCATGTTTACTTCGATTTAAACTAATGCGGAACACTGGGTTGAAAATAGAGACGAAATTCTCAGTCAAAACGAGATCTGAAATAACACGAACTTCCCAGGTTTGCGAGCAGCGTCTTCAGGGAGCTGTTACAAGACTTGTTCTCGATGTCAGAAGCTTAATTTAATCGTCTGAGGATTGGCATATCTAAGGGTGTTCATACAGGCTCACAAATGTTAATTTAAATTATTTGGTAGAATTATAGGTATATCTATCTGTTTCCAATGGGTTTTCTCTTATATACCGGGCGTTTATAAGATCACAGCCATAGGTGTTATATCTTTTATCTTAGCAATATCGCAAACACAGACCAATCTAAGCTAGCTAGCTATTCCTAGCTATGCTAGGAAATAATTTTCAAAGAAAGCCCAAAGTTACTCCAAAAGGAGAAAATCAAATATTAAATAGAAAATGACTGACCATTGCGTATGGGACGACTCGCCCTGTAGAATTAAGTTACAATTAAGGTAAAAAATAAGTACGAAGGCCAATAATGCCGTTAGTTACTACAACTATTGTGCAAATAGTAATGAACTTAGTATCGAGTATGAGAGGGAAATATTCCACCTGGATTCCAGGTGTGCTACATGGATGGTTCCCGTGTGGCGGACAAGCTTTCTGGGGGTATATTTGGAGAGCAAAGACATTCAACAGAGCTGTGCATTAAGCTTATTAGCCCCAGTCTTTCAGGCAAAGAACTTTGCAATATTCATGGTGGCAAGTAAGGAGAAAATAAGAAACAACACGAAGTAGCAGATTTTCTTCTGCTCTGACTGTCAAGCTGCGCTTAAGGCAGTATGCTCCACAAGGACAAGATCTGCGCTTGTTCGGGAGTGTAGCGATGTTTTGGGGCTGTTGGCTACATAAAAAGAGGTTACACTGGTATTGGTACCCGACCACATGGGAGACCCAGGGAATGAGAAAGCTGACAAACTAGCTCGGCTTGGAACCGAGGGGTTCTGTCAGGGGTCTGAACCATTTCTAGGAGTTACTAGAAGGCATGCCAACGAAGCCCTTAACAAATGTGCTCATGAGATGTTGAGGAAAAACTGGAGGGGGAATAGAAATTATTGTAGACAGGACCATGACTTTTTAAAGCTGAAACTGCCTAATTATTGAACCAGAGGGGAAGGGTTCTAAACCAACTGGTGAGAGTCTTAACTGGGTACTGCAAGCAACACCTATCACATGGACCCAAATCTTGACATTCATCAGAAGGCCAGTTAGGTTCGTGGAAGGACAAGGAATAGAAATTAGATAATGAGATGGTACGGGTAGGCAAAAAAGACTGTTAGCGTCCTACTTGCCAGGAATCAACCGCCCCATTCAATACCACTACTACTAGTATCCAATATTCATCAATGCCATTTTGTACCTAGAAACCCATAAATGGGAAAGGATATTAAATAGAATAAAGCCTGAAATGAAAAAGGTACTTCCCAAAATATCTTCGCTACTAGGATACGTGAAATAGCAAATTTTAATAAGAAATTGTCAGATATATGTACATTTCTGGAGACTCGGCAACACTGAAGGCTGTTTGTATCACCAATATATCTAAAAAAAACTTACAATACTGCAAGTCCGATCCAGTTCAGTTCATTCAATTAAATATTACATTTTAGAAGTAATCATTAATTTGATTTATTAATCAAAGTTCATTTAGGATCGGCAACACTGTACACTGCACATCATACCATATATTTGAAGTTCCAAGACTGTATTAAGTAAATCATAAGATCTAGATAAATTTTATTGAGTTTGAAAATGTGTCAGAGAATGAAGAAAATACATCTGGAAAAATACTTGGCAACACTGTGTATCATATCGCAACCCAAAATACACAAAAGAGCATTGAAAACATAGGAAACGAAAATCAGACCATAGATGCTTTTAAAATATGCTCCAAACAATATTTGGTATTGATATTTTTTACTGGAGTTATTTTACTTATTTTTCTGGTATCTTTAACTTATTCTTATTAACATAACATAATATTCCTAACACGTATAAACGACAAATATGACATGTAAAAGTATTGTATACCGGCATTACCGTCTCGATCACTCAACCCAGAGGTCGTGGGTTCTAATTCCCATTCCACCAAACAATTTTTAATTAAATTGTTTACTCGTAGATCAAGGCTTATTCGCAGGGATGGCTAGGCAACCATCCTGGCGATGGCCTAGGATGGGAAGATCCATATTATGTCAACAAGATATTATTATGTCAACTTGGTGTTAATGTGAGAGATTAAAATCAGTTGATGTTTGACTTGCCTCCTAACTAATGAGGTTTTCCAGGTTTCCCTCATTCCAGCACTGAATGGTGGTTAGGGCCTACCAACGTAAGTCGTTCCTGAGGCGCAAATGCGGCCCGCGAAATAATAATATACCGCCCCCTCTCCCACACAAGTCTCAGACTTTCGGGCTAATTCTTGTGATTAGAATGAGGGGTAGAGATATTATTATTATTATTATTATTATTATTATTATTATTATTATTATTATTATATGATAATATTTACGAAATGTAAAACCGAATTCTTTTGCAGATATATTCAGAAACCACAATTTCATACTAAATCGTTTAAGTGTTAGCGTAGAAGAAACGTTTGTTAGGCACCAAAATGGATTACATTCCAAGTTCAGACATTGAAATCGCCAGAACAAGAGATATTTCGTTAAATATGGCAACGTAGTGTGCCCGTATGTGTCCAATCACCGATAGATATTAATTAACCACATTGGACAAACAGCGGTTCGCTTCATCATCTCATTAGCAATTACATTGGCTAGTTGAGGCGCACCATCGGGATTGGTCGTGCGGGAAATGTAAATGACACTAATTGGGAGGTTCAGTTATTGAGAAATAATTGATAAATATCGATAGCCGGCTAATAAATATTTCGGCCTATATTGTAAATCGATAGACATTTAAAAATTATTAAAAAAAATTAATATAAACATAGGATGAGAAATGCTTAGTTTTCGAGATACAGGGTGTTAAAGTTTGAAAATAATTATATAGATTTACATATATTTATATTTCCAGAATGCTAAAAACTTAGCAATTCTTTACAGATATTTAGAGGCCATGTTTTAGAATAACAAACTACTACTTTACTAAACCATGGATTCACTAAAGAATACCTATATAGATTCACTGAAGCCCTTTTTTACAAAAAAGTAGTACGCCATTGATATATTCTCATGTTGCCAGTTTTCATTTAATTCAATAAAGCAAGAAAAAACAAAAATTAAATGTCTCTTGGATTCATCTAGATATGATTAAAATTGCAAAACAGTTTCAATCATCTCCAGATAATGTCAACTTGATTGGCGAAACGCACGTCGAGTGCATGTAGTGTTTTGGTATTATGTGGAAAACTACGTCAATGTTATTTTCACACCAAACGTCCAGCTCCCTTCCAAGAAAGAAAATACATTTTCTATTGAAAATAGTTATTTACTTCAAAATCAAACAACATTGTTCATGGCCAAATCAAACTGGTATTAATCAGCGTAGAAAACAGTAAAATTATTTAAATAGCCGCCCAGAAACGAAGTAAAAAACAAAGCGTTCGATTTATATGCAGAAGCTTATGTAAACATTCACCTCGTCATATCCGGATCCCAGATTAGCGGATTCGACTCTCTTGCGGGGCAGGGATGCCAATAAATTCCTGTGATAAATTTTTAAATTGGATTTAACTCCAGGATGAAATTGCAGATTAGGTTCCACGGGTTTTCGACCAGTAAAAAATATGAGCATATTATCTTGTGCACGGGATTGGGAACATGCTTAATAATGCCTAACGTAATAAATTTGTCATATCATCTTAAAGAATGTGGTTTATTTCGAATTAAGTACCTACCTTATACAGGCTAATACACAATTCGATTTTTACTGTGATTCAGACATACTACTAAATCAAGGTCTCAAGCACGGGAAACTTTATGTCAGCTATTATGATTTTAATGCAATACATTGTTAATAACATCAAAAGTGCCTCAAAGCTCCAATTTAGGGCCAATGATACTTGTTACTATTATTAATGATTTAACGGTATATTGTCAACAATATGAGTATCCATATTTAAGAAATTAATATTCAAATAATTATTCAAAACTTATATTAGAAAATATTATTTCTGTTGGTAAGGTTAATTACACCCTGTATATAGAAGTATTAAACATTCAGTACAAAATTACTTAAACCATTTATTTCTCATTCTAACAGGACCTCACAGGAATAGTTCCCACACATTTCTGTTGACTAATGATTTTAAAGGATGTAACAGTTCCAATTACAAAATGCATGATTCAATGAACGGCAGATATATATGCATCTCAATCTAAAGTGAGATTTTAACATGCATTGAACTTCCACCACTCCCAATATGATTTCTGAAGTGTAAGCATCTATTGCCATAAAAATTAAAATTGTGGATGGTGGAAGGGGAGTTGTGGTTGGACTCAGAAGGCAGTCACTAATTAACTGGAAGATAATCAGTCTGTGCAACAGCCCCTCTAGAAATGTTGTCCTTTGGGTAAATCTTATTTTATTATTCTGTATTTTTATGCTTGGCATTTAGCCACATTTATTTGGGTGTTCTGAATAAAGAATAAAGTTGTTGTATTGTTCTCAGTCGCATTATTTTAAATTAGTATAAAACCCTCTTGCAGCCAAGCAAAAGGCTAGGTAGTTAGCCCTCTATTGTCTAGCCGTGACAATATTTTGAATAAGTTGATGCTAGTAGATATACTGGGACAGTTCTGGAGCGGAAGTGACGTCACAGCGAGCTGGATGGCCAGCTGCCATCGAGCTAGAGCACGGAGCTGCTGGTCATTGTCGTCAGGTTGAAGAACCAGATTTCTTGTAGCATCCCCGCAGGTGTAGGAGCCCCAGGGGCAGCAGAAGAGCACCCCAAGAGTGGGTGACATAAGTTCGTCAAGATGGCGCCCTGACGTCACGAGCCGCGCCCAAGCTAGTAGCTCAGGCTGCCACGAGAGGGCGCCGAAGTCTGGCGGCAAATTCAAATATCTGAGAAATTAGCGGGTAAATTCAAACGCAGAAAAAGCCACACCCAAGAGCTGCTGCCATTGGCGCAAGAGGTCTCTGCTGCAGGATGAGCCAAATAGGAATGTATAGAAAAAACAATGACGTAACTGGTATGAATGCAGATAGAAAAAACATGCGCAGTAAGTAATCCTGTCTAGGTCTGCTTTTAAAAAAATTAAAAAACGTTTTGATTAAAATTTAACATTGTACAAAAGGTACGTATCCTAAAATAATTATTTTTAATGTAATGTAGATGTATGTTTAATATTTCATTATTTAAATGACATTTATGTTTGCGACATTTATTTAATTTATGTTTGCGACAATCCTAATAAGGTTATTCCTTTGCATACCTAGGATAATAGTTAAGAAAATATAAAACTTTATTGAACCATAATATTTGCTAATTTCATTAATCTGATAACTTTATCTCTTAGTTAACTTTTTGGCTTAATTCCTATATAAACAAAGATGTATATCTATAACGATTTCCGCATTTTGACCATTGCTTTAGCTCTATTCTAGACCACATTTTTCTATTATATTTAGCTCCGCTTTAGAAATTGCGGATATTTAATTTTATTATTCGGAATTGTGGCTCTTTCACAAATCTTGATAAGAACTGTATCTAGATTGGCCGGCTGAAGTCCGGTTCGTACAATTGAATACCACAGCAAATATGTACGAAATATGAAATAGACAGCCTAAAGTACAGATCAGTAAAACAACTATACATTCGTATATCATTGCCTTTACAACGTAATTAGGTATACCTACATTCCATGTAATTCGGGTTTTAATCTCTCATACGGCACATTTTGATTAAAACTACAAATAGATAATCTACGTACACGTTCGGGTGTGAACCGAAATATGTATTTGTTTCCGGCTGTACCTCCATGTCTGTTTTTTGTACGGCTCTTAAAAACACTTTTCTATTTGGGATAGATGTTATTCTGATATAATTTTATCATCAAATCGTTGTAACCAAATTTTGTCAAATGTTTGTTTTCAGTTGACATAATAGTACTTGCCTAGTAGTAGTGGGAAGAAACACACCGTAGTGCCCTCTTTGGGTGTTTGCATAAGGCTGCAAAAAAAATAAAAACGTATTTCCAAAATTTCGTTTTTTTCAAATATTTCAATACCTAATCAAGGTAGCTTTATTTTTTTTGGGGTATTATGTTGGTCCCCTGATTTCGCAACTTTGCCTCCATTTAAACTTCTTCGTATCTCTTACCCTTTCCGAGATCCCAATGGTCGAGAAGCGCTTTTGTAACAACCTGTATATGTATATATGTGTAATTTACCTATGTTTGTATTCCTATTTATTTATTTATTTATTTATTTATTTATTTATTTATTTATTTTAGTATTTGCCCAACAGATACAAAATCCAATTACAAGACAAAACTTGAAAAGAAGTAAATTATATGATTATATAACAAAATTATATCAACTAAATACAAAGTTATCTTTGTATTTGTATAAAAACTAAATATCAAACAAAAAAAACAATACAAAGAATAAAAAGTTACGAGAAAATTACACTAAGTATTATTACAAAAGTAAATAATGTATTAATACAATAATTAATTGCATACAGTGATGAGTGGAGAAAATTTCAAATGTTAAACTAAATATAATGTTTATCTACTGCAATTAATTCTTTTACATTCCCATGGTTAATGTCGCAATATGGTGAAAGTTTATTAAAATTATTACACATTATAAATATCGGTGACTTTAACACAATATTAGTTCTGGCAGTTGGCAAGTGAAAGGTGCTAGCTTGACGGGATGAAGGTCTAGGAATTTGAAATGTAACATACTGGTAATTTGGATACTATCAATCTCATTATGTAATAATTTAACTAAAAAAATAACGGAAAATAATGTTCTTCTAATATGTAAAAGTGTAATGTCAAATTCCGGCAAAAGTAAATTATGATCAAATCCCCTTTCAGGATATATGTTAAACTTCCTAAAATATAGAAACTTTACAAACCTCCTCTGAACATTCTCGATTGCCAAATTGTCAAATTCATAATACGGATATCAAATAATAGATCCATATTCTAATTTAGATCGAATATAAGGAACATAAAGCGCTTTCAAAGCGGCAATATTACGAAAATTCCTGCAGTTCCTGATAGTAAATCCCAACATCTTCAATGCTGATGAAATTATTTTATTAATGTGGTCTTTAAAAGTAAATTTTTTATCAAATTGAATACCTAAGTCCTTAATGTTGTCACATCGTACTATGGTAGTTGAGTGCAGTTTATAGTTGAATTCAATAATTTGGTTTTTGTTACTGAAACTAACTACTTTACATTTGTCTATGTTCAAATTGAATTTATTTTTGGTACACCATTCCTCTATTTTTAAAAGTTGTTGCTGAACAAAGTAACAATCTTGTACGACTTGAATAGAATAATAGATTTTGAGGTCATCGGCAAACAACAGTTTTTCACAGTCAATTACATCAATTATATCGTTTATAAATAATAAAAATAACAGAGGCCCTAAGTTTGACCCCTCTAACACTCCAGATGTAGCTATAAATTCCTATTCCGTAGTTGGAATTTTATATTCTGTGGGCTAGTGTATTTTAAATAAATAAATAAATAAATATTTGTCATCTCCCCTCTGCCACGTATTTTTATTTGATTTATGTACGACTCGTCAGAAAATAGGCAGCTCTGAGCTATATCAGCACCTAACGCACGCTCTAATGGTCGGTTACAGCCTTTTCATTAAATGAAGCAATCAATCAAGTCAAATTAAACTGAAACTCTAGGTCAGAGATTTACGCGACTGAACGAATAAAGAACATTCATTCCTTTCTTTTATCGCCTGAAAGTTTTATTATATTTGGTTTTCATTTAGCGCGAAATCTGGAAAGCGGGAAATTTATGATTGTGGCGCTTTCCGACTTTTCTTTCTGTATTTCTTGGGCAAGGGGTGGCAGAAGGGCAGGTGCAGATATTAAATATTTAAGGAGTAATAAGCCGTGTTTGATACCTCCCGGCAGTGCAGAAGCCCTATGTGTATGAGTCGCTCAAATCCAGAGAAATAACAAACACACTTTGTTTTCAAAGTAACAGCTCTGAACTGATTGAAAACAGCGAAACGGAAACGTTTGAACATCCAACTATCATAACTGCAGAAGTATACCGGTTATTTTTAGAAATATACAGGGTGTCCACCTAGTGCGCGTAAGTCCAATATCTGGGTTAATAAAAGAGATAACTTAATTTTTTTTTCCACAGGGTTGTCTAATATCCCGAGCTGCACAAAATGAAAATATATTTACATATTCAGGGTGTTCAGTTTTTCCTGGACAGGTACCAACTTCATTTTTTTAAATGGAAACCTATATTTTTTATGGCATTATCGAATTCTACGTAAAAAATTAGTGGGACTTTGTGCATAACACTGCTATTGAAATATTGATAGTTTTCGAGATATTTGACTTTTAATTTTTTTTTTTATGTTTCGTCACTTCTAATAGTTGACATAATTATGGTTGTAAGACAGCTAGAAATTATTTTTTTTCAGAAACTGTAGAGTGAAGATGGCTCTTTCCAAAAACGTATCAAAAGTTGACCTGCGATATACAGGGGGCAACAGAAATCGTGCCAAACCTGATGGTTTAAAATTTAAAAAATCTCGACTTTTTCAAATGGAACACCCTGTGTTTTATGATTTCATTAGATGCCTTTCTGTAGACTCTACAATTTTATAATAGCTTTCCCTATACCTAAGTTGCGTAGTTTTTGCAAAAAACCCACTTTTATGAAAAATACCCGATTTGCGCACTCCTTTGACGGAAAAAATATTGTAAGGCTATTTGTTTTTATAAAATGTATTAGTTTACACTTCTTAAAATAAAAATAACTGAAAAATTTAGATAATTTCAGTTTAATAAACAAGTTTTTATGGAAAGTTACCATTTATTTGTAAATAAAAGTAAAAAATCATAAAAGCTCTACATGTAATTAAGAATTAGCAAAACTGGCGTATGCTTTAGAAGAAGTTCATGGGAATTATTTGCTAGCAGCATGTATTTATAGAGATTCCCACGTGCTGACTGTTTTGAAAATGTGAAAGAAAGATTTGAAAGAACAGCAAATGGGAATTATGAGAAAACTACCAGGAGACATGGGAGTAACAACGATAATATTTAGTTTAATGTTGTGGTTTCTGCTGTTGAAAATCCACAAATATTAGTATCAGAAAATCAGTAGAAATCTTGGAGTTTTCAAAAGCTCGACAAATAAGATATTGAAGAAGAAGTTTCATACGTATCATATTGAAAACCAAACGGTGTTACCGTAGTTAGAAAAATTATTAGTGAAATGGATGAATATACATAGAGTATTGAAAAAAGAATACGCAATACTCATACAAGCAAGCTAACCTAAAGTAAATGCTCAAAATGTCCACCGTTGTTTTCAACACAAAGCATTAATCTACGACGAAAATGAATGTGAACATTTCTTAACATTTCGGGCGTTATGGTTAGAAACTCATTTTGGATCTTTTCTTTCAAGTCTTGCATATCCGTTGGTGGTACTTCGTATACTCGCTCCTTGATATAACCCCACAAGAAAACGTCCAGAATATTTAAATCAGGCGAACGTGCAGGCCAAGGAACTGGACCACCACGACCTAACCACTTATTTGGATATACGTGGTTTAGGTGTTCTCTAATCTGAAATATGAATAGATAATAGGAAAAGTACTACAACAATAAAATAATCACAGTACCATGCTGAAACCATTGTTGAACCAAATAATCAGCGGGCATATTCTGTAGCTGTAGAAGGGGAAGTTCGTTTTGCAAAAAATGCAAATACACATTGGCATTTAAATTGCCTTCAAAAAAGTACGGTCCAACAATATGTTCTCCACAAATTCCAGCCCACACGTTCACTTTGAAACGATGCTGATTATCTAGTACCCTCAATAATCTTGGATTATTGTCAGCGTAGTGATGAAAGTTGCGACGATTGGGTAAGCATGTGTTTGAAAATGTTGATTCGTCAGTAAACAAGACATTCATAAAAAAGTTTGGACTTTCCTGAATTTTATCCAATGCCCAGTGGCAAAATTGCAGGCGGTTTAGGTGATCTTGAGGTAACAGTGCTTGATGGTTTTTAATATGATACGGATGAAAATTATTCTTCTTCAGTATCTTGTTTGTCAAGCTTTTGGAAACTCCAAGATTATTACTGATTTTCCTGACACTAATATTTGGATTTTCAACAGCAGACGCCACAACATTAAACTGAATATCGTCATTGTTACCGTCATGTCTCCTGGTAGTTTTCTCATAATTCGCATTTGCTGTTCTTTCAAATCTTTCTTTCACATTTTCAAAACAGTCAGCACGTGGAAATCTCTGTAAATCTGGATTATTTGCTTTGTAAATACGTGCTGCTAGCAAACAATTTCCATGAGCTTCTCCTAAGGCATAAAGTAGCAGTAAAAGAAGAAATGACATGTAAACTGATTGTCACAAATTTTATTGCGTGACAGACGCTCACTGCGTTTTTCCCAAGAAAGGAACGTGCGCAAATCGGGTATTTTTCATAAAAGTGGGTTTTTTGCAAAAACTACGCAACTTAGGTATAGGGAAAGCTATTATAAAATTGTAGAGTCTACAGAAAGGCATCTAATGAAATCATAAAACACAGGGTGTTCCATTTGAAAAAGTCGAGGTTTTTTAAATTTTAAACCATCAGGTTTGGCACGCTTTCTGTTGCCCCCTGTATATCGCAGGTCAACTTTTGATACGTTTTTCGAAAGATCCATCTTCACTCTGCAGTTTCTGAAAAAAATAATTTCTAGCTGTCTTACAACCATAATTATGTCAACTATTAGAAGTGACGAAACATAAGAAAAAAAAATTAAAAGTCAAATATCTCGAAAACTATCAATATTTCAATAGCAGTGTTATGCACAAAGTCCCACTAATTTTTTACGTAGAATTCGATAATGCCATAAAAAATATAGGTTTCCATTTAAAAAAATGAAGTTGGTACCTGTCCAGGAAAAACTGAACACCCTGAATATGTAAATATATTTTCATTTTGTGCAGCTCGGGATATTAGACAACCCTGTAGAAAAAAAAATTAAGTTATCTCTTTTATTAACCCAGATATTGGACTTACGCGCACTAGGTGAACACCCTGTATACACATCAATCCCTATGTCAATGTATAAAAGTTTTTGGATTTTGGATTTTTTTAACGATCGGCAATATGCTTCACTTCCAATTCACCCGAAATAATTTTCAATGTTTGAATTTTTTATCGTTCCTGTAAAGGCTGCTATAATTTTTAATTTTGCGCTATTTCAAATTTGAATTATCAATTGTTTTTGACAACAGAAAGTCAGCTGTCAAATTCAAATTTAATTTTCCGCCATTTTTCCTTCTCCGCAAGAAATCTTCAGCTCGACGACAATTACCCAAGGCTCTTCTGGTCCGCCTTGATCACCACGGCCGTCAATAACATACTTGATCCAGAAAGCATATTTGTTAAGGAGCCTTTATCTTTACATTAGTAAAGATATAAGCTCATATCAGAGCTTTTGTGATCTATCAGAATGAGCAGCAACTTCTTATTTCATCCTGAAACCTCCATCTATCTTAATGTAGCTGGCATATTCTTTTCTTCACAAGAAGTTTTCAGCTTCAGCACAGGCCCAGTTACTAGATCCTTTTGTAGTGTCTCTCGATGATCAGTAACCTCCATTTCATTTAAAATGGCTTCCATCTTCATTTTTCTACAGGAAACCTTCGTTTTCAGCATCTGCAACAATTACCATAACACATCTATCATCTACCATCTAACTTGATCCTTGACTATCAGTTTCGTTTTTTTTTTTTTAATGGCGATGTTTGTACTCAGAAACACATGTTTTCGAATTGTACAGATAACGCACTCTAAAGCCATTTAAAAAAAAATTGCCCTACTAGAAAAAGTTGTAAATCACACTACATACGCCCCGAAACATTGGTATGGTATGGTATTGGTATGGTAACACAAGATGGTATAGATTTCATCTGCTTTCACTATATGTATTGCGTCATTCCCATTGCACATGGGAACTCCAGTTAGCTATCAATCACATCCATTTAAAATATTATCTCCATAAATTGATGAGAACAGATGCTGAGTGCCGCATGTGCTTAAAAGATGATCAAAATACGGGACATTTTTTATATAGCTGCCCCACTATAAAAAGGATCAGATATGTTCAAATTAAATAAGGTGATCCACTTCATTGACCTGTACCTGAGTGTTGGTGTACCTGTTGGGTCTAATTGTACGTAAAGTGACTTTTGAACTTAACCAAACCTAACCGTAGGATTTTGCCGACTTCATAGGAAAGTTGAATGAGGGTTGTAACCAGTTACTAGTAAATTTGGCGAAGGCGTTGATAAAACTAGCAAAATATGGTATATTGGTAAATAAGCTATCCATGATAAAAATAGTAAAGTGCGTATCAGCATATTTACAAAATATACGAGTGTTTCTATTAGAATCTACTTTTCTGTTCACGTACATGCAGAGCTTGCGGCTCATATTATAATATGTCTAAATTCTATGCCTATAATATGTCTATGATTATAAAACAGAAAAAATTAAAATTCGCCGAGACCCGTCGATTTCTGCCCTTGGGCGGGGCATTTTTGAGAGTCAAGCCAACTTGATATGGTCATCCTCCTAACCTCTAGCAACCCCAACTTTAAAATTTCAAATCCTAGTACCCTACTTCTAACACATCATCACCATCATCTTGTGACCACCAAATCGTTAAGTTCAGTCTGTATAGTTGAGAGTGTAACCGTGTTTTAAAAATGGTTTATTCTATCGCAGAAAGAGTAGAAATTGTTGCAATTTGGTATCGAAATTGCGATTGTGCTAAAGCTACAACACGAATTTTTAATGCTAATCATCCAGAAAAAATGCAACCCATCAGTACGTTAAGCAACTGATGGATAAGTTTGTTGTAACGGATTCCCTTCTAAACAAGAAACGCGAAATAAATCGCCCAATTCGAAATAAAGCAGTTGAAGTGGCAGTTTTGGGTCACTTGCAGATGGGCAATAATCAGATCAAAGCGGTGTCTCAAGCTTCTGGCGCATTCTGTTCAAGTGTTCATCGAATTTTGAAAAAATACAAGTTTCATCCATTCAAGATGATGCTCATTCAAGAGTTACATGAAGATTATTTTGATCGTTGCACCCAATTTTGCGAATATTTTAGTGATCGACTTCTACTGAACCCAAATCTTCTCTACAATACGTGTTTTTCAGACGAATGTACATTTAATGGCGAAGTGAATAGACACAATTGTCGCTATTAGAGTGATACTAATCCTCATTTAATCGGGGAACTTTATACTCAGACTCCTCAAAAATTGAATGTTTGGGCCGAAATTTTAGGCAACCATCTTACCAGGCTTTTTATTCAAAGATATCTCGATGGGGACACCTATTTACAATTATTGGAAGACACGATTGACCTTATGGAAACAGAAATTTTAGAGATTGACGACAATTTAATAAAAAATGAAATAACTTTCCCACAAGATGGCGCACCCCCTCACTCTGCTGTTGCTGTGTGGTTATTTTTGGATGACCACTGCCGAGGGTATTGGATTGGTCGAAGAGGTTCCGTCGAATGACTACCTGATCTATCCCCTTTGGACTTTTCCTGTGGGGCAATTTGAAATCGCGAGTGCACGTCACGAAACCTGAAACATTAGAGGTGTTGCGTCAGAGAATTACGGAAGAATGCCGATTAATAACCCCGAATGTCTTTAGTAGTGTTCGAACAGAATTTGAACAGACTGTATTATTGTTTGCAAGTTAACGGGGGTCATTTTGAGCAATACATTAAATAAAACGTGTTTTTGTTTTGCTTTAACTTTTTTAATTTGTAAACTGATAGACACGTCAACGTTTCGTTTTCAGCCAATACATATCCAATTTCAACCGATTCCCAAAAACGACCCACCAATGTATTCGCAATGAAAAGGACTTTAAAATGATGTGTTAGAAGTAGGGTAGATCCATTTGAAATTTTAAAGTTGTGGTTGCGAGGGGTTAGGGGGATGAACATATCAAATTGACTTGACTGTCAAAATGCTCCCCCCAAGAACAGAAATCGACGGGTCTCAGCGAATTCCCTTTTTTTTTTTTTTTTGTTTTATAATTATAAAGGGGGTCAATTTTATGATGAAAGACTGTCTTAATAAATCCGTGTCCTAATAATTCAGTGCCCCGGAATATTTGCCTAGTTCCCAGATTTTACATGTTCTGCTTTTTTGTGGAACTACCTTAAATCTAAAGTTTACGTTAATCGCTGATATACCACCTCTGAGCTAAAGATCAGTATAAGGGAAGAAGTTGCACGTGATATACGTGGATATACTAAGAAATATATGTATACTAAGAAATTGTTCCCCTGTAAATACTGGCAGGGATTATTTTTCAAAAATTCAATTTTATACACCTTGTACAGATAAAATATAAATGTTATTCAAGTAAAAGGGACCTGCTTCTCGATACAGTGCTTTTATTTATTTACCATTGCCTCTGCAATAATGTAGGGGTAAACAGAAAATCAGCAGGATAACCGTAGCTTTCAGCCCGAATTCCAACTGCTGTTAGTTGCCACTGCAGGACATGTAATTGCTTTATATTCAATGGTCCGTTCCCAGCCATAATTAAAACGGCCAGTGTGAATGCAGAGACTCCAAGCTGAAATAGTCAGTAATTATACTACTACACATACACGAGGGTAAGTGATACAGATGTGGCAGCTAAGAGCCGAGTTTAAACTTTTAACTTGGTGTAACTTTGTCATTTGGAGCAACTTTTCACTTCGAATTGCGTCACATGCGGATGTCTGCCAAGTTTAGGCACTATGCCGGCAAACTCTCTCATTAACATGCTACTCCATTAGATTTTTCACAGGCTGGGTTCATGTTAATTGGTTAAAATCACATACAGGGGAGGTTGCGGTAGATAAGAGAGTGGTGATAATGATACGACTGCGCTAATTACACATGTACAGGGTGTCCCAGTGTGAGCTTACAATAATTTTCCCGGAGGTGGACCAGACCAAAATAAGAATAAAATTCTTAACTTACAGAGTTCTCGAGTTACAGAGTGTTATTTTGGAAAAAAACAATTTTCCGCATAACTTAAAAATCGTTTCGTAGATTTAGGTAATTTTTGAGTGACGTGTACATCTATTAAAGGTCATTAAAACTGCATGATGTTTGTTTAACTCTGACACCTGTGGTGGCCTAGGCCTACTCTTCCTTATGACTTTCTTTGCATGTATATTTCTGCATAAAGGAATGTAGTTGGTACTTTACACTCAATTTACTCTAAAATGGTTGATTTTAGAGCTATGTAACAAGAGCCCTTTTTTTGTTCAGAATTGGTACCCGCTTAAGGAAAACTTAGTTAATTCACAAAAAAGTAGGATATGCAAAAGTTATAAAGACAAAATCAGAGAAAGAGTAGGCTTAGGCGACCACAGGTGTCAGAGTTAAACAAACACCATGTAGTTTTAATGACCTTTAATAGATGTACACGTCACCCAAAAATTACCGAAATCTACGAAACAGTTTTAAAGTTATGCGGAAAATTGTTTTTTTTCAAAATAACACAATGTAACTCGTTAGGCGCGCATCAGAGTTTTTTTTACAAGAATTTTATTCTTATTTTGGTCTGGCCCACCCCCTGGTATTTTTTTTACGCTCACACTGGGACACCCTGTATGTATAAAATGACATAATATACCTATATTATGTAATTACACTACCGCACATATAAATAATAATAATAATAATAATATATTTATTCCTCATTTTTTTCTTACATGTATATAACAAATTTTATATATAACAAATTAAATGGCCAACGCCAAATTACAAGTACAGAATTAAGACATACAGAATAAATATAAAGAAGCCCACAAAAGTAAACTTGTACGTGGGCTGAACAATAATTTGTGAAAATGCTTTTATAAAATTATTTATAAAATTATGTTCGGGTTTATAAAATAAAAGAAAGATGATCAGTTATAAATAAAGAAGAAATGTTGGAATTCAAGTTGTGAAAGGCTGCATGGACTTTGATGGAGGGGATTCAACAGTAGTAGTATTTGCTCTTACAAGCCAACATATGTGTTGGTCGCTTACTAGATCTAAGCGTATAAATTCGCATGTCACGTCATTCCAGATCGCCCAGTAGACGAAAGTCAGCCAGTCTTGTCACATAATTTTATCACAGTAAGTTATTTATAATATTTAATATCTGGGACAAAACAAGACTGTTAAACTATATCTTTAAATATAATTAGCTTGACGGTATATAAATTCAAAAATAAATCATTAAAAAACTTTACGTAAAGCTAAGTTAGCTTTAAAATATATCCAATTAAAGTGTAGCATGAAAATATAGATCCTCCCCTCCACATGAAATTTTGGGACCACCTCTTCTTATTTATTACTGTTACTATTTTTATTTATTATCTACTCCTAAAATCCAACGCATAGAAGCGTGAAGATATAGGAGCTTCATTTTTTAACAATTCCGATTAGAGTCTCCTTTTTTCATATTAAAATGCAATAAATCATACAACTTGTATGTCTGCCTAAAAATAAGTATGCATTAACTCTAATTTAAAACTAATCGACTGCCATGCATGGTAAAGTTATAAATAATCAATGATCTCAAATGCAAAATACATTAATTATGCTGCTATGGTCGGTAAAAGTAGTGAAGGACCAAAAAAATGTGACTCAATACTCTCCGGAAAATCGATTGACTGCATTAAAACACTTTTTAATGAAGTTTATGTAACAATTTGTACAGTTTCATGCACAGCTGAAAAACCTGCAACTAAAGTTGTGGGAAATGTTCATGTTATTTACTTTACACGATACTTTAATACTGAACATAGAATATATCAACAAAAATCATATATAAATAAGAATAAATGTAATATCAACAAAAATCAAGTATTTTTTAAAATGCATTAAGAAATATAATTATCATTAAATCAGTAATGCTGAAAATATGTAATATACAGGGTGTCTCAAAAACATACAAACAAACTTTGAGGGGTGGTAGGGGCATGAAAACAAACCTTTCTTATTTAATATACTCTTGTTATATGTCCGCAAATGAGGCGTTCGAAATAACTGAATTAATTCTTGATATAGTTAGACACCACTCTATTTCATTCAACATTTTTTGTTTCAACTACGCTTCTTGTTGGGAGAAACACATTTTTTATCACAATAAACATTCCAAAAATATCAATTTTAAGACCTTAGTATTATTTGTGACTTATTTAGTTGACATCAGAACATTACCTTTATTGATTATTAATTCAAAATTTGTATTGAAAATGAACAATAATTTCTCATTTCAAGAACTTACCGATATGCACCTTTGCTTGTACTTATGGTACAGCAAATTGTAATTGGAAGAAACTCTGCACACTTGTATGGACAGAGATATCCGGAACGCCGGCAATCTCATCACAACCTTTACTTCCATCCATCGTCGCCTTAAAGAAAGTTGGAATCTAAAGCGTCCTGGTGGTGGTGGTCGTCCAAGAACAGCTCGTATGGTTGAACTTGAAGGAGTTCTACACCGTGTGGAGAAAAATCAATTCATAAGTAGTGTCCACAAGATTATCCACATCCATTAGCTTTTTGCCAATGGTTTTTGGGTCACAACTTAATAGAACCTCACTTCGAGAGAATAGTATTGTTTTCTGATGAGGCATGTTTCACGCGCGATGGTTTGTCTCTATTATTAGTAAATGTCTCTTCAGTCATTAGAAATAACATGTGGCTTGAACATGACGGGGCACCTCCACATTTTGGGTTGAACGCGCGCTAATATCTGGATCAGCAATTTCCCCGCCGGGAAGAGGAAGTCCCGTGGCCTGGTCCGCGCATTTTACCGATCTCAAACCCCTAGATTTTTTCTTTTGAAGTCACCTGAAATCTTTAGTCTACGAAACACCTATTCGTAATGAATAAAATCTCTTACCAAGAATATCATTTATTTAACAATAAAACAAAGTCCAACACGATCAAAAAATAATTTATTAATGTCCTCCTGAACTCCTGAACATTTTTTGTAAATGAATATTAATTACTGAAATAAACAAAACTTCAAAACGGAAAATAATTTTTCCTTTTTTCTGTAAAAAGGGCTCATTTGCGGAAATATGTTTATTAAACATTAAAGGTTGTTTTATGTCCTCTACCACCCCTTAAAGTTAGTCGGTATGTTTTTGAAACACCCTGTTTACATTTTTACATTCTACTGCTACTGCTGTTGCTGAATCTGGCAATTATAAATAAAATAAATATTGCTGGTACTGTACAGCAACTGATATAACTCACCATTTTCCTTCTAATTACTAAAATTGGTCTTTTGAACTATCGTAGACCTTCACAACCAGTGACAAATGGACATAACAACCATATACTAATATGGAGTTTCAAGACATATCTACTTGACCAAATGTATTCCAGAATCGAAATTTAAAGAGTAAAAACAACACTTCGCCTCTATTCTGATGAAGCAGTCAAAAATTCAACCCAATCATCTAAAACTTGTTCAAACCTTCAATAAAAGAGCAGCGAGCCGACAGGGACCCAGTATGTAACCACTGTTCAGAACAAGTCACAGAACAGTCAATGCCATATTTGAAAGGATATAAAGGCAGCACGTAGAATTCTGTTGAATATGTAATGAACACTAATTTTATTTTTGATTAGCAAGACACTATAAATTCGTAAGAATAGTAGACAGAATATTTGGTTGTGAGACAGAGCTTTGTTTTAGGACTTATTCTAGGGCATCTTTCGTTTGGGGCTAATTCTATTGAAACAAAATTTATTGTGGTAGTTAAGTTCATAGTTTCCATCAGTTACGGGTACTGGTATTTTTATTCACTACAGAAAAAATTAAAATCGACAAAAACTCACTCGTCTTTAAATTCTATGGGATGCACTGTTTATAGAAAATTAATTTTAAAGATTTTTGTGGACTGATAACAAATTTAGTTGGAATTAAATAAACCATTCCAAGTTTGTAAAGCACAAGTGTTCTTTAACATCCTGTTTTTCAGAAACAAAGGTGTCCATGGTCATAGGATTTAATTTCTCACTTAGATGGGTATTATATACCTTTATATAGGTATAACAAAATGTGAGGGGTTTTTTAACACCGTGTCTAGAGAGACAAAGATACAACTTCTCCTCCTGTTCTTAGTCCCCATACGTAAGCTATCTCAGTCATGACAGTGTAAGACAGGGGCAGACGATATATAAAGGAAACGCGATTAATATGCCTGAATAATGAATAGCGCGCGTTTGAGGATAGACAAACATATCCAGAAAGCAGCGGAGCTGAACGTGTCCTATTTAGAGGAGCGTGTATATAATCTTTGTAGGTAGTTTGTTTTGGGTAAGAAGGAGATTGTAATGAATTGTGTGGATTAATAATGCATACAAATACATCTCCAGAGATGAAAATAAAAGAGGATTACGTTTATTTATTTCCCTAAGATAGAATACTTTTAAAACATGAGAATTTTTTATAAATTCGCTAAGAAGATTGGCCTTTTAATAGAATTATTGGGGGATTTCAAATTTGATATGCCTAAACCATTTGTATAATTACAAGTATATCTTAATCCTAATAATAATCAGTCTATAATGTTGATGCGATTTGATTTTTATCTGGTTTAATACACCAATTTGGGTTGTACAGTTACATGATTATCGGAAGTCAAGCTTTAGTACGTACTATTAGTTTTTCTCGTCTCTAATTTTTTAAATATTCCTGGAATTCTATCGAAAATTTGACCGTCTGTACGCAGCGCAATCCAATTGCAACAGTGAAACCAAATGAGAATGCTTGTATTATTTGAGCATTAGTTCACGCCAACCCAAACCTCCCTTGCTAAAAGACTATAATGACCTTTCGAGCCATATTTTTTGCGTCCGATTCGGTAGTAACGGATAGGGCCTCTGGGCTAGATAAATCCTTCCCTCCCTCTACATACTCGAACCTGTGGAGAGTGCAATGAATAGTGTTTCCTGACGTAACCCTGTTTGGGTAGCGGAAATGTCTGGAATTTAGAAACGTAACGTCCGGTTCACTGCATTTCTTTCGCAATAGATAGTAAGGAAGTTTTGAATAAAAATATTTACTATTAATAAAATTCTTTATTGTCCCTCTTCTTTCTCCATTGCTACTAGTATATAGCATATACAAGTATGAAAATCTAATGTTGTTTCTAAAATATTTCGTTTAGTCCGGTATTGTAAAATTTTCCTTTGTAGAATTTCATATAAAATGTTACTTACATGCAAAGAGCAAAAACTACATGAGTTTTATTCATATATTATATTTAATTTAAAATAAACGTAGAGGTTTTAAACTAGATAGTACAAGTTTTACATACAGAGTACAGTACAGGCCAGACATATTCACGTACAGTTTTTTACTATCATCGGTTGTTAAATCTCGCGTGTCAGTCATTTTATTGAAATATGGAAAGAACACTACATGATATCTATTCGTGAATGGATAATTATGGGATATGTAGCTACAGTGAAGAAGATTTAGTAACTACTTACATATGGCAGGGTTCAGTTTTTAACAATAAAAGTCAACAAGTGTCTATATTTTAAGTTAATATTTACATCTACATACGGATTAAACTGGATGTAAACTAGACCTGTTAAACAGATCTACAAGCCTGTTAAACAATCGAATTAAATGTAACATTTCAATGTTACATTTAATCGTAGTAATCGTACATTTAATTAGTAGAATCGCAGATGAATCAACCTTTAGAGATGAACCGATAGATAAACGTATATAAAAATTCAGCGTTATATCGCTTTAATTTTCAAAGTCAGAAAAGAAAATAACGCATATTTTTCAACAACTTTTCATCATTGGAAGCTAGCTCAGACCATAAAGAAACAATTCTGCCTGATGAGTTCATCTTCACAGTCAAAAAATAAAATAATTTGCAATGATTGATGCCAACAATTGTAGTTGGCATCATTTTGATACTGTCAAATATTACAATGTATCGGTCCATCTGCATAGTTATTTTATCTGTGTAGAATATACAGTAAAACTGTAAGAAACTACTTATATATAGGGTGTACAAAAAAATATTAATCCTTATGAAGTCCATTCAAAACCATAGGGACAACGTAGAATATTAATAATTATCTTCCCTTTGAAAGGGGTTGGAACCTTTGATGTGAAGATGACACTGACGTAGTTTTCCACTTAACACCAAAACACTATACTGAACTGGACGTCATTGAACGCCTTACACCTAAACATTGGAAAAAGAATAAAAAACATTACCCCTGTATGTTAGTCTGCAGTCAACATTTTGCGGATAATGATTTTACTAATGTATGTTAAGAATTTACTAATGTTTTGTGGATAATGATTCTACTAAAGTATAGTGGATAATGATTTCTTCAATTGGCCTTTGCCTAACACGGACATAAGTGAAAATGTCCATTAATTCGATGTGAACATGCAGAAATTTAAAGGACATTCGTAGTTTTAAATAATTCTGAATAAATTCAACATGTAGAAAAATGAACGGTTATCACCACTAAGTGGCTCCCGCGAACGTATTTCTATGTACGATTTTTTTTTCGTATAGACAAGAAAGTAAAAGTTTCTTTTCACTAGGACCAACATAACCATTGGGTTGATAATAGATCAGTAGTTAGTGACAGATTTTTGGTTGTGTTTTTAGTCAGTACGCTCTTCAGAGGGTATTATAATGCATATATTATCATGACGAAAAGGGATGAATCAAAGAGTCTTCCCGAGTTCTTCATATAGAAAAGTGAATTTTCATTTTTTGTTCGCAAATTATGCGTTTTAATACGATTTTAGTCTCGCTGCAATATATTTTAAATATATACACACATACGCTTGGCGTTGGTCCAAAGGTCTGTTATAGTCACATGAACTTGTATTTGAATACAGAATTTTCCCGCTTTTCTGAGCAGGTTGGAAATGATTTACAACTTTTTGTTATAACACTGGTGAAAAGCAAGATAACATACCTATGCGTATGCCCAAGGACATACCCACAAATGGAGACCCCTTTGAAGAACCCAGGATAACTCTTTGATTCACAGATTTTCGTCATGAGAATATACGCACTATAATACCTTTTCAATGGCATACTGACTAAAATCACAACCAAAAATCCGTCACTAACTCCCGGTCTATAAAGGCGATTAACACGTGTAAAATAGGTAAAGCAAGTTACTAAATTAAGAAACTAAATTTAGTTACTTGCATCGTGTAAACAACTTGATTTAGCACTTGCACAAGTGCTGCATTCAGTAAACTGTTTAGTCAAGTGAATAGAATCAACTTCTATTTACTTGAGCAAGTAGTCTCCCCACCTCCGTTTCGCAGCAAATAAACGCCAAATAAACAAGTCTAGACATGCCAGTTTAGTAAAGTGTATTAGTATACTTTTGCAGATACGGTGAGACGTGGAATTTAAAATTTGGAAATTGCAGACTTTGAGATAGTAGCAGAAAATTTGATCTAGCAGAGTATGAAACTAATCTTTGGACATCAGCATAAAATTTTTATATTTTAAAGAATCTCCATTTACAAGTTCTCTGAGTAACGTAGAAGAAGCACCATAAGTTTCTCTTCCGTTTAACCAGTTTCATATCCAACAACGTTTTTCTTTGACAATTTCTCCTGAAATTATCTCTGATAATTAACCACATACATCCAATATACATTTCTGCACTGATGCTTGAAAAAATGTACTTGGAGCCATGTTTAAATTAACATACTAAACGAAAATACTAAAATTAATGTAGACGCACACTTCACAAAAAGAACAACTTTTTAATTTACTTGATTTAGTAACTTGATTTAGCTACTTTACACGTGTAAATTCGCCTTAAGGTTAGGTATTTACCATTATATTAAATTTAATGATTATTTGTTGAATCACCGTATATCTATAACGCATGTTTTTTTGGGGTAGACCAAAGGCTCTTATTGAATTTGAGCATTTCCACCCACCTTCATTGCTTCATCCACCGTCTAGCTGCTTATCTTTCCAGTCATAGTGTCACGTAATGCGGTCACGTCCAAGTCACTCCATCGCCCGTTAAATTGAGTGTTCCTCACTAGGCAGCCGGTTTTTATCCGTTCAGAAGGACAGAAACGGATACGTTTGTGATCCCGCGGAAAGGAGGGCACAGAATTACACGCATTGCCAGGAAATGAAGAATAACGGGCGGTATTTCTTCGCAAGTCCCGGTTTTTTTAATTAGAAGGGGAAATTTATTTTGATAAACATTTTTTGTTCAACCGTCTGGAAGTGACGATTTACACTGACCCGTAAAGTTAATTGTTAATGTTTGAAATATTTCTGTATCTGAAGGACATATTAAGCTCTTTATTAACAGTAGCGTAACATTTTATTTATTTTCTCCGGAAATGTAATCTTTTTGTATATGTTTTGTAGCTTTTTACTAACAATAAGATAATATTACATTTAAATTATTATTCATTAGTAAAAAGCGAGATAACTTGGACCCTGAACGTTACTTTAATTGGATTCTATCGTCCTAAGGAAGGTTTTTGGATGTCTTAAAATCCGACTGGATCCCACTAATCATATTATATTTAATCTATATAATACAGAAACTGTCTATATAGAATATATAGTATTTATAAATCCAGTATCCTGTAAAGAAAAACTGATTGAAGTGAGTTTATGAAGCTGTATATAATTAAATAAGACAATACACCTTTCTTCACATATCTATCTATTAGCAATGCTAAATGTATACATTTCGAGTATTATGTACTCATCGTCAGTAGCTTAAACACTAGCAAGTTTATAAATAAAGTCACCCAACTTACAGAGTTAAAATAATTTTATTTAGGTAAACTACAGATGCCTGCCTGCCTGTTCTTTTCTAAAATTGTGGTTGGATGTTTACTACTATTACGTATTTACTATTGTTGACTATTTTTAATTTTATTTTTCTTATATACAGGGTATTAAATTTAAAGGTCATTAGATAATGGGCTTAAATCGAAATTCAGTAACTAATTTAGATATTTTCTCATACATATTGATTCTAATATATTTGGGTTCTGAGAATTACTGGATTTTATGAGGGAGGTTTTGTTTATATTAAATTTGTGCCCCGTTTCGTAACTATGTAAGGCTAGATCCGACTTATCTACATCAAAGTTTTTTGTGTGATATGTATGGTCTTTAAATTTAATTATTACATTTCTATTTGTTTGGCCGATATACAGTTTGTTACAATTACTATAGTTTATTTTGTAAAGCCCGGATTTCTGCAGCAGATCTTTTTGGAGAGTAGACCCTAATAATAGTGCTTTAATTGTAGATGTATTTTTAAATGCAGGGATGATATTGACTTTATTTAGTAAATTTTAAAATTTTTTACTAATTTAGGGATGGTATGTGAATTTTCTATACATATGTCTTCCCTCTTTTGGAAAGACAGTATTTTATTTTTAGGTTATGTAAATCATGGTTACTTACCCGTAATTTTACGCCAGTAAAAATACTGTTTGCATTACCTACCTAAAGTGTTCTTTATACGCTCTTTGTCAGTTAATAAATTCATTGTATTTTCAAAGAAGTTCCAGAGATTCCAGTTGATGAAAAATAACCCCCAAAATTTCATGGATAACTTTGTGCTTATAACGATTTACCTATCTATTATAAGATACACTCTGATTTTATTCAAAATTTACAATAAACCATGAAAATCACACAAATGAAAATTGCACATAAAATTATTGCCGAAATAAATAATACGAAATGAGCATGTGGCATTTGAATATTTTCAGAATTGGATAATTTGAGAATCCGAACAAACCTTATGATACCAACTTAGTTTCTTGTTTCCTATGAATTCTGAGTTTTACACAAAACATTTTCATCGCCTGATTCAAGGGTGGATTTTTCGTTAACGCCCTACTGTTCGCCACGTAGGGTGTCCATTTTGAAGCCACCCTAATGGATTGTGCTGAGAAAATTCATCAGTGCATTATCAAACTTCGCTATTATCTAACAAGATAATCGAAGCTTTTTACTATGCCAGAACTAGATATACTAGGAAAATGATATAGTAAAGATTCTTATCTTAAAAGCAAAATATATGATACAATAAACAAACTTTTTTTCCCAACCATACGGATCAGACACTATAACATTAAATTATTTTGTATAAAAAGAGGGCCATTTCGGGACTGTTTGAGATCGTCATAGCAACTGTACAAAAAAGAGATTATTGTACAGTTGTACAGTAGCCATAGCGAAAAGTAATTTGACATTGACATTGCATGTCATTTAATATATTGAAATTTAATTAAATAGAAAAATAGAAACAGATAGTGACTCCGATGAATCGGTAAACTGGAGGTGCTAATTAGAAGCGGTTGGAAAAAAATATTATGTTAAACTCGTACAAAAAATACGTTTTCGAGACTCGTAAAATTGCCGGACTCCGTTACATGTCGTCCGGCCAACCCTTTCTCTCGTCCCGAAAACGTGTATTTTTTGTACTAATTAATAACTATTTTTATACAGTCTTTCAGGCACCGGTTCGTTATACGTTTGCAGAGTTGGGGTGATAATTTCTTTCTGAAAATTTAGCTACTTAGATTATTACTCAAAAGTTTTAAACAAAAACAATTTCAAGGTCGTTGCTGGTTGTTCATTTCGCCATTTTTAAAGGAATGATTCACATTTAAATACATTTTAGATTCTACTTATTACATTAATGAGAGTTTCGTAAGGATACCCTAGTCCTAAATGAAACCTTATCCAAGATATTTCGTTTCTCATGGAAAAAAAAGTGCACTCTCCGTTTAAAATTTGCAGCAGAAGAGCACCCCAAGAGTGGGTGACATAAGTTCGTCAAGATGGCGCCCTGACGTCACGAGCCGCGCCCAAGCTAGTAGCTCAGGCTGCCACGAGAGGGCGCCGAAGTCTGGCGGCAAATTCAAATATCTGAGAAATTAGCGGGTAAATTCAAACGCAGCAAAAGCCACACCCAAGAGCTGCTGCCATTGGCGCAAGAGGTCTCTGCTGCAGGATGAGCCAAATAGGAATGTATAGAAAAAACAATGACGTAACTGGTATGAATGCAGATAGAAAAAACATGCGCAGTAAGTAATCCTGTCTAGGTCTGCTTTTAAAAAAATTAAAAAACGTTTTGATTAAAATTTAACATTGTACAAAAGGTACGTATCCTAAAATAATTATTTTTAATGTAATGTAGATGTATGTTTAATATTTCATTATTTAAATGACATTTATGTTTGCCACATTTATTTAATTTATGTTTGCGACAATCCTAATAAGGTTATTCCTTTGCATACCTAGGATAATAGTTAAGAAAATATAAAACTTTATTGAACCATAATATTTGCTAATTTCATTAATCTGATAACTTTATCTCTTAGTTAACTTTTTGGCTTAATTCCTATATAAACAAAGATGTATATCTACAGTGTTATATATTTGTGTTATTATAACGATTTCCGCATTTTGACCATTGCTTTAGCTCTATTCTAGACCACATTTTTCTATTATATTTAGCTCCGCTTTAGAAATTGCGGATATTTAATTTTATTATTCGGAATTGTGGCTCTTTCATAAATCTTGATAAGAACTGTATCTAGATTGGCCGGCTGAAGTCCGGTTCGTACAATTGAATACCACAGCAAATATGTACGAAATATGAAATAGACAGCCTAAAGTACAGTGCAGTAAAACAACTATACATTCGTATATCATTGCCTTTACAACGTAATTAGGTATACATTCCATGTAATTCGGGTTTTAATCTCTCATACGGCACATTTTGATTAAAACTACAAATAGATAATCTACGTACACGTTCGGGTGTGAACCGAAATATGTATTTGTTTCCGGCTGTACCTCCATGTCTGTTTTTTGTACGGCTCTTAAAAACACTTTTCTATTTGGGATAGATGTTATTCTGATATAATTTTATCATCAAATCGTTGTAACCAAATTTTGTCGAATGTTTGTTTTCAGTTGACATAATAGTACTTGCCTAGTAGTAGTGGGGAGAAACACACCGTAGTGCCCTCTTTGGGTGTTTGCATAAGGCTGCAAAAAAAATAAAAACGTATTTCCAAAATTTCGTTTTTTTCAAATATTTCAATACCTAATCAAGGTAGCTTTATTTTTTTTGGGGTATTATGTTGGTCCCCTGATTACGCAACTTTGCCTCCATTTAAACTTCTTCGTATCTCTTACACTTTCCGAGATCCCAATGGTCGAGAAGCGCTTTTGTAACAACCTGTATATGTATATATGTGTAATTTACCTATGTTTGTATTCCTATTTATTTATTTATTTATTTATTTATTTATTTATTTTAGTATTTGCCCAACAGATACAAAATCCAATTACAAGACAAAACTTGAAAAGAAGTAAATTATATGATTATATAACAAAATTATATCAACTAAATACAAAGTTATCTTTGTATTTGTATAAAAACTAAATATCAAACAAAAAAAACATTACAAAGAATAAAAAGTTACGAGAAAATTACACTAAGTATTATTACAAAAGTAATAATAAATGTATTAATACAATAATTAATTGCATACAGTGATGAGTGGAGAAAATTTCAAATGTTAAACTAAATATAATGTTTATCTACTGCAATTAATTCTTTTACATTCCCATGGTTAATGTCGCAATATGGTGAAAGTTTATTAAAATTATTACACATTATAAATATCGGTGACTTTAACACAATATTAGTTCTGGCAGTTGGCAAGTGAAAGGTGCTAGCTTGACGGAATGAAGGTCTAGGAATTTGAAATGTAACATACTGGTAATTTGGATACTATCAATCTCATTATGTAATAATTTAACTAAAAAAATAACGGAAAATAATGTTCTTCTAATATGTAAAAGTGTAATGTCAAATTCCCGCAAAAGTAAATTATGATCAAATCCCCTTTCAGGATATATGTTAAACTTCCTAAAATATAGAAACTTTACAAACCTCCTCTGAACATTCTCGATTGCCAAATTGTCAAATTCATAATACGGATATCAAATAATAGATCCATATTCTAATTTAGATCGAATATAAGGAACATAAAGCGCCTTCAAAGCGGCAATATTACGAAAATTCCTGCAGTTCCTGATAGTAAATCCCAACATCTTCAATGCTGATGAAATTATTTTATTAATGTGGTCTTTAAAAGTAAATTTTTTATCAAATTGAATACCTAAGTCCTTAATGTTGTCACATCGTACTATGGTAGTTGAGTGCAGTTTATAGTTGAATTCAATAATTTGGTTTTTGTTACTGAAACTAACTACTTTACATTTGTCTATGTTCAAATTGAATTTATTTTTGGTACACCATTCCTCTATTTTTAAAAGTTGTTGCTGAACAAAGTAACAATCTTGTACGACTTGAATAGAATAATAGATTTTGAGGTCATCGGCAAACAACAGTTTTTCACAGTCAATTACATCAGTTATATCGTTTATAAATAATAAAAATAACAGAGGCCCTAAGTTTGACCCCTCTAACACTCCAGATGTAGCTATAAATTCCTATTCCGTAGTTGGAATTTTATATTCTGTGGGCTAGTGTATTTTAAATAAATAAATAAATAAATAAATATTTGTCATCTCCCCTCTGCCACGTATTTTTATTTGATTTATGTACGACTCGTCAGAAAATAGGCAGCTCTGAGCTATATCAGCACCTAACGCACGCTCTAATGGTCGGTTACAGCCTTTTCATTAAATGAAACAATCAATCAAGTCAAATTAAACTGAAACTCTAGGTCAGAGATTTACGCGACTGAACGAATAAAGAACATTCATTCCTTTCTTTTATCGCCTGAAAGTTTTATTATATTTGGTTTTCATTTAGCGCGAAATCTGGAAAGCGGGAAATTTATGATTGTGGCGCTTTCCGACTTTTCTTTCCGTATTTCTTGGGCAAGGGGTGGCAGAAGGGCAGGTGCAGATATTAAATATTTAAGGAGTAATAAGCCGTGTTTGATACCTCCCGGCAGTGCAGAAGCCCTATGTGTATGAGTCGCTCAAATCCAGAGAAATAACAAACACACTTTGTTTTCAAAGTAACAGCTCTGAACTGATTGAAAACAGCGAAACGGAAACGTTTGAACATCCAACTATCATAACTGCAGAAGTATACCGGTTATTTTTAGAAATATATACACATCAATCCCTATAAAAGTTTTTGGATTTTGGATTTTTTTAACGATCGGCAATATGCTTCACTTCCAATTCACCCGAAATAATTTTCAATGTTTGAATTTTTTATCGTTCGTGTAAAGGCTGCTATAATTTTTAATTTTGCGCTATTTCAAATTTGAATTATCAATTGTTTTTGACAACAGAAAGTCAGCTGTCAAATTCAAATTTAATTTTCCGCCATTTTTCCTTCTCCACAAGAAATCTTCAGCTCGACGACAATTACCCAAGGCTCTTCTGGTCTACCTTGATCACCACGGCCGTCAATAACATACTTGATCCAGAAAGCATATTTGTTAAATAGCTTTTATCTTTACATTAGTAAAGATATAAGCTCATATCAGAGCTTTTGTGATCTATCAGAATGAGCAGCAACTTCTTATTTCATCCTGAAACCTCCATCTATTTTAATGTAGCTGGCATATTCTTTTCTTCACAAGAAGTTTTCAGCTTCAGCACAGGCCCAGTTACTAGATCCTTTTGTGGTGTCTCTCGATGATCAGTAACCTCTATTTCATTTAAAATGGCTTCCATCTTCATTTGTCTACAGGAAACCTTCGTTTTCAGCATCTGCAACAATTACCATAACCCATCTATCATCTACCATCTAACTTGATCCTTGACTATCAGTTTCGTTTTGTTTTTTTTTAATGGCGATGTTTGTACTCAGAAACACATGTTTTCGAATTGTACAGATAACGCACTCTAAAGCCATTTAAAAAAAATTGCCCTACTATAAAAAGTTGTAAATCACACCACATACGCCCCGAAACATTCTCTACAAGATGGTATAGATTTCATCTGCTTTCACTATATGTATTGCGTCATTCCCATTGCACATGGGAACTCCAGTTAGCTATCAATCACATCCATTTAAAATATTATCTCCATAAATTGATGAGAACAGATGCTGAGTGCCGCATGTGCTTAAAAGATGATCAAAATACGGGACACTTTTTATATAGCTGCCCCACTATAAAAAGGATCAGATATGTTCAAATTAAATTAGGTGATCCACTTCATTGACCTGTACCTGAGTGTTGGTGTACCTGTTGGGTCTAATTGTACGTAAAGTGACTTTTGAACTTAACCAAACCTAACCGTAGGATTTTGCCGACTTCATAGGAAAGTTGAATGAGGGTTGTAACCAGTTACTAGTAAATTTGGCGAAGGCGTTGATAAAACTAGCAAAATATGGTATATTGGTAAATAAGCTATCCATGATAAAAATAGTAAAGTGCGTATCAGCATATTTACAAAATATACGAGTGTTTCTATTAGAATCTACTTTTCTGTTCACGTACATGCAGAGCTTGCGGCTCATATTATAATATGTCTAAATTCTATGCCTATAATATGTCTATGATTATAAAACAGAAAAAATTAAAATTCGCCGAGACCCGTCGATTTCTGCCCTTGGGCGGTGCATTTTTGAGAGTCAAGCCAACTTGATATGGTCATCCTCCTAACCTCTAGCAACCCCAACTTTAAAATTTCAAATCCTAGTACCCTACTTCTAACACATCATCACCATCATCTTGTGACCACCAAATCGTTAAGTTCAGTCTGTATAGTTGAGAGTGTAAGCGTGTTTTAAAAATGGTTTATTCTATCGCAGAAAGAGTAGAAATTGTTGCAATTTGGTATCGAAATTACGATTGTGCTAAAGCTACAACACGAATTTTTAATGCTAATCATCCAGAAAAAAATGCAACCCATCAGTACGTTAAGCAACTGATGGATAAGTTTGTTGTAACGGATTCCCTTCTAAACAAGAAACGCGAAATAAATCGCCCAATTCGAAATAAAGCAGTTGAAGTGGCAGTTTTGGGTCACTTGCAGATGGGCAATAATCAGATCAAAGCGGTGTCTCAAGCTTCTGGCGCATTCTGTTCAAGTGTTCATCGAATTTTGAAAAAATACAAGTTTCATCCATTCAAGATGATGCTCATTCAAGAGTTACATGAAGATTATTTTGATCGTTGCACCCAATTTTGCGAATATTTTAGTGATCGACTTCTACTGAACCCAAATCTTCTCTACAATACGTGTTTTTCAGACGAATGTACATTTAATGGCGAAGTGAATAGACACAATTGTCGCTATTAGAGTGATACTAATCCTCATTTAATCGGGGAACTTTATACTCAGACTCCTCAAAAATTGAATGTTTGGGCCGAAATTTTAGGCAACCATCTTACCAGGCTTTTTATTCAAAGAAATCTCGATGGGGACACCTATTTACAATTATTGGAAGACACGATTGACCTTATGGAAACAGAAATTTTAGAGATTGACGACAATTTAATAAAAAATGAAATAACTTTCCCACAAGATGGCGCACCCCCTCACTCTGCTGTTGCTGTGTGGTTATTTTTGGATGACCACTGCCGAGGGTATTGGATTGGTCGAAGAGGTTCCGTCGAATGACTACCTGATCTATCCCCTTTGGACTTTTCCTGTGGGGCAATTTGAAATCGCGAGTGCACGTCACGAAACCTGAAACATTAGAGGTGTTGCGTCAGAGAATTACGGAAGAATGCCGATTAATAACCCCGAATGTCTTTAGTAGTGTTCGAACAGAATTTGAACAGACTGTATTATTGTTTGCAAGTTAACGGGGGTCATTTTGAGCAATACATTAAATAAAACGTGTTTTTGTTTTGCTTTAACTTTTTTAATTTGTAAACTGATAGACACGTCAACGTTTCGTTTTCAGCCAATACATATCCAATTTCAACCGATTCCCAAAAACGACGCACCAATGTATTCGCAATGAAAAGGACTTTAAAATGATGTGTTAGAGTAGGGTAGATCCATTTGAAATTTTAAAGTTGTGGTTGCGAGGGGTTAGGGGGATGAACATATCAAATTGACTTGACTGTCAAAATGCTCCCCCCAAGAACAGAAATCGACGGGTCTCAGCGAATTCAATTTTTTTTTTTTTTTTGTTTTATAATTATAAAGGGGGTCAATTTTATGATGAAAGACTGTCTTAATAAATCCGTGTCCTAATAATTCAGTGCCCCGGAATATTTGCCTAGTTCCCAGATTTTACATGTTCTGCTTTTTTGTGGAACTACCTTAAATCTAAAGTTTACGTTAATCGCTGATATACCACCTCTGAGCTAAAGATCAGTATAAGGGAAGAAGTTGCACGTGATATACGTGGATATACTAAGAAATATATGTATACTAAGAAATTGTTCCCCTGTAAATACTGGCAGGGATTATTTTTCAAAAATTCAATTTTATACACCTTGTACAGATAAAATATAAATGTTATTCAAGTAAAAGGGAGCTGCTTCTCGATACAGTGCTTTTATTTATTTACCATTGCCTCTGCAATAATGTAGGGGTAAACAGAAAATCAGCAGGATAACCGTAGCTTTCAGCCCGAATTCCAACTGCTGTTAGTTGCCACTGCAGGACATGTAATTGCTTTATATTCAATGGTCCGTTCCCAGCCATAATTAAAACGGCCAGTGTGAATGCAGAGACTCCAAGCTGAAATAGTCAGTAATTATACTGCTACACATACACGAGGGTAAGTGATACAGATGTGGCAGCTAAGAGCCGAGTTTAAACTTTTAACTTGGTGTAACTTTGTCATTTGGAGCAACTTTTCACTTCGAATTGCGTCACATGCGGATGTCTGCCAAGTTTAGGCACTATGCCGGCAAACTCTCTCATTAACATGCTACTCCATTAGATTTTTCACAGGCCGGGTTCATATTAATTGGTTAAAATCACATACAGGGGAGGTTGCGGTAGATAAGAGAGTGGTGATAATGATACGACTGCGCTAATTACACATGTACAGGGTGTCCCAGTGTGAGCTTACAATAATTTTCCCGGAGGTGGACCAGACCAAAATAAGAATAAAATTCTTAACTTACAGAGTTCTCGAGTTACAGAGTGTTATTTTGGAAAAAAACAATTTTCCGCATAACTTAAAAATCGTTTCGTAGATTTAGGTAATTTTTGAGTGACGTGTACATCTATTAAAGGTCATTAAAACTGCATGATGTTTGTTTAACTCTGACACCTGTGGTGGCCTAGGCCTACTCTTCCTTATGACTTTCTTTGCATGTATATTTCTGCATAAAGGAATGTAGTTGGTACTTTACACTCAATTTACTCTAAAATGGTTGATTTTAGAGCTATGTAACAAGAGCCCTTTTTTTGTTCAGAATTGGTACCCGCTTAAGGAAAACTTAGTTAATTCACAAAAAAGTAGGATATGCAAAAGTTATAAAGACAAAATCAGAGAAAGAGTAGGCTTAGGCGACCACAGGTGTCAGAGTTAAACAAACACCATGTAGTTTTAATGACCTTTAATAGATGTACACGTCACCCAAAAATTACCGAAATCTACGAAACAGTTTTAAAGTTATGCGGAAAATTGTTTTTTTTTCAAAATAACACAATGTAACTCGTTAGGCGCGCATCAGAGTTTTTTTTACAAGAATTTTATTCTTATTTTGGTCTGGCCCACCCCCTGGTAATTTTTTTACGCTCACACTGGGACACCCTGTATGTATAAAATGACATAATATACCTATATTATGTAATTACACTACCGCACATATAAATAATAATAATAATAATAATATATTTATTCCTCATTTTTTTCTTACATGTATATAACAAATTTTATATATAACAAATTAAATGGCCAACGCCAAATTACAAGTACAGAATTAAGACATACAGAATAAATATAAAGAAGCCCACAAAAGTAAACTTGTACGTGGGCTGAACAATAATTTGTGAAAATGCTTTTATAAAATTATTTATAAAATTATGTTCGGGTTTATAAAATAAAAGAAAGATGATCAGTTATAAATAAAGAAGAAATGTTGGAATTCAAGTTGTGAAAGGCTGCATGGACTTTGATGGAGGGGATTCAACAGTAGTAGTATTTGCTCTTACAAGCCAACATATGTGTTGGTCGCTTACTAGATCTAAGCGTATAAATTCGCATGTCACGTCATTCCAGATCGCCCAGTAGACGAAAGTCAGCCAGTCTTGTCACATAATTTTATCACAGTAAGTTATTTATAATATTTAATATCTGGGACAAAACAAGACTGTTAAACTATATCTTTAAATATAATTAGCTTGATGGTATATAAATTCAAAAATAAATCATTAAAAAACTTTACGTAAAGCTAAGTTAGCTTTAAAATATATCCAATTAAAGTGTAGCATGAAAATATAGATCCTCCCCTCCACATGAAATTTTGGGACCACCTCTTCTTATTTATTACTGTTACTATTTTTATTTATTATCTACTCCTAAAATCCAACGCATAGAAGCGTGAAGATATAGGAGCTTCATTTTTTAACAATTCCGATTAGAGTCTCCTTTTTTTCATATTAAAATGCAATAAATCATACAACTTGTATGTCTGCCTAAAAATAAGTATGCATTAACTCTAATTTAAAACTAATCGACTGCCATGCATGGTAAAGTTATAAATAATCAATGATCTCAAATGCAAAATACATTAATTATGCTGCTATGGTCGGTAAAAGTAGTGAAGGACCAAAAAAATGTGACTCAATACTCTCCGGAAAATCGATTGACTGCATTAAAACACTTTTTAATGAAGTTTATGTAACAATTTGTACAGTTTCATGCACAGCTGAAAAACCTGCAACTAAAGTTGTGGGAAATGTTCATGTTATTTACTTTACACGATACTTTAATACTGAACATAGAATATATCAACAAAAATCATATATAAATAAGAATAAATGTAATATCAACAAAAATCAAGTATTTTTTAAAATGCATTAAGAAATATAATTATCATTAAATCAGTAATGCTGAAAATATGTAATATACAGGGTGTCTCAAAAACATACAAACAAACTTTGAGGGGTGGTAGGGGCATGAAAACAAACCTTTCTTGTTTAATATACTCTTGTTATATGTCCGCAAATGAGGCGTTCGAAATAACTGAATTAATTCTTGATATAGTTAGACACCACTCTATTTCATTCAACATTTTTTGTTTCAACTACGCTTCTTGTTGGGAGAAACACATTTTTTATCACAATAAACATTCCAAAAATATCAATTTTAAGACCTTAGTATTATTTGTGACTTATTTAGTTGACATCAGAACATTACCTTTATTGATTATTAATTCAAAATTTGTATTGAAAATGAACAATAATTTCTCATTTCAAGAACTTACCGATATGCACCTTTGCTTGTACTTATGGTACAGTAAATTGTAATTGGAAGAAACTCTGCACACTTGTATGGACAGAGATATCCGGAACGCCGGCAATCTCATCACAACCTTTACTTCCATCCATCGTCGCCTTAAAGAAAGTTGGAATCTAAAGCGTCCTGGTGGTGGTGGTCGTCCAAGAACAGCTCGTATGGTTGAACTTGAAGGAGTTCTACACCGTGTGGAGAAAAATCAATTCATAAGTAGTGTCCACAAGATTATCCACATCCATTAGCTTTTTGCCAATGGTTTTTGGGTCACAACTTAATAGAACCTCACTTCGGGAGAATAGTATTGTTTCCTGATGAGGCATGTTTCACGCGCGATGGTTTGTCTCTATTATTAGTAAATGTCACTTCAGTCATTAGAAATAACATGTGGCTTGAACATGACGGGGCACCTCCACATTTTGGTTTGAACGCGCGCTCATATCTGGATCAGCAATTTCCCCGCCGGGAAGAGGAAGTCCCGTGGCCTGGTCCGCGCATTTTCCCGATCTCAAACCCCTAGATTTTTTCTTTTGGAGTCACCTGAAATCTTTAGTCTACGAAACACCTATTCGTAATGAATAAAATCTCTTACCAAGAATAATGGCCAGTTGTACACATATAGAAACTATTCCCGGAATATTCCGTAGGGTCCGCGAGTCAATGAACACTTATTGTAAACGATCATTTATTTAACAATAAAACAAAGTCCAACACGATCAAAAAATAATTTATTAATGTCCTCCTGAACTCCTGAACATTTTTTGTAAATGAATATTAATTATTTATCACTGAAATAAACAAAACTTCAAAACGGAAAATAATTTTTCCTTTTTTCTGTAAAAAGGGCTCATTCGCGGAAATATGTTTATTAAACATTAAAGGTTGTTTTATGTCCTCTACCACCCCTTAAAGTTAGTCGGTATGTTTTTGGAACACCCTGTTTACATTTTTACATTCTACTGCTACTGCTGTTGCTGAATCTGACAATTATAAATAAAATAAATCTTGCTGGTACTGTACAGCAACTGATATAACTCACCATTTTCCTTTTAATTACTAAAATTGGTCTTTTGAACTATCGTGGACCTTCACAACCAGTGACAAATAGACATAACAACCATATACCAATATGGAGTTTCAAGACATATCTACTTGACCAAATGTATTCCAGAATCGAAATTTAAAGAGTAAAAACAACACTTGGCCTCTATTCTGATGAAGCAGTCAAAAATTCAACCCAATCATCTAAAACTTGTTCAAACCTTCAATAAAAGAGCAGCGAGCCGACAGGGACCCAGTATGTAACCACTGTTCAGAACAAGTCACAGAACAGTCAATGCCATATTTGAAAGGATATAAAGGCAGCACGTAGAATTCTGTTGAATATGTAGTGAACACTAATTTTATTTTTGATTAGCAAGACACTATAAATTCGTAAGAATAGTAGACAGAATATTTGGTTGTGAGACAGAGCTTTGTTTTAGGACTTATTCTAGGGCATCTTTCGTTTGGGGCTAATTCTATTGAAACAAAATTTATTGTGGTAGTTAAGTTCATAGTTTCCATCAGTTACGGGTACTGGTATTTTTTATTCACTACAGAAAAAATTAAAATCGACAAAAACTCACTCGTCTTTAAATTCTATGGGATGCACTGTTTATAGAAAATTCATTTTAAAGATTTTTGTGGACTGATACCAAATTTAGTTGGAATTAAATAAACCATTCCAAGTTTGTAAAGCACAAGTGTTCTTTAACATCCTGTTTTTCAGAAACAAAGGTGTCCATGGTCATAGGATTTAATTTCTCACTTAGATGGGTATTATATACCTTTATATAGGTATAACAAAATGTGAGGGGTTTTTTAACACCGTGTCTAGAGAGACAAAGATACAACTTCTCCTCCTGTTCTTAGTCCCCATACGTAAGCTATCTCAGTCATGACAGTGTAAGACAGGGGCAGACGATATATAAAGGAAACGCGATTAATATGCCTGAATAATGAATAGCGCGCGTTTGAGGATAGACAAACATATCCAGAAAGCAGCGGAGCTGAACGTGTCCTATTTAGAGGAGCGTGTATATAATCTTTGTAGGTAGTTTGTTTTGGGTAAGAAGGAGATTGTAATGAATTGTGTGGATTAATAATGCATACAAATACATCTCCAGAGATGAAAATAAAAGAGGATTACGTTTATTTATTTCCCTAAGATAGAATACTTTTAAAACATGAGAATTTTTTATAAATTCGCTAAGAAGATTGGCCTTTTAATAGAATTATTGGGGGATTTCAAATTTGATATGCCTAAACCATTTGTATAATTACAAGTATATCTTAATCCTAATAATAATCAGTCTATAATGTTGATGCGATTTGATTTTTATCTGGTTTAATACACCAATTTGGGTTGTACAGTTACATGATTATCGGAAGTCAAGCTTTAGTACGTACTATTAGTTTTTCTCGTCTCTAATTTTTTAAATATTCCTGGAATTCTATCGAAAATTTGACCGTCTGTACGCAGCGCAATCCAATTGCAACAGTGAAACCAAATGAGAATGCTTGTATTATTTGAGCATTAGTTCACGCCAACCCAAACCTCCCTTGCTAAAAGACTATAATGACCTTTCGAGCCATATTTTTTGCGTCCGATTCGGTAGTAACGGATAGGGCCTCTGGGCTAGATAAATCCTTCCCTCCCTCTACATACTCGAACCTGTGGAGAGTGCAATGAATAGTGTTTCCTGACGTAACCCTGTTTGGGTAGCGGAAATGTCTGGAATTTAGAAACGTAACGTCCGGTTCACTGCATTTCTTTCGCAATAGATAGTAAGGAAGTTTTGAATAAAAATATTTACTATTAATAAAATTCTTTATTGTCCCTCTTCTTTCTCCATTGCTACTAGTATATAGCATATACAAGTATGAAAATCTAATGTTGTTTCTAAAATATTTCGTTTAGTCCGGTATTGTAAAATTTTCCTTTGTAGAATTTCATATAAAATGTTACTTACATGCAAAGAGCAAAAACTACATGAGTTTTATTCATATATTATATTTAATTTAAAATAAACGTAGAGGTTTTAAACTAGATAGTACAAGTTTTACATACAGAGTACAGTACAGGCCAGACATATTCACGTACAGTTTTTTACTATCATCGGTTGTTAAATCTCGCGTGTCAGTCATTTTATTGAAATATGGAAAGAACACTACATGATATCTATTCGTGAATGGATAATTATGGGATATGTAGCTACAGTGAAGAAGATTTAGTAACTACTTACATATGGCAGGGTTCAGTTTTTAACAATAAAAGTCAACAAGTGTCTATATTTTAAGTTAATATTTACATCTACATACGGATTAAACTGGATGTAAACTAGACCTGTTAAACAGATCTACAAGCCTGTTAAACAATCGAATTAAATGTAACATTTCAATGTTACATTTAATCGTAGTAATCGTACATTTAATTAGTAGAATCGCAGATGAATCAACCTTTAGAGATGAACCGATAGATAAACGTATATAAAAATTCAGCGTTATATCGCTTTAATTTTCAAAGTCAGAAAAGAAAATAACGCATATTTTTCAACAACTTTTCATCATTGGAAGCTAGCTCAGACCATAAAGAAACAATTCTGCCTGATGAGTTCATCTTCACAGTCAAAAAATAAAATAATTTGCAATGATTGATGCCAACAATTGTAGTTGGCATCATTTTGATACTGTCAAATATTACAATGTATCGGTCCATCTGCATAGTTATTTTATCTGTGTAGAATATACAGTAAAACTGTAAGAAACTACTTATATATAGGGTGTACAAAAAAATATTAATCCTTATGAAGTCCATTCAAAACCATAGGGACAACGTAGAATATTAATAATTATCTTCCCTTTGAAAGGGGTTGGAACCTTTGATGTGAAGATGACACTGACGTAGTTTTCCACTTAACACCAAAACACTATACTGAACTGGACGTCATTGAACGCCTTACACCTAAACATTGGAAAAAGAATAAAAAACATTACCCCTGTATGTTAGTCTGCAGTCAACATTTTGCGGATAATGATTTTACTAATGTATGTTAAGAATTTACTAATGTTTTGTGGATAATGATTCTACTAAAGTATAGTGGATAATGATTTCTTCAATTGGCCTTTGCCTAACACGGACATAAGTGAAAATGTCCATTAATTCGATGTGAACATGCAGAAATTTAAAGGACATTCGTAGTTTTAAATAATTCTGAATAAATTCAACATGTAGAAAAATGAACGGTTATCACCACTAAGTGGCTCCCGCGAACGTATTTCTATGTACGATTTTTTTTTCGTATAGACAAGAAAGTAAAAGTTTCTTTTCACTAGGACCAACATAACCATTGGGTTGATAATAGATCAGTAGTTAGTGACAGATTTTTGGTTGTGTTTTTAGTCAGTACGCTCTTCAGAGGGTATTATAATGCATATATTATCATGACGAAAAGGGATGAATCAAAGAGTCTTCCCGAGTTCTTCATATAGAAAAGTGAATTTTCATTTTTTGTTCGCAAATTATGCGTTTTAATACGATTTTAGTCTCGCTGCAATATATTTTAAATATATACACACATACGCTTGGCGTTGGTCCAAAGGTCTGTTATAGTCACATGAACTTGTATTTGAATACAGAATTTTCCCGCTTTTCTGAGCAGGTTGGAAATGATTTACAACTTTTTGTTATAACACTGGTGAAAAGCAAGATAACATACCTATGCGTATGCCCAAGGACATACCCACAAATGGAGACCCCTTTGAAGAACCCAGGATAACTCTTTGATTCACAGATTTTCGTCATGAGAATATACGCACTATAATACCTTTTCAATGGCATACTGACTAAAATCACAACCAAAAATCCGTCACTAACTCCCGGTCTATAAAGGCGATTAACACGTGTAAAATAGGTAAAGCAAGTTACTAAATTAAGAAACTAAATTTAGTTACTTGCATCGTGTAAACAACTTGATTTAGCACTTGCACAAGTGCTGCATTCAGTAAACTGTTTAGTCAAGTGAATAGAATCAACTTCTATTTACTTGAGCAAGTAGTCTCCCCACCTCCGTTTCGCAGCAAATAAACGCCAAATAAACAAGTCTAGACATGCCAGTTTAGTAAAGTGTATTAGTATACTTTTGCAGATACGGTGAGACGTGGAATTTAAAATTTGGAAATTGCAGACTTTGAGATAGTAGCAGAAAATTTGATCTAGCAGAGTATGAAACTAATCTTTGGACATCAGCATAAAATTTTTATATTTTAAAGAATCTCCATTTACAAGTTCTCTGAGTAACGTAGAAGAAGCACCATAAGTTTCTCTTCCGTTTAACCAGTTTCATATCCAACAACGTTTTTCTTTGACAATTTCTCCTGAAATTATCTCTGATAATTAACCACATACATCCAATATACATTTCTGCACTGATGCTTGAAAAAATGTACTTGGAGCCATGTTTAAATTAACATACTAAACGAAAATACTAAAATTAATGTAGACGCACACTTCACAAAAAGAACAACTTTTTAATTTACTTGATTTAGTAACTTGATTTAGCTACTTTACACGTGTAAATTCGCCTTAAGGTTAGGTATTTACCATTATATTAAATTTAATGATTATTTGTTGAATCACCGTATATCTATAACGCATGTTTTTTTGGGGTAGACCAAAGGCTCTTATTGAATTTGAGCATTTCCACCCACCTTCATTGCTTCATCCACCGTCTAGCTGCTTATCTTTCCAGTCATAGTGTCACGTAATGCGGTCACGTCCAAGTCACTCCATCGCCCGTTAAATTGAGTGTTCCTCACTAGGCAGCCGGTTTTTATCCGTTCAGAAGGACAGAAACGGATACGTTTGTGATCCCGCGGAAAGGAGGGCACAGAATTACACGCATTGCCAGGAAATGAAGAATAACGGGCGGTATTTCTTCGCAAGTCCCGGTTTTTTTAATTAGAAGGGGAAATTTATTTTGATAAACATTTTTTGTTCAACCGTCTGGAAGTGACGATTTACACTGACCCGTAAAGTTAATTGTTAATGTTTGAAATATTTCTGTATCTGAAGGACATATTAAGCTCTTTATTAACAGTAGCGTAACATTTTATTTATTTTCTCCGGAAATGTAATCTTTTTGTATATGTTTTGTAGCTTTTTACTAACAATAAGATAATATTACATTTAAATTATTATTCATTAGTAAAAAGCGAGATAACTTGGACCCTGAACGTTACTTTAATTGGATTCTATCGTCCTAAGGAAGGTTTTTGGATGTCTTAAAATCCGACTGGATCCCACTAATCATATTATATTTAATCTATATAATACAGAAACTGTCTATATAGAATATATAGTATTTATAAATCCAGTATCCTGTAAAGAAAAACTGATTGAAGTGAGTTTATGAAGCTGTATATAATTAAATAAGACAATACACCTTTCTTCACATATCTATCTATTAGCAATGCTAAATGTATACATTTCGAGTATTATGTACTCATCGTCAGTAGCTTAAACACTAGCAAGTTTATAAATAAAGTCACCCAACTTACAGAGTTAAAATAATTTTATTTAGGTAAACTACAGATGCCTGCCTGCCTGTTCTTTTCTAAAATTGTGGTTGGATGTTTACTACTATTACGTATTTACTATTGTTGACTATTTTTAATTTTATTTTTCTTATATACAGGGTATTAAATTTAAAGGTCATTAGATAATGGGCTTAAATCGAAATTCAGTAACTAATTTAGATATTTTCTCATACATATTGATTCTAATATATTTGGGTTCTGAGAATTACTGGATTTTATGAGGGAGGTTTTGTTTATATTAAATTTGTGCCCCGTTTCGTAACTATGTAAGGCTAGATCCGACTTATCTACATCAAAGTTTTTTGTGTGATATGTATGGTCTTTAAATTTAATTATTACATTTCTATTTGTTTGGCCGATATACAGTTTGTTACAATTACTATAGTTTATTTTGTAAAGCCCGGATTTCTGCAGCAGATCTTTTTGGAGAGTAGACCCTAATAATAGTGCTTTAATTGTAGATGTATTTTTAAATGCAGGGATGATATTGACTTTATTTAGTAAATTTTAAAATTTTTTACTAATTTAGGGATGGTATGTGAATTTTCTATACATATGTCTTCCCTCTTTTGGAAAGACAGTATTTTATTTTTAGGTTATGTAAATCATGGTTACTTACCCGTAATTTTACGCCAGTAAAAATACTGTTTGCATTACCTACCTAAAGTGTTCTTTATACGCTCTTTGTCAGTTAATAAATTCATTGTATTTTCAAAGAAGTTCCAGAGATTCCAGTTGATGAAAAATAACCCCCAAAATTTCATGGATAACTTTGTGCTTATAACGATTTACCTATCTATTATAAGATACACTCTGATTTTATTCAAAATTTACAATAAACCATGAAAATCACACAAATGAAAATTGCACATAAAATTATTGCCGAAATAAATAATACGAAATGAGCATGTGGCATTTGAATATTTTCAGAATTGGATAATTTGAGAATCCGAACAAACCTTATGATACCAACTTAGTTTCTTGTTTCCTATGAATTCTGAGTTTTACACAAAACATTTTCATCGCCTGATTCAAGGGTGGATTTTTCGTTAACGCCCTACTGTTCGCCACGTAGGGTGTCCATTTTGAAGCCACCCTAATGGATTGTGCTGAGAAAATTCATCAGTGCATTATCAAACTTCGCTATTATCTAACAAGATAATCGAAGCTTTTTACTATGCCAGAACTAGATATACTAGGAAAATGATATAGTAAAGATTCTTATCTTAAAAGCAAAATATATGATACAATAAACAAACTTTTTTTCCCAACCATACGGATCAGACACTATAACATTAAATTATTTTGTATAAAAAGAGGGCCATTTCGGGACTGTTTGAGATCGTCATAGCAACTGTACAAAAAAGAGATTATTGTACAGTTGTACAGTAGCCATAGCGAAAAGTAATTTGACATTGACATTGCATGTCATTTAATATATTGAAATTTAATTAAATAGAAAAATAGAAACAGATAGTGACTCCGATGAATCGGTAAACTGGAGGTGCTAATTAGAAGCGGTTGGAAAAAAATATTATGTTAAACTCGTACAAAAAATACGTTTTCGAGACTCGTAAAATTGCCGGACTCCGTTACATGTCGTCCGGCCAACCCTTTCTCTCGTCCCGAAAACGTGTATTTTTTGTACTAATTAATAACTATTTTTATACAGTCTTTCAGGCACCGGTTCGTTATACGTTTGCAGAGTTGGGGTGATAATTTCTTTCTGAAAATTTAGCTACTTAGATTATTACTCAAAAGTTTTAAACAAAAACAATTTCAAGGTCGTTGCTGGTTGTTCATTTCGCCATTTTTAAAGGAATGATTCACATTTAAATACATTTTAGATTCTACTTATTACATTAATGAGAGTTTCGTAAGGATACCCTAGTCCTAAATGAAACCTTATCCAAGATATTTCGTTTCTCATGGAAAAAAAAGTGCACTCTCCGTTTAAAATTTGCAGCAGAAGAGCACCCCAAGAGTGGGTGACATAAGTTCGTCAAGATGGCGCCCTGACGTCACGAGCCGCGCCCAAGCTAGTAGCTCAGGCTGCCACGAGAGGGCGCCGAAGTCTGGCGGCAAATTCAAATATCTGAGAAATTAGCGGGTAAATTCAAACGCAGCAAAAGCCACACCCAAGAGCTGCTGCCATTGGCGCAAGAGGTCTCTGCTGCAGGATGAGCCAAATAGGAATGTATAGAAAAAACAATGACGTAACTGGTATGAATGCAGATAGAAAAAACATGCGCAGTAAGTAATCCTGTCTAGGTCTGCTTTTAAAAAAATTAAAAAACGTTTTGATTAAAATTTAACATTGTACAAAAGGTACGTATCCTAAAATAATTATTTTTAATGTAATGTAGATGTATGTTTAATATTTCATTATTTAAATGACATTTATGTTTGCCACATTTATTTAATTTATGTTTGCGACAATCCTAATAAGGTTATTCCTTTGCATACCTAGGATAATAGTTAAGAAAATATAAAACTTTATTGAACCATAATATTTGCTAATTTCATTAATCTGATAACTTTATCTCTTAGTTAACTTTTTGGCTTAATTCCTATATAAACAAAGATGTATATCTACAGTGTTATATATTTGTGTTATTATAACGATTTCCGCATTTTGACCATTGCTTTAGCTCTATTCTAGACCACATTTTTCTATTATATTTAGCTCCGCTTTAGAAATTGCGGATATTTAATTTTATTATTCGGAATTGTGGCTCTTTCATAAATCTTGATAAGAACTGTATCTAGATTGGCCGGCTGAAGTCCGGTTCGTACAATTGAATACCACAGCAAATATGTACGAAATATGAAATAGACAGCCTAAAGTACAGTGCAGTAAAACAACTATACATTCGTATATCATTGCCTTTACAACGTAATTAGGTATACATTCCATGTAATTCGGGTTTTAATCTCTCATACGGCACATTTTGATTAAAACTACAAATAGATAATCTACGTACACGTTCGGGTGTGAACCGAAATATGTATTTGTTTCCGGCTGTACCTCCATGTCTGTTTTTTGTACGGCTCTTAAAAACACTTTTCTATTTGGGATAGATGTTATTCTGATATAATTTTATCATCAAATCGTTGTAACCAAATTTTGTCGAATGTTTGTTTTCAGTTGACATAATAGTACTTGCCTAGTAGTAGTGGGGAGAAACACACCGTAGTGCCCTCTTTGGGTGTTTGCATAAGGCTGCAAAAAAAATAAAAACGTATTTCCAAAATTTCGTTTTTTTCAAATATTTCAATACCTAATCAAGGTAGCTTTATTTTTTTTGGGGTATTATGTTGGTCCCCTGATTACGCAACTTTGCCTCCATTTAAACTTCTTCGTATCTCTTACACTTTCCGAGATCCCAATGGTCGAGAAGCGCTTTTGTAACAACCTGTATATGTATATATGTGTAATTTACCTATGTTTGTATTCCTATTTATTTATTTATTTATTTATTTATTTATTTATTTTAGTATTTGCCCAACAGATACAAAATCCAATTACAAGACAAAACTTGAAAAGAAGTAAATTATATGATTATATAACAAAATTATATCAACTAAATACAAAGTTATCTTTGTATTTGTATAAAAACTAAATATCAAACAAAAAAAACATTACAAAGAATAAAAAGTTACGAGAAAATTACACTAAGTATTATTACAAAAGTAATAATAAATGTATTAATACAATAATTAATTGCATACAGTGATGAGTGGAGAAAATTTCAAATGTTAAACTAAATATAATGTTTATCTACTGCAATTAATTCTTTTACATTCCCATGGTTAATGTCGCAATATGGTGAAAGTTTATTAAAATTATTACACATTATAAATATCGGTGACTTTAACACAATATTAGTTCTGGCAGTTGGCAAGTGAAAGGTGCTAGCTTGACGGAATGAAGGTCTAGGAATTTGAAATGTAACATACTGGTAATTTGGATACTATCAATCTCATTATGTAATAATTTAACTAAAAAAATAACGGAAAATAATGTTCTTCTAATATGTAAAAGTGTAATGTCAAATTCCCGCAAAAGTAAATTATGATCAAATCCCCTTTCAGGATATATGTTAAACTTCCTAAAATATAGAAACTTTACAAACCTCCTCTGAACATTCTCGATTGCCAAATTGTCAAATTCATAATACGGATATCAAATAATAGATCCATATTCTAATTTAGATCGAATATAAGGAACATAAAGCGCCTTCAAAGCGGCAATATTACGAAAATTCCTGCAGTTCCTGATAGTAAATCCCAACATCTTCAATGCTGATGAAATTATTTTATTAATGTGGTCTTTAAAAGTAAATTTTTTATCAAATTGAATACCTAAGTCCTTAATGTTGTCACATCGTACTATGGTAGTTGAGTGCAGTTTATAGTTGAATTCAATAATTTGGTTTTTGTTACTGAAACTAACTACTTTACATTTGTCTATGTTCAAATTGAATTTATTTTTGGTACACCATTCCTCTATTTTTAAAAGTTGTTGCTGAACAAAGTAACAATCTTGTACGACTTGAATAGAATAATAGATTTTGAGGTCATCGGCAAACAACAGTTTTTCACAGTCAATTACATCAGTTATATCGTTTATAAATAATAAAAATAACAGAGGCCCTAAGTTTGACCCCTCTAACACTCCAGATGTAGCTATAAATTCCTATTCCGTAGTTGGAATTTTATATTCTGTGGGCTAGTGTATTTTAAATAAATAAATAAATAAATAAATATTTGTCATCTCCCCTCTGCCACGTATTTTTATTTGATTTATGTACGACTCGTCAGAAAATAGGCAGCTCTGAGCTATATCAGCACCTAACGCACGCTCTAATGGTCGGTTACAGCCTTTTCATTAAATGAAACAATCAATCAAGTCAAATTAAACTGAAACTCTAGGTCAGAGATTTACGCGACTGAACGAATAAAGAACATTCATTCCTTTCTTTTATCGCCTGAAAGTTTTATTATATTTGGTTTTCATTTAGCGCGAAATCTGGAAAGCGGGAAATTTATGATTGTGGCGCTTTCCGACTTTTCTTTCCGTATTTCTTGGGCAAGGGGTGGCAGAAGGGCAGGTGCAGATATTAAATATTTAAGGAGTAATAAGCCGTGTTTGATACCTCCCGGCAGTGCAGAAGCCCTATGTGTATGAGTCGCTCAAATCCAGAGAAATAACAAACACACTTTGTTTTCAAAGTAACAGCTCTGAACTGATTGAAAACAGCGAAACGGAAACGTTTGAACATCCAACTATCATAACTGCAGAAGTATACCGGTTATTTTTAGAAATATATACACATCAATCCCTATAAAAGTTTTTGGATTTTGGATTTTTTTAACGATCGGCAATATGCTTCACTTCCAATTCACCCGAAATAATTTTCAATGTTTGAATTTTTTATCGTTCGTGTAAAGGCTGCTATAATTTTTAATTTTGCGCTATTTCAAATTTGAATTATCAATTGTTTTTGACAACAGAAAGTCAGCTGTCAAATTCAAATTTAATTTTCCGCCATTTTTCCTTCTCCACAAGAAATCTTCAGCTCGACGACAATTACCCAAGGCTCTTCTGGTCTACCTTGATCACCACGGCCGTCAATAACATACTTGATCCAGAAAGCATATTTGTTAAATAGCTTTTATCTTTACATTAGTAAAGATATAAGCTCATATCAGAGCTTTTGTGATCTATCAGAATGAGCAGCAACTTCTTATTTCATCCTGAAACCTCCATCTATTTTAATGTAGCTGGCATATTCTTTTCTTCACAAGAAGTTTTCAGCTTCAGCACAGGCCCAGTTACTAGATCCTTTTGTGGTGTCTCTCGATGATCAGTAACCTCTATTTCATTTAAAATGGCTTCCATCTTCATTTGTCTACAGGAAACCTTCGTTTTCAGCATCTGCAACAATTACCATAACCCATCTATCATCTACCATCTAACTTGATCCTTGACTATCAGTTTCGTTTTGTTTTTTTTTAATGGCGATGTTTGTACTCAGAAACACATGTTTTCGAATTGTACAGATAACGCACTCTAAAGCCATTTAAAAAAAATTGCCCTACTATAAAAAGTTGTAAATCACACCACATACGCCCCGAAACATTCTCTACAAGATGGTATAGATTTCATCTGCTTTCACTATATGTATTGCGTCATTCCCATTGCACATGGGAACTCCAGTTAGCTATCAATCACATCCATTTAAAATATTATCTCCATAAATTGATGAGAACAGATGCTGAGTGCCGCATGTGCTTAAAAGATGATCAAAATACGGGACACTTTTTATATAGCTGCCCCACTATAAAAAGGATCAGATATGTTCAAATTAAATTAGGTGATCCACTTCATTGACCTGTACCTGAGTGTTGGTGTACCTGTTGGGTCTAATTGTACGTAAAGTGACTTTTGAACTTAACCAAACCTAACCGTAGGATTTTGCCGACTTCATAGGAAAGTTGAATGAGGGTTGTAACCAGTTACTAGTAAATTTGGCGAAGGCGTTGATAAAACTAGCAAAATATGGTATATTGGTAAATAAGCTATCCATGATAAAAATAGTAAAGTGCGTATCAGCATATTTACAAAATATACGAGTGTTTCTATTAGAATCTACTTTTCTGTTCACGTACATGCAGAGCTTGCGGCTCATATTATAATATGTCTAAATTCTATGCCTATAATATGTCTATGATTATAAAACAGAAAAAATTAAAATTCGCCGAGACCCGTCGATTTCTGCCCTTGGGCGGTGCATTTTTGAGAGTCAAGCCAACTTGATATGGTCATCCTCCTAACCTCTAGCAACCCCAACTTTAAAATTTCAAATCCTAGTACCCTACTTCTAACACATCATCACCATCATCTTGTGACCACCAAATCGTTAAGTTCAGTCTGTATAGTTGAGAGTGTAAGCGTGTTTTAAAAATGGTTTATTCTATCGCAGAAAGAGTAGAAATTGTTGCAATTTGGTATCGAAATTACGATTGTGCTAAAGCTACAACACGAATTTTTAATGCTAATCATCCAGAAAAAAATGCAACCCATCAGTACGTTAAGCAACTGATGGATAAGTTTGTTGTAACGGATTCCCTTCTAAACAAGAAACGCGAAATAAATCGCCCAATTCGAAATAAAGCAGTTGAAGTGGCAGTTTTGGGTCACTTGCAGATGGGCAATAATCAGATCAAAGCGGTGTCTCAAGCTTCTGGCGCATTCTGTTCAAGTGTTCATCGAATTTTGAAAAAATACAAGTTTCATCCATTCAAGATGATGCTCATTCAAGAGTTACATGAAGATTATTTTGATCGTTGCACCCAATTTTGCGAATATTTTAGTGATCGACTTCTACTGAACCCAAATCTTCTCTACAATACGTGTTTTTCAGACGAATGTACATTTAATGGCGAAGTGAATAGACACAATTGTCGCTATTAGAGTGATACTAATCCTCATTTAATCGGGGAACTTTATACTCAGACTCCTCAAAAATTGAATGTTTGGGCCGAAATTTTAGGCAACCATCTTACCAGGCTTTTTATTCAAAGAAATCTCGATGGGGACACCTATTTACAATTATTGGAAGACACGATTGACCTTATGGAAACAGAAATTTTAGAGATTGACGACAATTTAATAAAAAATGAAATAACTTTCCCACAAGATGGCGCACCCCCTCACTCTGCTGTTGCTGTGTGGTTATTTTTGGATGACCACTGCCGAGGGTATTGGATTGGTCGAAGAGGTTCCGTCGAATGACTACCTGATCTATCCCCTTTGGACTTTTCCTGTGGGGCAATTTGAAATCGCGAGTGCACGTCACGAAACCTGAAACATTAGAGGTGTTGCGTCAGAGAATTACGGAAGAATGCCGATTAATAACCCCGAATGTCTTTAGTAGTGTTCGAACAGAATTTGAACAGACTGTATTATTGTTTGCAAGTTAACGGGGGTCATTTTGAGCAATACATTAAATAAAACGTGTTTTTGTTTTGCTTTAACTTTTTTAATTTGTAAACTGATAGACACGTCAACGTTTCGTTTTCAGCCAATACATATCCAATTTCAACCGATTCCCAAAAACGACGCACCAATGTATTCGCAATGAAAAGGACTTTAAAATGATGTGTTAGAGTAGGGTAGATCCATTTGAAATTTTAAAGTTGTGGTTGCGAGGGGTTAGGGGGATGAACATATCAAATTGACTTGACTGTCAAAATGCTCCCCCCAAGAACAGAAATCGACGGGTCTCAGCGAATTCAATTTTTTTTTTTTTTTTGTTTTATAATTATAAAGGGGGTCAATTTTATGATGAAAGACTGTCTTAATAAATCCGTGTCCTAATAATTCAGTGCCCCGGAATATTTGCCTAGTTCCCAGATTTTACATGTTCTGCTTTTTTGTGGAACTACCTTAAATCTAAAGTTTACGTTAATCGCTGATATACCACCTCTGAGCTAAAGATCAGTATAAGGGAAGAAGTTGCACGTGATATACGTGGATATACTAAGAAATATATGTATACTAAGAAATTGTTCCCCTGTAAATACTGGCAGGGATTATTTTTCAAAAATTCAATTATATACACCTTGTACAGATAAAATATAAATGTTATTCAAGTAAAAGGGAGCTGCTTCTCGATACAGTGCTTTTATTTATTTACCATTGCCTCTGCAATAATGTAGGGGTAAACAGAAAATCAGCAGGATAACCGTAGCTTTCAGCCCGAATTCCAACTGCTGTTAGTTGCCACTGCAGGACATGTAATTGCTTTATATTCAATGGTCCGTTCCCAGCCATAATTAAAACGGCCAGTGTGAATGCAGAGACTCCAAGCTGAAATAGTCAGTAATTATACTGCTACACATACACGAGGGTAAGTGATACAGATGTGGCAGCTAAGAGCCGAGTTTAAACTTTTAACTTGGTGTAACTTTGTCATTTGGAGCAACTTTTCACTTCGAATTGCGTCACATGCGGATGTCTGCCAAGTTTAGGCACTATGCCGGCAAACTCTCTCATTAACATGCTACTCCATTAGATTTTTCACAGGCCGGGTTCATATTAATTGGTTAAAATCACATACAGGGGAGGTTGCGGTAGATAAGAGAGTGGTGATAATGATACGACTGCGCTAATTACACATGTACAGGGTGTCCCAGTGTGAGCTTACAATAATTTTCCCGGAGGTGGACCAGACCAAAATAAGAATAAAATTCTTAACTTACAGAGTTCTCGAGTTACAGAGTGTTATTTTGGAAAAAAACAATTTTCCGCATAACTTAAAAATCGTTTCGTAGATTTAGGTAATTTTTGAGTGACGTGTACATCTATTAAAGGTCATTAAAACTGCATGATGTTTGTTTAACTCTGACACCTGTGGTGGCCTAGGCCTACTCTTCCTTATGACTTTCTTTGCATGTATATTTCTGCATAAAGGAATGTAGTTGGTACTTTACACTCAATTTACTCTAAAATGGTTGATTTTAGAGCTATGTAACAAGAGCCCTTTTTTTGTTCAGAATTGGTACCCGCTTAAGGAAAACTTAGTTAATTCACAAAAAAGTAGGATATGCAAAAGTTATAAAGACAAAATCAGAGAAAGAGTAGGCTTAGGCGACCACAGGTGTCAGAGTTAAACAAACACCATGTAGTTTTAATGACCTTTAATAGATGTACACGTCACCCAAAAATTACCGAAATCTACGAAACAGTTTTAAAGTTATGCGGAAAATTGTTTTTTTTTCAAAATAACACAATGTAACTCGTTAGGCGCGCATCAGAGTTTTTTTTACAAGAATTTTATTCTTATTTTGGTCTGGCCCACCCCCTGGTAATTTTTTTACGCTCACACTGGGACACCCTGTATGTATAAAATGACATAATATACCTATATTATGTAATTACACTACCGCACATATAAATAATAATAATAATAATAATATATTTATTCCTCATTTTTTTCTTACATGTATATAACAAATTTTATATATAACAAATTAAATGGCCAACGCCAAATTACAAGTACAGAATTAAGACATACAGAATAAATATAAAGAAGCCCACAAAAGTAAACTTGTACGTGGGCTGAACAATAATTTGTGAAAATGCTTTTATAAAATTATTTATAAAATTATGTTCGGGTTTATAAAATAAAAGAAAGATGATCAGTTATAAATAAAGAAGAAATGTTGGAATTCAAGTTGTGAAAGGCTGCATGGACTTTGATGGAGGGGATTCAACAGTAGTAGTATTTGCTCTTACAAGCCAACATATGTGTTGGTCGCTTACTAGATCTAAGCGTATAAATTCGCATGTCACGTCATTCCAGATCGCCCAGTAGACGAAAGTCAGCCAGTCTTGTCACATAATTTTATCACAGTAAGTTATTTATAATATTTAATATCTGGGACAAAACAAGACTGTTAAACTATATCTTTAAATATAATTAGCTTGATGGTATATAAATTCAAAAATAAATCATTAAAAAACTTTACGTAAAGCTAAGTTAGCTTTAAAATATATCCAATTAAAGTGTAGCATGAAAATATAGATCCTCCCCTCCACATGAAATTTTGGGACCACCTCTTCTTATTTATTACTGTTACTATTTTTATTTATTATCTACTCCTAAAATCCAACGCATAGAAGCGTGAAGATATAGGAGCTTCATTTTTTAACAATTCCGATTAGAGTCTCCTTTTTTTCATATTAAAATGCAATAAATCATACAACTTGTATGTCTGCCTAAAAATAAGTATGCATTAACTCTAATTTAAAACTAATCGACTGCCATGCATGGTAAAGTTATAAATAATCAATGATCTCAAATGCAAAATACATTAATTATGCTGCTATGGTCGGTAAAAGTAGTGAAGGACCAAAAAAATGTGACTCAATACTCTCCGGAAAATCGATTGACTGCATTAAAACACTTTTTAATGAAGTTTATGTAACAATTTGTACAGTTTCATGCACAGCTGAAAAACCTGCAACTAAAGTTGTGGGAAATGTTCATGTTATTTACTTTACACGATACTTTAATACTGAACATAGAATATATCAACAAAAATCATATATAAATAAGAATAAATGTAATATCAACAAAAATCAAGTATTTTTTAAAATGCATTAAGAAATATAATTATCATTAAATCAGTAATGCTGAAAATATGTAATATACAGGGTGTCTCAAAAACATACAAACAAACTTTGAGGGGTGGTAGGGGCATGAAAACAAACCTTTCTTGTTTAATATACTCTTGTTATATGTCCGCAAATGAGGCGTTCGAAATAACTGAATTAATTCTTGATATAGTTAGACACCACTCTATTTCATTCAACATTTTTTGTTTCAACTACGCTTCTTGTTGGGAGAAACACATTTTTTATCACAATAAACATTCCAAAAATATCAATTTTAAGACCTTAGTATTATTTGTGACTTATTTAGTTGACATCAGAACATTACCTTTATTGATTATTAATTCAAAATTTGTATTGAAAATGAACAATAATTTCTCATTTCAAGAACTTACCGATATGCACCTTTGCTTGTACTTATGGTACAGCAAATTGTAATTGGAAGAAACTCTGCACACTTGTATGGACAGAGATATCCGGAACGCCGGCAATCTCATCACAACCTTTACTTCCATCCATCGTCGCCTTAAAGAAAGTTGGAATCTAAAGCGTCCTGGTGGTGGTGGTCGTCCAAGAACAGCTCGTATGGTTGAACTTGAAGGAGTTCTACACCGTGTGGAGAAAAATCAATTCATAAGTAGTGTCCACAAGATTATCCACATCCATTAGCTTTTTGCCAATGGTTTTTGGGTCACAACTTAATAGAACCTCACTTCGGGAGAATAGTATTGTTTCCTGATGAGGCATGTTTCACGCGCGATGGTTTGTCTCTATTATTAGTAAATGTCACTTCAGTCATTAGAAATAACATGTGGCTTGAACATGACGGGGCACCTCCACATTTTGGTTTGAACGCGCGCTCATATCTGGATCAGCAATTTCCCCGCCGGGAAGAGGAAGTCCCGTGGCCTGGTCCGCGCATTTTCCCGATCTCAAACCCCTAGATTTTTTCTTTTGGAGTCACCTGAAATCTTTAGTCTACGAAACACCTATTCGTAATGAATAAAATCTCTTACCAAGAATAATGGCCAGTTGTACACATATAGAAACTATTCCCGGAATATTCCGTAGGGTCCGCGAGTCAATGAACACTTATTGTAAACGATCATTTATTTAACAATAAAACAAAGTCCAACACGATCAAAAAATAATTTATTAATGTCCTCCTGAACTCCTGAACATTTTTTGTAAATGAATATTAATTATTTATCACTGAAATAAACAAAACTTCAAAACGGAAAATAATTTTTCCTTTTTTCTGTAAAAAGGGCTCATTCGCGGAAATATGTTTATTAAACATTAAAGGTTGTTTTATGTCCTCTACCACCCCTTAAAGTTAGTCGGTATGTTTTTGGAACACCCTGTTTACATTTTTACATTCTACTGCTACTGCTGTTGCTGAATCTGACAATTATAAATAAAATAAATCTTGCTGGTACTGTACAGCAACTGATATAACTCACCATTTTCCTTTTAATTACTAAAATTGGTCTTTTGAACTATCGTGGACCTTCACAACCAGTGACAAATAGACATAACAACCATATACCAATATGGAGTTTCAAGACATATCTACTTGACCAAATGTATTCCAGAATCGAAATTTAAAGAGTAAAAACAACACTTGGCCTCTATTCTGATGAAGCAGTCAAAAATTCAACCCAATCATCTAAAACTTGTTCAAACCTTCAATAAAAGAGCAGCGAGCCGACAGGGACCCAGTATGTAACCACTGTTCAGAACAAGTCACAGAACAGTCAATGCCATATTTGAAAGGATATAAAGGCAGCACGTAGAATTCTGTTGAATATGTAGTGAACACTAATTTTATTTTTGATTAGCAAGACACTATAAATTCGTAAGAATAGTAGACAGAATATTTGGTTGTGAGACAGAGCTTTGTTTTAGGACTTATTCTAGGGCATCTTTCGTTTGGGGCTAATTCTATTGAAACAAAATTTATTGTGGTAGTTAAGTTCATAGTTTCCATCAGTTACGGGTACTGGTATTTTTTATTCACTACAGAAAAAATTAAAATCGACAAAAACTCACTCGTCTTTAAATTCTATGGGATGCACTGTTTATAGAAAATTCATTTTAAAGATTTTTGTGGACTGATACCAAATTTAGTTGGAATTAAATAAACCATTCCAAGTTTGTAAAGCACAAGTGTTCTTTAACATCCTGTTTTTCAGAAACAAAGGTGTCCATGGTCATAGGATTTAATTTCTCACTTAGATGGGTATTATATACCTTTATATAGGTATAACAAAATGTGAGGGGTTTTTTAACACCGTGTCTAGAGAGACAAAGATACAACTTCTCCTCCTGTTCTTAGTCCCCATACGTAAGCTATCTCAGTCATGACAGTGTAAGACAGGGGCAGACGATATATAAAGGAAACGCGATTAATATGCCTGAATAATGAATAGCGCGCGTTTGAGGATAGACAAACATATCCAGAAAGCAGCGGAGCTGAACGTGTCCTATTTAGAGGAGCGTGTATATAATCTTTGTAGGTAGTTTGTTTTGGGTAAGAAGGAGATTGTAATGAATTGTGTGGATTAATAATGCATACAAATACATCTCCAGAGATGAAAATAAAAGAGGATTACGTTTATTTATTTCCCTAAGATAGAATACTTTTAAAACATGAGAATTTTTTATAAATTCGCTAAGAAGATTGGCCTTTTAATAGAATTATTGGGGGATTTCAAATTTGATATGCCTAAACCATTTGTATAATTACAAGTATATCTTAATCCTAATAATAATCAGTCTATAATGTTGATGCGATTTGATTTTTATCTGGTTTAATACACCAATTTGGGTTGTACAGTTACATGATTATCGGAAGTCAAGCTTTAGTACGTACTATTAGTTTTTCTCGTCTCTAATTTTTTAAATATTCCTGGAATTCTATCGAAAATTTGACCGTCTGTACGCAGCGCAATCCAATTGCAACAGTGAAACCAAATGAGAATGCTTGTATTATTTGAGCATTAGTTCACGCCAACCCAAACCTCCCTTGCTAAAAGACTATAATGACCTTTCGAGCCATATTTTTTGCGTCCGATTCGGTAGTAACGGATAGGGCCTCTGGGCTAGATAAATCCTTCCCTCCCTCTACATACTCGAACCTGTGGAGAGTGCAATGAATAGTGTTTCCTGACGTAACCCTGTTTGGGTAGCGGAAATGTCTGGAATTTAGAAACGTAACGTCCGGTTCACTGCATTTCTTTCGCAATAGATAGTAAGGAAGTTTTGAATAAAAATATTTACTATTAATAAAATTCTTTATTGTCCCTCTTCTTTCTCCATTGCTACTAGTATATAGCATATACAAGTATGAAAATCTAATGTTGTTTCTAAAATATTTCGTTTAGTCCGGTATTGTAAAATTTTCCTTTGTAGAATTTCATATAAAATGTTACTTACATGCAAAGAGCAAAAACTACATGAGTTTTATTCATATATTATATTTAATTTAAAATAAACGTAGAGGTTTTAAACTAGATAGTACAAGTTTTACATACAGAGTACAGTACAGGCCAGACATATTCACGTACAGTTTTTTACTATCATCGGTTGTTAAATCTCGCGTGTCAGTCATTTTATTGAAATATGGAAAGAACACTACATGATATCTATTCGTGAATGGATAATTATGGGATATGTAGCTACAGTGAAGAAGATTTAGTAACTACTTACATATGGCAGGGTTCAGTTTTTAACAATAAAAGTCAACAAGTGTCTATATTTTAAGTTAATATTTACATCTACATACGGATTAAACTGGATGTAAACTAGACCTGTTAAACAGATCTACAAGCCTGTTAAACAATCGAATTAAATGTAACATTTCAATGTTACATTTAATCGTAGTAATCGTACATTTAATTAGTAGAATCGCAGATGAATCAACCTTTAGAGATGAACCGATAGATAAACGTATATAAAAATTCAGCGTTATATCGCTTTAATTTTCAAAGTCAGAAAAGAAAATAACGCATATTTTTCAACAACTTTTCATCATTGGAAGCTAGCTCAGACCATAAAGAAACAATTCTGCCTGATGAGTTCATCTTCACAGTCAAAAAATAAAATAATTTGCAATGATTGATGCCAACAATTGTAGTTGGCATCATTTTGATACTGTCAAATATTACAATGTATCGGTCCATCTGCATAGTTATTTTATCTGTGTAGAATATACAGTAAAACTGTAAGAAACTACTTATATATAGGGTGTACAAAAAAATATTAATCCTTATGAAGTCCATTCAAAACCATAGGGACAACGTAGAATATTAATAATTATCTTCCCTTTGAAAGGGGTTGGAACCTTTGATGTGAAGATGACACTGACGTAGTTTTCCACTTAACACCAAAACACTATACTGAACTGGACGTCATTGAACGCCTTACACCTAAACATTGGAAAAAGAATAAAAAACATTACCCCTGTATGTTAGTCTGCAGTCAACATTTTGCGGATAATGATTTTACTAATGTATGTTAAGAATTTACTAATGTTTTGTGGATAATGATTCTACTAAAGTATAGTGGATAATGATTTCTTCAATTGGCCTTTGCCTAACACGGACATAAGTGAAAATGTCCATTAATTCGATGTGAACATGCAGAAATTTAAAGGACATTCGTAGTTTTAAATAATTCTGAATAAATTCAACATGTAGAAAAATGAACGGTTATCACCACTAAGTGGCTCCCGCGAACGTATTTCTATGTACGATTTTTTTTTCGTATAGACAAGAAAGTAAAAGTTTCTTTTCACTAGGACCAACATAACCATTGGGTTGATAATAGATCAGTAGTTAGTGACAGATTTTTGGTTGTGTTTTTAGTCAGTACGCTCTTCAGAGGGTATTATAATGCATATATTATCATGACGAAAAGGGATGAATCAAAGAGTCTTCCCGAGTTCTTCATATAGAAAAGTGAATTTTCATTTTTTGTTCGCAAATTATGCGTTTTAATACGATTTTAGTCTCGCTGCAATATATTTTAAATATATACACACATACGCTTGGCGTTGGTCCAAAGGTCTGTTATAGTCACATGAACTTGTATTTGAATACAGAATTTTCCCGCTTTTCTGAGCAGGTTGGAAATGATTTACAACTTTTTGTTATAACACTGGTGAAAAGCAAGATAACATACCTATGCGTATGCCCAAGGACATACCCACAAATGGAGACCCCTTTGAAGAACCCAGGATAACTCTTTGATTCACAGATTTTCGTCATGAGAATATACGCACTATAATACCTTTTCAATGGCATACTGACTAAAATCACAACCAAAAATCCGTCACTAACTCCCGGTCTATAAAGGCGATTAACACGTGTAAAATAGGTAAAGCAAGTTACTAAATTAAGAAACTAAATTTAGTTACTTGCATCGTGTAAACAACTTGATTTAGCACTTGCACAAGTGCTGCATTCAGTAAACTGTTTAGTCAAGTGAATAGAATCAACTTCTATTTACTTGAGCAAGTAGTCTCCCCACCTCCGTTTCGCAGCAAATAAACGCCAAATAAACAAGTCTAGACATGCCAGTTTAGTAAAGTGTATTAGTATACTTTTGCAGATACGGTGAGACGTGGAATTTAAAATTTGGAAATTGCAGACTTTGAGATAGTAGCAGAAAATTTGATCTAGCAGAGTATGAAACTAATCTTTGGACATCAGCATAAAATTTTTATATTTTAAAGAATCTCCATTTACAAGTTCTCTGAGTAACGTAGAAGAAGCACCATAAGTTTCTCTTCCGTTTAACCAGTTTCATATCCAACAACGTTTTTCTTTGACAATTTCTCCTGAAATTATCTCTGATAATTAACCACATACATCCAATATACATTTCTGCACTGATGCTTGAAAAAATGTACTTGGAGCCATGTTTAAATTAACATACTAAACGAAAATACTAAAATTAATGTAGACGCACACTTCACAAAAAGAACAACTTTTTAATTTACTTGATTTAGTAACTTGATTTAGCTACTTTACACGTGTAAATTCGCCTTAAGGTTAGGTATTTACCATTATATTAAATTTAATGATTATTTGTTGAATCACCGTATATCTATAACGCATGTTTTTTTGGGGTAGACCAAAGGCTCTTATTGAATTTGAGCATTTCCACCCACCTTCATTGCTTCATCCACCGTCTAGCTGCTTATCTTTCCAGTCATAGTGTCACGTAATGCGGTCACGTCCAAGTCACTCCATCGCCCGTTAAATTGAGTGTTCCTCACTAGGCAGCCGGTTTTTATCCGTTCAGAAGGACAGAAACGGATACGTTTGTGATCCCGCGGAAAGGAGGGCACAGAATTACACGCATTGCCAGGAAATGAAGAATAACGGGCGGTATTTCTTCGCAAGTCCCGGTTTTTTTAATTAGAAGGGGAAATTTATTTTGATAAACATTTTTTGTTCAACCGTCTGGAAGTGACGATTTACACTGACCCGTAAAGTTAATTGTTAATGTTTGAAATATTTCTGTATCTGAAGGACATATTAAGCTCTTTATTAACAGTAGCGTAACATTTTATTTATTTTCTCCGGAAATGTAATCTTTTTGTATATGTTTTGTAGCTTTTTACTAACAATAAGATAATATTACATTTAAATTATTATTCATTAGTAAAAAGCGAGATAACTTGGACCCTGAACGTTACTTTAATTGGATTCTATCGTCCTAAGGAAGGTTTTTGGATGTCTTAAAATCCGACTGGATCCCACTAATCATATTATATTTAATCTATATAATACAGAAACTGTCTATATAGAATATATAGTATTTATAAATCCAGTATCCTGTAAAGAAAAACTGATTGAAGTGAGTTTATGAAGCTGTATATAATTAAATAAGACAATACACCTTTCTTCACATATCTATCTATTAGCAATGCTAAATGTATACATTTCGAGTATTATGTACTCATCGTCAGTAGCTTAAACACTAGCAAGTTTATAAATAAAGTCACCCAACTTACAGAGTTAAAATAATTTTATTTAGGTAAACTACAGATGCCTGCCTGCCTGTTCTTTTCTAAAATTGTGGTTGGATGTTTACTACTATTACGTATTTACTATTGTTGACTATTTTTAATTTTATTTTTCTTATATACAGGGTATTAAATTTAAAGGTCATTAGATAATGGGCTTAAATCGAAATTCAGTAACTAATTTAGATATTTTCTCATACATATTGATTCTAATATATTTGGGTTCTGAGAATTACTGGATTTTATGAGGGAGGTTTTGTTTATATTAAATTTGTGCCCCGTTTCGTAACTATGTAAGGCTAGATCCGACTTATCTACATCAAAGTTTTTTGTGTGATATGTATGGTCTTTAAATTTAATTATTACATTTCTATTTGTTTGGCCGATATACAGTTTGTTACAATTACTATAGTTTATTTTGTAAAGCCCGGATTTCTGCAGCAGATCTTTTTGGAGAGTAGACCCTAATAATAGTGCTTTAATTGTAGATGTATTTTTAAATGCAGGGATGATATTGACTTTATTTAGTAAATTTTAAAATTTTTTACTAATTTAGGGATGGTATGTGAATTTTCTATACATATGTCTTCCCTCTTTTGGAAAGACAGTATTTTATTTTTAGGTTATGTAAATCATGGTTACTTACCCGTAATTTTACGCCAGTAAAAATACTGTTTGCATTACCTACCTAAAGTGTTCTTTATACGCTCTTTGTCAGTTAATAAATTCATTGTATTTTCAAAGAAGTTCCAGAGATTCCAGTTGATGAAAAATAACCCCCAAAATTTCATGGATAACTTTGTGCTTATAACGATTTACCTATCTATTATAAGATACACTCTGATTTTATTCAAAATTTACAATAAACCATGAAAATCACACAAATGAAAATTGCACATAAAATTATTGCCGAAATAAATAATACGAAATGAGCATGTGGCATTTGAATATTTTCAGAATTGGATAATTTGAGAATCCGAACAAACCTTATGATACCAACTTAGTTTCTTGTTTCCTATGAATTCTGAGTTTTACACAAAACATTTTCATCGCCTGATTCAAGGGTGGATTTTTCGTTAACGCCCTACTGTTCGCCACGTAGGGTGTCCATTTTGAAGCCACCCTAATGGATTGTGCTGAGAAAATTCATCAGTGCATTATCAAACTTCGCTATTATCTAACAAGATAATCGAAGCTTTTTACTATGCCAGAACTAGATATACTAGGAAAATGATATAGTAAAGATTCTTATCTTAAAAGCAAAATATATGATACAATAAACAAACTTTTTTTCCCAACCATACGGATCAGACACTATAACATTAAATTATTTTGTATAAAAAGAGGGCCATTTCGGGACTGTTTGAGATCGTCATAGCAACTGTACAAAAAAGAGATTATTGTACAGTTGTACAGTAGCCATAGCGAAAAGTAATTTGACATTGACATTGCATGTCATTTAATATATTGAAATTTAATTAAATAGAAAAATAGAAACAGATAGTGACTCCGATGAATCGGTAAACTGGAGGTGCTAATTAGAAGCGGTTGGAAAAAAATATTATGTTAAACTCGTACAAAAAATACGTTTTCGAGACTCGTAAAATTGCCGGACTCCGTTACATGTCGTCCGGCCAACCCTTTCTCTCGTCCCGAAAACGTGTATTTTTTGTACTAATTAATAACTATTTTTATACAGTCTTTCAGGCACCGGTTCGTTATACGTTTGCAGAGTTGGGGTGATAATTTCTTTCTGAAAATTTAGCTACTTAGATTATTACTCAAAAGTTTTAAACAAAAACAATTTCAAGGTCGTTGCTGGTTGTTCATTTCGCCATTTTTAAAGGAATGATTCACATTTAAATACATTTTAGATTCTACTTATTACATTAATGAGAGTTTCGTAAGGATACCCTAGTCCTAAATGAAACCTTATCCAAGATATTTCGTTTCTCATGGAAAAAAAAGTGCACTCTCCGTTTAAAATTTGATGTCTTCAATAAAGTTACAGAGATGACTTTTCGAAGCCGAGTATTCAAATCATTACACTATCTAGGCATACAAAGTTACCTAACTGTATACAGGGTGCAGGGTGCTTAGAATTTACTACCAATTTTGGTGAACTTCCATCCTTGATGATGAAAACCATCAAAAGTGTTTTGTCGCCCCCCCCCCCCCCCATTCCCCGGTGTATTTCTATCATGTACAATTTTATTCTATATCGATGAGTATTTTGTTTCCCTATACCCATCTCTTTCTCTGTTATTGATCATTTTCTACTGATCTCATTCTCTGATACTGATTCTACTCATTGATCTACTGTGCACATGCAGTTACGCATGTTATCAATTTTGCTATAAAGAAAATATTCTACCTGCATGTTGGAAGCATGCCCTTGTAATACCTACCTAAAAAAGAAAATGTTGCTACTTTAAATGATCTGAGACCTATAAGTATTTTGCCGGTGTTATCTAAGGTTATAGAAAGAATTGTATACAATCAGTTAAAAAGTCATGTAGAGGTCTACAACATTTTACCCCCTAAGCAATCAGGTTTTAGACCTGGCTTTAGTACAACTACTGCGCTACTTGACCTTACGGATGACATGTTGCAAGCTGTTGACAAGTCTATGGTTACACTGGCTGTCATGCTAGACTACTCCAAGGCTTTTAATTGCTTAGATCACAAGTTATTATTGTCTAAATTGAAATATTATGGAATTTCGGTCAGTGCCTTGGGGTGGTTCGAAGCATATTTAAACAAGCGTCTGCAACAAGTGCAAGTTACAGTAGATGGTGGTAAGATATTCTCAAATAAATTAGAAATATTAAGAGGAGTTCCTCAGGGGTCCATCCTAGGGCCTCTGTTATTTGTCATATATACGGCTGATATACATGCTGTTGTACATTCAAATATGCATTTATATGCTGATGACTGTCAGTTGTATGAGTCTTTTAGCTCTGAATCACAGCATTTAACAATAAGTAAGTTAAATACTAATCTTGAAAGAGTGAACGATTGGTCGGTTAGAAATGCTTTATCATTAAATCCTCTGAAAACCACTGTGATCATGACCGGCACGGAAAAGCAGCGGGAAAAAATAAATATAGAAAACATGCTCTTATTAGGAAATGTTCCTATATCTGTCAAAGATAACTGCATGAGTTTAGGATTAACCTTTGATAAAAATCTGTCTTTCTCGCGGCATGCTACAAAGTTAATTTCAACAGCCTATTGTAGATTAAAAGGTTTATATAAATATAAATTTGTATTGAGTACATCTATCAAAGTGAAACTGGTAGAGTCACTGGTTTTATCGCTTTTTGATTACTGCGACGTTGTCTATGGGCCTTGCCTTTCAGTATATGATCAGCATAGAATTCAAGTAGTGCAAAACTCTTGTATGAGGTTTGCAGCGAATGTTAATCGCAGAGATCATATCACCCCTTATCTAAATCAGCATAATTGGAGTAAAATGAATGTCCGTAGAGATATTCATTATTGCTGTTCCATTCATAAAATTTTATTAACATATAAGCCATCTTATCTTGTTTCTAAACTGGTGTTTGGTGATGACGTATACAATCGAGGTAGACGAGATAAATACTTGATGCATATCCCTAGGCATTCCACCACATCTTTTAAGGGTTCTTATTCCTATAAAGTACCATACATTTATAATTCTCTTCCACTAGCAATAAAAAATATTAAAAACTTTACTAGCTTTAAGTTAAAATTAAAAGAATATTTCAAAGACCAATAAATAAAAATCTCTTTTCTCTGCTCATTATCAGTGTTATTTTCGGCTGTCAACAATGTTCACTTTCTTTTTATGTATTCTTCATACTTTAGGATGAGTATAATTTCTTATTTTTCTAAGTTATATATTATTAATATATATTGTAATTTATAGATGTAAACTATTTTCAGGTTGGGCTAAAGCAGCCCTAGGCTGAGCCCCGCCTCAATAAAGTCAGTTATTATTATTTTCGAAAAACCTATTTAGCGAAAAACAAAAACTAATTGGAAGCAACAATTTTGAATTTTCTATTGAACCATAGAGAAATCTTTGCCATTTCGTTGTTGCAATACGTCACTTTTATGATTTAAAGGCAGAAGATATACCGAAAAAACAATTATAATAAATGAATTGGGCAAAATAACCCCCATGTACTTACAGTGATACCATTTTTTCCTAAACTTTTACACACATTTTTCTGTTACAAATACATAATTGACATTTACTTACTATAGTCTTCAAGATTTGAAAATTACATTTCTCAGCAAGAAAATGGCAGATGATAAAAATATTCAGACGTCCATAAATATTTAAAATATCACTTGTCATTGGGACACACTGTATACATTTACTAATCAATTTTATAGTGATAACATGTTTAATATGTCTCTACACCTCATTCTAATCACAAAGACCAGCTCGTAACTATGATACTTGTGTAGGAGGGTAGGCGGCATATTATTATTAAATAGGCCACACGTGTGCCTCAGGAACGACGACTCCAACCACCATTCAGTGTTGAAATGAGGGAACCATGGAAAACCTCATTTGTTAGAGGAATAGTCAAACATCAAGTGATGCTAATCTTTTACATTAACACCAAGCTGGTGCCTGGTGAGCAGGCCTTAATCAAACCATAGTTTTCCCTAATAAAAGTACGTATTTAACAGATTATACAATTATTTTTTATACATTTTATTTATATTGTTTTGGTTATATGATGTGGATACAGCGTAAATTTTTTGATTTTCCACTTGTGGGGGTGTTATCTCTGTTACATTTAGGGTGTGCTATATTTGTCCGGCCATGAAGTAAATATTGAAATTAATGCAATAAGCCATCGTATGCAATTTATATGGAAATGAGAGGCGTATTGATCGGATAAACTGCCACTATTTGCGAAACAATTAAATTAAAACGAAAAACTGTTCATCTTCGTCAAAGGTAGTCATGTATTTGATAACAATTACAGGACCCACTAACTTTTATGTATGTCTATAATTATTTGATTGTCTACAGAATTTGTCACACCAGTTCTGAGTGAAGTGTTATTGATATTGTAATTTTTAATGATATTACATTTATTGAATTATGATATTCACCACAGAGTAACATGATTGAAGACTAGTCTCGAACTCATATTGAAGAAATTTGACTATCTTATGAAATATGCTAAACGAGTGTAGTAAAGGGCTTACACATACATCCGTATAAGATCAATCATCTTAAGTCGCCTTGCCAATAAAGTAATTTATTATTATTATTATACACTATATTATTAGAAACAATATTTTTACTGAATTTGTTCAACAGCTACGCGATGATGAACTTCACCATGGTTGACGCTGCACCGTACTACGTACGACAGTAGACACTATAGCTTTTCTCCACGAGTTTTTTTATGACCAACTGATAAGTTTGGATGCACAATATGAGTTTCGTCCAAAGTCACCTTGTTTGGCCATTATGACCCTTTTTATGACCCCTTACCTTAAAAATAATATCTTCACAACTTTTGTAAATAATTTGCAAGATCTGGAACAGAAAATTGTTCAAGAATATGCAACCATATCGCTAGATATGCTACAATATGCTTTTGATAACATTGACTACGTTTATGTATGTAGTGGCGAGATACAGTGAAATACACTGCAGTGCCCTCTTTGGGTCTTTGCTACTACCTGTCTGACAATTATTGTCTAATTGACAGACAGATAACGATCTGCAGAAAGCAGATTCCATTACAGCAACCTCTATTGTCTTTGAGGAAGACAATCCTACTTAATTATTGGAAGAAGATGCCGAAAACAACTACTCCACGGGCAATATGCCCCGACTGGCGTTGCATTACATCAACATCTCCATGGATGTCGCCACATCCTTCATCAAGACCAAATACCAGACAATGACCGGTTTCGATCTTGTTATGATCTCATCAGATTACCATAGGTATCGGAATCGATGAATGATCTGGCGACATTGATTGCCTAAGGGGCATATGTGAATGTTTGTAGTGGCGAGATACAGTGAAATTCACTGCAGTGCCCTCTTTGGGTCTTTGCTACCTGTCTGACAATTATTGTCTAATTGACAGACAGATAACGATCTGCAGAAAGCAGATGTCATTACAGCGACCTCTATTGTCTTTGAGGAAGACAATCCTACTTAATTATTGGAAGGAGATGCCGAAAACAACTACTCCACGGCAGGATTCGGTTTCAAACGGCTTTACTTTCAATCACGCTTGAAATTGACGAAATAAACGTAGTCATTGATAATGTTTGTATGATAGGTAGCTTAACAAATTTGGCAACTAAGCTAAGACAACCGTTTTCAATTTGATGACCACTTTTGACCGAAATAATTTTCTATACCTCGGTATATTTTTTGGATCCCTAGCGAACTGTTTCAAGTCATGTGCTTATCCAGTAAAAAGTAGACAAATAATGAACACAATTGCTTGCGATAGAAATGAATAGCGATGGAACGTCGTGCATCATACCTAGCAATCCTAGTCTATTGGAAATGTCATTAAATATACGTAATATGCCAATTTCAGAGCTATTTGCTTTTCCACATGCAATACGCCTATTATTCATGACATCAAGCAAGGTTCTGGCGCGAACGGTGATAATACGGGTTATTTTTACTAATATAAGTAGGAACTTTTGTATATATTAACGTAGTGTCTCAAAAACGACTCTACTGGTAAATTAGAACATAAAATGGGGCTCGTTGATCTTGGGGCTGTTTTATGTTATCAAACGTATTTGTATGAACTAAGGTGAAAAAACAAGTTCAAATCAACAAACACTAGGTAGTAAATCAAAGTGGATCACATCTAAATAACACCGCTGCTAAATTTCTAATTTTTAACCAATAATTTGTAATTCGCAGCCCTGAAAACTTCCAAACACCGATTTTCACTTATAATTGCACAAGAGGTTTGTATTTTACCGGATAAATTTGGATTGATTAATGAGAAACTGTTGCGAAGCAATTAGAGGAGAAAACCTGTCAACTATTAAAAACGCGACACCGAAGGTTTTTAGGTTGACAGTTTTTCGAGTCAAATTGCTAAAGGAAACAGTTTAGAATTTAAACAATACAAATTTATCCGGTATCAATACAAACATCAAGTGTAATTCAGCAGGACAATTTAATGAATGAATAAGAAATTTAGAAACAAATCAATGCAAACTTTATTTATGAAACACTGAAAATAAACATATTTTTAATTGAACATCACGAATCGATTCATCGTTAGTGTTTAATAATTCAATAACTTGTTGACAGAAATGTCAAACTATTTATTTTGGCAGCGGACACCGCGATAATTGATTAAAAAATCAATAAGTGAAAAAACCACTAGGTAGTCCATTTGTCACTAAAAGTTGCAGGTAACTTTTGTCGCTGTCAAAGTGACAATTGCACTGTGGCATATGCGATTTTTTATATCTAAATTGAATTGTCAGTGAAATAGGACAACAAATTTATCTGCCATATTATTATATAAAAATGTATTGGCATCCAAGCGTGCCATAAGTGTGCCAAATTTTTACTAAATAGCTTAACGGGAGATAGGTGAAATTAAGGATACAAATTTTTAACCGTCTGCATGCTTACAAGCAGGGGCGGCTCGTAATGAAATAAAGCAAGTGTTCTGCACATGTTGCTTTTACCTATTTTCTAAAAAGTTAATTCCATTCTATGATCCATTGTATAAGATACATAGTGTCCTCTCAACGCCAATTCAAAAGCTCCGCAAAATTTTACGCAATTTCTTATCTTGGATACCACATCTATTTTTTATTGCATTGTCATTAATATCAGTAGTACCCATGATACAACTACACAGATATGCCAATCCGCATAGTGACGTCAGTTACGAGGAAAAAACAATTGATAAACAATTGAAAATAATTATATCACTGCCCATAAGAATTTTCGCATCGCATTGCCTTTTTTCCCTCACGAATGACGTCATGCGCAAACAAACGAAAGTTATGAGCATATCTGTGTAGTTGTATCATGGTAGTACCCAATCAAGCTAATTCCATTATTATGAAAATGGCTTTTAGAATTGTCACGTTTTTTAATTTTTATTAAAGTAAATTAGAAACCCTAATATCGCCACAAATCCCTCAAAACCGTTTCAAAAACCTCCTTTATCCTCCCCCTTTTTGTAAGAGATGGCCTAATATCAGAAAACGTTGTGTGTGTAAATTGTTTTTAAAGTTACCTTCACGTTCCCCTTTACACCTCAGTTAAGCAGCGTTAATCCCAACAGCTATTCCGTCGGTGTATCTGGTTAACTACCGGTCGTTTACCGATATCATTCGGCGCGTAAAGCCTGTGAGCCCCCCGGAATGTAAATGCCAAAGCCTAGGTGCTCCTAGTCGAGCGTCTCGTTATTCCGGAGCAAACAGATCAGACGTGCCGATGGTTGACTGGGATTGAAACGGCGGTGAGCCCTTTGCCTCGCCTTTGAACCATAAAGAGACAAACACAGCGTACTCTTTTGCGTCCGGTTAATAATTTTGACGCATGCGATTCCTGTAGACGTAGCAAAAGACATCTAAAACAAAGATCTGATAAAAAGTATATGGGACAGACAAGGAGGTACGTTTTATCTTGATTCAAAGAGCATACGACTCACATAAATGACGGTAGAATTATTTTTATCAACGTTTTTTTACTAATTAGACAGTTTCGGAATTAAATATAGCTTTCTTTCTATCTCTATCTAATGTTCTGTTGCGTAGAGTTATATGTATTGTTCAAAGCAAAAGGATGTCTTCAACATTCCTTCAATATGTTCAGCTTCATATCCCTTATGTTTTCCTAGAATCCTATGCAAACAATTTTAACTGAAATACCGCGTAGTTATAATAATAATGGCGTTCATTAACTCTGAATGACCTGAGCAGCGCTGATGATATTTTAGAGGTCGAAACAACATATTCGTGAAGACTTATATGTTCCATCTATGTTTAACCTGAAGAATATTTTTAATTTTTATACTACTAGTTGTGTAGTTCGTATTTAGCGTAGTTCCCCGAGTTTGTGTGACTGACGGTAATTTTTCATTAAACCTTTGAATGTAGCGATCCACCGTCAGTAACAGCACAGAATAAACAGCGGGAAGTTTTCTACCTCCCACCTAAATCATCCCCGGTTCAGATAGGAACGAAATGGGTTTTTAAACACGACTCATCAGAGTCTTTTTAGGTAAATAACAAGAAATTTTGAGGCTAAAAACAACCCTTCAAGCGGAGAATGTAAACGCTACACGGAATGTACATTGAGAAAACATATTTTGTTAACACAGTTCAAGCATACTGTGTGATGAAAACCATGAAGCATTTGTTTTTCAAATCATAGTATATATCGTATATACCGACTTATCGGCCTGATAAATAGTATTTAAGTTTTAATGATATTTTCTAATATTTTTAACTGTCACAATAGAGTAACTGTCCCATTTTTATTATAATTTAATACTTTTGAACGAGGATGTTATGTTGTGTTAATGTTATGTTTAACTGCCATCGTCGTTTTCAACATAGATTAATACGACCAAATTGTGGTTGCCTTGTAGGTACCTCTTAGACAAATCGTTAAAATAAACCAAGAAAACGTTTTCCGTATAATTAACTACCTGCTTGAACTACCTGTCACTACTATTGAATTAGATAATAATACTTCTTTTTCAGGTACATCAACCATTTCTTGCTTATAATATTAAGTTTTATTATAACCAACAACTTTGTGTTAAACAAGCTGCTAAATGTCAAAAAATAGTAAACAAAAAGTAACGTCAACTGGACAATCACATACAAAGACCTATATAGTACCTACTGAAATAAATCCCTTGGGGCATAAATAACTATTATGTATGGTAATTGCTTGGATATGAGTTTGTTTAATATTTCGAGATTTTGGCGCGTGCGCCGGGGTCAATTATGTTGATATTTACCAGCCAATATTTACATATTCCATACAGGTACAAACGGTACTTGCAAAAGTAATGTTTACTGTGGCTGCACTTGCTGGCCACTACCATAAAATGAATATTATTATTCACGTTTATCCACAACTGAATGCAAACCAGCACATTATAATTAATTTAAATTTAAACCTTTACGCCATTCTGTGATTAATATTGATGATATTATATTGCCGTTTTGATGAATCTGATCGAAAATGTAATGGCTGTTCCATTTTCTATAGCAATTCAGTATACATCAGAGTCCACAGGAGTTAGTGAATTGGAAGTGTGCAGATCGTTGTGCAGATAACAAATATAAAATATTTTATGTTTCACAGGTACATTGAATTTGTCCATTTTATGATAATTTGGTCGACAATAAACTTCGTGTTCTTGTGGATCTCCTGGTTTTATTACAAATGTTTATCCAAATGGCGTAATTATTTATTCACCTAATATCAGTTTTATAAATGATAAGCCTATTTTATAAGTATCTTCTTAATTGAAGTATAATTGGAAATCATTAGTTATCTAAATTGCTAAAAACGCATCGAATTTCTTCATCTCGGAACAACTCGTTGAATTCCACCAACATCTATGCAATTTATTATTTTATGTATTTACATAATTTATATGTCCATCTAATCGAGATATCGAGCCGGTGGCTCAGGGCTTAGCGTCTCGATCGCTCAACCCAGAGGTCGTGGGTTCTAATTCCCATTCCACCAACAATTTTTCATTAAATTGTTTACTCGTAGATCAAGGCTTATTCGCAGAGATGGCTTGGCAACCATCCTGGCGATGGCCTAGGATGGGAAGAATGTCAACTTGGTGTTAATGTGAGAGATTAAAATCAGTTGATGTTTGACTTGTCCCCCTAACTAATGAGGTTTTCCAGGTTTCCTTCATTCCAGCACTGAATGGTGGTTAGGGCCTGCCAACGTAAGTATCGTTCCTGAGGCGCAAATGCGGCTCGCGAAATAATAATATGCCGCCCCCTCTCCCACACAAGTCTCCGACTTTCGGGCTAATCCTTGTGATTAGAATGAGGGGTAGAGATATTATTATTATTATTATTATTATTATTATTATTATTATTATTATTATTATTATTATTATTATTATTATTATTATTATTATTATTATTATTATTATTATTATTATTATTATTATTATTATTATCATTATTATTATTATCTATACACTGAGAAATATTTTAACTGCACGCATACAACGAAATCTGAAAATATATTATTAGTGAAAGTATATGAAGTATTTCCTTTGAGAATTAAATATAATAGAAGATTTTTTTCATTTGATTTTATAAAATCAAGTAATAAGCAAAATGAGACACTTAGTTTAAGTATGAAAATATTAAAATTAATAATGTTCGAATCTCAAACCAAATAATTCATTATAGTTTTTCTTTTTGGGATTACCTACACCACCTCTGAAATAATATAACACAGGAAACCAGAAGTATTGAAATTAAATAGTCAAAGTATCAAGGCAAATTCCTAAAGTTTTCCCCAAAAAACCACTGTGTAATACGTAATAAAATAAATATTTCAAAAATAACTAAATTTCATCAGTACATGGTTTTTTAGTTTTATTCAAAGTTTTGTCTTATTACAAATCATATTTTAAATTATGTCGCAATAAAATTATTATAATAAGGTTTAAAAGAAATTAAACACATAACTAGCTTTTTTCTAAACTTCCTGCCGATCCACGACTTGTCGTCAGCAGAAACTTCGTATGACAAAAAATTGTCAGATTGACATTTTAAATTCAAAATGTCGTCACCTGTACTGATCACTATGTTATTATCAATTTTCCACTGGTAACATCCTTCTGGAGTGGAGGAACCCACTTTTAACTGATGTTTCTTCTTTTTGTAAAATTATAGCCTGTGTCCAATCAACCTGGTGATTATTTTACAGGTGGTGTAATTTCAAAAGAGATTACAATGAGTCATAAATCGCACCACAAATAAGTTACAGACATTATTCTTAATTACTCTGATTAGGCATAAAGTCCGTTAAATTTAACAAAGAGGATGGGGAATCGATCATGGAATATATTACAAAGCCTGAAGCTTGAATCTTGCTAAGGGTAGTTTAAATAACATTCACAATCAACACACACGACATTAGTAACACAGTAAATCTTCTAGATGGTGCAGATGAAGACTATTGATTAAGCCAATTATGCAGCCAATCAACCGACATCAACGAATCACACAACCATCAACTTGTAAATTTTGTCGAACCTCCACTTTGTGATGGGATAAACATTTGTATTTAACTTGCCTATCATCGCATGGATAAAAGGGACCTCAAACTATGCATACTATCAGAGATACGGTCTTTTACACAAACCTCACCTAAGTTTCTATAGTTTCTGTAAATTCACCGACGCACAAGTCACTAGAAGATGGTGGTGCTAAAAGTCCTGCTAAATCTACCACCACTCCACGTGATGTTGGAAAGAGAAGCAAGGATAACAGTGTACCGAATCAGGAATAATGATTGGAGAAGTCTCCAAGAAAGGGCACATTCCAAAATAAGATATACATCGATGTCATAGCCTATCCTACAGATGATATCTGTCAGAATGACTGCAAAATGTAACTTCCGCAAGCCATTTAAGGTTCAAATACAAAATCTCAGTAACTGGGAAGAGAAGGTAAATTCTCTGGAGGCTTGAAACCTCGCGTGGTTCGCAGATTGCTCCAAACAGACAGTGGAATAGAAGCTGAAGTATTTGGATTGAGATCTAAATGGCGTAGAAGCTATAGTCTAGGGACTTATCCCACGGTATTTAAAAAAAAAAATTTTCGCAATAATGATGTGTTTGGCGGAGAATCGGAGGACAGGGTACACAAGTAAACTTATCCAGATCTGCTCCGATAGTCAAACCGCTATAAAGGCTTGAATTAAATTAGTTCAAAGCTTGTTTGGGATTGCCTCCGATTGCTAATAGAACTGGCAAACATCAATACAGTGAGACTTTGTTGGGTACCAGGGTACAAAGGTATTGAGGGAAATGAACGTGCAGATGAACTTGCTAGAAAAGCATCTGAAATGACTTCCATGGGACCATGGAGTCGCTTTTAGCACTATCATAACGGATCTGGGAAAATAGGTGGAACTAGAACATGGAAATTACTGGTTCTTAAAATCAGGACAGATTCATGTAAAGGCACTTATAGAAAGTCCTTCGCAGACAAGAACTATAGGGATGCTGGTCATGAGTAATTCTAAACTTAGGATCATGACAGGGCTCATAACAAGGTATACTGCTATCTCAGAAAACATATCTATAATCTAAAATTGGCAGAGAACCCGGTATGCCGGGTCTGTGATGATGCAGACGAGTCTGCACTGCACATTCTGGGTGAATGTAAGGGCTATGCTCGTATGAAGCTAATGCTCCTAGTTAACTATTTTTGGAACCTTGTGAGCTGAGGGAAATTTCAGTGAGTTGACTTTTGGACTTTATGAAAAAACAAAGTTGCTCATAGAAACTGACCCACAGGAAGAAGAAGAAGAGCCCACTAGAAGGTCCGGAGAAACATCACGCGTCTTCCCTGCATGATCACCCATCCAACTACTAACCGCGAGAAATGTTGGTTAGCGTTTATATCGATTATATAACAGCTTGCCCTCGATTTCCTGCAAAATAAATTCTTCTGTAAACACTTCTTGCAGTGTAGCCCTGCTGCGTCGTCGACTGACACAGACTTCGATCGCATTAAAAACAGTTTCATGTGGGACAGAAAGCAATAAATTAGGAAGAAGGGGCCCCACGTCAGATATGCACGGTATTTGCTAAACTTTCGGTTCCTAACGAGGCCGTATTGACAGTACTGCGGCTGTTTTATATTAACTCGGCCAAAAGCAGACTCGGTATCCGAATAATTCACAGGTCAGTACTTTTATATAAGGCCATACTCTGCAGGGAAGTTATACGTAAATGTTTGGCTTTAATTATTGCTGAATAAACATACTGAGTGGAAGAAATTTGATGTTCTGACTTGGAAACTTGCAGACTGTTCCATTTTCGATGATCATCCAGGGTACCTTGGTGTATTGTAACGAAAATGTTATAAATTTCAACATATGTTCAATCAGTAGCCACTATTAGGCAATGTATAAGTCACCCATAGGTATTGCTGATTCTCTAACTCATTAAATTAACTCGTGATGAGTATTGTATGATAGTATTGTAGCGGGAGAAAATCGATAATCGAACAGAGTCTAGGCTTTTCTGTGCGTGACCTTAGAGACTAAGTAAATGCTGTTAGTTTTCGTAATTTTTTAGTTTAATTTTTAAAGTTTAATAATTATTATATTATTACTTGCATTTGAATACTTATTGAAACAGATTTAATCAGTAATAACTTATTTAGTTATATATTTATATTCTAGTAGGAAATTTGGATATTTGGATTTTCTAGTGAAATGCGAGGCCACGTCTTGGCGTTCATTTTTTTAGTTAACTTTTATATATATTTGTTTTTGAGCTATCCACATTTGCAAAATAACCATTAATACTAATTATTCTATAATTAGTATAACGTTATCCTTTTTACAGTTTAATTGAGTAGGAAATATTTAATCAACAAAAAATGTGACACAAAATCAATGATCGGTTTTGTGTCACTTTTTTACAGTTAAAAAAACATTTTCTAGTATTTTCTTATTGGACTATTTATTCTATTTCTTATACTCAAGGTTCACTGATTTTATTTAATTATATTTAACATTTTCAAATATTAATTATCATTCTCAAATTGCATATTTTGAATATGTCATCAAATGGATCAGTCCCGCCCCTGATCACAGGCTAGAAATATATAATTTATGAATCAACCATACTAATTATTGGCATTGCAGAACTGAACTTGTAGCGTTGACGTATAAAAAAAAAATTCCTAAATTGCAGGCATTCTGCACGTAATTTCATAAAAATGTTTCAATTTCTTGATCTAATAGTATTTTCAATGTGACATCTATTTTTCTGTAACTTCTCTGAGTTTAGAAAGAAATATTTTTGTTCGTATTTTGAACAAATTTATCTATAAACCCCGTTTAAACAAAGCAAAGGGACCAAACTTCCTGATAGAGTTCGATCGATTCCGCGTTATCTTTACTCAAACCGGACACTAATTTTGTGAGCGAAATAAAGTACATTTTGATCTCGAAGTTCAGTTGTTTCTTAATTAAACCGGTATTTAATTAATACCAACCGGCTAAAGCTTACAATACGAAGCGGTAGTAAACAATGGAAACGAGCGAATTTGTTTCTCATCACCCCGCCTGCTGTTCTGTTCATGCCGGTCGATATTTTTAATTTGAATACAAACGATTTAAATAAAACTGTTTAAAAGTTTATATTTGGCGTACGGATTGTAGCCCGGGCTGTTTAACTTATCACGAGACGATGGAGATTCTCGAATTTTAACGATGTCGGCGTATATGGTAATGGAAAAAGCAGATATATTATTCATGGGACAATAAAGCTACGAATGGCCGGAGGAAATGAGGTATTAAGTGAGCATTTTGGAAGTAAATGGATTAGGCGGTTGAATAATTTAAGAAAGTAATGCCATGATGTAATTTGTTTGCGTTAATCTCTGGATATGTTTACACAAAAACTAATTACAGATTAATTATAATCAGGTTTGTTTTAGAATAGTCCTAATTGGTGGACAAACTTTTAATACATATATATTTAAATACTTTATTTGTCTGGTCAAGTTTAATGAGCCTGTAACTCAGGGTTTAGTTAGTTTCTCGATCGTTCAACCCAGAGGTCGAGGGCTCGAATCCCCATTCCACTAGAAAACTTTTAATTAAATTGTTTAGGTACTGGTAGATCAAGGCTTATTCGCATGGATGGGTTGGCAACCATCCTGGCGATGGCTTAGGGTGGGACGAATTTCAGTTTGGTCTTAATGTGAGACATTAAAATCGATTGATGTTTGACTGCTCCTAAGTAGAAGTTTTCCAGGTTTCCCTCATTCCAGCACTGAATGGTGGTTGGGGCCTACCAACGTAAGTCGTTCCTAAGACTTAGGTCGTTCCTGAAGCACAAATGGTGCCCGCGAATAATATGTGTCCCACATAAGTCTCAGACTTTCGGGCTAATCCTTGTGATTAGAATGAGGGGTGGAGATATTGTTCATGAAATTTTTATCTTTGGGTAATTGAAAGAAGTATATTTGTATTTCTTTTCAACACTTCAAATACTGGTTATTACAGTTAATATATATATATATATACATGGTGGTACCAATTTAAATGGGGAAACTTTGGGAAACCATAGAAGAGGTAAAAATAATTCCACTTTATGGGATACGATATGTCCAAGTTGATTAAAAATAAAGAATTTTTGGCAATGTCTCGGAAGCCATTTTTTTCAAACTTGACATAATGTATACTGGCATTGCTATGGTTCGTAAACCAATCAACGAATTTCTATGAACTTTTCGGGTTATGAAAGCTCATTTCGTTTAGATTTAGTCCCACAAAGGTTTTTCGTAGGGTAGTAGCACGTTTATATTTTATCGGGTGGAGAACAAGGTAATGTAAAAATAGAAAAAGTGTCTAATTCGTAAACCTTTTTTGCGTTACATTACTGGGGGCATTTGAAGTCCTAGTTGATATCTCGAAGCGGTTTTGGCCTTTTTTCAATTTCTATCCTATAACCAAAAACAATCTTGTTTCTTAGAAAAAGTCTGTGTATCGACTTTTATGTTGAACTGTACCCACGTTAACACCTCTACTGTAGCAATTTTATTGGCAAAGATACATACAACCAATTTGCAGATTATTTAATTCAGAAACCCGTTAAAAATACACCGAGTGTGTCAAAATGTGAGTAACATAAATTGAAAATGTAGGAAGCAGTGATAAAATAAATTGAAATGGGCATGGCCGCGGCGATAGCTCAGTCTGTTAGGTGCTGGGTGATAGCCTGTGACTAACAGAATGGGTATATTGCGGCGCGAGTTCGAATCTCGCCAGGGGAGAAATGGCACCTCTCCCAGGGAATGGTTGTGTGTCTGCGTTTTTACCCTCCCTCTACACAAGCCTTAGGCTTTCAGTAGGGAGGTTGTCCATTTCTGTGGTGTGTTTTATGTTTTATGTTTTTTTTTTATGTAAGGGACATTTGTAAACTTTCTTTTGTATTTTATGAAGGATTAAAAGTCCAAGTGAATATTTCCAGACATGTCCCGCAATTTTTTTATTAAAGCAGAAATATTTAATTTTTTTCGAAAAAGTTGCTTCTTCACATAAATTTTGATTTGTACCAATTGAAACATGTTTGCTGTGGCAATTGCCACAGTTATAGGGTGCTAAAAATTACTTGTCCCTTTCTTTTTGACGAGGAGTTCAATTCTGTACGTATAAGACCAGTGCCACGTAGGATATATGTATACCCAAAACATATAAAAAGGATGACGGATAAGGATGTAGACAAGTGTATGCACCGTCACCTGTGTCAATCATCTCTAACATCAAACAAAACACTGTTATTTCAACCTATTCGCCTTCTAGACCTGTATGATAAGACCTTATAGGTCGAAGCAGCTGTCTGTAAATTCGTATTGAGGATGCTTGACATTGAAGACGATACATATTCTATACTAATTTAATTTATTTCACATTTATACGTATGTATTTATTTGAAGGAGATGCCGAAAACGACTACTCCACGAAAAATGTGCCCCGACTGGTATTGTATTACTTGGCATCTCCATAGGAGTCACCACATCTTTCATCGAAACCGGTCAGTGTCTGTGGTTGATCTCGATGAAAGATGTGGCGACTCCTATGAAGATGCCGAAGCCAGTCGGGGCACATTGGCCGTGGAGTAGTTGTTTTCGGCATCTCTTTCAAATAAATAAGTAGGATTGTCTTCCTCAAAGACAATAGAGGTAGCTACTATAATGGCGCCTGCGGAAAAGCAGGTCGTTATTTGTCTGTCAATTTGACAATAATTGTCAGACAGATAATAGCAAAGAGCCAAAGAGGGCACTACGGTGTATTTCTAACTATTACTATGTATATATGATCACAACCTAGAAATATATCATTTATGAATCACCCAAACTAATTATGTATGTATTCAGCATATTATTGAGTAAAATTTTTTGCAGAGGTTCTGCTATAGAGGAACAATTTTGTTAAAAATATATAAAAAGCAAATTTAAACATGACGCCTTAATCTTTTAATATTTTATCTTTTATGATTATTCTGGATACTAAAATTTTCCTTTACAAACAAACAAAACTTGTAAAATTCAGCTTATTTCAGCAGGCGGTATTATATTTCAAAACTTAATAAGCACTCTTTATTTCCGACTTGTTTCAAGTTTTAATTATTACGTAACGCTAGTATCCAGGAACCATATAAAATGCGCCAAGAAATTATACTTCTTTACGAGAACAATTTGATACTCTTGGAATTTTTCCCGCCGCTTTAATTATACTTTCATGATGGTAATTAGCCGTACACCATTAGCGGCACCCACGTAAAAATAATTTTCAAATCTTCATTATTTGTACTAAAAGCGCAATGTAACAGCCAACAATTAATATTAAAACAAATTAATATGGACAATAACAATCAGTCTTCTAGAAGAAAAGAATAAGAATGGAACTAACGAAAATAAAGGAGGAAAGCTATAAAAATAACTGTTTGATATATAAAATAGCCCCCACAAAAATATAATAGATAACCTCTTATTTGTTGACTATTTTGTATTACAATATGACAACAAATATAAGATACAGAAATTTAATATAATACCTGTAGCAGTTTCCATGGATGAAACTAAACAAAAACCCGATGCTAACCAATTATCCAATTAACTGTTACAAACACAACAATAAGGCGCATTGTCATGAGGTTCCAACTTTCAGGCAGTGTTTTAATCCAAGGGAAAGGAAGATCTGGACGAAAGAGACAATTATGTAACAATTGTGCGGAATAATGAAAATCACGGCAGGATATTGGACGAATTCTTGCAATCTCCAAAGAGGAACCAGAGAGAGATTGCTGTCAAAATGAAGATAAACAGGCTTAATTTCAAAAGATAGCATTTTTGTATAAAATTCAAACATTTAATTTCCCTGATCTCATTATCGGGGAATGTCAACCGATAGTCGAACAGATTTTGTGGATACAAAGGACCAAGAAGTCCTACAGGCACCTGCTCACGATGAACTAGTAACTGTTTGGTGTGTAGTCTCTGGCACGGAGTTTTGAGCCTTTACATCTTTGATGAAAAGAGAATAAGGAAACAGTGAATCAAGAAAGATATAGATAATAGATTGAGTTGTTTGTTAGAGACTTGAAACGCTTGTGCAGAGCTAAAAACTTACCTTATCGGAGACAGTGGATCCAGCAAGACTCTAACTGACTTCCTTTATCAACCACGAAGATCTGACTTGACCTATCCTGACGTCTACATCTGGGAAATGAAGAAGAATAGCATTTTTGGCGAAAATGCTCCAGAAACAATTACAGAATTAAAAACCGGAATAGAATAATGTTTCCAAAAGTTACGTCAGCCTCTATTTAGAAACGTATTATCCAATAGTCAGCAACGCTTGGAATTATGCTTACAAAGAGATAATGGTGATGCGCAGCATATCATAATTCAATATTTATCATAATATGTCACACTTATAACCAATCTAACGTAAAATAACGTAACTTGAAATAACGTAACGTAAATTTTGTCAACTTAAAGCAACACAAATAGAAGTAATGTCGTGGTATGCCACAAAGAAATCATAAGAAGAAAGAATACTACTCACTACACTATATGGACAAATGAGGTTGAAAAAAGTATGAGACATCAATTGACAAAATTCTATCTAGAAATAACAAAATAGCGATGATAAATAACTAGTACACATGAATAAATCAAACATTTGAGGGAACAATAAAATAAATATAATCGCAAAAACAATGCCAATATCTTGCCAATTCACTGGTCTTAGCAAGTTATTCACAGGTATTCCTGGAAAAGAACGAATCGCAAATTAGTGTAATAAAATTGAAGATAGCTTAATAAATTAAAGAAGAAAGACACAATAAGTGATACATATATGACTCAACAAGAAGTTCTTGGTTAGACTTTTGGTTAACCATAAGCATCATAAGCCCATAATTTTGGACTGAAATAGGCCGTTTTTTCAGATAATTTCTGAAAACATTTAAGAATTGGCAACAATGGCAGGACTTTAAGGAAAACTTTAAGGAAATTAATAAGTTCTGTGAAGACCGCAGATCGATAACTCTTTTCGTTTTCCAGTTATAAAACTGTTAAGATGTGATAATTTATAGATGTACACCCTGTATTAAACACCATTAAATAATTTTTAATAATTTCTTAGGATGCCACTATGTTCGCACCTAAATGTCGAGCTCTAGCTGTAAGCAGAATAGCTTTGACCTTGGAACAGTATAAATAAATATGAAAGACGTGCTGTAAAATTAAAAAAAAAAAACACAGGAAAAAGATATTTCTGGTGGTATTTGCTTGTTGTTAACTTTTTGTATCGCTGTAGAAAGGTAAAATTAACGATGAAAAATATCCCCTCATTTAAAAATCTGCTTTTAAGTATCCACTTAACCATCAAGTAATTTAAAGTGTTTTTATTAAGTGTCTATCCCTCGTCATAATCGAGTTAAAAAAAACCCATCTAGAATTTTTAAACTTCCTACTTCTATAAAACGATAAAACTTGGTCTTAAAATTTTAAACGAGTTTCTAGCGAATTAGTTCTACCTTCCACCGGGATAATTGCTGAAATTTCCTGGATATGCATTTTCACTTCTGGAAAATTATAACGGACTCATTTAAAAGTATAAAGCGAATTATAATTATAATATTTAAGCACCACTATAAAGGGGGTGTTTCAGCTTCGATCCTCTGCGTGGTGATCTCGGAAAACATGAGAGTAAGAAATATGAACTTTGCCGAAAGCTCGGAAGTTCGAGACTTATGTGGGAGAGGGACGATATATTATTAATCAGTAGGCAGCATTTGCCCCTCAGAAACGATTTACATTGGTAAGACTTGACCGCCAATTAGTGTTGGAATGAGGGAAACCTGGAAAACCTTAACTAATTAGGGGGATAGTCAAACATCAACCGATATTAATCTCTCACACTGCCACCAAGCTGACATTATTCCCATCCCTACTAGTAGGCCTTAACATACGAGTAGACAATTTAGTTAAAAATTGTGTACTCGGAATGGGAATTTGACTTCTGAGTTGAGTGATCGAGACCCGATATCATATTAAAATTAAATCATCAATGTCTACAGGTGATCCATCCATATATATTAAAACGCGTCGATTCTGTCACGCTCTAAATTCCGTCGCCGAATCCACAAACTTTCAAAGCTATCTCCTCCAAGGGGAGATCGGAGAGTGATCCCCGCGGGCAACTGGAGGTCGCCCCCGGCCTTTCTCCAACGCCTTTTCAAAAAACCTCTGCAAAATTTTCGTCGATCGCCGTTCGGCGAGAGAGTTGCGGTTAGCACCAGCGTTTGTCCTCGCACCTAATGGCCCCGTCACGCCTGCCGAAATCCTGACTTTTCGCGGGACTCCCTAATTTTTAGCCGTAAAAGGGACCTTTTTTCTAATTTTACGGCTTCGAGAACTGCTTCACCTGAAAGTTCCGTCTTTTCTCTAATCCTTTGAGATTTTTTTCGAGACCGTACGTCGACTCCTTCTACGTCTATTTCGTCTTCGAAAATCTCGAGTCGCGTCCGTCTCAACTTCTTTCTTGTTTTATCTACCGATGTGAGATTGCACTAACGAGACAAGCACTTCCCACGAAAACTGTCAAATTAATTAAACTTCAGATAGGTTATTTTCCTACGAGAAATATTGCTAACGGAATCAATAGTACCGACTGCCAAACACTTCTGATTACCAAAATACTGAAGCAAAATGCTTTTCCAATTAGAAAATCGGTAAAAATTTTTTTTTCAGGTTGACACATACAGTTTACATACTTAAACGTCTCAAGGTAAACATTTGACAACAGGCGTGGTAGCGCAACGGGAAAGTCGTAGGATTCAAAACTTCATAATGCTGATTTCGCGAGTTCGAGTCACGCTGAAGGCTAACTTTTTTTTTACTTTTTAATTCCAATTATTTATTAGTATTAGTACCTATTTAGTTATTCTGTTTCATTATCCGTAGATTTTATTCTTTCTGCACGTAAAGTTTGGAATTAATTCGTTCATTAAAGCAGTCTGTTAAATTCATCATTTTAGCTTACAAAAGTAAATATACAATAAATTCTACTTTCAGTACTTAAAAAATTATGATGTTTTACCATCAAAAATAGAGTACCCTTACAATTCATCAAAATATTAAGAAAAATCGTTTAGTATAATTAAATCATCATTCCAGATACAAAATTTCTTTAATATGTATTTTCTTAAAAATAATATTACTTTAGATGCATTTGTCACCCGAAGGGTAACCCCAGACCGCAGGCCTGGACCCCCGGTTAGGGCTAGAAATGGGAACGAAAATCGCGACAGCGATTTTCTCCCATTTCTAGTTTTAATGAAATTCTGTTATTTATTTATTGTTTATTTAACTGTGCGTTACTTTATCACCACACTGTATATATATATATATATATATATATATATATATATATATATATATATATATAAATTGACTAACTAAATAGGTTAGGGTTTTGTCTTAAAAACCACCCACTACACACACAGGCTTGCTTGAAACTTCGCCACTAAATTCCAGAGCAAGTTCTCTATCTCGAGTTCCGTGAAATGGAACGCCTTACTGAGTGATGTATTCGCTTTTTGTTTACCACGAACACCCAAAATAAATAAACAAAAACAAACAGAAGGGGACGTGTACTTCAGAGCAGGCGGTGGGATGTCCGAAACCCGACTATGTAGTAGGATGGCTTGTAACTGAGAAGGGTTTTCGACTGTATGTCTCAGAAGGTGCTTTTAGTTAATTTTATTGGGTGCTAAGAGCTTTCCTCTCCATTGAAAAACGCACAGAGGGAGTAAATCCATTTAAATTCCAAGCGGGCTAAAGTAGAAAAATGGTTTGTTTCTTGTTTCATAATGAACCAATTATTACAGAGAAGCAAATGGACTGAAATAGACCCAACTTAGTCCTCATAGACAACGACTTTAAAGAAACAGTTATAATTGATAATGTTTTTTATAGTATATTTTTAATATTATTTATAGGCTTATTTGTTTGTTTGTTTAGCTGTTTATATCTTTTTTTATATAGGAATTAAGCCAAAAAGTAAACTAAGAGATAAATTATTAATGAAATTATTAAATATTATGGTTCAATAAAGTTTTATATGTCCTCGGTACCTATTATCCTAGGTACGCAAAGAAATAACCTTATTATTTTTAAGATATGTCGAAAATAACTACTATGCGGGAATATGAACCCGCCCCCTAAAGAAAGATATAAACTGATAAATGTGTTCCACTTTCTCATTATCATAATATAAAAATGACGAAAGTACGTCTATAAAATATCAAAATACTGTAATTAAAATCAAACTATGTAGGTTACCAGATGCAAACTTCATACTAATAAAATCTGTAGAAGAAGCGAAACCAGTCACAATCTTAAGTAATGTGGAAACTCGATACGTCTGTATTGAAAGACTAATACTCTAAACCTTAAGCCAAGCATAAATATCGACAACGACAAAAATAGTATCAATATGGAGACAGAAACACAATTACAAGTCACTCACAGTAACAAGCATTATTACCCATTAATTCTGAAAGCTCAGTCAACAGCATGCATAAAAATCACTAAAAACAACCATCATACACGCAATATAACGTAGAAAGTATTAGCCTTTCTAAAAGAAACATTAACCAAAAAAGATCTGAGAAAACAGTAGAAGAATAAAGTATAAAAATACTAATAATAATAATAATAATGGTAATATGTTATTAATTATTAATTAATTAATTAAATATATCTGATTTTCATTCAATTACAAAGCACTCAAGTATTCATCATTATGCAGACGATACCCAGATCTATTTTAGCTTTCAAATAAGTAATTATAATTTAGCAAATATATTAATAAACAATGACTTAACTATGTTATTTGATATATCTTCAGCACATAATTTAAAATTGAATGCAGTAAATCTATGGTAATGTTTTTCAGACCAAAATAAAAACGTGAAATTGCTCAGGGTTTTATGAATATACAATATACCTGGTGACATTCTGCCAGTTGTTACAGAAAGCAAAAATTTGAGTCTCTGGTTGGACAACAGACTTAGATTTTCGAAACATGTAAGTTATCTCTGCAAAACTTCATAGTGTATACTTAGACTCAGAAGAAGATATTAAATAAAAAACTTAAACTGCGTTTGTGTGACTCTCTCATAACGTCCAAACACTCGTTTTGTGATATAATCTATGGTCCAGCACTTGATAAAAAAGATAAAATGCGACTACAAAAGATTCAAAATTATTATATAAGATTTTGTTTTGTAATACGTAAGTACCATCATATTAGCCACATCTTCAAAGACAATCAGATATTAAATTTAGCTTCTCTTCGTACCTTACATTTACTAACAGCGACATAAAATTCTGACAACTAATAAACCTCAATACTTGCGGGGAAGATTGGAGAGATTCCAGAATATAAATAATTTTCATACGAGAAACAGATTGTTATTAGTAATTCCAAAACATCGCACATCTATATATAAAGGCAGTTTCTCGTATAATGCAAGAAAATACTATGGTTTCTTACCTCCTGAATTTACCCACTATTCAATCCTAAATTTTAAGAAAAAACTTTTTAGGACAACAGTGACTCAAAAACCATCACGCGGAATGGACATAAGGACGATTAATTCTGATTGGCAACTGAAATGTTGGAATTTTATGAAACTAAAATTATTATTATTATTATTATTATATATTAAACATGAAATCACAAATTTTGTATCTATATTAATAGAAACATGCATAAGATTTAAGATTCTCTCTATTAGGTTAAGTTGAAAAACACTATAATTAGTGACACTTCGCCTTTTCGATGTAATATTATTATTGTACTTATTTATATTATTACAACTATCCAACTCCGAATATAGTCGTATTATTATTATTATTATTATTATTATTATTATTATTATTATTATTATTATTATTATTATTATTTAAACATTCCACTGATAAGCGAGGTTGATATTTTAAACGCAGCAAAAAAAATGAAAGGTAATTTCACAATGGGTCCTGACCTAATACCTGCCTTCTTGGTAAAGGACTGTGCAGCAGTTCTTGCAACCCCGCTAAAATTGATTTTTAATTGCATGCTAAAATCCGCCGTCTTTCCTCAATTATGGAAAGATTCTCGAATTTGCCCGGTTTTTAAAAAAGGTGCGAAGAATCACGTCACCAATTATCGTCCTATAGCGATAATCTGCAACTTCTCTAAAGAGTTTGAGTTAATTATCCATCACTACTTATATTCTGACGTTGAAAAACACATTTCTCAATACCAACATGGATTCATGAAAGGACGCTCCACGACTACGAATCTTGTTACTAAGGTCCAGTATATTGCTGAAGTGTTGGACAGAGGCAATCAAGTTGATGTAATTTATACGGATTTCTCTAAAGCTTTTGATCGCCTGGACCATGATTTGCTGATTAAGAAATTGAGTTCATTTGGTTGCTCCAATAACTTTTTATCGTTATTTCGGTCATATTTTGACGATAGATTACAATTTGTTCAATACCGGGGTTTTCAGTCTAATAAGTTTCCGCAATTGTCTGGAGTTCCCCAAGGATCTGTATTGGGGCCTCTATTTTTTATATTATTTATTAATGATTTAACAGAACTTTTTAATGTTGACTATCTGCTGTATGCGGATGATTTAAAATTATTTATAGAAATTAAGTCTTCTGATTGCTTAAAATTGTAAGATAATCTATCCAATTTGTATCGTTGGTGTAATGATAATTATTTGCCTTTGAACATAAATAAATGTAACAGTATGTCCTATTGCCGTCGCAAAGATATCCACCTTTTTAACTATACTCTCGATTCAAGTATCTTGAATCGAGTCTCGGAATTCCATGACCTCGGTGTTACATTTAGTTGTAATTTATCTTTTGATGGTCATATTCGCGTGGTAAGTGATGCCGCATTTAAAAGTCTTGGTTTTGTCTTGCGTAACTCCAAGGACTTTCGGAATGAGGGGACGTTGAATGTTCTATACAATACGTTTGTTCGCAGTAAATTGGAGTATGCTTCCGTTATTTGGAGTCCGCTTTACAATACTCACATTTTACAATTGGAGAGAGTACAGCGGAAGTATCTAAAGAGCTTGCATTTCATTAATTTTGGTGTCTATCCAACTCGGGGTATTCCTGAGGATATACTGTTGTCTAGATTGAATTTAATTAGCCTGCAAAGTAGACGCGTTATGTACTCGTTGATCTTTCTTCACAAAATCATTAATAATTTACTCAACTCACCCTCATTGGTATCTAAAATTGTCTATCGCGTTCCTAGATTTAATTCTAGAACTAGTTCTGTATTACATTTACCGATTCCTCGTACCAACTTGTTAATGGCATCTCCTTTCTACCAGATGGTTGTTAATTACCAGTTGTTTGAAGATCGACTCGATATATTTTTCGATTCTATAAAGTCCATTAAATGCTTATTTGTCTAATAAATTATAACTAGTTATGTATACCTAATTGCTTATTGTTTGTGTGTATGTATAATGTGTATATAATATCTGTTTATATGTTTATCCCGTTGGTTTTCTGTACCCGTACTGTCATTTACAATATTTTCATTTTGTTAGGTTTAAGTAATGTTAATATTTGTATGTTTCAACCTTGTCCTGTAATTGGGTTTTTCCCGTTGGGCATTGTAACTAAATAAATAAATAAATAAATAAATAAATTATTATCATTAATTGACATATATTACTATAATTTGGGTAGCAATTCATATAAATTATTACTATCATTTATCCACAACAGCTTGCTCAAAAAATACTCATTATCTTTAAAACACTTTCCCTTTTAACCCCAAACAGCCACCGATTAAAAGTGGCCCTGCTAGGGATTAATTAAATAAATTATGCACCCCCAAATACGAACAGGAAAAATGGAATTAGCAACACGTAACAACCCTATGGTAACTTCGATCCGTCTTTGTCACCGGAAACAACTTTTAAGGGCAGCGATTTGTCTCGCAGCTTATCGTTCGATACATAAATTGTGACATCAACCACCTGCGACGTCATCAAAGTTTAAAACACATATGTGGTAGAGCGTCCAGCATCTAAAAAAGTTCATAAAGAAAATTCATGCGAAATGCGTGCCATGAATCATGACAGATGACAAAAAAGTTAAACCTCGACATCTGCAGTACACAGTGTACTGCAAATGTCGGAGTTTGGGTCATTTTACTGAGTAGAAGAGGATATTCATTACAAACAATTTGCGAACATTTACGTACATATACAATATATTCTGAGTCGCCGTTCTGGAAACTGTTGATTAACAATTTGTAGAATTAAGATAAGACAGAATGGGCCTTTTCCACTAAATTGAATTTTACTATTTTATTAATATCAAACGTTATACTGGTACATAAGTAAAGGTAGAATCAACCCAATTTATTAAAGAATTGTAATTAAGCGAAGTTATCCAAGTACAAAGTGACCGGTCTTCATGAATCATTTCAAACTGCGCGGTTCGCAGATATCACACTCCAGTAGCCAATAAAATGTAGACAAGTTAAAGAACGGCTCCACGTTGCCACATATAATTTTACTTTTTTCTTGGCAACAATTAAATTTACATTCTGGTAATTTTGAAATGAAAATATTATGTATTTTAGGTGAAATTGTAATTTTTAAATGAAAATATGTACTTTTAGGTGAAATATTCTCCATAAATTATTTCTAAAGCAAATCAACATGATTATTTTACAATTTATCCCTTGAGCATAATAATTTTTAAGTATTTTTCGCTAAAGGTGACAACACTGCACAATCTACGCTAGAATCAACTAAATGATGATTTGATAATTTAGGTTCTAAAACCTAACCTTCTTGTCTTAACATTGCGCACTTCAGCACTTAAGAAAGTTCATATTTGTGACGTAGAAATCGTTAACCATTTCACTGCCAGCTCTTGGAAGGTTGTCTGAATCAGCCTCAATAAATCCCTCTTCAATTTTATTCATTTTAAATCAAATTAATCAAAACACAAAAGGAAAGTTAGGTTAAGCACACTTCCTTTGACAGAGCACAAAATGCAGGGCAGCCAACAGACAACAACGAACTGGAGTATGACGTCAATGGCGCGTTATTTAAAATATATTGTAATTTTAACAATTTTTTCAAAATATATCTGGCGAAGAAAAACAATTTAAAAAATACTTGTTACGCATAACTAAGTGTATATTTTATAATAAGTGAATAAAAAAAAGATGTGGAAAAGGGCCATTGAAACGCTCTCACAACATGGGCATAAAACCCTCCAAACGTCAAATGGAAGACGGCTGTCTCGACCTCTTCTGCGTACAGAGGTCTTATAGTAAAAAGGACATCCACAGCTACGAGATGTGTTTTGTTGTGCAACCTACGAAGGTTTACGCGTTTTTCCTTCTTTCTTCTATTTTCTTGATTATTTAGTATGCTATAATTTTCAGCGTGAGCTCTCTCTAAAGCTTGGTTAAATTTAGACTTTATTCTGAGACCAATACTACACTGAGGGGATCTAGATCGAAACTGCTGTCTTCCACTTTTGTCGATATGGTTGGATATGGCACAGGAGATATGGAACAGCTCAGGGAATGATTGCGTTATTTCTATTTATGGAAGAGATGTCTAATGTCAATTTCTGTAGAAAGTTTTATTAATATCAGAAATATTCTCTATCACAATAGCGAAGTATCAAATTTTGTTTCCGATTTACATAAAGAGTTCCAACTAACCTTCCTCCCCTTTCTCAAGGTTGTCCTAAAAACAATTTTCAATTATACAAACGTCCATCAAACCTTTATAGTTCTTAGAAACCGTATCGACGAGACTGTCAGTTAACAATGAAGTTAATCATACTCTTGAACATTTTAATAAATCTCTCACCACAGGCTGTATAATAATAATTGGAAACGACATACACACCCGTTGTTTTATTTCAACATAAACGCTCATTCTCTGGCCTGGCGTTTTTTATTCGATTAGTTTCCATATTTATGCAAAATACAGCTTGTATTTGAATTTTCCAATGGTTAGCAGCAAGTACATTTCAATGGAACAGCATTTGTATCGGTAGCCAGTATTGAGCACGGAATTATGAAACAGTTTAATTCATCTCAATTTTATATCGTTTATTTTGTCATGAGCTTCAGTTTTTTCACAGCCAGTTTTAATAAAGTTCATTTTGGTGTAACGTAAAGTAATGTAAAATAAAATAAGAAGACAAGAAATTGAAACAGATAAAGAAGTAGAAATAAAAACAATAAACGCAACGGATAAATAGAAGGGAAATCTACAGAGAATATATTTTCATGATACTTATACAAAAGGATGACACACATTATACGAATATGTGGTGATAACAAACAAAAATATTATTTCTTCTGACATTTTCCTCCAAGAGGACGTCTAAAATCCAAAAAGGGATAAAACATTTTTAACAAACGACGGTTTGCTTCTAAAGTAAAGTTTTTGTTACTATTTAAAACTACCTTCAAGACAATTCAAAGAGTTTTCATGATGCCATATACAAATTATACCTATTATTATTATTATTATTATTATTATTATTATTATTATTATTATTATTATTATTATTATTTAATGTGCTCGTATGCCACTTTATTAAAGAGCCTTCCGAGAGTTTTCAGCAGGAAATTATAGAGGAATATATGTGTAAATAAATTTTGAAGAGATAGTTGAAATATAAATGACAGAAACAACTACTCTCCTGACAAAAGCTCCGACCAGCATTGAATTTTTCCAGCATATCCTAGAAGGTGGTCACCTAATTTGCCAGCACCACCATCAGATATAGATTAGCTTCTTAGCTTTTTTCTAGGGCTCTTTTGCAGGTTAAGATTACCGCAGCGTTTTTTTTTGGGGTTTATTGCAAGATCTTCCCTTCTGCATCACCCGTCATCAACATTAAGGGCTCTTTGTGAATTATTAAATAATATTGTGTTCACAAATCTAATGTCATAGGTAAAGGAACTGATAAACTATGTAATCAGTAATAAGATCATAAAGGGATTTTTCTCTACCAATATAGAAGTTACTTCCAGTGTAGAAACTACAATTTAATTTGGCAAACACAAAGCGTCGCAATCCGTATTTCGTCTCGAATCTGAGCTCCTACCGTCTCTAGCTGTAACCTAAATTTAAATAACTCTAAAAGAAGCAACTACGTGCTCTAGATATTCCATCTAGCAAACTTATAAGCAGCTACAGTTACCAGGCTATACCGATAAATAGTCAAGCCCAATGGAAGGAGAGAATAAGGACTAGCCTGAGATTTTGGGAACAGTCTATCTTCCTTATTTCAGACCCTAGAAGGCTGAAACTTACCTAGCTCTTAAGGAATTTGTCGCAGGGTTCCTCATATACGACTTTACCACGTTGTGCATAATTTCCCTATAGCTAAGAAAGTTAAGTTAAGTTAAGTTCCCTATGGAAGTTAATGTGGCAATATAACATTCTAGTTGCTGGCAGTCAACGATGAGTTTTGTTTCGTGTTTTTTAGGTAAAAGTATCAGATTCTATTTTCTGCTAAAAAGTCGTCCTGTACTTCTGTTAATAATGTTTGAGTCATTAATTTTTTTTAGTCGCCGAACAACTGATATGTTTTCGATTGGGCGTGTCGACATTACTGTCTGTTTCCATTGTTACCGTAAAAGCCACTAATCGGGCCGATGACTGATGAGTAGGCTTATTTTTACAGGGCCCAAAGTCGGACAATGAGAAATAATTGGCTATAAATAATGCCGCCGCCGCGATGTATGGCGCCCGCTCGGGGGCGGCTGCCATTGTGGTTTCAGGACGGCGCTGGCATATTTAAAAACGCGGCATAATTATGTTAATAGTTATTAATTGTCTACTTCCTAACTCACAACTGAAAGGCTTTTTTAATATAAAGTATACGAGTATACTCGTAAGTATATAATGTCCATGTCATAAATAAAGAAGGCGATCCCTTGAGTCAATGACACCAAGGACTAGGAGGTTAATAGTTTCAATGATAGAGGGCGCAAAAGTTTTTGAAACATACCACATTTTTTCAATTATTTATCAAGCTGTATTACATATATAGCTGATTAAACTGAATAGTAAACAGTGGCAAGGATACGGGGGTGCTTTGTCGAAACCTCGAATAATATACGCCACTGGGTTTTCAGGAAACCTAATATACGTGTTTATTTCCTTGTTATTTTTATAATAAAAAAACTTCTTTTTCATTCTCACCATTTTCATTTAATTACAAATTAAAATTGAAATTAATGTATAATTTTTGAAAATGCTTGAGAAACGTTGAGCCAAAGGCTCATTGTTTATGTTATATGTTAATGGTGCACATATTAACATATTGTTAACCTAATGGTTAGGTATTTTTGGAATATTTTGGGAATTTCATTTTAAAATCAATTAGTAATAAAGAAATTAATCTGTATTCAGAAACACTGTATTTTAGAAAGAAAATTCAAAAGACCTTTTTTATTAAAGATATAACAGGGAATTAAATCCATGTTTTAATTTTTCTGAAAGCCCAGTGGTATAGATTGTCCAAGTTTTCCAATGAAAATGACAAAATATACGAAACTATTCCATTTAATAAAGTAGGTATTTTATTTCTCCACGTTTCGTTAATATACTGTTATAAAATCGCCGACACAGTGCCCGAGTTCAGTGTTGCCAAATCTGCGTTTTCCCCAGGCTTAGGGAAAGTGTGCACAATCTGACAACACCGTCTCTGGGATGCCAGGAACAACCCCCCAAGGACGAAGTCTTAACCCTCTAGGCCTTCCTTCAAATAAGGGAGATAGGCCCTTTTGCCCACATTTACTGGATGTCACCAGCGGTACTCATCGAATATCATTCGTATAACTTGGCTGTGGATTAGTTATTGAACTGCCCTGGTATGCGGATTATTCATGAGTATTCGATGGAAATTTGTACGAAGATCTAGAAGCCTAGTTTACCTATATAAAGCTCGCGGGGTGCCGAGGAGTCAGTTTTAATCAGGCAACGATCAAGATAAGAAGCATAAGTGCGATTTTCAAAGTGTTTTCGGTCTGTAATTATTTAGATATTGTACAAGAAGTGTTTTATTGTGTCTGAAGTGTTAAATAAAGATTTGTACTGTTGTATAAAAGTCTCGCTTATCTTTAGAACCCCGGAAGGAGTAACAATACGTTATTCAGCTTCAAAGATAGTAAAAAAATTCAATGTTTTGAATTTCAATGTTCAATTATTCAAAATCTCACCTCTCTCGTGAAAAAACTAATCTTAGGTCTTCGATATCTTAACCCTTTTGGGTCTATTATTACCCGAGGAATTACCCCCCTTACTTATGACATTTTAAAATACATGTTATACGTAAAAAAAATATCTCATAAATGATATAAACTGTCAAACCGAAAAAATAAAACAGATACAATTCTGAATTGTCTCAAAAATACTATTCTTCCAGTACTAAATCCTATAAAACATGGAACAAAGAATACATTTTAGGGTAACTTTGTGTAGCATCCCCTACACCCATGTTTTATCATTGGAAATGTTTATGTTCATATACGAGGACCAAAATAGGAGTTTTCTTTCAAGGTCAAAAGACAGCGGTGTCGCGATCCAGTGACGCAATGCATATAGCGCAGCAGATGAAACCTATACCATTTTGTAGAGCAGATTTTGGGGTATATGTGGTATGATCTACAACTTTTTTTAGTAGGTAATTTTTTTTAAATGGCCTTAGAGTGCGTTTTCCGCACTATTCGAAAACATGTGTTTCTGAGTACATACATCGTTATTAAAAGAAATGGCTCGACTTACCGCCCTAAAATTTTAACCACTTATGCACAAAACCTAAGTCTCTCGAATGGTCTAAACCTTTTTTTGGTGGTACACCTACATATTACCAAAAAAATTACGTAAAGCTAAAACTTCTAAAATTATGTGATGATAAACTTCGATATGCGGCTAGCTATGTGAAATAGTGAAGCTCAATGAAGCATTACGGTGCGCTCAAGCTTATAGCGCGAATGCTGGTGCCTCTATAGATGTCTACCCCTAGAAAGAAGTGAGTTAAACCGGTGATTTTACTTCACTAATATACGAGTAGATAGCGCAGCACTCGAGCGGTGAGCGGCGTGAAGACTAGTGGAACATGTTCGTTTGATAGGACGATCGGTACGCTTATAGTTATGTTTTATGTATGGTGTTATCATTTCCAATGTCTCCGATGGTTGCAAGAAGTCCGAAATCTATGAATTTTTATTTATAACTAGTACTAAGAGTCATGCTTTCGTTGCAATGTTCATAGTTACCTATATTCTATCCCAATATCCTATATCAAAGCAGTAATTAAGTCTCGAATTAAGTTCAATTACAGTTGCGTTGTATATGTCACAATGAACGCGATGTATTTAATTATTCAATAGTGGTAGTGTAAATGTACCTATTCCTTTTTCAGGACGTGTCATGGTTTTAATGAAGGTTATCCTCATTTACCAGCAATTACAAAGAAATATTTATGAAAATTGATTCGAAATGTTTATACGTTTCAGGAAAAAAATTATAATAAACACAAATAAAGAATACGGAGTTAAATATGTTGGATTAAGATAATAAAAGAGTCAAATATTTTATGTGACGATCGAAACAAAAATATACAGCGTGCTTTACCTTTTAAAATAACGATGTTGATTCATACTTCCACTGCAAGAAAAAGTGACTGACAGCTGCCAGTATTATCAAATAAAAGAACATCTAATAATACCCGAAACCTCAAAGTTGTAACAATGTTGAAACTTGGAAAAGTTATGTGAATAAACCGGTATATTTCTTAACATCACTATTATATAAAATGAGAAAAAAGCTTTCGTGTTAAAGCTTTATAAGACTGTTTTAAATAAAAAAATACGATTTTCATTTCAAAGTCAACTTGTTTTATTTTAAAAAATCGACACCTGTGATCAGTCACAAATGCAATGGTTTACAAAAATGCTATAATTTGGAAACCAATCTAGGTAGAAAGGATTTTCAAATAAATTTTTTTTATCACAAATAAAATTATCTTTTGACACAATAAAAATCGTTTCCCCGCTTTGCGTGCATTCCAGTTACCTGCTTATATATTGGTAAAAAAACACGTTCCTACACATCATCCTGTACATATTCTTTAACCGTGTTATAAGACAATTGACCTACCCTACATTACCGTCCAGGAATGGCTTAATGAAATAAAAAAATTGGTCAAAAATTACTATAGTTTTAGTTGAGTCGTTTCCAATTTCCGCGAGTGTATAACCAATACAAATTCTATATTTATATACGAATTTTTCCCTGTATTTTTTACATTACATAATTTCCGCGTTTGATGATTTTTAAAGAAATAAATAACACTTTTTGCGTGACAGCGTCAACGTACGAAAAGTCTAGAGCTGAGAATTTGTTTCTCAACTGAGGAACATAAATTACGAATATTTCATTTAATACGAATATATAAGGGAGGGAAATACACGGCAATATGTTTTTATATTATTTATTGACTTACTGAAGTATTTAGCAAAAAAATTATATTCAAGAAGGGATATATTATTAACGGAATAATAAAATATTATGATTTACAGAAGTGTTTTTCTTTTTATTTTTTAAAAATAAATAACGATCGCTTTCATGGTACGCTTTTGTATACAGGGTATAAAAGAGATATGAAAATTTACAAAACCCCTTTTCGGTAGATTAACGGAGGACGTAGACGGACAATACTAGGCAGCACGTAGCTCTCACCCTTTCAGCCCCAACCACTGTTCCCTTAAAATCTGAAATCACACTATATCCTTCGTGGCACCTCAAAGTAAAGGTAATTTTATTTATAATACAACAGTGTAATCTGTATTTAAATCAGTGGCGCACCTAGGAGGGCGGCATGGTCCCTTGGCCCTCGCCCAAGATCTTTAAAACACTTGCAACCGCGCGTCGTTTTATTTATCTCAAAAGACTAATTGCCAAGAACGACTTTGATATGTCTCCAACAATAAACATTATATACTGATACTAAACTAATATGTAATTTAAAGTTGCAACATATCATTAAATTTCCTATGAAAAATGTTTTCTTATATTTTAAGACTTATGTACTTTGTATATACTTATACTATACAATATGGTAAAGTGTTCAAAACTATAATAATTTATCGAGTAGTAAGTTATTAATCGAGTTAAATAATTAATTTACACAATAATAATACGGGCACAGGCAAAAAACACTAAGGGCGATGCATTTTATATCTTCTCACACGTTGTTGACCAGGACGGGGGACGGGTGAATCACTGCTGTCTGATTTGCCGTCGTTTATTATATGAATACCCAATTATCTGAAGCAGTGCCCCCCATTTTTTCTGGGTGCGCCACTGTTTTAAATGTCTTTATTCTTGATTGGAACATGTAGATATGTCAGTTTGCCAAACATATAAATGTAGGAAAATGACACAAATAGAAAATGAACCTATGTAATTATTCCTATTAATATTCTTACAAGTTATCACAATCATAATCTTGCTCCGTATATGCCAAGACCAAATTTAATTTTTTACTTGTATTTTTTACTGTTGCTAATTTTATATAAAACATTTAGCAAACTGACTTAAATTTACGTGTTCAATATCTTGTTAAAATAAATCCCTGAATTTTGACAGAAGACCCTGTATAATTCCAGTTTGTTATATTGTAACAAAGTGTGTTATACCTCATAAAGTATACGGCAATTTTCTGGGAAATGATGTTTAAAAATTGTGTTCCTAATATCAACAATATTATGGTGTCACGCGCTTTGCACTTGTATTTTTTTTTCAAATCATACTTATCGAAAAGAAAACAAATAGTATGTGTCAATAACTGTTTCTCTGACAGTGGTTTGGTTAAACACGAAGTGCCTCAAGGATCCGTAGTGGGGCCTCTTCTATTCATCATATACATGAATGATATATTTCACAATTTATTATCAAATACTTGTGTTGTTTTTGCAGATGACTTTATTAAATGCAAATAGTGACATAACCGACCTTGTAACGAAAAATACGGAACTGGTCTCTGAGGTTGGTTTACATCAAACATGTTTATATAAAATGAAAGTTAAAACTGAAAATCTGTTGTTTGCTACTAATAGGAATATTTGTAGAGGAAATTCGGCAAAAATTCTTGGCATCATTGTGGATTATAGGTTAAACTGGTATATGCTCAAATTCAACAACTAAGTGGTAAACTTTCAAATTCAATTTTTGTATTACGCACACGAACTCGTTAGCTATCTATAGAGACTCTGAAGACAAGCTACTTTGCATTATTCCAATCATTAATACGCTAGGGAATATTATTATGGAGGTTCTTGATATGCGCAAACAATTTTTTGCCTGCAAAAGCGAGCGGTAAGGATTATAGCTGGTAGGGATTTTAGAGACCACTGTAAACCGATTTTTTTTAAAAAACCTTAATATAATGGCTTTGCCATCTCTGTATTTAGACACTCACTTATGGGAAATAATTAAGAATAAAAATAATTATTAGACTAGTAGTCAGAATCATGAGTACCCTACTAGAAATGCCAGTGATCTTCGATCTCCGCGGTTTAGACTGTCTTTATCAGAGAGAAATTCCCTGGATGTGCGATTGTATAATCACCTAGCAAGTTATTTAAAACCTCTGAAAACGCACAATCATTTAAGTTGAAAATAAGAAAGCATATGATTATGCACAGCTTCTACTTAGTTCATAAATTTAAGGAGACTACAGACTCCATTTGATGTCAATTAACTAACTTATTTATTGTTTTCAACATTGTTGAATGCTCATGGGTTTTTTTCTTTATTTGTGATACTGTGTTTTATATTTACTGTTATTTAAGTTTTGTTTTGTATACTTTTTAAACAATTTTAATGAACGATGTTTATAATGAATTTAATGTAATACTATTATATGTTGTACATATATTTTTTATGTGACATGCCAAAAATTTGTATTGCAAATGTACTTGGTTAAATAAACTCTATCTATTAATATTTTAGTGTTAGTTTTTTGTTAGTGTTGTGTATAAATTTTGTTCAGTGTATTTGCGGCACATGCAGGTAATGAATACCTCAGCTCTGGTCGCCATCACAGTATAACATACCGTGGTCGCTATACACTCTGTATAGGCACCGTCCCCGTCGCATTCGCCATAATCTAGAATTATACCCCACCGCTGCGATTCTTTATGATCCCAATTAGAGAAACACGTATGCAAAGTGGAAATGTTCCTTATGCGGCACCGGCAGAGCCGGAAACAAGCATTTCCGCATTCCGCCGCGCCCGAATACGTTTGCAAATTGTTAGCGTCTTGCGGGTTATTCGGGAGTCCCGTGGGAATGCCGGGTACACGCCCCGTGAACTTCTTGAAAAAATACGGCCAATTTATGTCCCAGCCACCTATATGTTATATTTATGAGCGGCGGCATCGGCGGACTGGGTTTCTTGTCTTGACTGACAGTTGTCCTGGCTGCTCGTGTAGGTGACGAGCCAAAGGGTTGATGCAGTGGACAAAAACTGGTTTTGTATACCCAGACGAGTGTTCAAACTGAAAATGTATTATTAGTAGGTATATTACAGATCGTAAAATTATTTTTCATACATCGAGAAAATAATTTTCTTTATTGCTAATGATTTACCTACGTTTACAATGAACAAATGATGATTTTGGATATGCAATAACAAATATAATGTTCTGTGAAATATATAATAAGTTTATAATAAGAATAAATTTAACAAACTTTGGTGCATCAAAATATATTAGATAGGAATTAATATTATCATAATGTTAGTTGTAAAACACATTTGTTTATATGAAACAAATATATCATTCGACTTACAACTATTAGTTTACATTAGTTTATTAGTTAACATTTCACATATTGATGCTATAACGATTTATCGTTATTTTTGATTTAGGTAAAGGTATAAAAATATATTACTAATTGACGGCACGTTGGGCGCCAATTGTATAACGATACTTCTCTTACATTAATTTATTAATTTAAAAGATACTTACTATTATGTTGAAACTCTCTACCAGGGGTGGGCAGAGTGAAGTACGGTAGGGTTATTTTATTATCTGCCAAACTTGGGCGCCATCAATTGATCTTTTTTTGATGGTACAGAGTAAATATATAGTTCCTATCTAAGTGAAGACAATTGAAAAAAAACACTTGACAAGAAAAAAGTAAATATTTAATATAATTCTCTCAACTATACATTTACGAACGGTAGATACATAAAAGACAAACCTAAATCTAAATATTAGAACATACACATTCAAAGATACAAAAATGAGCGATAGTTTTACAGCAGTAAAGCTGGACAACATGATATAGTTTGGTTGTACTAAAGATCTACCAAAAAATGTAGTTTTTAGGTATTTAGTCCACGAGATAACCGAAGGGCCCTTATTTAAGTTGCACAAACCTATGCATAGGGAAAGTTAAACTAAGCGCAGTATACGTAACGTGGTTTAAGAAGCACTTCCAAAATAAGTAATAAAGTACTCACATAAGAACAGTTGGTTTCGGGGTTAACGTTGTTCATACGTTTTGCTGCCGATTCACAAATCAAGGTACTGAAATGATGATTTTCTTGTAATCACACTAGGGAATAGTAGGATTCGTTTTTTTTAAGATTAATTCATCTTCTTACTCACTTTTTCAAGCTTTCTTCTTGAAAACTTTGAGAGCTGCTAAATTCCATAACCTCTCGCTACTGCTAATCTTCGCCGAATCTCTTTGCCCCCTCTCGTGCTCTTCCGTCTCCCATCCGCTCACGTTCTTAACACGAGATGGCGTCACTATATCGTTATGAACTTACATAACATCAGTAATACACAACCATGGAGAGTGAAGTCGGGATTATACGCACTGAATATACACAGAATACATAGAGTACTTGAAATACAGAATTGGTGTTAAACAAGCAGGTAAAAACATAGAATAATATAAGAATTATTAGTTTAAATCAACTAAGAAAGGTATCTTATTAGCTAAACAAAACGAGACCGTTACAATACCTAAATAAATTTCTTTATACTTAACATATATTTTTATAGGCTGTACTGTATCCTTTGTCACTTAAAAATATATAAATTTGTATTAGAGCGATATGTTATTGGAAAAATAAATGAAATTAATTCCATTTTCTCTCCATTAAGAAATATGTTAGAAAATAATGATATCTAGTTATCAGTAATAAGTAATAGTACTTATTTAATTTACTGAACTTGCTTCTTAAACAATATACATTTTCTTCAATGAAATACATGTTTTAGAATAATATACAGAGTGAGTTTTATGTATGGAACGCCTCAATTATCTCGGAAACGGCTTGCCCGATTTTTATGAATTTTGGTTTATAAGGGTTTTGTAATATGGCCGATATTATTGTGGCATTTACATTGTTGTCAGATCTTTCGTTTTTCCGGAAATATACTGAAATTTGTTATTTCAAATGGATCACCCTATATATTTTTTTGTTTTTGAAATCTCTAAGAAATTTAGAATATTTTTCATGTAATGTTCCCTATACCTAATTGCCATAATTTCGGAGTTACAGCTACATTTGCAATATCTCCGCCGAAGTTAAAATATTACATCAGGGCGGCTATGTCTGCGACAAAAACAATTTTGACGTTTTAATAAACTATTATTGTTGGTGTTTATTGAAAGTTACAATGGACCGTTTATCTGAGAAAGAACGAATTGAGATTTTAATGATATTAGGATATGGTGATGTGCGTAGAAGTCAACAGGAAACGTGTAATATCTTTAATAATTTATATCCTAATAGAAATCCCATAGGATCTTTTGAAAACTTAAAGTAAAGGCGGTTACAGCTGATGCTCAAAATGTTGTCCGTTTACTTCCATACAAGAAGCCATACGATGTTTAAAACTTTGCAGTACATTTTGTAACATTCCTGACTGCTCAATTCTTCTTATCTCTGTGGTAATCCTATCTTTTAATTCCTGAATATTGGCAGGTTTGGTTTTATAAACAATATTTTTTAAGTGACCCCACAGGAAATAGTCTAAAGGATTCATGTCGGGTGATCGCGGGGGCCATTCGATAAAACCACGCCTTCCAATCCATCTTCTGGGAAACACATCGTTTAGGTATTGCCTCACGTCACGCGCATAGTGAGGTGGAGCTCCATCTTGTTGCACCCAAATATTGTTATTTGGGACATTGTTATTGTCTGAAAGTTTCAAATAATAAAATTTCTAAATTAACAGGCAATTGAGAATACTTACTTAGATTTGGAAATAACCGAGCCAACTCAGGTATAATATTATTCTGTAATAAATTTAAATACGCCGGACCATTTAAGTTTCCTTCGATGAAAAAAGGACCAATTATTTTGTCGCCTATTATTCCAGCCCATACATTAATCTTTTGTGGAAATTGGGTGTGGGATTCTCTCATCCAACGAAGATTGTTACGTGACCAGTATCTGCAATTATGCCGATTTACGTTTCCATCAATACAAAAAGTGGCCTCATCGGAAAACATAACATTATTTAAAAAATTTGGATTATTTTGATCGTAACATTTTTCCATCATTGTGTCGGCAAACTCTTCACGTCTATCGAAATCATCATCTGACAACTCTTGAACCAATCTTACTTTGTAAGGATGGAATTTATTGGCATGTAAAATTTTCATTATGGATGTTTGAGAAATATCAACTTCCCTGGATATTTGTCTAGTACTCAAGTGTGGATCTTCTTCTAACATAACACAAACATCTAAAGATTTGTCTTCAGTTGTTGCAGTTTTTATACGCCCTGATTTCGGTAAATCTTTTATGGCTCCAGTTTGGTTAAACTTTTTTAACAACTTACTCACAGTAGATCTTGTTATGGGATTTCTATTAGGATATAAATTATTAAAGATATAACACGTTTCCTGTTGACTTCTACGCACATCACCATATCCTAATATCATTAAAATCTCAATTCGTTCTTTCTCAGATAAACGGTCCATTGTAACTTTCAATAAACACCAACAATAATAGTTTATTAAAACGTCAAAATTGTTTTTGTCGCAGACATAGCCGCCCTGATGTAATATTTTAACTTCGGCGGAGATATTGCAAATGTAGCTGTAACTCCGAAATTATGGCAATTAGGTATAGGGAACATTACATGAAAAATATTCTAAATTTCTTAGAGATTTCAAAAACAAAAAAATATATAGGGTGATCCATTTGAAATAACAAATTTCAGTATATTTCCGGAAAAACGAAAGATCTGACAACAATGTAAATGCCACAATAATATCGGCCATATTACAAAACCCTTATAAACCAAAATTCATAAAAATCGGGCAAGCCGTTTCCGAGATAATTGAGGCGTTCCATACATAAAACTCACTCTGATATTTATTTTCCACCTAATAAACATACACAATATATTATACAGAATATCCAGAAACTCTTCTGGTAAACGGAGGCCAATTTAAGAGACAACTAAGATAAATAAAGATAAATAATGATAAATTAAGCACAGTAATTCTAACACATTGTATCAATTTAAAAAATACATCTATATTCCTACTACATCTAGATACGTATAGGTACCTATTATGATATACAATATATTTCTTAAATTAATCTATAAAATTCTATAAAATAATGCTAATGAAACAAAGAACTTATTAACACTTTATATAAATGAATGTAAGAGGTGTAGGGAGTACACACTTACCTGTAAATGCCGACACTGGTTTCTGAATATTCTTGATCTTGTGATTCCTTTTGTAGGTCTATTCGTGTGCTTTTTATATACTCCTGTATCCTTTTCTTCAAATATCTGTTTTTGCTTACTTTATGTAATAATTTTTCTAAACCCGCCCCTTCAATTAAAGATTGAAATATTTTTGAGATTATGCCTACCTCTACAAAAAATGATAAACTAATATAACTATAAAAACGAAAAACAAACAAATACCATGTAAAGATTTTTTATTACTAGATTTTCCCGTCCGTTTGTTGCTAATTTTTTGTGCTCGAATGTAGGGTAATTAAAAATTTCAAAATAAACAAATATATATCGTTGAAATTAGAAGAGATTAATTACCAACCTAATTTTTTTATCCATGAAAAGACGCCCTATCCAAAAATAACATAACATGCAGGGTGTTCTGTTTAAATAAATTTATATTATGTACGTCTACAAATTGGGGTGGTATATACTTTCTAAACCACTTTGATCAAGACAATAGATAAACCTATAGATAGTTTCCTATTTAGAAAAACTTACAGATAAGCTCAATTCGTAAAAACGGTAACAATAACAATATTAACATAGCTGCCTCACAACTACCTAACTGCTTGCTGCCATGAATTTGTCAACAAAAATTCAGATATTATTTTTAACATAATGAATTACATTTTATCAAGAAATATAAATAAATAAAAATAAATAAATAATTTTTATTTCCATAAACTCACAATATGTAAGTATAAGATAATGTCAAAAAAAGTAGTACATAACACAAAGACTTCAAAACATAGCAAGTCACTAGTCAGATAATAAAACCAGAAAAAAGAACATCCTAAGACACATCAACATCACAAACTTACATGAGACATATATGAGACCTAAAACTCAGAAATTTAAGTTAAGTTTCAATTATATCTCTACCGCGTTGATAAATTTTGTGTAGCATGACAGAGTTACATATTCTGGAGGATATAAAAAGACAACTGTTGGAAGCAATTACACTTAGTAAAGAAGAACTGAAGAACAACATACAAGTTCTAGAAAAAAAGCTTGAGGAAACTCTTCATTCTCAGTACAAAAGGAATGAAGAATTACAACAAAAATATACAGAACTACATAAGAAATATATATCATTAGAAAGAAGACAACGGAAAAATAATATTCTAGTTTTTGGTCTTAAAACTAACGAGGAAGAAGATATAACTACTTCTACCATAAATCAGCTGAATAGTCTCTTAGAAATACAAGTAACACAAAGAGATCTTAATAATATATATGAAATAAAAACTCATTCCAGTAGTGCAATAAAGATTGAGTTCCTTAGAAATTTAAAAAAGAATGAGGCTATAAAAAATGCATATAAATTAAAGGATAAAAAGGTCTTCATATCACAGGATATGTGTTTTGAGGATAGAGAAGAAAACAAAATTTTAAGGAAACACATGAAATACGCGAAAGAGGGTAATCAATCAGCCAGAGTAAAGGGAAATAAATTGTATATAGATGGAGAAGTTTTCACCGCTGAACAATTACTCTTAAAGGAGAAGGAGCCCCGTATTGTTGCAAACCTAGAAGAACTCCCATATAAGGATCAGGGTCAAATCAGTAATGCCGCTACAACGTCACGCCTGGCAAGTCAGGAAGTTTATTACAATACGGATGTAGTTGATCCGAAGGAAAGTCAGCAAACATCACTACTAGCAAACATCACTACTAGCAAACACATGTATAAAAAAAAAGAAGATAGAAGACCAAAAAGGAAAAAACGCATCTACATTACCCGTAACCAGATATCAACAGGCACAAACAAATAAGAAGAATTAAAAATGTATTATGCATGTGAGGTATGAGAGACGGGTTAGAATATTTTAGTGAGAACAAGTTTATTGTTAAGGTACGAATAACTTATTAAAATAGTAAGGTGAATGAAACTGTTTTAGCTCTAAGTAAAGATAGTGTAATCTTATCCATTTTTTATTCGATATCACTGTAAAAAATACTATGCCGTAGAGTTTTACTCACTCAATCAATGCAATAAAAAATTTAATCATTTGAAAATAGTGGGTATGTGATATTTAGTTCCATTGACTTTCAATAGTAAACGTGAATGTTTTGATTACGTACGAAATTTTGAGTTAAAAAATGTTGAGACACAAATAATAATAAACTAAGTAGAAGGAGTGCTTTAAATTCACGATGTATATTGCAAGTAGCTTATTTTTTATTATTTTTAAATATCTAGTTTGAGTAGATTATTTCTTAATTAAGTATAGGGATGAACAACTACATTAATAATTTTATAGTGGATCAAGTAAGCACTAAAATTACAAATTCTACTTTAGAGCTCCACAATATTTTAAAATGTAAAAATTGTAACATAAAAATATTTAATATGAATGTAAGGAGTGTTAAAAAAAATTTTGATAGCTTGAAAATACTGTTGCATCAAATAAAACATGAATTTGACATCATAGTACTTACAGAAACGTGGCAAATAGGCGATATAAATTTATTTAAGATCAGTGGTTACAATTTGGTATATAATTTTGGTGCATATAATCAGAATGATGGAGTTTTGGTATATATAAAAGACAATATTCAATATACGCATACCATTAAAAATTTTAGAAATAATTTTAAATTTATGGAAATTCACTTAGATTTCTTTAACATGAAAATTACTTTATCAGCGTTATATAAATCTCCAAAATTCGACGAAAACGAATTTTTAGATATTCTCGAGGATTACCTGCAGTCTTGGAAAAACAAATTTGGCATTCACTTGATTATTGGAGATATGAATATAGATTTAAAGGCGAATTCTAATGTAACAAACGATTATCTAAGTTTGTTAAGTTCTTATGGATATCTTTCCTTTATTAATGAGTACACAAGAGTTTGTGATAATTCTAGGAGTTGTTTAGATCATTGCTTCATTTCGGATGTAGGAAAGATTTTTGAATATAATCCCCTAGTCTTAGAATCAGATGTAACTGATCATTTTTGCGCAATCATACAAATAATTTCACCTCAAATAGAAAAAAATGTCAATCATGTTACAAAAAACAATTATAAATTTTATGTAGATAATAATAAATTAATCAGTAATGCAAAGCATGAATCTTGGGCAGATGTGTACTCAAGTAACAATGTAAATATAGCTGCTAACTTGCTTATTCAAAAAATCAAGCAAATTATTAAAAATAGTACAAACAAGGTGAAGCTATATAAGGAAGAAATTAAAAGAAACCCTTGGATGACTAACAGTTTGCTGAAGTCAGCAAAGCAAAAGGAAAATCTTTATAGAATTATGAAAAGTGATCCATCCACACAGAATAAAATTGAATACAATAGGTATAAAAACATATTTGGAAAATTGGCTGAGCAAGCAAAAAAAAACATATTACCGAAAAGACTTAGAGAAGAAAAAGTATGACTCTTCTCAGCTTTGGAAATCTATTAACAATCTTATAAATAAAAATAAAAAATATGAAAAAATTACTAAAGTAAAATCTAAAAACGGCGAAGTGCTACGAGACAGCAAACTAGTAGCTGATTCTTTTAATGATTTTTTTACTAACATTGGTAAACATCTAGCAGATGATATTCTAAAAGAGAGGAGAGCTCAAATTAATTTTCCAAAGGCTAGACTCTCAAATTCATTTTTTTTAAGTGAGGTAACACAGAAAGAAACATTTGGTTTTATCAACGAACTAAAAGATAAAAAAAGTCCTGGGTTAGATAACATTAGAACGGAGCATTTGAAAAAAATTGCAAATGAGGTGGCACCGCCTTTGTCTTATGTTATAAACTTAGCGTTTAGCACAGGCGAATGTCCTGAAGTTTTTAAGACGGCTGTAGTGACACCTGTGTATAAAGGAAAAGGCGAAATATTAAACGTAACTAACTACCGTCCAATTTCACTTATCTCAACAATTGCTAAAGTATTTGAAAAAGTCCTGCAAAATCGAACTCTCTCTTATTTAAACAGATATAATATAATGTCAACTAGTCAATTTGGTTTTACTAAGCAAAAGTCAACAAGCGATGCTATCTTAAAACTGATCAATCATGTAAGTAGAAATATTGATATGTGTTTGCCCACTCTATGTGTGTTCGTTGACCTACAAAAAGCTTTTGACACCGTTAGTCACTGTCAGCTGCTGGAAGTTTTAGAGGCAACTGGTTTTAGGGGAAGTTCATACTCACTTATGGAAAGTTACCTTAGGAACAGAAAGCAGTGTACAAGAATAGAAAATACATTAAGTGACTTTCTAAGCATTGAGTATGGGGTCCCACAGGGAACAGTGTTGGGCCCTATTTTGTTTAACCTATACCTAAATGATATTTTTAGCATTGAATGTCAGGGAGAAATAATTAGTTTTGCTGATGATACAGCCGTAATATACTCTGCAGAATCCTGGAAAAAACTTAAAACAAAGGCTGAATCCGATTTTACAAATATCGTTAAATGGTTTAATCAGAGGCTATTGTCTATAAACTTGCAAAAAACCTTCTTCATCTGTTTTACTTCATACTCTAAGTATCTGCCAGATTACAAATCACTTTTAATAGAAGTGAGCGGGCAAAGGGTTAACATAACTTCAGTTTCCAATATAAAATACTTAGGTATATATATTGACTCGCATCTGAAATGGGACATTCATATTAACTATGTCATTAAAAAATTAAGAACCGTTCTTTATAGATTCAAGTATATACTTCCGTACTATGATCTGGAACAATTAAAGATTATCTATTTTTCTTTGGTTCAGAGTCATTTAAATTATGGTATCGTTGCTTGGGGATCTACTTTTAAAGTTCATATTTATAATCTAGAAGTCATTCAAAAGTACATACTTAAAGTTATCCTAAACAAACCAAAACTATTTTCTACAAACCTACTGTTTGATGAATCTCATGTTTTTGATATTCGCCAATTGTGGTTTTCTGGTGTTACAACACATCAACATCTAAATAAAAGTGAACTAGCGCAGATTGACCATAGCTATAATACTAGATATAAGTCAAATTTGGTATATTCTACTATAAAACCATCAAAAACGCTCACACAAAAGTCTTATTTTTATCTTGGACCAAAATGCTATAACCTTGTACCACAGGAAATAAAGAGTTTAAATTCATTAACACTGTTTAAAAAACGCTTAAAAAAATGGATGATCAGCATTCCTAGATTTGAAATACATAAAATTGTGGAATCTAATCCGTAGTAAAAATTCATATATACAAGTATACAATTCATATTCAACTTGAACCATATTATCAATGCATTGAACTTAAAAAAAAAAATATCCATTGTTTCTTATTAGCTTTAGAATTATTTTTTACAGTCCTGGTAAGAACTTTATGTATATGTATATGAGGTATTATATTTTTTGTTTTGTATTCATTATGTAGCTATAATGCTATAATACTATATAGTATATGTAAGTAGGTAACTCACTATATATTTTTGTTCTGTATATAATAACAAAATTGGTTTATACTTAGTTGCTAACATAGGATTAATTAAATACCATAAAAAAAAAACTACTAACCAACCCTGTACAGGCTAGTCCTTCTTGGGGTTATTCATATTTATTTGCCTAGATTTTTATGCATACACATTGTAAATCTTTGTTATGTTTATTATTTGGGAAATAAATATTATTATTATTATTATTATTATTATATACTCAGAGACAGAGTAAAAACTATTAGCCAGCAACTTTTTCTTAACGTCAGCCCTAAAACTATTTTTATTCGCAATTTTCTTAATTTGGACTGGCAGCTTATTATATGTGTGCGTGTGTGTGTGTGTAATATATTTGTGCTGATAATAAATCTGTTTGTTATTCATTTGTAAGAATTATATTAGTGTTTGTAATTATTTTGGCATCAATAAATAAAGTTTTTTAAAAATATTAAATTGGCGTTCAACATATAAAATGCATGTACTGAATATCTCAGCTATGGTCGCTATACACTGTGTATAGGTGCCGTCCCCGTCGCATTCGCCACAATCCAAAATTATACCCCTCCGCTGTGATTCTTTATCATCCCAATTAGAGAAACCATATCCTCAATTAGATCTCTATCAATTAGAGATCCCGTTTATAAATTAATCATATAAGAAATATCAGGTACACCTACTAAATTTTTTGGACATGAGCTGATTCCTCCTCAAACAAACGGCTATATTTTTTTTATACGCAGTTCTTATATTTTCGATCTCGAATTCCGAAATATCGATAATGCATGGAGAACAAAAACTATTGGTGGTATATTATAATTAAATAAAAAATTTATTAAATCACTTAAATCAATATTGTTTATACAGTGTGGCCCATTAAGAACCAGGACACCCTTCCAATAATTTTTTGTAAACGCGATTCCAATTAATTTTTTTATGTATATATTAGCCTCCTCGATGTACCTACTTGTTGAACCTATTACGATGGCCCAGCTGCTAATCCTCAGCCTACTACGATTTTTTTTAATCAATTTTTTCCAAAATTACTTTAGAGATTTTTTTATTAAAAATTTGAGATCGTGGCGTTCTTCAGTATCATTTAAAACCCCTGTGGCCCAAATTTCATCAATTTGTATCGAAGAATATTTTTTTATAGTCTTAAAAGTTAATTGAATTTGTGTTTCGCTTAAAAGATATAGCAGGCATTGGAAATTCTAACAATTATTGTTAATCTAGAATACTGTTCATTTACTTACTTCACAGATTAATAATAACGTTAAAACAATACTTTACAGTAGTCCCCTATATCCCTAAATCCCCAAAGGAAATTTAAAAAGATATTGATTGAAAAAAAATCGTAGTAGGCTGAGGATTAGCAGCTGGACCATCGTAATAGGTTCAACACGTACATCTAGGAAACTAATATACAGAGTGAGTTTTATGTATGGAACGCCTCAATTATCTCGGAAACGGCTTGCCCGATTTTTATGAATTTTGGTTTATAAGGGTTTTGTAATATGGCCGATATTATTGTGGCATTTACATTGTTGTCAGATCTTCCGTTTTTCCGGAAATATACTGAAATTTGTTATTTCAAATGGATCACCCTATATATTTTTTTGTTTTTGAAATCTCTAAGAAATTTAGAATATTTTTCATGTAATGTTCCCTATACCTAATTGCCATAATTTCGGAGTTACAGCTACATTTGCAATATCTCCGCCGAAGTTAAAATATTACATCAGGGCGGCTATGTCTGCGACAAAAACAATTTTGACGTTTGAATAAACTATTATTGTTGGTGTTTATTGAAAGTTACAATGGACCGTTTATCTGAGAAAGAACGAATTGAGATTTTAATGATATTAAGATATGGTGATGTGCGTAGAAGTCAACAGGAAACGTGTAATATCTTTAATAATTTATATCCTAATAGAAATCCCATAACAAGATCTACTGTGAGTAAGTTGTTAAAAAAGTTTAACCAAACTGGAGCCATAAAAGATTTACCAAAATCAGGGCGTATAAAAACTGCAACAACTGAAGACAAATCTTTAGATGTTTGTGTTATGTTAAAAGAAGATCCACACTTGAGTACTAGACAAATATACAGGGAAGTTGATATTTCTCAAACATCCATAATGAAAATTTTACATGCCAATAAATTCCATCCTTACAAAGTAAGATTGGTTCAAGAGTTGTCAGATGATGATTTCGATAGACGTGAAGAGTTTGCCGACACAATGATGGAAAAATGTTACGATCAAAATAATCCAAATTTTTTAAATAATGTTATGTTTTCCGATGAGGCTACTTTTTGTATTGATGGAAATGTAAATCGGCATAATTGCAGATACTGGTCACGTAACAATCCTCGTTGGATGAGAGAATCCCACACCCAATTTCCACAAAAGATTAATGTATGGGCTGGAATAATAGGCGACAAAATAATTGGTCCTTTTTTCATTAAAGGAAACTTAAATGGTCCGGCGTATTTAAATTTATTACAGAATAATATTATACCTGAGTTGGCTCGGTTATTTCCAAATCTAAGTAAGTATTCTCAATTGCCTGTTAATTTAGAAATTTTATTATTTGAAACTTTCAGACAATAACAATGTCCCAAATAACAATATTTGGGTGCAACAAGATGGAGCTCCACCTCACCATGCGCGTGACGTGAGGCAATACCTAAACGATGTGTTTCCCAGAAGATGGATTGGAAGGCGTGGTTTTATCGAATGGCCCCCGCGATCACCCGACATGAATCCTTTAGACTATTTCCTGTGGGGTCACTTAAAAAATATTGTTTATAAAACCAAACCTGCCAATATTCAGGAATTAAAAGATAGGATTACCACAGAGATAAGAAGAATTGAGCAGTCAGGAATGTTACAAAATGTACTGCAAAGTTTTAAACATCGCATGGCTTCTTGTATGGAAGTAAACGGACAACATTTTGAGCATCAGCTGTAACCGCCTTTACTTTATGTTTTCAAAAGATCCTATGGGATTTCTATTAGGATATAAATTATTAAAGATATTACACGTTTCCTGTTGACTTCTACGCACATCACCATATCCTAATATCATTAAAATCTCAATTCGTTCTTTCTCAGATAAACGGTCCATTGTAACTTTCAATAAACACCAACAATAATAGTTTATTAAAACGTCAAAATTGTTTTTGTCGCAGACATAGCCGCCCTGATGTAATATTTTAACTTCGGCGGAGATATTGCAAATGTAGCTGTAACTCCGAAATTATGGCAATTAGGTATAGGGAACATTACATGAAAAATATTCTAAATTTTTAGAGATTTCAAAAACAAAAAAATATATAGGGTGATCCATTTGAAATAACAAATTTCAGTATATTTCCGGAAAAACGAAAGATCTGACAACAATGTAAATGCCACAATAATATCGGCCATATTACAAAACCCTTATAAACCAAAATTCATAAAAATCGGGCAAGCCGTTTCCGAGATAATTGAGGCGTTCCATACATAAAACTCAGTCTGTATACAAAAAAATTCATTGGAATCGCGCTTACCAAAAATTTTTTAGAAGGGTGTACTGGTTCTTAATGGGCTGCACATTGTATATGTATGTGTATGTGTAGGTATATAATATGTATGAATATGAAATATTGTTTTGTTGGTTTAAATTTCATTATTTAAATGATTAGGTACTTACCTTTAAATAGGTTACCATATTCCGTTAAACCCAAGGATACTAAAAGCTTTTTCATTTAGTTTATACTGGTGAAGTATTGATGACCGAGATCTCATATTAGTTAATTATTAGTTCCCTGGATAACATTCAAAATTATTATGTGTAGAACATCAGACATAAACACACAACATATCCTTAACTAAGAGATATTATAAAAATATTTCGGTGATTGCGTGCTGCTGCTGCACGACTCAAAATTATGCGCGAGCGCGACGCACAATTGCAGCTCAAATTATCAAAGGTAGGCTAAGCCGGTGCACAAACAATGTTTATTACAAGTAAAATTATATTTTCTGATTAATAACAATGGAAGTCAGGTCGTATATTATAGGTCAGGTCATAAATATATCAGGGATATATAAAAGAATTATAATTTTAGAGTAAAACGGACATATTTTTTTCCATAAATATTAGCATTTTTAACAGGAAATGATCCCATGCCATAATGTTAATATAAACAAATACAGGGTGGGTTTTTGAAAACGAAACAGAGCGAATAACTCTCAGGAAAATTATTTTTTCGAAAAACGCCGAGACAGGTCGATTTTTGATCAAAAGGGGACATCCTTTCCCATACTTTTTATGGTCCAGTCTCACCCCCTAAGGAGGGGGGGCAACCCCCCCAAATATCTTAATAGGGATGGAGGGTTAAATGACACATCATTTGAAAGGTACTTCAATTCTCTACACAACCCTGTAGTAGTTTTTTAATTTGACTGGTTAGTTTTGAAGATAAAGGTTGTTAATAAAAAACTACTTTTTACGGTTTTATTTGCAAACTTTTTCTACATCAGCCAATTAAATATTCAAATTGATGACCTCCAGCCTCCATACAATAGTATAAGTTTTGCACAATGCGATCACGTACGTTTTGCAACATTTCTGGAGTAACTTGGCGGCATTCGTTAATAATGCGTTGGCGTAGATTTTCAAGGGAAGTAGGTGGAGTGGCATAAATTTTGGACTTTAAATGACCCCACAAGAAAAAATCCAAAGGGGACAAATCCGGCGATCGCGCAGGCCACTCTATGACGCCTCTTCTCCCAATCCACTGATTTGCAAACGTACGATCGAGATACTGCCGAACAGGCAAGGCGAAGGAGGAGGGGCTCCATCCTGTTGGATTATCAACTGGTCTTCTAGATAATTTTCATTATTCTCTATAATGTGTATCAGCTCTGGATAAATGGAGTTTTCCAACAAATCCAGGTACATCTCCCCGGTGAGATTACCTGGTAAGAAAAAAGGACCAACAATGTGGTCACCAAAAATTCCATCCCATACATTTAATTTTTCCTGATGTTGTGTATGAGTCTCATAAAATATCCTGGGATTAGAATCGGACCAATAACGACAATTGTGACGATTGACATTGCCATTAACAGTAAATGAACACTCATCCGAGAAGCAGATATTAAAAATTAAATCTGGATTGTTAATAGCTCGTTCACTCATTACTTCACAAAATTGTAGTCGGCGGTCAAAGTCATCTCCATTAAGTTCATGTGCAAGGTGAATCTTATAGGGATGGAATTTATGATGCTTCAAAGTTTTGTTTCGCCCAAAACCAGATTCAGCTGCCATTTGCCTCGTACTCGTTCTAGGATTTATAGCAACATGGCCTAGAATAGCTACATCTTCTGCTTCATTTCTTTCGGGGTGTCGCTTTTTATTACTTACAGATCCGGTCTCCTGAAATTTGGTCACTAACTCCAAAATGTACTTCCGGTGAACATTTTTACCCAAGTGTTGCTGATTAAATATTTCTGCTGTCCTATTAGCACTCCGATTATTTGCCTAAAAAAGGAGCAATTATTTCCACTCTTTCTGGAATCGAATAAACCATAATGTCGACAAACTGTACAGGTAACAATAAAATAATAATTCACTCAATACCCGTTCTGATTGTATTATTTATTATTTCAATTTACTGCGAATAATAAAAGGAAATATCACTATGACATAAGGGGTGACACTCATAGACGACTATTGTATGGAGGCTGGAGGTCACCAATTTGAATATTTAATTGGCTGATGTAGAAAAAGTTTGCAAATAAAACCGTAAAAAGTAGTTTTTTATTAACAACCTTTATCTTCAAAACTAACCAGTCAAATTAAAAAACTAATACAGGGTTGTGTAGATAATTGAAGTACCTTTCAAATGATGTGTCATTTAACCCTCCTTCCCTATTAAGATATTTGGGGGGGTTGCCCCCCCTCCCCAGGGGGGTGAGACTGGAGCATCAAAAGTATGGGAAAAGATGTCCCCTTTTGATCAAAAATGGACCTGTCTCGGCGTTTTTCGAAAAAATAATTTTCCTGAGAGTTATTCGCTCTGTTTCGTTTTCAAAAACCCACCCTGTATATTTATAATCAAGAATTACTTTGACTGTAATTTGATGTGCTCAGACTGAACAAATGAAGGTCAAATAAAGGTTTTTTGTTAACATAAATAAACTGTTCTCTCGGTGCAACATGTAATGTGCTATTACCTACACTCAAGAAGAGTATTTGTACAAATGTAACAGATATTTACCTTTATGTTTAAGCTTATGATTATGTTTATTCCCGAGAAAATCAATTATTTTTTAGTATGCGTTCTTTAAAATAATAGTACTATAGTTTAAATATTTTATTTTCTCAATGCATATTAAATCTAGTATTATTTATTAACATAAGAATTATGAATAATAATGTATTTATTTTAATATCAAATCATTTATTTTAAGTTTGATGCACTGACTAAATCAATTGGAGTACCTAATTTATTATTGTAACTATTCTTAATATGAGAATGTTTCATTTTATCAAAAAATTACATTGATTACTTTCCAAACTGAGAAAGTCTATGTCTGGTTGGAAGAAAAACCGCCTGCAACGTATGCGCAAAACCAAACACATGTTTCAACCACCTTTCATCGTGAATATCGAACACCAATGGCCATAATCTAGATTGCATATCGTGTTTCGATATTTTAGTAGTTACCAGTAGTTTCTGTAAAAATAAAATTAAAATGGAAGAAAATCGGAAGGAAAAAAAAATTGGTTAAAAATATTTTGAAACATATAGGTAGGTATATCTGTGGCCTAATAAAATTGTTTAAATGTGAGGGGAACAGCATGCCTGACTGCTAGATTTAATTTTTGCCAATTAAGAGACAATAGGTTGTATTAAAGAAATTTACATTAACTGTAAATAGAAATTGCATATCACAACAAAATATTTGCATTAAATAAGCTGCAGATAGACTGCACAGGTATTACAAATCAGTCTACTTCATTAAAAAACATTTTCCTTAATTTTTCTTTATTATTGCCAATCGACACTTGTGCTGTTACTTCAGCAGCTAATACAATATTAATGCTTTGCAACCACAAAAAACTTCTTTTTACTTATAAAATAGCCTTATAATTTATAAAACGGATATTAGGTTGAATAAATAATTACGCCATTTGTATAAACATTTGTAATAAAACCAGGAGATTCACAAGAACAGGAAGTTTATTGTCGACCAAATTATCATAAAATGGACAAATTATCAATATTCAATGTACCTGTGAAACATAAAATATTACATATTTATTATCTGCACAACGATGAACCACTTCTAATTCACTAACTCCTGTGGATTCTGATGTATACTGAATTGCTATAGAAAATGGAACAGTCATTATATTTTCGATAATATTCATCAAAACGACAATATAATATCATCAATTTCAATCACAGAATGGCATAAAGGTTTGAATTTAAATTAATTATAATGTGCTGATTTGCATTCGGTTGGGGATAAACGAGAATAATAATGTTCATTTTACGGTAGCTGCCAGCAAGTGCAGCTACAGTAAATATTACTTTTGCAAGTGCAGAACGCGTTTGTTTATACCTCTATGAACATGTAAATATGCGGACATCAACATACATAATTGACCCAGGCGCACGCGCCAAAATCTTGAAATACACTGAACTCCATTTGAAGTGGACCAACGAAATTTAGGGTCAAATTTAAGCTTCGGTAAATTTCGAACCCAGTGGCGTAGAACTATGATTTTTTTTTATTGTACAGGTCTATCATTCTAGCAAAATCATATATGTTGTGTACGTCTCCAGCTTGTTTATTTTAAGAGATACAGCGGATTTAGTGGAACTATGTTTTTTCCGTAAATTTCAAATGCATACACAACCTGTACTAGTAGAACGAGAATGATGGGAGTTCTTTCTTTTTGTAGCCTAATTCATGGGCTTCATTTCCGTTTTTGATTTGTTTTTTTAAACCCAGTATTTTAAGAGATATGAAGGTTTTCGTAAACCACTGTTTTTGAAGTAAAAAAATCTCTTAAAATTTTGTTGAAAAAATATATGAAATTTATTAAATTTTTAATAACTGCATGTGCCATATTAGGTTATACATTTTTAAGGATGTGGAACACCTAGTAACTTAAATTAATTCTATAGAAATAAAAAACATAAACCAAAACAGATAAACGGGAAAAGAGAATGAAATAACAACATTAACAACTACTATTTATTAATATCTTGTTGCACCTCCTCTTGCCGTTATTACAGCCTGGCAACGCCTCGTCATGCTATTTATGCAATTGTCTATAACATATTGACTCACCAGGGGTCACGCTTCCATAACGGCGTTAGCCAATTCGTTAAGATTGACGGGCTGTCTACGACGATTCCTTAAACGTCTTCCAAGAACATCCCACACATATTCAATTGGATTGAGGTCCGGTGATCGGGAAGGCCATATTAATCTATGAATTCCATTTTCTTCAAAAAAATTATTTATAATTCTAGCTCGATGTGGTCTTGCGTTATCATCTACATAACTAAAGTTAGGTCTTCTCTGAATTGCAAAGGGTAACACAATAGGTCGTAAAACCTGATTTAGATACCTTTCTGCATTCATAGTTTGGTTAATTAAGACGACTAGCTCGGTCCTTCCACCTGTGAATATACCAGCCCATACTGTAACTGACCCCCCTCCATAGGGATCCACTGTGATCATATACAGTTTTCTTGGTAACGTTCACCTTTTTCTCGCCATATCCTAGTACGGCTCCTTTTAATTTGAACCTCGATTCATCCGTAAATAGACAGTTGCTCCACTGATTTAAATTCCAGTTCAAATGTTCTCTACAAAAATATAGACGATTCCTCTTGTGTTCAATTAATAATGTGGGATGTCTAGCTGGTCGTCTTGCCCTCAAATTTACTTCATGTAATCGCCTCCGAACTGTATTTTGGGATATGTTTACATTATTCACTTCTCGAACATGTTCTACTAATTGTGCGGCCACAACAGTTCTCCTTCTTCTGGTAATGAAACGTATTATCAGTTCTAGCAGTAGTTTTTCGAACACGACCTCCACCATGGCGAAAATGAACGGAATTTAATTGATGTCTTGCCCATGCACGACTTATAACACTATGACTGACACCAAAAAATGCTGCCACATTTCTTTGAGTGCTTCCACTAAGTAACATACCAACTGCCTGATTTAATTGATCTATTGATAAACGAGCCATTATTTCGCTATTTAGTGTGACAATTAGAAAACAAGTCTATTTTGTTAAATTTGACAGTTTCCAATAAAGCAATTTTTCCAAAGCCACCCTACATTTTTTCAACAAAATTTTAAGAGATTTTTTTACTTCAAAAACAGTGGTTTACGAAAACCTTCATATCTCTTAAAATACTGGGTTTAAAAAAACAAATCAAAAACGGAAATGAAGGCCATGAATTAGGCTACAAAAAGAAAGAACTCCCATCATTCTCGTTCTACTAGTAAAGGTTGTGTATGCATTTGAAATTTACGGAAAAAACATAGTTCCACTAAACCCGCTGTATCTCTTAAAATAAACAAGCTGGAGACGTACACAACATATATGATTTTGCTAGAATGATAGACCTGTACAATAAAAAAAAATCATAGTTCTACGCCACTGGGTTCGAAATTTACCGAAGCTTAAATTTGACTCTAAATTTCGTTGGTCCACTTCAAATGGAGTTCAGTGTATTTAACATGAGTATATATAAGTTTTAAATTATTATACCACACAAATGTATGCAAATTCCTTATGTAAAACTATTTTTCCCATAACAGCAGCAAGGACGGTAGTACATATATAAAAAGCTTAGTTAATAAATTGACTGAATTAAGCAAATGATTTCTTGCTGTAAGGCTATAACGTAAGACTTACGTTATAGCCGTAAGTACGTACTTACAGATATCGAAGTTTCTTTCGGAATTAGGGATTCACGACTTGACTTGAAATCAAGCCAAGTCAAGTCAAGTAATGGTTAGTCGAAAGTCAGGTTCAGTCAAGTAGGTAGTTATATTTCAAGGACTTGTTGAAATCAAGTAGTTGTTCATGACTAGGTACTTGATTTTTGTATGCTTAATTGAAGTCAAGAAATTACAGTGCAATGAATCTTTCCACAAATACCTTCATTTACAAACTGTGATGTATTACCAAAAAAATAATATATAAAAGCAAACAATACAGTAAACTGTTAATTGTATTTCTTCTTTATATATTTCTTTATATGGAAAATAAGCCAAAAAGTTAACCAAGCCATAAATCATTAATGAAATTATCAAATATGATGGAAAATTTTTTATTTTCCTCCTTATTTATAATCCTAAGTACGCAAAGGAATCGCCTTATTATTTTAAAGATATGTCGAAGAGAACTACTTTACGTGCTCCCTACAACATTGAATTAAAACAGCACATCTTCATATCTTCTTGCGTACCTAAGATTATAGGTAACGAGGAAAATTAAAAACTTTATTAAACCATAATATTTAATAATTTCATTAATAATAATTATTAATGAAATTATAAAATATTATGGTAATTGAGAGATCAATTATTGATCTCTCAGTTAACTTTTTGGCTTAATTCCTATGTAAAGAAAGATATAAACAGCTAAATTAGCCAATAAGTACTATTAAAAATATACTATAAAAAATACAATAAACTGTTTATAGTGCATAAGAACGAAATAAAAATATTATCCAGTTTCCTTAATAAATAAAAGCGATTCTCCAATGTACGCGTTGTCTTCTTCTTCGGCAATACATAGGTTAAACATTAAATTTAAAAGCAGTCCTTACTGTCATCGGTTGCCATCCAAGATTTGATTTTCTGATTCGGATGTTATATCTTCCAACACGTTCCGTTTCCTTCCTGTTTCCGTACAAATTTTGACAATCAAATAACTGCAGCTGAGAGCACACGCACACACAATTGTGACACTGTTACAAACTGTATTAACTCCCAACTCAGTTCTACACTTGCGCAGTTGTTCCAGTCAGCTCAGGCAAAATGGAAACCCATACTTGGCTTGTCTCTATACACACACATACATGCATGAGCTTGCAGGAATATTTGCGCGTTTTCGTAAATTATAGGTTGGTTATCAACTATCAAGTAGCTTGAAATTACTTGACGTCAAGTCAAGTAGTAATGATAGAAAATCGCCAAGGCAAGTATTGCATTTTTAAAATACTTGATTATCAAGTCAAGTCAAGTAATCTAGAAAAAAATCCAAACTACTTTATTTGATGAATCTCTAATCGGAATTGGTTCCTTTTAACGGAATATAGGGTAACTAGATCTATACATACCAACTTCTTTTACTAGTCTTAGGTTTACTGATGAGGAGTAAAAACTTCGAAAAATTGCTTGTTATAGCTGCGTCCTATCGGAGACTTATGGACATACTATACACGTAATCTTGAAGGGAGGGTTGGAACCTTTGGTGTGAAGATAAGACTGACGTAGTTTTCCACATAACACCAAAACACTATACTGCACTCCATGAGTGCAGTATAGTGTTTTTGTGTAATGTGGAAAACTACGTCAGTGATATACACGTAAGACAAAAATCCCAAAGCACCTCCTTTAACTATTAGTCTTTTATTTTTACTTTTCCCTGGTTTTAAAAAACTGTCGAATCATAACAAATATTCAACGAAAAAGAATGTACCGATTTAATAAAAGTTATAATGCAGTAACTTTTAGAGCCCCTGCACATGTGATATTACAAATAAATGTTCCCACCTATTGTTTGTCGAGTTCTGAACCTATACAGGACAATCAGCAACGCGCTAAGAAGCTGGATGGAGTGCTTTCTACTCCCATTTTCGCAAAAAAGATGACGGTATATCCAAGGAACACGACACTAACTCATACTCAAGGAAATTGCCTTAAATATTTACATTACTAACAATGTAGCAGTCGACGTGCTGTTTACTAGCGACCTTAACGGCCTCTGACGGATATCCTCCGTACATTTTAATTGATGAGGGGCGGGAGGGTTGGATTTATCGCTAATTATCAAGACATTATATTCCGCCCCGCTTGTAGCTGAAAACCGATGGTTTAATGAAGGGCCCGGTCGGTAACAGTAGCGTGATTTGTCGAATACGTCTTTCTGAGACGTCTGCGATGGATTGAAACGTTGTTTGAAACCAGTTTACACTGAGAAAAAGGTATATTAACTGCTTTTAAGGGGCTGGTAGTTCTTTCCATGGCCATGATCTAATCTAAGTCTGGGTAGATATTTCTAAGGTGTTTAGATAATATTACCTGATTATATGAATTGTTGGTTGTCTGATTATGTGAATACATTTTTTTATTTTAAGCCAGTTTTAATGTATTGTTTTCGTTATTTTTGTTCTGTGTTCTGTTCTGATTTTTCATCGAAAGCATAGACGTAAACTATATTTTTTTTGGTAAAAAATTTGCTTTGGTAATTATCTTATCCAGACATAATTTTATTGATTGACCGAAAAATTATTACCAATTTTCACTATAGGGACGCCTTTATTATTTAATTTGGATTACGTTCTATGTCGCCAAAGGATCTACTTTAGCACACTTTGTATAATATTTTAATAATTATTAACACAAGGTGCTTAAAAAAGAATTAAATTGACAGAATTGAAAGAATTTAATTTATATATAAAAAATTGCATATGCCACAGGCAATTGTCACTTTGACAGCGACAAAAGTTACCTGCAACTTTTACAGTGACAAATGCACTAATGGTTCTTTCACTTATTCATTTTTTAATCAATTATCGCGGTGTCTGTTGCCAAAATAAATAGTTTGACATTTACTAACAATGAATCGATTCGGTGATGCTCAAATAAAAATGTGTTTATTTTTAGTGTTTCATAAATAAAGTTTGTATTATATGTTTGTAAATTTCTTATTCATTAAATTGTCCAGCCAAATTACACTCGATGTTTGTATTTATACCGGAGAAATTTCTACTGTTTAAATTCTAAACTGTTTCCTTTAGCAATTTGACTCGAAAAACTGTCAAACTAAAAACGCTCCACCTTCGGTGTCGCGTTTTTAATAGTTGACAGTTTCTCTCGTCTAATTGCTAGGCAACAGTTTCTCATTAAACAATCCAAATTTATCCGGTAAAATACAAACCTCTTGTGCAATTATAAGTGAAAAAACTGTTAAAAGACAATTTTTTCAAGAGGAAATTCCCTCTTTTTACAATTTTATAATTTTATTGAGTATTAAAAATAAGGATAACTTTGCATAGGGTTGTCTATTCTGAAAATTTTTAGTTTCAAAGTGTCGGCAATTTAACATTTTTCTACTGCAAAAATGCCACGGCTTTTAAGTCGAGTTCAAAAGTGCTGAATAAATGTTACTGTCACCTCCTAGCTAAAACTTATCAACAACCATGCCGGAGCCATTGCCGACTCATATTTATATAAACTTTTTGTCTTAAAGTCAACCAAAGATTCATTCCTTAAAGTTTGTGTACATACTTAATGCACACTCTGTATATTGGTATGTATAACTATATTTATATTTCCTCAGTACTTAAATTAAAACGTCTATTAAAATGAACACATCACATTTATTTTAATATATGATAAAAGCCATGGTAGACCAAATATACTTATGGATCTATATTTGTTGTGATATTTCTTGAAGGGGGTTAAAACCTTTGGTGTGAAGCTAACGCTGACTGACTGAAAACTGAATCAGTTTTAATCATCTCCAGATGATGCCAAGTTGACTGGCAAAACGCGCGCCGAGTGCAATATAGTGTTTTGGTGATATGTGGTAAACTAAGTTAGTGTTGTGATATTTATCAATAGTAAAATAAGTATTGTTTTGCAACAATTATTCCTTCTTAATCGACTTCTATTGTCGACTTTTGTTATTGTAAGCATAAAATATGATGTTACAGTAGAAAACATAGAAATCTAAAAAAGTGAGAAAAACTTACCGCACAGGAAGAAGACCCAGAAGAAAACAACTCTTATAGTTGTGGCACACATCTGGGATATGAGTTCTTTTAGTCACTAACAGTCAATAGGATAAAATCAGGTAAATAGTAGGTTTGGATTTAAGAGATACTGCCCATTTGTGAAAGGATCTATAAAGAGCGAAAATACGAGAGAATTTAATGGTCATTTATTTAATATTACCTACTGTTCTCTTGGTGAGTTTAAGATAACTAAATATAGAAATATTAAGCAGATTTTTTGAAGGTTATTTAAAATTATAATCAAAAGGAATTGGTACAAGGGGTGTAAGTAATTCTTATAATTCGTCAGAGTCACGCTATCCCTATTTATGGGACACTTTTTTGCATGTAAAATATATAAGAATCTGCTTACTTGGCATTTGATAGAGTTTTTAGAACATAACAAATAATAAAAAAAATGTATATTTTGACATTAGCCTTCTAAATGTATAATATGTAGGCTATAGCTATAGAGCCTATCCAAGAACTATTACAAAGAAGCTGATTAGCATTGTCGGACTTCTAATAATAATAATAATAATGCATAATTATACAGGGTGTTCCTTAATGTTATATCCATACTGTAGGAACTAATTCCTTGTACAATTTTATGACTAAGAGTCTAAATAAACGTGTATTCTAAATTACCTTGTTTTCGAGATACAGTGTGACAAGGTTTTTATAAAAAAATCGTTGTTTATATAAAATATAAAATATAATAAATACAGGGTCCTGCACCAGAGCTCCCTTCTTTTGTAACTCATGAACTGGTGCCTTTATAAATTTCGTTCAAATCTGACTGCAAACTATTCGTAGAGAGGCACATTTTGAAAATATTTTCAAATATACAGGGTGCTCAAAAAACATGTACCATACTAAAGTTATGTTTTTTTAAATGGAACACACTATATGTTTTTGCATTTTTGGATTCTGCATGCAAATTTCGTGTCAGTTTGTGTTATATTCCCTATAGCAAAACTTAGCCGTTTCGAAGATATTCGACATTTTATAGAAAAAATTACAGTTGTTAGAACTATTTCAAAGTTATATATCTTATACAATTGAACAGCGTTTATTTTAATTTTTATGTGTCAGATAGTTTAGGCATTGGTCTTTCTGAAAATAGCTAACAGAAGTCTGTAATACATACAGAGTGTTTAATATTTACTGAGCAACACGTCAATTTTGAAACGTGCAAAACTATTTTTTTTCAAATGGCACACCCAGTATATTATTCTACAGTTGAAAGTACCATTCAATTCTGAATTGAATGATATAGCATTGTCCTATACCTATCTCTTAAGGTGCTCAAGATATAATCAATTTTATAATAAAGTGCTCGAAAATTTAAGTTACCCCGTTTCTAAGTGGTCTTCGAATAAAATAAAACAACTAGAAACATTTTAAATTTATTGTCAGTTGCTTTAACTATAATTATGGCTATGACTAAACACAAAATGTAAAAAATTATCAACAATCATCAAAAACAGCAATATTAAATAATTATTCACAGTCTACATCTACTATCTTATAATAAATTTTCAAAAACTTTGGCGGTAAATTCTATTCGTTAAGAGACAGTTGTTTCGTTCAGACTCACCTAATATGAAAATCATGTCAGCTAGCTCTTCTTTACTATACTTCATTATAAAAATAAATTGAAATAACTAACTAAACTAAGTAACTAACTCTAACAACTAAACTAACAACAAAATTATTGAAATAAGTATAAATATTTGTAATTAACTTAAATTGTCGACACCAAGTTTGACAGCAAACAAATTGAACAAGTTATTTTGTTGTCTTTACCAGGTGACCTGATTTATTCTTAAAGCATAATTTGATGTACAAAATTAGACTTCTTATAGGGTTACGTAACAATTAAATCTGTGAACAATTATTTACCATCAATGCAATTTTTTACATTTTGTGCTTAATCGGAGCCATAATAAGAGTTAAAGCAACTGACAATAAATTTGAAATGTTTCTAGTTGTTTTATTTGATTCGAAGACCACTTAGAAACGGGGTAACTTAAATTTTCGAGCACTTTACTATAACATTGATTATATCTTGAGCACCTTAAGAGATAGGTATAGGACAATGCTATATCATTCAATTCAGAATTGAATGGTACTTTCAACTGTAGAATAATATACTGGGTGTGCCATTTGAAAAAAAATAGTTTTGCACGTTTCAAAATTGACGTGTTGCTCAGTAAATATTAAACACTCTGTATGCATTACAGACTTCTGTTAGCTATTTTCAGAAAGACCAATGCCTAAACTATCTGACATAAAAAATTAAAATAAGCGTTGTTCAATTGTATAAGATATGTAATTTTGAAATAGTTGTAACAAATGTAATTTTTTCTATAAAATGTCGAATATCTTCGAAACGGCTAAGTTTTGCTATAGGGTATATAACACAAACTGACACAAAATTTTCATGCAGAATCCAAAAATGCAAAAATATATAGTGTGTTCCATTTAAAAAAACATAACTTTAGTATGGTACATGTTTTTAGAGCACCCTATATATTTGAAAATATTTTCAAAATGTGCCTCTCTACGAATAGTTTGCAGTCAGATTTGAACGAAATTTATAAAGGCACAAGTTCATGAGCTACAAAAGAAGGGAGCTCTGGTGCAGAACCCTGTATAAAATATATATAAAAATAGGACATCCCATAGTGTTTTACTTTTAACATAATAAACATTTAGACAGACACTGTAATAGTTCTTACTTTTTTTTCTCGAAAACGAAGCAAGGTACGAAAGACTGTAATATATAAAAAGTTGTATTTGCAATTGTTTCAGCTAAAAAAGAAATCTAAACCAGTTTTGTCCAATATTTTTTCCCATAAATTTTAAATAACTTACCCTCCTGGACCCCACTGGAGCCAACAATTTTAATATTTTCACGTTAAAATAAGCCCGTTACTACTTCAAACCAACGTACCTACCAAGTTTCATCCAAATCGACGAAAGAGTTTTCAAGATATTAATAAAAAAACGATTTTTTATAGAAACCTTGACACCTTGTATCTCGAAGACGAGGTAATTTAGGACACACGTTTATTTGGACTCTTAGTCATAAAATTGGACAAGGAATTAGCTCCTACAGTATGGACATGGCATTAAGGAACACCATGTATATCAGAAGCATTTTGAAAAATAAAATGGCTAAATCGTTTCTTCATTTTTATATTTTATTTTGCTCAATCAAAAGTAAAATTCTTACACTGGAAAATGTGGATATACACGGTGTTGCCGTGTATATTTTGGCCACCCTTGAGATCCCGGAAACGGTAAGACATACAGAGTGGCTTAAATTAGAAAAAAGTTGCACGGCTTTAGGCTGAATCAAATTGCGGTACGTTATCTGCCATATACAGGGTGTCCACCTAGTGCGCGTAAGTCCAATATCTGGGTTAATAAAAGAGATAACTTTATTTTTTTTTCTACAGGGTTGTCTAATATCCCGAGCTGCACAAAATGAAAATATATTTACATATTCAGGGTGTTCAGTTTTCCTGGACAGGTACCAACTTCATTTTTTTAAATGGAAACCTATATTTTTTATGGCATTATCGAATTCTACGTAAAAAATTAGTGGGACTTTGTGTTAACACTGCTATTGAAATATTGATAGTTTTCGAGATATTTGACTTTTAATTTTTTTTCTTATGTTTCGTCACTTCTAATAGTTGACATAATTATGGTTGTATGACAGCTAGAAATTATTTTTTTTCAGAAACTGTAGAGTGAAGATGGCTCTTTCGAAAAACGTATCAAAAGTTGACCTGCGATATACAGGGGGCAACAGAAATCGTGCCAAACCTGATGGTTTAAAATTTAAAAAATCTCGACTTTTTCAAATGGAACACCCTGTGTTTTATGATTTCATTAGATGCCTTTCTGTAGACTCTACAATTTTATAATAGCTTTCCCTATACCTAAGTTGCGTAGTTTTTGCAAAAAACCCACTTTTATGAAAAATACCCGATTTGCGCACTCCTTTGACGGAAAAAATATTGTAAGGCTATTTATTTTTATAAAATGTATTAGTTTACACTTCTTAAAATAAAAATAACTGAAAAATTTAGATAATTTAAGTTTAATAAACAAGTCTTTATGGAAAGTTACCATTTATTTGTAAATAAAAGTAAAAAATCATAAAAGCTCTACATGTAATTAAGAATTAGCAAAACTGGCGTATGCTTTAGAAGAAGTTCATGGGAATTATTTGTTAGCAGCACGTATTTATAGAGATTCCCACGTGCTGACTGTTTTGAAAATGTAAAAGAAATATTTGAAAGAACAGCAAATGGGAATTATGAGAAAACAACCAGGAGACATGGGAGTAACAACGATAATATTTAGTTTAATGTTGTGGTTTCTGCTGTTGAAAATCCAAAAATATTAGTATCAGAAAATCAGTAGAAATCTTGGAGTTTTCAAAAGCTCGACAAATAAGATATTGAAGAAGAAGTTTCATACGTATCATATTGAAAACCAAACGGTGTTACCGTAGTTAGAAAAATTATTAGTGAAATGGATGAATATACATAGAGTATTGAAAAAAGAATACGCAATACTCATACAAGCAAGCTAACCTAAAGTAAATGCTCAAAATGTCCACCGTTGTTTTCAACACAAAGCATTAATCTACGACGAAAATGAATGTGAACATTTCTTAACATTTCGGGCGTTATGGTTAGAAACTCATTTTGGATCTTTTCTTTCAAGTCTTGCATATCCGTTGGTGGTACTTCGTATACTCGCTCCTTGATATAACCCCACAAGAAAACGTCCAGAATATTTAAATCAGGCGAACGTGCAGGCCAAGGAACTGGACCACCACGACCTAACCACTTATTTGGATATACGTGGTTTAGGTGTTCTCTAATCTGAAATATGAATAGATAATAGGAAAAGTACTACAACAATAAAATAATCACAGTACCGCCAAAGTGGAATGTGGAGGGGCACCATCATGCTGAAACCATTGTTGAACCAAATAATCAGCGGGCATATGCTGTAGCTGTAGAAGGGGAAGTTCGTTTTGCAAAAAATGCAAATACACATTGGCATTTAAATTGCCTTCAAAAAAGTACGGTCCAACAATATGTTCTCCACAAATTCCAGCCCACACGTTCACTTTGAAACGATGCTGATTATCTAGTACCCTCAATAATCTTGGATTATTGTCAGCGTAGTGATGAAAGTTGCGACGATTGGGTAAGCATGTGTTTAAAAATGTTGATTCGTCAGTAAACAAGACATTCATCAAAAAGTTTGGACTTTCCTGAATTTTATCCAATGCCCAGTGGCAAAATTGCAGGCGGTTTAGGTGATCTTGAGGTAACAGTGCTTGATGGTTTTCAATATGATACGGATGAAAATTATTCTTCTTCAGTATCTTGTTTGTCAAGCTTTTGGAAACTCCAAGATTATTACTGATTTTCCTGACACTAATATTTGGATTTTCAACAGCAGACGCCACAACATTAAACTGAATATCGTCATTGTTACCGTCATGTCTCCTGGTAGTTTTCTCATAATTCGCATTTGCTGTTCTTTCAAATCTTTCTTTCACATTTTCAAAACAGTCAGCACGTGGAAATCTCTGTAAATCTGGATTATTTGCTTTGTAAATACGTGCTGCTAGCAAACAATTTCCATGAGCTTCTCCTAAGGCATAAACCATTTTCACTAATTCTTCTTTTGAATAGTTCATTGTATGCACGCTTAGTACTTACTCTAAACTCGTACGTGAATATTCAGTAAAAGAAGAAATGACATGTAAACTGATTGTCACAAATTTTATTGCGTGACAGACGCTCACTGCGTTTTTCCCGAGAAAGGAACGTGCGCAAATCGGGTATTTTTCATAAAAGTGGGTTTTTTGCAAAAACTACGCAACTTAGGTATAGGGAAAGCTATTATAAAATTGTAGAGTCTACAGAAAGGCATCTAATGAAATCATAAAACACAGGGTGCTCCATTTGAAAAAGTCGAGATTTTTTAAATTTTAAACCATCAAGTTTGGCACGATTTCTGTTGCCCCCTGTATATCGCAGGTCAACTTTTGATACGTTTTTTGAAAGAGCCATCTTCACTCTACAGTTTCTGAAAAAAAAATAATTTCTAGCTGTCATACAACCATAATTATGTCAACTATTAGAAGTGACGAAACATAAGAAAAAAAAATTAAAAGTCAAATATCTCGAAAACTATCAATATTTCAATAGCAGTGTTAAGCACAAAGTCCCACTAATTTTTTACGTAGAATTCGATAATGCCATAAAAAATATAGGTTTCCATTTAAAAAAATGAAGTTGGTACCTGTCCAGGAAAACTGAACACCCTGAATATGTAAATATATTTTCATTTTGTGCAGCTCGGGATATTAGACAACCCTGTAGAAAAAAAAATTAAGTTATCTCTTTTATTAACCCAGATATTGGACTTACGCGCACTAGGTGGACACCCTGTATATTAAACGCGACCGTTCAAAATATTTCTAAGAGGATAATGCATGTTATAATAGCACCTAATTATATGATTGATCTCAAGTGTATGACCAGTACCTAACTATAAAGAATAGATACCTTTATTGGAATATATTATCAGTATTATCAAGCTGAAACAATATAAAATTCCATTTATTAATGCATTCAGTATACATTTTGTATTTCCTAGACATACATGATAGATCAACGGCCGGATTTTGTTTCCACGGCCTACTATAAAATATACATTATTTGTTGAATTCTCCTCATTTTTAAAATTTTAATATGGCATATAATATATCGTTGTAAATAGAATAAAACGCTTCATCTGATGGCAAAAAAACAATATGGCGTTTATGAAATAAAAAAGTTTACTATTGCATCTCAAAATCTAGAGTGCTTAGAGAAAATCTAACTGAATTTTTGGACTCGCCATTATCAATAATGTATAAGTTTCATGTATAAGTTTGAAATTTCTATTTTTTTTATAATGGAGCATTTGTAAATCGTCAGTTTTGGTTTTTTCGCGATAACTCACGAACATATAGCAGATAACGTACCGCAATTTGATTCAGCATAAAATTGTGCAACTTTTTTCTAATTTAAGTCACCCTGTATCTGTTTCCGAGATACCAATGGTGGGCAAAATAAATGTAACACCGGGTATATTATTAAACACAACATATCATTTGAAATCACATCGGTATCAAAACACATCACTTGAAATTGAAAATTGTTTACAATATGCACTGGTTCCTTCCCGCCCATTTAAAAAAAAATAAATATCACAAATGAGAAACAATATCAATTCATTTTATATGAGACAAAATTTATAAACCAAAAATTTTTAGATTATCAGTATCGAGAATCCTGAAATTTCTTATCTATGATTTTCCAAAATTTCTCTTATTGGTTCATGGAGGGTTATGTCTTCTGTAATAATACTACTTTTTGGGAGAGCATCGCTAATCAATGAATCTCACTGTATAACCGTTAAAAAATCTTTTAACCTGCAAACTTCAACTCAATTTACAACTCCTAGTCAAATCCAGTCCAACTATGGAGTACCTCTTAAACCATTAAACCACTTTCAGTACAGTCCTGCAGTACTCACGGCCACGACCACGACGACAAAAAATAAACCACGCACGACGGACACTGAGTAGACGGCGCGCGTATTCCGGTGCAAGACGGCGAACAGCGGTGGCGACTGTGGCGGCGGCGGTCGTAATGCGGATGCGACGGCAGCGTGGCCGCCACCGGGCCTTCGGGAAGCGCGAGGGCGCTCCGCAGTCTGCCGAGGACGGTCCGAGGCGATGGGTGCTTTCTGGGAATGGACACGGGGTGCCAGAGGTACGATTGATATATCCTAACATGTGCCCAATTAGCGGCGGTTGCAGGGCGGTCGTTAGATGGAATTTTCAAGTGGTTTTTAAGCAGAAAATGCCCAGGATCGGATCGGCTTCGCAGTAATGAAAGTGGCATAATTTTATATTAGTTATTGGCTTATTTTACTGGTTACGTACTTAATTATACAGGGTGTCCTACCTATTATACTTCACCCACCTATTATAGGTGGGTGAAGCAATTAATGTCCAAATATGTTCAAATCGGTGGAATTTAGGTATAGAGAATGCTAATACCAATCGAAAGAGAACTAAAAATTACATTCATTGGCATTATAAAACATAGGGTGTTGTATTTAAAATAAGCGAGTTATTGAACTTTCAATTTGACACAATTGGTCGGTGTTTTTTAGACACCCTGTGTAACTTGCATCAACTTTCAAATACTACGGATGTTTGAATACCTTTTAGTATTTCTCGTCGAAAATTTTAGCCCTCTAGATTCAAAACTAGAAGAGATAGAACCGATTAAGCGTAAGTATGTTTTTTCCAAAATTTTTGAAAAAGTTGAAATATCTCAGAAACCATTGAGTTTAGGGATAGGGTACTCTTATGAAACTTACCTCTAAATTTAACGTAGAATCCAAAACTGAAATAAAAAATAGTACATTCCATTTGAAACAAGCGAGTTGATGTTTATTTCCGTTCGAACCGGAAGTGTGACAACCTACTGTATACTTTAATTAATAAGATGTTCAGGTTTCCCTTATTCTCGTACTAAATGGTAGTTAAAGTTATAACATCGTAAGTCGTTCCTGGGGGCACTCGCGGCCCGCAAAATAATAATATGCCGCTCCCTCTCCCATACAAGTCTGTGGCTTCCGGGCTCATCATTAAGATCATGATACAACTACACTGATATGCCTATGCGCATGGGGGCGTGGTCTATTGATGAGCGTGACGTCAGTTTTGATACAAAATTAAATAAAATACTTTTAAACAAAGATAACAATATAAAAGAAACGTCGATTATGGAATTATAATACACGATTCATACAGGGAAACTAAAATAATAGTTGATTAATATCAATCTTTCTTATTTTAATTCAAACCGCATTCTGTGTACCGATCTACCTACCGAATATAATTCTAACCTAAATTTTATAATTTGAAGAGATAATAAGAAGCACTACTGTAAATAAACACCACCCTATAATATAAAAATGACAACTTGATAACCCTCGGACCACACAATTATAATAATACGGAATACAATTAACAAACACGAAAATAATTATATCACTGACAGTCACATTGACAGTAACGCATTTGAATTTTCGCCATTTTAGCATCAAGAATGACGTCGTGCGCAGAACAAACGAAATTTGGTCAAGTTATGAGCATATCAGTATAGTTGTATCATGATTAAGATGAGCATGAAGGATAGAGATGTTATATTATTATAGTAGGTACGTTTTGCGTACGTAAACCCTATGCTATAGCGCCACCTCTTGGTAGTTCTCGCAACACAATCCAAACCAAACAAATCGTATGAGAATCCAATACAATAACGATAAGTGGAAACAAGTTCTGTTGGATGAACGATAGCGTACAACTGACGCATAGTTTGACTGCGGATAACTTGATTTCGTTTTTGTCAATCAGAGTAACAGCAGCTTTCATTATCGGCTAAATCACGCTACCAGAGATACTTCACAGACGACTGGACTCATAGATAAAATATATATATACTGAAATAGATTGGTAATTCTGACTCCCCCACCACTTTTTCCTGAAATAGTACCTGGATCCTATCACTTGCGGCGCTTATGTCAATTTTTGTAGAGCAGAGAGTGATAAGTGTGTTAGGCAATTTTTCGCGGTTGCACTACCAAAGCTGGTTTATCGGTCAATTTTGTAGGAATAATAGCAATATTGTTATGGTATATATAAAATTTGAAATATATTTAATTGTTCTCCTTATGTTTTACAGATTCATCATAATTTGAAGAAAATAAGTGAATATTTGGTCGGATAAGTTAACAATTTCGATTTTTATATATCACGCATATAAAATTCAAACTTTATTCAAATGTTCTACTTATTTTGTTCAAATGAATTTCCATTACAAATAGCTGGACACTTGATTGCTATTTGTAATGGAAATTCATTTGAACAAAATAAGTAGAACAGTTGAATAAAGTTTGAATTTTATATGCGTGATATATAAAAATCGAAATTGTTAACTTATCCGACCAAATATTAACTTATTTTCTTCAAATTATGATGAATCTGTAAAACATAGGAGAACAATTAAATATATTTCAAATTTTATATATACCATAACAATATCGCTATAAGATATAAAAATTTAAGGAAATTAAATAAGAGTATAGTAAGAAAATATTAAATTTATTTAAATCATTATAGTTATGATTCATGTTAAATCATGATCTATGGTTGGATAAGAAGTGTTTTAAGCTATGTTAAAAATTATAATATAGCAATTTTCAGTTAATGAATCAATTAACGACACACACAACCAGATGCAATTGATATTTTCGTGGCTTGTTTTTTTACCATTACTAATTAATTTGTATCTAACTTTCTACCATGAAACTATTTCAGATACTATCTTTTGAGGGTAGAATTTATAACTATTGATATTCATCTTTCCGATATTCACCCACATGAAAAATCTATTATAACCCAGTTGTATGTCTTGTTAATTCGTTAAGACAATGATAACACTTAAAATTTAATGGCACGTATATAAATTTAAGTATGACAAAAATATAATTCCAAGAGGCTATCTCTAACAAAATGAATATTTTATTTATTAACAGATGTTATAAATAACTTTATATGTTTGAGCAACTACCTGCTCATTATTTTGCCGAGTGGATTTAACATTTCCCTTGAGTATATTATTACGGAGACATTTAACTAGATGAGGGGCATCATACATACAGTACATATAGTAGGATGATTTCCTCTCCACCCACGCAGAATCCATACCATTTTCTTAATTTCTTGCACTGAATTCCTCATTGGTCTTAGTCTTTCTTTAAATAATTTATAACCGCAGTATTCGTTGAAAGTTGGTCACATATCTACAAAAATAAATGTTACCTTATTAAGAATGTAACTATATTAATCAAACTCACTGCGTGGCCACTGCTTTCAATCCAATTTCCTGTAGAGCTTCATTTACTTCTTTTACTACCCGCATGAGTTCTGGTGTGCTCATACCACCCTCCGAAAAGTAATAGCATACTGGCTGCTTCCATTTTTGGCTAATTCCCCCTGTCATAAAGACCATGATCTGCAAACTTTGAACGCCTTTCACAACCAGTGTCCTCAACCTAAATATGGCACGGCGTGCTTTTTCAAATTGGTCTTATTACGGTCTGCTTGAAATTTCTGATCCTCCGAGAACTGAATATCACATATTCAATAACTTTTTATTTTTTCTAGGCACAGAGCAGAGATCGGTTCTGCAAATTGCCTGTGTCAACATTTTGAACGTCTATACTATATAATAAAAAGTATGAACCTGTGGATAGATATAGCAGAACAAGCAAGCAGCAGTTTTTTTTATAATTAATTGAATATGTACATAAGTAGGTATACTTAATGGTGAATATAACTGAAATTTAGTTCAATTATTAGATGATTTATTAACAATAACTAACAAAAAGCAACAGTTTATGCAAAACTAACAGGTTATGATTTTTATTTTCAAAACATAATTCATTTCATTCTCATTCAATGATGCCTCCCATAGAAAAGGATACCAAGTGCTAACAGCGCTGCAGGTGATAGGATCCGCGAACTACAAAAAGGGGGGATAAGAAAAAAGGGCATTTTTCATTAAGTGAATACCCCCTGACTGGACTGCGATCTAGCAGATTGAGGTAAAGCTACGCAAGATCATAGCAAGTGCAATGTTTCCATCTAAATTACTGAATGGAATTCCTGAAATTTAATAGTCAAACCGCGTACTGTAACTTAATGAAAACAACTCTGGAGTGTTTCAGCCCGCGACAACTAAATTCTGCACCATGTAAAATGAACCTTCGCCTCACTGCAACGCGATGCGGTCTCTTCAACCTCTATCGCGGCATTTCGAGGCCTGAATGCTTCCCACGCTTCCATCATTAATTCAAGCGCGTCTCTTTCATCGCATCGCCCTTTCAATTAACCCTCCGGTCAACGGCTTTGTCTCGGCCGGATGGCGATGAATATGCACCCGCTGCACAGGACAGTACTGAGCATTTTGTCACCGCGAAGGGCCATTAGTCGGATCTAAGGAAGTAAAGTGAATTAAAATCTCAGGATTTGTATACGGGGGGTCTCGAAATCATCTATTTAATGAAAATAACGGCAACTTACTGGAGTTTCTGGTTACACCGGAAGTTACAGGAAACTGTCAAAAACATTTTTTTAAAGAGCATGACATTTGAAGTTGAAGACGTATAGTATTCTGTAAAGACCCATCAGTCGTTTAGGATACAGTTGGACAAGAATACAAATTTCTGTAAGGCTTTACAATAATCTTTATGAATTATAGAATAGATATTCTTGGTATTTTTGGCCTGTGCGAATATTATAAAGAGTACTACGTTTTAGAGGAGTTATATTTAAGAGTACATTTTTTAGAATAATTATTTTTTTATCCTACACTGTCAGAAAATCATATTTTCGTGAGCCTTTAGCGGCGCGAAAGTACGCATTTTCACTGCTAGGCGCGAAATTTTTTTAACTTTTCTGTCAATAGGTGGCGCCTCCATCATCTGTTATCGTAGCGTTATTTAATTTCGCATTATAAAGTAATTTTAAGTGAACACATCATTATTGTTACCATTCATTATTAAACAATGGAAGAGACAAGTATCCCGGAGACACTTCAAGCTTCTGAAAGTGATGAAAGCATGGAAGAAACTGTATGGAAACTTCACTTGTCAGAAAACCTCCAGAAGTGACATATCATCAAGAATATCATGATTTAATTTCAATAACAGTTTTAGAACAAGCCCGGTTATTGAGTTTATGTGAATAAGGTATTGCCTTTGCTGATTGCACTATTCATAATCCTTTATTTAATATCAATATTTCAAAGAACTATTTTTTTTTTGTAAATTCCGGAAAACGTTCACTTTCCCGCCTAGGTACACAAAGTACTATTTTAACCTACACTGTCAGAAAATCCTATTTTCATGAGCCTTTAGCGGCGCGAAAGTAGGCATTTTCACGTCTAGGTGCGAAAATTTTTTAACTTTTCTATCATTAGGTGGGGCCTCCATTATCTGTCATCGTAGCGTCATTTAATTTCACATTATAAAATAATTTTAAGTAAACACATCATTATTGTTACCACTAATTATTAAACAATGGACAAGACAAGTATCCCGGGGACATTTCGAGTTTCTGAAAGTGATGAAAGCATGGAAGAAACTGTATGGAAGCTTCACTTGTCAGAGAACGTCCAGAAGTGACATATCATGATGAATATCATGATTTAATTTCAACAACAGTTTCAGAACAAACCCGGTTATTGAGTTTATGTGAATAAGGTATTGCCTTTGCTAATTGCACTATTCATAATCCTGTATTTTAATATCAATATTTCAAAGAACTAACTTTTTTTTTTAATTATTTATTGTTTGACGTTTATGATTTTTTTCTTGTGTAGGATAAAAAATGTTGTGTGCACCATGGCGGTAAAGTAGTTTTCGGGTCTTTCAGAAGTGGCCAGGCTCGGCTTCGCCTCGCTTGTCCATTTCTTCTGTCAACCCGGAAAACATTCACTTTCCCGCCTAGGTACACAACATACTATTACTTCAAGTTTTATTCTAAGTTTACAGTTTTACTCCAAATTATAATAGTAATATATCTACTAGCCCTACATCTATCTAGCATCTACATGTTACTAGCCCGTAAGTCATAAACTTGTGTGGGAGATGGGGCACTTTATCATAATTATTTTGGTTATATTAGCACCTACAGTTAGTTATGTAAAACTAAATTATATTTATTTATTGCAGCCAGTGTGGAAGTTAATGATTAACTTTTTGAGATATTTGACGTTTTATTTGACTTTCTAAAGTACTTACAAACAATTAAAAAACAAAAGTATACTAAATGATTGGTTTATTTGCAAGGATACAAACAATTAATAAAGACATCCTTATATCACATATTTTAATGAAATTATGGGATGTTTCAGCGCCCCTATTATTTTTTAAAAAGGCTCCCTTTCATGAAATAAGTACATAACTTTACATTTTTTTATTGGAACACACTTGGCCTTGAGATTTCATGATGTATTTAAACAATGATACTGACGTAGTTTTCCACATAACACCAAAACACTATACTGCACTCGACGCGCGTTTCGCCAGTCAAGTTGGCAGCATCTGGAGATGCTTAAAACTGATTTGAGTTTTAATTATTTTCAGATGACGCCAACTTGGTCGGCGAAACTCACGTCGAGTGCGGTATAGTGTTTTGGCGTTATGTGGAAAACTACATCAGTGTTATCTTCACACCAAAGGTTCCAACGCCTTTCAAGATCAAATAATAAACAACATTTATTATTTATTCACAAATTGCTGAATTTTGTTCAACTCAAGTGAACTCAGGTGCCGAAACTAGCCATAGGTACTAACATGGAACATAATGATGAATAAAAATAGTACTATATGATTTCCACCTTTACTATCAATTATTTTGCACCCTAGCCGAAGCCTTGAATTTCATAAGCTTGTGTGCTGATACAGGCCTGTTCCAATGGTCCTACTGTCGCTCACACCGCCGATTCTGCGGACACAATGCCGTTTTGTCAACCGGTAAATATTCCGCAGGAGGTTGCCCGCGTCCGGTGTACTGGTTTCGAGCGGATTACTATAAAAGGGCTGAAAAGCAATGAATATAAATAGGAAAATATGGATTAATCACTGAGAATACTAATTTTATTTATTTAACTATATTGGCGATTCCAAAGATGTACATAAACAGTTTCTTTTTGCAAAAAAAACATTTAAACATCCAGACGAGTACATAATAGTTATTTCTTACTAATATACCTACTCTATAAAGTCTAGACAAGTCTATATCATTATTCCACAGCTTCTATACATATAGGTTATAATCTACCAAAATGGTGAATAGTACTTGCGATTATGATTAATTTATTATTGTTTATTTTATGTTTTGTATCTTGTAAACGGTAAGTAGCAAACCCCTAATATACGGTGCCACTGTACTGGGAAAAAGTGGGGATTCCATTTCTGTTTAAAATACAAGGCGTTTCAATTTCAAAAAGTATGATAATGTCACAACTCTAAAACCAAAGCAGATAAAACAAAATTTTTCATGTCAGCACGTGTCTTTTTATAAACAAAATCAACCTGTCACAGTGTTTTTTGAAAAATCACTCTGTATAAAAGTTATGAATTTTGTGCGTTACTTTATCACCACACTCTATATATTACATGTAGAACTATAGAGATATATAATTAATCTAAACATTTAGTTCTGTATTAAATTTGAAGGAGATGCCGAAAACAACTACGACACGGACTATGTGCCCCGACTGGTATTGCATTAGTCCGGCATCTCCATGGAAATCGCCACATCCTTCATCGAAACTATTCAGCGGATACTGACCGGTTTTGCACTTATGTGCTCGTTAGAGCGCCATAAGTAGTGGAATGAAAGGGCATCTGGAATGTTAGTGGTGGTGAGAAACTCCGTAGTGCTCTCTTTTGTTGTTTCAATGATCTTGTAGCGTTCTTCATAATTAAAAAATAAATTTAAATAAGACATATTGTTTTAATTTTCATGGCCAACTAATCACAAGCAATTCAAGGAAATAGAAAATTATTGTACCAAAAGTAAATACATCGATAGCAAGAAAATTGAAACAGGTATAAGGAATCCTAATACAGATTGAAATATCACTTTATTCTCCATCGCATAGAGCAATAAAATACAGTGTTCCATTTAAAAAGAAAAGACTTTTGGGCAGTTGAAATTAGTCAGAATCAAATAATTTTTTGAACTCCCTGTAATAAATAAAATGTGGAATTACACATCATTTGAAAACTTGATGGTCCGCCTAACCATAGCCCAAAACTTGTTACCATAACTTTCCTTTCGATGACAAGCATTTTAATAAGGTACTACAAAATCAATTTTTTTCAAAAAAATAAAAATATCAAAAAATAATTAATTTCGCGTATTTCTCGTAAGTTGTGCCACATTAAAAAACGTAGATTTTAGCGTTGACAAATCAAAAATGTAAAAAATATAGGGTATTCGATTTAAAATAAGAAAGTTAATAGCCATTTCTGGTATAACTGGAAGTGTCAGAAAAACGGAATATTTCAGATGAATAGAACTTTCTCGAAAACCCCCGTATCCAAATTTTCAAAAAAATATTTCAATGGGAAGTCCTTACACTTTTAATGAACGGTTTATCTAAATCACCATGTATGCATATACGGTCAAAACATTTTCTATTTATATGGCAGGCAACAAATTAATATTTTGTCTTTGTTTATACCATTGCTAATATTACTTATATTTATGATAAATAAAACTTTAAATGGCTGCTCAGTTTATTATTGATTGCTGGTTTTGTATCTGCGTTAGCTCCTGATATTACAACTGAATGTAATTCTTCTGTACAGCAACGGCTTCTATGTAATAAAAATCCATTATGGAGGCCATTATGGGCCCTATAAAGTTTCAGAATCCATAAACAGACTTCATTTAATTTAGTTACTCTTCGAAAAATGTGTATTCGTCACTGTCGGCGTCCGCTAACGACTTTAATATCGAGTCAGACGCACATAAATCATCAAAAGATCTTCGAAGTGCTCATATATATTCATTTACTTTTATGGAAATAAAATAAGCTGTAAACTTCCTCGTGGAGTGGAGAAATGTACTTCAGGATGCAATTTTACACAAGGGGGAGTTGCTGGATTTACAGTTTGCGAGGAACGTGTAGGTTGCATTTATTTCTTGTAGATTTATAGGTGCTGGGGAAAGAAAGGACACTTTTAGTAGTTCGCTGGATACCTTGTGCACATTTTGTTCTATTTTTTAGTAGTAACTACTTGTTAAGTAACGAGATCATTTTTACGGGTTCTTCTAAGGCGGGTATCCACTTGTGGCAATGCTCCGAAACGTAACAGCGAGCATGTCACGGCCTGTTGCAAAGGTGACACGGTTCGTTGCGAAAGTATGTGTGGTTTTGGTCGTATAACTCATTCATTCCGTAAAGAAACAAAATAAGGTTACGACTCGACACAGAAACATTTTTAACCCGCAGTATGAACCATAGCGTCGAACCAGCGTCATATATTTTTATTTATCATACGATTTTGAAAAATAAGTACATAACAGAAATCTCCGCGATGGTAGATATCAAAACTGTATCAGAGTAGGAAGAGATATAGTGGATCAATGCTGGATTTAAAATCCAGCATATAAGTTCACCAGAACGCACCCGTTTGATTTTGAATTTTTGATAAATGCAATTGGGCCATCGATTTCCTGGAAGGACACAAAATTTCGTGAAACAATTCCTGTACAGGGAAGATTAGCAGTAACTAGTAACTCAGTAACTCAGTAACTCCTCCTTTATACAACAAACTCCTAGATCGCTTCCAAACACATCGATATCTGCTTCAGTTTTAGATGTATCAAAGTTACCGTACATATGCGTCACAGTCAATATCAGTATCCAGTCACGCAGCACTTTTTGTATTGAACTTCATTTTCAAATACATGGCTAAACAAGTACTGAAACGTATAATTTGCGAAAAAAAAATAAAAATCACTTTTTTATATGAAGAAAACGGGATGAGTTTTATTCATTCCTTTTCGTCATGAGAATATACTCATAATGCCCTCTGAAAGGCATACTGACTAAATTACAACAAAAAATCTGTCACTAACTGCCGGTCTGTAAGACAAAATCACGAACGCAACAGCATTCAACCACAACGCCAACTCGTCTCAACTTGCCGCAGAGTGTACCGTTGATGCGACGACTAAAAACGACTGCTGACGGTTCATCCCGCATTCGTTACGTGTGTCAAATTTTACGTGTGTCAAATTTTCCATGCAACAATTTTCCGTCTCCACTAGCTGTAACGTAATATGGTCAATGTTACGTTACGAGTAATTTGACACAAATGGATACCCGCCTTAACACTTCTCGAATGGGTTTTAACTCCAATATTTTGTCGACATATTTGTCCACGAAATGTGGACAATGTCTACAATGCATGGATAAATGTGTTTGTTGTTTGTGATAAATAATGATAACATAGTCAACAGTAATATACAGTGTCCATTTTTTCGAGTCCCGCAATGGGTAGGTATCTCGCTTACCTTAAGAGATAGGAAGACAGTTAATTTAGGGCAAAACTGCGCATTTCTAAACTGTTCGATAATAATATAATAAGAAACTGGATCTACGTCTAATACTTTTGGACACAGTATATAAAACAATCAGCAAGGAAATTCCCATTTCCCGTCGTCGTCTAGATTTTTTTGTGCTAATGACCGCCCAGCTCCATGATGCTAGCGACTGACATTTTTACTACACATTCCACAATTCTAATATTTGACTAGAAGTATTGATATTGCGTTTACTGTTGTTTAATTTGTTTATTTCACATTTTGATTTCCTATTCATGTTTAATTCACTATTTAATCGTATGTAATTATTAAAAAATAAAATTGATTATGTTCAACATAATTCATAAGTGTACGCTATGTTCGAGAGAAGGGGTATTTTAAAATCAATTCATTCATAATTTGGCTGAACTTCCTTACTGATTAATTTATATATTGTGGTTCTGGATATATCGCCAAAAAATAAATCAAACAAACAAAATTCTCTTTTGTTTTCAAAACACACTTCGCAAAACTAAAGAAAATCAGAATTTTAACAAACTATCAAATGTAATACATCGTCGTAACCATAAAAAGAATGTGAACTCAAATAATATGCAAAAACGCAATATGGTGGTCATAAGTGAAAATAAAGTTAACAGTTGTTTTTGCGCCGTCTTCAATGTCGTTGATAAAAGAATATTTAGATTCTTTGTAAAAAAAAAGTGTCTGAATAATTTTATTAGAACTGTCTAGTATTAACAGTTTTCAATTTGAACAATAAAAGCAGAAATTTTCCGTTTTTTGGCTATATCTCCAAAATTATTAGATGTAGGTCCATTCTCTTAAGAAAAGTTAGATACTCATAATGGGACTTGAACAACGGAGACACCTTGAATATCCCTAGCCAAGTAGCTAACTAAATACGTGAATAGTTACAAAATACAATATAATATAAAATACATTAATATACATCACCATTAATTTTGGACTTTGTACGGCCAAAGAAAGAGCTTCTCCGTAAGTACGAGAAAGTATTCAATCGAGAGTAAAATTTATAAATTCCACGCCCCACTTACTCTATTCAAGGTGACGATTACACTTTGACAGCTTATTTCCCATCACAAGGAGGTCGGAAGCGTGTGAAGTTAAGCAGAAAGCTCGCGAGGAGGGTAACAGGATCCTTAAAAGGGTAATACCGCCTAAAGGACCATCTAAACACTATTGTGATTGAAGAACTTCCTTCCTTGACTCTGCGTTATGGGACATCGGCGGAATTGCTTTGTAGAAATTGTAAAATTGCTTTGAATGTCGTCCTTTGAGCTATTATTATTGTAGGCTGTCCCTTAGATGAATAAAAAATGAATTGATTCTGATATAAGAAATTTTTTTGAAAGAAGGATTCATGGAAAGAGCAAAAATATATTACAGGTAAAAGAATCATATATCGTATCTCCCTCTGTCTCCCTATATTTACATACAAGGTGTTGAAGTTCTTTTTTTATTTATACAGGGTTATTCAGAACTTATCCATAATAAAATTTGGGGATGTTCAACATACATGTAAAAATGTGGTAGTGCAAAAAAATTTTTTTTGGCGGGGTCTGAAAACTATTTAAAAATTTTTCATTGCACGCCGTTGGATACTGGTCCACTGAGTGACCTTGGGACTGACAATGCAAACTAGCTAGCACGAAAAAAACCGGCGCACCCGGCGGCATTTAAGCATTCCTTACGTTCAACGGGCAATGACAGAAATAAGTGTTTTCTAATTGGCGCGCTCCCACTAGTCCCTTAGACTGTTCATGGGCACAACTAAATGTTCTATGATGACGTCATGATATACGTAAGAGTGTGTGGTGTTTAGACTGCGACTGCCAAATAAAAATAATAAATTTGCGTAGGCGGAGGTTAGGGGTTAGGTAGCCAGTCAGTGTAATCTGCAGTGGTTCACGTTCCTATTGCACGTACGATTGCAGCAAGTGATAATTATGAATACACTTAAGATAACTGCAAATATTTTGCCAGATACATTTGAAAATGTAATAGATGCGGGCAAGAGTAATGAAAAAGTTACAGTTATTCGAAGTAATTTGGAAAAATTTGAAGACATTGATAAGTGGGTACAGATGTTTGGATATAATACTAGAACACATTGGAGTGTTAGAGATTCAATTCCTAAAGGAGTTCAAATATTGTGTTCGTAAGTATGCATACATACAGTAAAATAGTCGAGTTTGTCTATTCTAATTGAATGAAGGCGGTTTAGTTACATTATTGCTGGTTCAAAGCATTTTTAAGCATAGGTTCCTACCATACATACCTATATATATACAGGGTGGACCATTAGTGCGTATGCGGAGCATACCACCTATACCGTTAAAGTTATAATAATAATTTCTGGTACGAAGTTAGATGCCAGTGGGGTGCATATTTTAAAATTATTTTGGAACATACAAGGTGTTTAATATTAAAATGCCAAACCGAATATACATTTTTTTAAATGGAACACCCTATACTTATATTTTTAGATTTTTGAATTAAGCGTACTTTTCTGAACAGTTTGATATAGCACTTAATATATCTAAATTTACACGTGGTCAGTGAGACCGTAAAGTTTGGAATAAATTCGATAAAACCCTAACAAATTAGGTGATTAAAATTCGATAAGACGTGTCGATTGCATTTATCATATAATAATAATAATAATAATAATAATAATAATAATAATAATAATAATAATAATAATAATAATAAACCTTTGTTCATCCTTATCTTCCTTATCCTTCTATCATCCTTAATGACAATATATTACAATTGTCTAGGAATAGTCAAGTAAGGGTAAAGAGAAAAAAAAACAGAAAAACACTATACAAAAAGGACGTCTACGTCCGAAAATATGTCCACGTTCTAATTATTTTTAAATGTTTTTAAAATGTTATGACGTATCAACCATTTTTTTTTTATAGTAACCGCTATTATTTTCGAAAGTGACTTATGAAAGAATTCATTCGGCATGCCATACGTTACATTGTATGGCATGTGACGTAAGGAAATTGACACAAAAAAATTGCGAGGTTTATTACAACATCGAGGATTAATAGCGTGGTTTTTTCCAAATTTTACAAGCTCAGTTTGGGTTGTAATCTCTTTTTACGACTTTTTAACGTATTTGCAGGAAAAAATTTGTTTGTCACCACAGTCGCTTTATGAAGGTACGATGTGAAAATAACAAGAAAAGTGTGTCTAAAAATGCGGATTGTCTGTCTCAAATTTTAGTACAAATTAAATTAAATACTATAAACACGCGGGCTAAGGATAGTTTTGTGAAGGTATGTTCTTAAAACTATGTTTATTTTTTTCCAAGTTTTTATCTATTTACTGTACAAATCAGTTTAACAAACACTTTTTGCTTTTGTAGAAAGGCCTATATGGGGTAGTTACTGTAAAAAATATACATTCGCATACAATCGGCAGCGCCCAGTGTTTACGATTCCTACCAGCCGACCAGATCGTAAAAAATAAATTTTAGGATTATTTTGACGACGGTATGGGTATTACCGAATCTAGAAAACATCACCAAGAAATTATAGAATTAATGGGTGGCAGCGAAGTTGAATATGATTTAGCTTCGGGCAAATTCAATCCAACTTACAGGACAGTGCGTCACTGGCACGATCAGTGGAGGTTAGTAAACCTGGGACCTAGGACAGGTGCTGGTGTAATTGAGGTATTGTGTCTATTATTGTTATAGTTATAAGCCTAATACATAATTATGTTTTTTGCAGAAGTTAAAAGAAAAACAAGCTATATACGCAAAAGAGAATATAACCGTAACCTTTGAAGAAGAACCTTTTACCGTTTTAATTATGACTCCTTTAATGAAACGAGCACATGAATTAGAGACCGCTAAAAATATTGTATTCATGGACAGCACCAGTTCATGTGATTCAGAGAACCATTCAATTACATTTTTACTCACTCCATGTGCAGCGGCTGCGGTGCCCTTAGGGATTATTTTAACAAAAGGACAAACCTGTGATGCATATAGTACAGGTCTACGTCTTCTTAAAAATGCAACAAAGGTGTATTTTGTGGACGAGGGTATCCTGATATATTTTTAACAGACCACAGCACTGCGGAAATTAATGCAATTCAGAATATATTCCCTGAAAGTAAAACGCATCTTTGCATTTTTCATGTTATGCAGGCAGTGTGGAGGTGGCTGTGGGATACAAAACATGCAATTTCAAAAAACGATAGACCAATACTGATGTCTAATTTTAAAAGAATTTTATATAGCACCAGTACTGTTGAAGCTGAAATGGCATACGCACTCGCTGTGGAAGACAATACAATCCTTTCTGAGAAATGGAAAAAGTACTTAGAAGATTATTGGAAGATTAAGGAACAATGGTGTTTGGCTTGGAGGGATAGCAGATGTAGGGGTCACTATACAAACAATTTTTGTGAAGTTTGTGTTAGATTATTTAAAGACAATGTTTTAGCAAGGGTTAAGGCCTATAATGTTATATCTCTTGTGGATTTCATCTGTAATGTATTAGAATCATACTATAGACCAAGATTCCGCGAATTCGCTGACAGCAGAGACTCTAGCACTCGACTGTTTCTACTGAATCTGATGAAAAAAACTGAATATCTTAAGAAAGAAGATATTATTCAGATTGATGCATTAGAATTTCAAGTAGCAAGCAGCAATGAAGAAGAACCTAATGCCACATACTATGTAGATTGCGAAACCGGATGTTGTTCGTGCAAAGTAGGGAAAACAGGAAAATTCTGTAAACATCAGTGTGCTGTATATAGACATTTTAATGTTAAACCCCAAAATTTTCCCGCAGTATCTGCTGCCGACAGGCATCAAATTGCAAGACTTGTGTTAGGAGAAAAAACACCTGCTATAGAATTTTATCAATCCTTCATTCTGTCTGAGCAAAGTATCAGCGACTCGGCTGATACTAAAACAAATTATGATATAAATATACAAGTCCAAGGAAGCTCTTGTTATGAAGAAATAACAGTAGAAAATCCTAAGGAAAAGTGTACCAATGAATTATCCGCTGAAGAGAAAGCAGATGTTACACCAGTTATCGATTTAATTAAACAGTGCGGAGAACTATTTGGTTCTTCTGTTAATGGTGTTAATAAACTAGTAGAACGTTTAAAAAAAGTAAAATCAAAAGGACAATGGGAAACATTCCTTCACACTGCAGGCAATAGTTTAAGTTTACGCCACAGGGACGGTTCTTCAATTAGAGTACAACCTACTTCCTTGTCTAGAAGAAAAGCAGGTGTAACAAGAGGTAGTAAACGTTTGCCATTGGGTAGGCCTGCAAAAGGGGAAAAAGCTATGAGAAAGAGACCTAATAATCTTGCTGAAAATATTAGAAGGAATATGCCTAATGCAAAATCTCATGGAAAGAATCATTAATCCATCAATAATAAGACATATCTTGCTGTTTATATTATTTTTATTTTATTAACCATACAGTGTGATTCGCATGACGAAGTACGATTAATAGTATATAATGACGTAATGGTCAGAAATTTTTGGCCAAAAGTTGTTTATTAGCGTATCTCACCAATTAAGCGCCATAGAAAAATTTTTATGGTCGTTCCTGAATACCAAAGTAGTCCTCTCTTACCCCCAGAAGTATGTACAGTTTGTTATGAATCACCCTGTATACGTTATAATAGTCACTTTTGTTAGATATGTATACTAAAGATTAAAATTTGCTTTTACTAGATGGGTCTAATTATTTCAACTATTAAAGTGTAACAATAGTCAAATGTAAATTAGAAAATAGCACAGTTTGCACGAGTAGGATAAAAATAAATATTTTAAATCAAGTTGTGTAGAAAATTTTATATTCAAGAACGTAACATTTAATTTTGAATGAAAAAACTTTAAAGATTAGTAAGAACTTGTAAAAATACTTCAGTTTAACACAACCTCTATAGAACATACCTACCAGTTTGCCTAAAACCTTCCTTTATTGGGATTATTAGGAATCTGTAAAGAAATAATTACATTTGGATAATCTCAATAATATAACAATTTTCCAATTACTACTTTCAACTCAGTTTTTTTCAGTCACAGTAAGCCCCACACGCTCTTATGTATACCATAATCTTATCATAGAACAGCTGTGCCTGTAAACTGTGAACAGTCCCAGGAACTAGTGGGAGCGCGCCAATTAGAAAGCAGCTACTTCTGTCATTGCCGGTTGAACGTAAGGAATGCTTAAATGCCACCCGGCGCAAAAATATTTGCAGCGTTTTTACTTTAAAATAAACTAAAAGATAGATAGATATGACCAAAGTGACGTGTCTTTAAAATGAATAAAATTTTGTTACACTAATTTTGAAGAATTGCGCTACTTGATTATTAGGTATTAGAAACATGAAATTTATAAAAAATTTGCACATACCTTGTTACAAAAGCTGTTCCAAATAATATTCCTGGACTTGTACACAATTTTGGGCACGCCTTATCCAATTTTGCCGCACTAAACCGAATGTTTCTCCTGGTTGCTGATCTTGTAAACGCAAATTATTAAGTAAATGGGGATTTTCAGCATTTTGCTACAACAACCACTCACAAAACCTAACTGTCGATGTGTCGGTGTGTCGATTGGGAAATCTTTCCGCATACAAGCGCGAAGCTGCCAATGAATTTTGTCCAACTTCGCCATAAATAAGAATAATGTCCATTAACTCAGCATTACTGTACACATGAGCCATTTTGAAAATTTTACACTTTAACACTCTTAAGATAAATGAAACACCCGCGAGAGCGCCCGACATAGACTAACTGACTGACTCATAGACAATACAGATATTATCCCCACTCCAACTGTATTCGCCAGGCGTTCGCCAGGTACAAAAACTGTTGTTTACTGTTTTTTGAAGGAATGTGGTATATCAGATGTCGTTGAAGTACAGTTGCCCATACGTAGTCCTTTATAATGGTATAACTTTAAACATTATTTACGGGAAACCCTAAGACTTTTATTATAAATTTTTTTGGTGATATCGATTTCTTATTTAAGGATGCACATATCCTCAAAGTCTTAGAGATAAGTTCTGAATAAGGCTGTATATGTGACAATAATAAAATTTTGAATAACTATTCCCATTCTAAACTTGTAGTTAGTTAGTTAACTCTAGGTTAAATTACGTTAACCGAGCATTGAAAACAGGCCCTTAATCAATTAAAAGAAAATTTAAAAAACAAAAAAATAGGTAGGTATATTTATTGTTAACAAGTATAATTTCAACTGAACAAAAAATAATTAGAAATTCCAAATAAATATAAAAATCAGAGATATTGATTTTGCTCTCTGTATAAATAAAATTAATAACCCTAAATAAGATTATAGTTAGTAAGTACACTATGTTTTTTTTTAGGACAACATTCAATCAATTTTCCTCATTAAAAACCATTTTAGAGCTTCAAGACATATGTCCTGAAGCTCATATTTACATATTTAACATATTTAACATATTAACACATAAATCATCATCTGATGTAGTTGTGGAAGAGAAATATACTCTTCTTTTTGTCTTATATACGGGAAATTTATAAATAAGCATGCAAGAATGATCTGGTACAAGCTCTATTTTTATTTATCCAGTGTTTGCCGGATGCATTTTATTAATTTACTTTTCGAAGCTATTCTATCGTGCAAAGAAGCAGTCCACTACAGTGGCTTCATAAGGGAGGTAGGAATTTGATGAATTACAGAAAAATAACAATCCTCTCGCACGCTACAAATATTACTTACATCAAAAGTTTCTTGTTTACCAAAAAGTTTGTAATTTTTTTAACTGTTTGCTTTTATAAAATACTATTCTGTACATATTATTCGGCATATTATTATTCGGCATTATTATTCGGCATATTATTATTATTTCGCGGCCCACATTTGCGCCTCGCAGGATCGACTTACGTTGGTAGGCCCTAACCACCATTCAGTGCTGGAATGAGGGAAACCTGGAAAACCTCATTAGTTAGGGGGACAAGTCAAATATAAACTGATTTTAATCTCTCACATTAACACCAAGTTAATTCTTGGACCAAGTTAAGGACATTCTTGCCATCCTAGGCCATCGCCAGGATGCTTCCCATCGTTGCAAACCAGCCTTGATTGAGTACCAAGATATCCCTTATTTTTAGAAAACGGGTTATCAGGGAAGACAGTCTATTCCAAATGTTTACGTATTTTTACTCGAAAGATATTAAAATAATTTAAATGGAAAATTTTGTCCGAAAAAATACTTTTCAGAAAATATTATTTAGTATGTATATATTTAGGATGTAACTCTTTCAATGTGACACAGTGTATAATTTATTTCCCTTGCAATCTCTACTCGTTGCTGACATCAATAAATATTTAAGTCCCGGGTTACTTCGCTTGACTGAAATATCTCTAGACAGAACTACGACAAGCTGAAATAAGACCCAGAATATCGACACAGCATAACTATAAACTAATATAGAATTCGCTGGATTCCATTTCTATATCTATATAAATATTTTCTGCGACGGAAAAGCCGACCCCCCAGCTCTGCTCTCGCTCTGTGCCGTTCCGTACCAAGCAAGGCTCACTGGATTGAAACGTAATGCACCCTTTTAGCATCGTGGATGTCAAGAAACTCGAATCACGGCACTCTTAAAAACCAGATGCGAAGTTGTGCAATATAAAATCTAATAAATGTCTTGATCACTTAATTTAGTTTCTAATGCTTATTTACTGTTAAAACAGTAATCCGTGCGTGTCTACTTAATAATTGCATATGAGATTGTGTCACCCTCCTTCAGAAAATCACATGCTATGGATAAATTTTGTAAACTACCTTTCAACAGGAAGAATCGCCTCACTCTCCGTGAGTGTCTCTTCAATTTAACTAACCTAAATTGACAACTACATTCTATAAGACATATGAAATGATATTCCACTAAAAATTCTATCAATCAGTGCTTTCGAAAAGTAACGAATAAATTAATTATTTTAGAAATTAAGAAGTTTTCGAAAAAATCTCCTGATACGTCGATTTTGTTTTTAAAAAAGGCCCTTTTTGACATACGACCCATATTTATGACGTCATCGTTGTTCGAGATATGACGTCATCGACAATTTTTTTAAATAGCAACCCCCAATTTTGACCACGCCATTTGACAGAGCGTATCATTCTACATACGCATCATGAAAAATTATGGTTGCCTGACAGTAGTTTTTTATTGGTGTCAGATAAAAACTTGAAATCGCACTTTATTAAATAGTTTTTTCTGTTTTTAGAGTTATTTCTTTAGTTCTTATCTTTTGTTTGGCAAAAGCACTGCGTTTGAATTGTTTATTGAGTAGTAACTTTGTCATTTTATAAAAAAAAATGGTTAAATTAACTGAACGAGAACGAATTGAAATTCTTTGCATGATCGGATTTGGAGACAGGATGCGGACCCAAAGAGAAGTAGTTGAATTGTTCAATGAAACTCATCCTGATCAACATCCCATTAGCCAAAGCATGGTAAGCAATATTGAGTCTAAATACCGTAACTTTGGACGTGTTCGTGATCTTCCTAAATCTGGTCGACAGTCAAAATCAATAGATGATGAGGTTAATGTTTTGTTGGCAATACAAGAAAATCATCACTCAACACTTAACCAATTGGCTTCTGATTTCAATATGGCAGCGTCCACAGTTCACAAAATTATCAAAATAGCAAAGTATCATCCTTATAAGGTATGCCTTGTTCATGAGCTATCTGAAGACGACTTTGATCGGCGAAATCAATTCTGCGAGCAAATGCAAGAGCTATGCAGTAATGATAATAATTTCGTAAAAAACGTAATTTTTTCTGACGAGGCTACGTTTGTTTTGAACGGCCATGTCAATAGGCAAAACTGCCGTTATTGGGCTACGGAGAATCCCCGATGGATGATGGAGTATCCCACTCAAAGTCCCCAGAAAGTAAATGTGTGGTTTGGCATAGTCGACGGAAGAATTCTGGGTCCCTATTTCATTGACGTCAACCTAACTGGTGCAAGATATTTGGATTTTCTTCGAGACGACCTCATTCCTGCACTAATAACTTTATATCCAGATATAGAGGGACGTGATCTTCCAAGAAATGACATGTTCTTTCAACAAAATGGTGCACCTCCCCATTATGCAGCACCTGTCCGTGTTTATTTAGATGAGCTGTTCCCGAATCGTTGGATAGGGAGAAGGGGGCCGATTGAGTGGACAGCCAGATCGCCTGATTTGACACCCCTAGATTATTTCTTGTGGGGATACTTAAATAGCAAAGTATACGTTACTAGACCGGTTAATTTAGAAGATTTAAAAGCAAGAATTCGTCACGAGATACATCGTACACCTCCTGAAGTTATAGATAATGTCCAAAAAGAATTTATTAATCGTCTTGGCTACTGTCAGGCAGCCAACGGTGCACAATTTGAACATTTAATTTATTCGATTTTTTACATAATCATTATCATTGTCAGTATTGTGAAAATTGAATTTTAAGATCTTCAAACATTATTTTCTTGAAATTTTTGTTATGTAACACCATAATTTTTCATGATGCGTATGTAGCTTTTTCAAATGGCGTGGTCAAAATTGGGGGTTGCTATTTAAAAAAATTGTCGATGACGTCATATCTCGAACAGCGATGACGTCACAAATATGGGTCGTATGTAAAAAGTGCCTTTTTTAAAAGCAAAATCGACGTGTCAGGGGATGTTTTCGAAAACTTCTCAATTTCTACAATAATGAATTTATTCGTTACTTTTCGAAAGCACTGTATAATTAATCTGTATTATACTAGAACTACTTCATATCGCCGTATTTGTAAAGAAGAGCTCTATCCAAATATGCAAAAATATACTGGGTGTTCCATTTAAAAATTAAAATTTTATTTCGTACACCGTTTTTAAAATACCTTGTATAAAGCTGAATACACGCAAAAGGTAACAAAAGACGAAACAAAATCGACGGGTCCGAGCGATTTTTTATAAAACATATTTTTCCTTTATTTCTGAAAATTATGCATTACTTTATGGGGGCACTGTATTATCATCCTACAACGTCTTCCCCACACCTACTCTTTTAAAAATATATAAGACGAGTGAGTCAAATTTCTTACCGCACCTAGTAGAATTGAGAATTGACTACTTGTTCTGAGTTTGAGATTGACTTTGTTTTGTTTCATAAACCAAATAACAATAAACAAATTCGCCCTAACTTATCCTATCACCCCAAACACAAAGCTTTGTCATTCGCAATAAGCGATGCATAGATCAGATGTCTACTGGTTCAACTGAAGCGGCAGTTTTCTTTTCTCTTCCGTCTCATGTTTCGCGTCTACAACAGATAACAAATGGGATAAACAGCCACTTTAATACATAAGAGGCTTGCATTATGGAAACATCTTACGAGGCTTCAATATTGCCATAAAACTTGTGGAATAACGCGCTATTACTGATATACAATGGCGCCGCGGAAGTTATCTGGAAGTTTACTCATAATATCTTTTCAACTTTATGATACTGGTTCTAGGGAGCAGTGAGGCCCATGTGCATAATTTAAAGTTACATTCCTCATTCCTGTCACCAAGTTGCTGAAGTATTCTAGAAAAAGAGAAGCTTTTCGTCTTTCTAAATCGCTAGGAATTGATGACGTAATAGTTTTTTAATTGTATCAAACACAAATTGAAAAGTAACTTTAAATTTATATTCATGGATACACTTCAGAGATGTGTACTTATACACAACAGATGTACAGTACATTCATCTTTATTATTTAAGGTAGGTATGTCTATTCAGCTAAATTTTGGTAGTAAGGTACTATGAGTGGCTCAGTACCTTGGTAATTTTAAGAGAATCATTTCCTGTCTTCTGCTCAGAACATAAAGAAATAATCTCTACGAATTATTGACTGGAATGTATAAGATATTCTATAAGAATATCTATAGATATAAGATAGAATAGTTATAAGATATTCTAGATATGTTTATTCTTTAAATATTTTGGCGAAAAAACTGTCATGTATTAAAAAACAAACCCCTTGCCATAGAGATTGATTTTGCTTCCAAAATCTAAAATTATTTACTGGTATTTGCGGTGTTTGGTGATGTTTGCGCATCATCTGCCAGACTTTTAGTATAATCAGAACCAAACTTAACAGACTCGAAGCGACAAGAGAGACGACGTTGCTCTAACGAGGACGAACGATATATTGTTAATTCCATGACTAATAAAATTGTAGGAAGAACATCTTCAAAAAACGAGTATCTTATTTTGTACACCCTGTACAGTTGCTGTCAGTATCCAGTACACTATTTGTCAATAAAATATGTCTACATAACACAAAATTTTCATTTAACTTTTAACACACGTCTAACATCTATAATATTACATTTTTAATGCCCGTTAAAAATTTGATTTTTAATAGTGCTTGTAGAAAAAATACCATGACGATCTTTGTTACTTACTCCACAAGAAACGTCAACCCTAACTTATCAAAATTATAAGATAAACGTGACTTTTCATAAATGTTGCATAAAAAATAGTATATTTAATTTAATTTGAGTGTACAAACATAAAAATAAGAGTGAATACATAACCACTGTTTAGTAAATGAGGCAGCCTACACCTGTTAGCATCTACTGAGATGACAATAGAGGCAGTGAGAAAGGGATGTTATATTCCATCACTTCTCTTAGTCTCCTCACGCCTCCAGTCTCAAGGGGCAGAACTCTGGAATGCGTCCAGAACTGCCGGCACCTTGAAATTATCCTAAACTGGTGTTAAATTTAAGAGGGTAGTAGGCTGTTACGTCGTGGAAGGCTCAGATTTGGGATTCTTGAGATTATACCGGATTAGAAGGGTTTTGTTTAAGTTGTTTATATTCATAGAAATGCCGAGGAGTGTTCTAATCCCATTATTGCATTGTTTTGTGCTTACAAATGCTCTTTTTTGTAATTCAACTAAGCCAGAAGCAAAATTGTTTCAATGATGTTAAAGTTTTACTGGAATTTTAACGGAAATCGATGCTTCTACAAATCTTTATACGAAATCATAAATACGTCACCATTTTCTATACGTCTTTTTATAAGTATGTTATTACGGCTCCTAATAGTTTTTTTATCATCCTTCCAGCAATATATAATACTTTAGTGGTAGTGCTTCAGTATTCAGTGCTTTCCAAAAAATATATATAATTAATGATTGGTCACGATAGGATCATTATTTAGCAACATAAAATAAAAAAAAATCTAAATTTAGTAGCACAGTGTTTCGTGGTATCTATCTGGAACAAGATTGTAAGATTGAAGAGAATCTGTAAGAAAAACCAAATATGGTAGCATTTTATACAATATTCATTAACAAATTTAACATTGAAAACAATTAAGAACAACGAAAGAGTAACATAAATATGATTATGTAAAAGTACAAAAACTATAGCTTCTAATGCACAAAAGCATCTGAAAGATTTATAAAACAGATAAGTGGGAGATATCCTGTCGCTGGGTTCGTCCAACAGACTCTCTTCTCCCACAAGTTCTTTAAGAATACTTGTGTGTCCACCATCGTGGCTTTTACCTAGCCACCGCCCCCACTGCTTGGCCCTATAAGCGGCTCTCCTTGCCTCTCCCCCTTGACCCCTATATGCAGTTTAGGGAGAGACAGGAGAGCCTCCAGAGCCTCTGTAGGAGCAGTGCGTATCGCTCCTGGCGCGCTTACACATGCTAGGCGTTGTAGTTGATTTAGCCGTTGCTTGACGGAATCATGCCGGACGGCTGGCCACCATACAATCGACGCATATAGAAAACAGGGTCTAATAACCGAGGGTGTAGAGCCATAAGGTGGCTTTCGGATTAAGCCCCCACATTTTTCCAAAGAGTCTCTTACAGGTCCAAAAGGATGCGGTGGCTCTCTGTATTTATCTGTCTATGTGGGGTACCCATGACAACTTTTCATCTAGGATAACTCTCAAAAATTTAACCATCTTTGTACGTTGGATGGTCTTATTGAAAATGGTTGGTGCTTTAAAACCGTCGAACTTCCTTTTCGTAGTGAAGAGGACTAGGTCGACCTAGATCAACTCTCATCTCCTGTCCGATACATCATTCTTCTATACTTCTTAGGGCCCTTTGAGTGAGCTCACTAACTGTGTGTGTGTGTGTGTGTGAAAACTGTTGAGCACAAAGTTCCATAGCAAGGGGAAAAGCACCCCCTGTGGGCACCTGCGGTCTTCATATTGGTAGAAACAATCAAGATTTACCATCTTTTATAAATGGACGGTCCTTAAAAAGAGCGTCGCCACATAATGATCTCGGTTTCACAGTGAAAACTAACCTCACGTGGAGTGATTATATCGATACGGTATGTAAACACCAAATCCAAATACCAGACTATTTCTGATTAAAAAACATTATCAAAAGTGTCTTTTGAAACATACTGCAAACTTTATAAGTCTTACATTAGTCCGATACTCGAATGCGCTGAGCCAGTGTGGTGTCCAGAAATAGTTCGTGACCAGAACATGCCGGAAAAAGTTCAACGTAGCGCTACAAAACTTTCATTTGGTCCCGTACGTCCGTCTTACGAGGAAAGATTGACAATAAGCTGGTCTTCATTGTGACTTAAGTCTATCATTTCTCATCATAAAATACAATTTTGCTAACTTAGGATCAATTTTTCCAGAATCAATTCTGATCATCGTCTTCGAGGACATGCCTTGAAACTCAGGAAAGAAAACTTCAAGACGCGCTCCAGGCAGCATTCCTGAGCAGTATAAACTTTAAAGTTTGGAAGAACCTACCACATGATGTAATTAATGCACAATCAGTGAACTCGTTTAAAAATAAAATTGACAGTTACCTTTTTTCTATAGATTAAGTCTTTATTTACCATATATTGGTTTTTTGTACCTATATTTTTATATTTGGGGCATAATAGGACATCTGTCCTCTGCCCTTGTCTAATTTGTAATAATAATAATAAATTTAGGCTCGAGTAATGAAAATCATCTTCAAACATAAACCCAAAATCAGATTTATTTCTCTTCAAAGATTTTGCCCTCGTGCAAAAAATAATGAAATTATGCACCAAGAAGAGAAACATCAAAAATTGATTTAGAGACATTTTTACAATCATATAAAAGATAATTTTAGGACAGTCATACAACTTAATTCAGAGAGCAGGACGACGAACAATCCCAATCCCTCCTAACGAACAATCTCAACAACTGGATCCATAATATTCCCCCAGACGCGTCTCGCGCCTTCCCAATCACGAGTGCCACCCCGTACCTCAACCACTGGCGCAGCTAATCAACCTCCTATGCAGGCGAGAGTTGGAATCAGAATTGTTTGCCCAACGATCCAGACCGTGAATCGGGCTGATGATAATTTTCAACTGAAATTGCAGCGTGCCTCGGTGGTAAAAGTGTATGCATTAGTGATGGCCGCACAAACTGGCCTCTACAATTCGATTCTTGTTGCTGAGAAAAGCCAATCCGTGGTACACCGATATCGAAAACACGTCTATGAATGTTTGATATAGAAAAGACGGTAGTGGGTTTCTTCGGTTATGCAAGAAGATTGAAGTGAGGTTGTTTTTAAATAAGTAACCTTACTTGGAGGCGTTGCATAATATATGTAGGCTGGAGTCTTCAAAAGACTGTATAGCATATACAGAGTGCTAACACGCTAAAACTAAGCATGAAAAACTTTTTCTCTCTTTTTATATGGAAAAGAAAATTATCAAGTATAATGAACTACCTTGTACAGGGTGCGGCAGCATAACTTCCTTTTTTCAAAACTTAATAAAAGCCATTGTATCATGCCTAAAGTTTTGTTTTACATAGTGTTAAAGATCAAATCAGATAGGTAACGTCCCCCATTGTCCATACACTGAGTAAACCGATTTCTGGCGTTTGTCATGACTCTTGGCAGCATAACAGGCGTTATGTTGGCAATTTCTTCCTGGATGTTGGTCTTAAATCTTATAGGATCCTTGGACGATTAACATAAGCACGGGATTTCAAAAAACCCCATAGAAAAAAATCACAAGGGGCCAAATCGGGAGAGCGGGCCGGCCACTCCAAATAGCCCCTAATTGAGATGAGGCGCTCTGGAAAGTGTTCCCTGAAAACAGCCATCGATGCTCTTGAAGTATGTGCCGTTGCACCGTCTTGTTGGAACCAAATGTCCCCTGAGTCCTGTATCATGTTTACCAAAAAATCCTGTATCATGTTTACATACTGGTCCAAATTCACAGCCACTGCGACTTCATTTTCCTCAAAGAACCAGGGACCAATAATTCCAGCTGAGGAAATTGCACACCACACTGTGACTTTAGGTGAATGCAAAGGCCTTTGATGCAATTCTCGAGGATTTGAACATTTGAAGATTTGAAGACCAACATCCAGGAAGAAATTGCCAACATAACGCCTGCTATGCTGGTAAGAGTCATGACAAACGCCAGAAATCGGTTTACTCAGTGTATGGAGAATGGGGGACGTCACATATCTGATTTGATCTTCAAAACTATGTAAAACAAAACATTAGGCATGAGCCTACATTATAAAAAAACAAATCAAAATGTTCTGATTCATACAATGGGTTTTATTAAGTTTTGAAAAAAGGAAGTTTTGCTGCGCACCCATATATTGCAAAACTCAAAATATTTGTAAAGTTTTACTAAACATTCAGTATTACAGAGTAGCAGATTTTGCATGGGAATAATTTTTTTTATCGATATAGATACTGAAGACACAATAAAGATTAGATAACATTTTTGGTATTCAACTCTGCCAAAAGTTCAGCATTTTTGGACAGCACCTTTGTCCATATTCTTCATCGTATCGTACCAAATGATTAATACACCTTTGGGGTTGATGAATGCGGTCTGCTATGATGAATGAGCGGTCAGCTATGATGAAAATAACACCATCTATTGACTGCGACTATGAAGCATCTTTGCTGCTTATGAGTGTCACTGTGATTTCACTGTACTGACGAGGGCAAACAAGTGTGAAACCGGGCAATCTGGGTATATCAGCATGGCCACTAGAAGCGGTGGCGTTCCAGTGGTAGATTTTCAAACTATAATGGGCTTAAAGCAAGGAATTTATATACATGGAACGATTATCAAAGCTGCGCGAGTATTCCACTTTTGAATCCGCCATTTTGAAAAATCCCAATGAATCCCAAAATTTGTGGGAAATTTAAGAGTATTAACCTAGCCTCTTCAATTAGATAGCAATAACAAATAAAAACCACAGAAAGCAGCAAGTAAAACTTTTGAGGCTAAGAAAAATTCTAAATAGGTATAAGAAATGTTCAATATTTTATAGTTTAATTACAATTATTTGTGAAAAATAAAATATATCGTCCCCAAACTTTCTTGTAATATTGATGAAGGTACAAACGAAATAGTTTGTGTACCTACCTACGTACCTTTTGTTCACATTGTTTATGTAAAATACACCATTAGGCGTTTAGAAAAGTAAATAATTAAAATGCATTATGCATATAAAATTTAACTATCCTTTACCTTACTTTAACTAACCTAGCTTATCTTTTGTATTGTTTATGTTCGCAGTTTTCATAATTTACTATTATATTAGCTAGGAACTATGATTGCATGTCTCTTAATACTTTCGATTCTTGTTAAGTTTGACATTCAAAATCCGAATTTACCTAGAATAATTACGAAAGTCCAATACTCAAATATTGTCACTCAAAGTCTATAAATTAAAGGAACACAATAATAAACACACAAACAGAGTCAAATCGAGAGAATAACAATAAAATAAACCAACAAGACGCCAAAAATACAAAACAAACACTATTTACCAAATTTATCCATACCAATGTTGCCGTGTTAGGAAGATTTGAACCATTGAATTTTTAGATTAGAAAGAAAAGACACTAGAATTTTAGGGTCTTGGTCAGGTGTACCAATATAAAATGTAGAAGTTGGGAGCAGTGTGACATCAAAATGGCGGCTCCCATGTTTCCACACAAAATTGGATGCGCAGTCGTCTATAATCGTTCCATGTATATAAATTCCTTGGCTTAAAGTCGCAGTTAAATTATGAAAGGATGTACCTTTTAATTGGGTATTTTGCCGCAATTCAACCGACTCTTAAAAATCATTGAATTTTGGAAGGCTTGGTGCATTAGATATCAGGTAAAAAAGCTATTCTAGACAATCTTAATTATAGGTAGTGCTTTAGTATTGCGAAAAAAGCATTTGATATAATTTATAAACCAAATTATAGTTAGAATAATCTTAGTACCTATCTATTGTTTAAATCAAGTGAATTAAAGAAACATTAGCGGGGGTAACTCTTACAAAGGAAAGTGGTAAAAGTTAACATTTTTTTATCTCATTCGGACCCCAGTTCCCAACGAAAGGTGGATAAATCACAATGCCGTCATCTTAGAAAAATAACCGATTCAACAAGAGGCAGATAAATCCCATTTCTGTCAGAAGAGCGGTTCCTTTCTGTTCTCAGTAAATAATTCATTTGTGCCTGTCTCACCACCTCAATCGACCTCTTCAATTTACATATTATTGCGAAGGTTTCCATCTGAAGACACTCTGAGACACATTAAATAACAATTTAACTATAGTTAATCATTATATATAATATAATAGGGAGTTTTTGAACCCCTTAAATTTCAGCACGTCGTTATCGTTATCGTTATTCTGCGCATGCGCAGTACCAAAAATAGTATCATTTTCGGCACTGCGCATACTCAGAATAACCATAACCATAACGATAACGTAAATTTTAAAGGGTTCAAAAACTCTCTATTTATTAATATTAAATTAGGATAATAAATTGAAAGAACAAACTGCAATAAAAAGAAATATACCTATAAAAATGATAGTATACTTATTAATAGTATTCTTATTGCAACAACACTCTTTCATATAAACCTTTTCTTAGACCAGGTATTATATTTACTTGTACAAGGATTGGTACGTACAAATACCAAATAAGAATATCCTTTACAATTTTAAAGGATATTTAGAATTTGTATCCTTTACTTGTATAACATATATTACTGTTTTCTGTATTTCGACTTTATTTTTTCATCCTATATATTTTCGTTTAAGAGCAGATAGTCACGTGACATACAAAATTGAAGATTATAGAAAATATTGACTTTGGACTTGATATTTTTCATTTGTTACAGTATTTTAGTTTTTTTTAAATACTTTTCAGACACTCCGTATCCTGAAAACCAGCCACAGGACTGAGTTGGCCCCGCGGAGACTTTCGATCAAGACAAGGAGATAATTACGTGTACTAAATATTCATCTGAATTGGCCCTGGACAGTCAAAATACCCTTAAATATGTAAAGACCTCTATTAGAAAATAAATGCAAATAATTCTCCTGTCTTGTTGCCTCGGTGAAAACACTATATTGAAGTACTACAAAAACAGTCAAGAGAAATAAAACAAATACATCCCAATATGGCAGGCACGAGTTTTCTGTGTACCCACGTAAATAAAGTATTTGTTTCAACAATCCACAAGCTCACATGCACGTAACAGCGGCATACTGTCATTATTTATTCATTGATTTATATGGAGAACTGTGTTTAAACAATGTCAGTGAAATATATTACGTGTCGTCTGGGTAACCTGAAAATCCTGAAAAGTTTTCAGATACCGTAGAGATAACATTTGTCTATGCTTACAGAAGAAATTTGTTTCTTTTCAAGTATAAGTGTTAACAAATCCCCTTCTCAACCTCTTATTGTCATTTCAAGAAAAAGTGAGCATATGGGTATGAAATGGTTTGTTGTTGGCTAAAACTTGGGCTCATGAATTTATGTTTAGGGTGTTCTATTTTTACTGTCATTAATGTGGCAATTTTTTAAATAGAAATGCTTATATTTTTTTCAATCATCAAGGAGACCATGAAAAGAGGTTTCCAAAAATATAATATATTTGGTATCTGCTTCCATAAAACCAAAAATTTACTATTTTCTACTATATTACTATTATACCGGGTGTATTTAAATGAAGGAGCATACATGATGACTACCAGACAATTTTGAGGCTAAAATTTGACGATTGAGTCAAACCAGTGAGTCAGTCCTCCTGAATCAGAGATGTTTTGTTTCCAAGTTACAGGATGTTCAAGCTCAGGAAACTAAAAAATGTATTCTTTTCTGTTTTTAAAAGTACATGCGTAATGAATATATTCTCTTCAAATTTGGCAGATGATATCACACCATAGTTCTCTAGTATCACACAAAATTTTAATTTAACAGGTAGTTTCAGTGGCGTGCAAACAGTATTATATGGCCTCCTTTCGAAATAAAAAATTTTAGTCACTGCCTGAATTAAAAAACATAATATTAATAAACCTCGCAATCGATTTTCTAAATAAAATACTCTTACCTTTCTCTAAAAAATGTATAGTTTTGCCGTAAATCCCGCGTTTCTAACATCATCACGTCTAGATTAATGGAAAAACCCTATGTATTTTTCGAAAAAGTATTTTTTTTAGTAAATAGATCGCGAGGTTCCCTAAAGCTGTTTTTTTTAATTTAGTCAGTAGCGTAACATTTTTATTTCGAAAAGGTTTTGACGTACTACTGATTCCATTCACTGGAAATACATATTAAACTAAAATGTGTGTTATACCAGATCACATGCTATGGTATTCTCTGCTAAATTTGGAAGAAATATTTTCATTAGTCTCAGAAACAAAAAACCAAAAAATAAAACAAAAAACATTTACGTTTGGGTCAATTGTTTTATTTTAGCCTTACATTGTCTGGTATAATTTGTGCTTCTTCATTAAATACACACTGCATATATAATATACTACAAATTTTTCCCTTGCCTTTTCCATATTTTTTCTTTTTCAAGTAACAAGAGAAAAATGTTTAATTACTACAAAATTGTACTAGATGAAAGTTGAAATAAATATGGGTTCATCATAAAGTAAGGGATATACTTCAAAGTCTTGAAGAGAAATCAAGCTAATAGCAAAAAGTAAATGGAATCTAGTTGCTTCAATAATTGGATTTTACTGTATCTATGGAAAACAAAAGAGTTGTCGTGTCAACTGCTGATACAAGTGTCAAACGTAATCATTGCGATTTAGAGGATTGTTCTCAAAATAGAAATTGAACCGGAATGGTTATCCCGTATTTTATGGACAGATAATATATAATATAATAAAATGTTTTATTACATATACAAAACATACAAAATGCAATACAACATACAATAGGGACAGATTAGTCGACTTACCATAAAATAAAACAGAAGAAAACCACTATAGGCAAAGCCTGTGTGTGGCGTACATAAAGAAAAATGTAGAACAAAGAACAATAATATAATATAATATAATACAACATAACATAATATAACATAATACAATATAATATAATATAACACAATACAATATAACATAACATAACATAACATAAATATACAATATCAATATGAATAATATGGTAAATATAAATTCACAATCAAGACAAGAATCCAATTTCAAATTTTTAATTCAACCATGTCGTGCAATACATCCCTAGCTAAACTGAAAATAAACAGCCTTAATTTTCTCTTAAAGCAATATCTACCAGAAATGTGTTGCAAATTGTGTGGTAAGTGGTTAAAGAGTCTGGGGCTTAAATAAGTATAACTTTTTTGACCTATGCATTTATTCATACGAGGAGGTAAGTACATATTCTCTCTATTTCTTGTGTTTTATATATATGTTCATTCTTTTTCAGGTTGTCCCTTGTTCTATGTTGCCATAAACTCGAGTGAAAAAAGAATAATTGTCTAGGGTCCATTATTCCACTTTCTGCATATAGCATATCGGACGGGTACGTAATGTCTTTGTTGAACATTATTTTCAAGATGAGACACATTTCTCCCTAAATGATGGAGTCAGTACTCAAAACTGTCGAATATGTCACAAAATAATCCACATGGGGTTCCAGGGTTCAAGAATGTCTTCCTGACAAGAAATCCATCGCTTGGTGCTATTTCACATCTAATTTTATCATTAGACCATACTTTTTTGAGGAGGTTCAGAATGGAGAGGCCGTATCTGTAACTGTTACTGGTGAACGATACCTGCATATGTTACGAGATTATGCCATTCCACGGATACAAAACGAGCACGAAGGAATTGAAAACATGATTTTTATGCATGATGGAGTACTCGCGAATATTTACCGACCAGTTAAAGAATGTTTAACTGTTAAAGTTTTTCAAAATCGTGTTATAAGCAGACATTTTGTAAATTCGTGGCCTCCAAGATCGCCTGATCTTAACACAGCGGATTACTAGCTGTGGAGTTATTTAAAAAATTTGGCGTTTAGAACACGACCCACGACCAACAACGCTGGAAGAATTAAAAGACTATTAAGGAACAAATTCCTGCGCAATTCAACCAGAAATGCTGAATAACCCTGTGTACAGGGTGGCCGTATAAGAGTGCGTATCCCCTTATCTCAGAAACTATGTGAGATAGAAAAAAAAGTTTTATATAAATGTTGTTTGCGTTAAAGATGTCGGTATTTTTTTAATATAGTTATATTTGTAGCTCCTCAATATACAGGGTGATGAACTAAACTTATCTTTTTTTAAATGGATCACCCTGTATATTATTACATTTTTGAAAATCTCTTCAAAAGACTTGTTCAACGATATATAATATGTTGGGTCTGTAGCCCACCGTTTCGGAGCTATTGAGAATTATCTTCAGGAAATAGCCAATATTAAAATCGTGCCAGAAAAGTTAATAATTAAGTTTTTGAGCATTACCTTGCGCCAAGAGAATTCTAATTTTATTTACTTTATTATGTAATGACTCAATATTCAGTTTAAAAAAAATTTTTACCGTGTTGCCACATTTCGAAAACCATAAATTTTCACGATTTTTTCAAATGGAACACCCTGTATATTGTTACATTTCTAGAAAGCCCTTCTATCGACAAATTTAGAGATATATGATATGATGGGTTTGGGACATCGTTTCTGAATGATTATCCCAGTATATGGGATTTAAATAGGTACTGGCTATTTCCCGAAGATAATACTTTTTTTAAATGCCACACCCTATATATTATTATATTTTCAGAAAGCCCTTCTAAAGACTAGTTCAATGATATATAATATGATAGGTCTGATGCTCACCGTTTCGGAGTTATTGAGTATTATCTTCGGGAAATAGCCAGTATTAAAATCCCATATTCTGAGGATCATCATTCAGAAACGATGTCCCAAACCCATCATATCATATATCTCTAAATTTGTCGATAGAAGGGCTTTCTAGAAATGTAATAATATACAGGGTGTTTCATTTGAAAAAATCGTGAAAATTTATTGTTTTCGAAATGTGGCAACACGGTAAAAATTTTTTTTAAACTGAATATTGAGTAATTACATAATAAAGTAAATAAAATTAGAATTCTCTTGGCGCAAGGTAATGCTCAAAAACTTAATTATTAACTTTTCTAGCACGATTTTAATATTGGCTATTTCCTGAAGATAATTCTCAATAGCTCCGAAACGGTGGACTACAGACCCATCATATTATATATCGTTGAACAAGTCTTTTGAAGAGCTTTTCAAAAATGTAATAATATACAGGGTTTTCCATTTAAAAAAAGATAAGTTTAGTTCATCACCCTGCATATTGAAGAGCTACAAATATAACTATATTAAAAAAATACCGACATCTTTAACGCAAACAACATTTATATAAAACTTTTTTTTCTATCTCACATAGTTACTGAGATAAGGGGATACGCACTCTTATACGGCCCACCCTGTACAATTTGGAGGAACGGTTATGGTGGTTGTACAGCAACAAAATGGACGACATATCGAACATCGAACATTGCGTTAACCACTGTTGGACATAAGAAATCCCATAGTTTGAGCAATCGAATTTCTTTCACATCCTGTTATTAACTTAATTTGTTAAAAATACATAATAATCTGAAATATATCCCTTACTTTATGATAACCTTGTAGGTAAATTTCTCAAATCAGAACCGACATTTCAGCATGAAATTTCAATAACATTATGAAGCTATTAATATCGATTAAACAGCAGTGCTTTGCGATATCCGCTACCCATCTATCCCTATCGCCAGTTTCATAACTTAATAGCCTCGCAATAAAAGCTAATCTATATTATGTAGGTACTTCGCGGGTAGCAATTTTTTTAATCACAAGTAGCTGAGAATTATTACCTTGCTTACTTTAATATTATAGGAAAAAAGTATCCTACCAGTAACAAAATAAATTATAATAATCACATAATAACGAAATTATTATAAAAATTGGAAATGACGGAAACATTTACTCTGCGAGAAAATTCCCCGACCAGCATTAAATTACTCCAGTATATTCTAGCAAATAGCCACTTCATTTGCCAGTTAATTTCGCGCTTTAACTTCTTCTTCTTATGACGCCCTCTCCCTTCGGAGGTTGGCGATCCACATAGCTAACATTGTTCTGGACACAGCAGCTCGAAAGATTTCAATGGAAGTGCACCCAAACCATCTTCTGAGGTCTTTCAACCAGGAGTTCTGACGTCTACCAATAGATCTTTTCCCTTGAATCTTTCCTTCAATTATTAGTCTCAGCAGTTCATACTTGTTGCCTCTCATAATGTGGCCTATGTATTTTGTTTTTCTTTCTTTGATGAGGGCCATTAGTTCTTTCGGCTTCTTCATTCGTCTAAGCACTTCTTCGTTCGTAATCGTTGGACCCATGAGATGCGGAGCATACGGCGATATAAGTACATTTCAAACGCCTCAATTTTCTTTTCAGTTACAGGGTCCAGGGTCCAGCATTCACATTCGTACAACTAACGCGCTTTAACTAACGTCTGTTCGCCTGGTAGTGACGCTAGCCAAATATGTGACTACTTTCTAGGATATGGGGGAATAATTTAATGCTGCTCTGGGCTTTCGCCCTCAGGGTAGTTCTTTAGATATTTATAAATTGTAATATAAATATGTACAAAAGTAATATAAACTCGAAATTTGTGAGAAAGTTGAGTATTGCTTAAATTCAATCATATTATTTTCATTTTCAACATATTTTTTCTAGTGGTGCCACTTTCTTATTTCGCCATTTGGATTAAGATAAGATACATCAATTAAAATGCCATAAAACTTTTCTTGCAGTATAAAATTTGCCTTATATACGCTACAATTTTCCTTTCTTGTTCCCAACATAATGGATTATATTTTTTTGTGGTATTAACTTCTTTGTATTAAGGACATTACCACTGGAAACATTACATCTACCTTCGATTTTACAATAAGCTTACTGTTTCACTTTATTTGTTTTCAAAAATACATCATTTATATAAATCGTTAAAGGCTCATGTTTTGCTTTATTAAATACAGGGTGTCCCCATGTACTTTCTGGATATCGCGCCATAAGATTCATCAAATGAAAAATAAGTCACAACTACTTCCAAATAACTTGATTCACTTTTTATACTCATCGGTATATGTAGTTATAATATGTAAGTGTGTTGTAAGTGAGATATGACCCTATACATATAAATAGTAGTCGCGATCTATTTGGTTTGACCCAATTTCCTATTGACGATTCCAAAAATGAATGCGCTCTCTGCATGAAAATATTTGAACCTATTTAAAAGATAATTTTTGGAGGCTTGTTGCTGATGTAATGATAAATAACAGTATTTGGGTTTGTTTAACATAATAATTTAGTAGTGCTTGTAACTTTTTCGTATTGCAAAATTAAAAAGGACGTGGGTAGTATTTGTACATCTTTATTTTTACATTTTAAAATGGCGTTCAAAACAAACCAGCACAAGACGTTTGTCTTGTGCTGGTCACTTGAACACTTGATTTGCTGGTATCTTAAACACTTCTATTAACACATTTTGTGGAATGAGATTCATAAACACGGCAGTTTTGCCGTGTTTATGAATCTCATTCCACAAAATATGTTAATAGAAGTGTGTAAGGGTCCATTCTCTGTAGATTTGACAGGCATGAATGTTGGGTCGGATTGAGAGGATGGGTGGCCGATGGGTGGAGACTTATATATTCCAACTATCGAATTATTAAGATTTCGAAGTGCACGTAAAGCCGAAGTAAAAAGGCACATGGAAATAAAGTTAGCCCTCGTTGCAAGGGTACCGGATTTGTCTTATAATTGCAACAAAACTTAAATATATTATATATATTATAAATTATATCACCGGAAAGATCAAAAGATAAACTAGATACCTATAGTAGCAAATTTTTGTTTAATACATGTATTTTAGAGAAAATAATTTTTGAAAATACGCTATTTTAGTACAAGATTGTTTGCCTGGAATTTTAAAAATAAAAAGAAATACCAAAAATTACTACTATAGGGACTTAGATTAAAGTCTTATCTTTCAATACTTTTTTACTGAAAGTCGCTATCTTTTATAGTTTTTTTATAATTAGACACGAGACGAACGCCGATTTAGGGCTTATTTCGACCTAGTGAATGGACTCTTAAAATAGAGATAGAAATTTGGCCCTAATATAAGAAAAAGTTTCTTCTCCAAAAGGCATGTGACAATTTCATTTAACAATTTAACACGGAACGTGTTTATTTATACAACATAACAGAATATATTTTAATTTAAATATAACATTTAACAAAAAACACAAGCACTAATATGGTATGGTATGGTATGGTATGAACCTTTCTATCGTTTGTCATACTTATTTCAGCCAAAAAAGTAAGTAAACAAAAACTAGGGTATACCTGTTTCAACCCAAAAAATTCATATGATAATTAGCAAAGAAGCACTTATGATACATACGACTGCTTTTACCACTCTTTATCTTTTATTACGCCCTAACTAGCACATGAATTCACTATATTTATGGCAGTTGAATGCTAATTGCTAAATAATATGATAGGAAATGCAAAATTTTTACTCGTCTCCCTCCATATTTGTTTACAGTTGCAGCGCTCACATCGGTAACTAATTTGAATCGCCAATGAAATCTTTATAGCCTGGTAAATTATTAACCAACCCCAAATGGAAAAAATCGCAAAATACCAGCAGGTCTAGGTATACCTCAAGCATTAGTCGTCGACCTACCAGATTCCAGGCAGAAACGTTGCTTCCTCAGCTCAATGAAGATTTTTTTCAAATTCTGTTTTTTTAATAGTGTTCCGAATTACTATTAGGTATTAAGTATTTTTTTAAATATAATATAAGTATTTTCTTAATTTTAATATTTTAATAATACCTAATACATACAATTAGATAAAATATATAATAGTGTTATTAACAAAATAGAGGTATTGTTAAGGCAGGCGCCGTTACAAAGGTCTGAATCACAAGTCTGACAAGATTCCAAAGTGTTAAACGGCGTAGAATCCTGTTGCAGCACCTCGCAACTGAGTGTAGTGCACTGTCTGTGAATAATGGAACTTCCCAAATCTGGAAAAAGAAATAAGTTACTCCTCAAAAAAATTATAGCATAAATAATAAAATATAAGATGTGGCAGAAAAAACTGGTTTGAAAGTTTCAGCAGAATAAAAAGAAATCTTATCACTTTATCATTCACAATTATTATTCATTTTATGGTGGGTCCGTAACGAAATGACTTTGTTTTCTACTTAGCTATCATTATTTTCTAATGTAACTTTGAACAGTGGCGGCTAGTCATAATGGGCACAAGGGCACGTGCCCTATGCGTAAGCATGTAATGTTGTGATATTTTATAAACTTTTATAATTATTATAATTTGGTGGATTTTTTTATTAATTTTTCATCATGAATATTGAATAATTTGGTGCATACATATCCGTCTAGCGTCTAGACCGCTTCACGCTTCACCGTCTGTGGACTAGGCTGGGCACGGCCGCTGTGTGCCTGTTCTTTTTTCTTTTCTATTTGCATGCGCAAGAAAAGGATACACAGCTTCTATTTTTCCAGCGCGTCTTTTCTAATGCGTTCTGTTACGTCATTGAATGGGCGCTGCCCCGTCGACCAGACGGTAAAGAGTACTAGAGATGGGAATACCCCATCATATTAATGAACGTACGTGAGAGATTTCAATTTACTGATTTTTTAGATATAGCCAATTTGTTTGAAAAGGAGAAATTTAACAACTATAGAATAGTTTTTCCTCTGGAACATATTAAAACAGTGTGTGCCTTATTTCCAAAGATCAACATTACAAAATTAAAAAATGAGCTGTATATAATGTATTCTAGAGATGATTTCATACAGCATAGTAGTGCGGTTGCTTTATTACAAATGTTAAATAACAATAATTTACTTACGACGTTTTCGGAATCGGTTGAACTCTCCGATCAAATATGTATAGATAAGTAATTGCCTATTTGTCAGTATAATAAAATAATGTGACCAAGAATAACAAGAAACATAACCTCAATTTCATGAAATTACCTGTCACAGTGCCCAACGGCATGGGCGGCTTTGTTTTAAGGGGTTAAAATAATAATTATAAAACTAAAAGTACAAATTACAATATTTTATTTTAGTAAATACAAAGTTTAAGATTTACATATTCAAGAACAACAATTTATTCACATATGTGTATAATATTTGCTACACTATTTATTTTAATATTTACTATTAAAAAACAATTGTAAAATCATTGACGATCCCTCTCGCGATCGCCGATTCTACGTTTATGCATGGCTACTTACCTGTGTAAACCACGCCCATTGGTGACAGTCACAAAATCCCTAACAATTTAGGCGGTAAATTAAAATGGCATTTTTTGATTGGACCAAATGCTTGGGCACTAATGTAAACAAAAAGCCATTGTTTTAAATATTGTTGGTCACAAAACTGTCTTGCTATTATTTGTCTATATAATATTTGGTCGGATGTTGAACTATTAACTATATTGTGCACAATTCCTATGACTACAGTCGAAAGTGAACGCTGCTTCTCAACGCTTAAGCGAATAAAGACATTTTTAAGAAACATGATGTCACAAGAAAGGTTATGTGCTTTCCATCGAGAAAAATTTAGTAAACACTATGATTGATTTTAACGAACAAGTTATCGAACATTTTGCAAATGATAAGTCAAGAAGAATGGAGTTTCATTTTAAAAGTTACTAAGTTTAGTTTTCGATGGACGAGCGGATGGTTGCAGGTTGTAAGGTAAGCACACCGATTTGTTATGGGTTTAGGTTAAGTACTTAAATGGGTTTTATTATTTATTTTTTTTATCTATCTGTGTTTTTTCTGGTCTAGCAGAAGACAGAAGTTTCGCCTGCCATTTTTCTGACATGTATACTTTTTTTGAACCGATTTAAATATTATTTTAAATAATTTTTCCATATTTCTGTCAATCGCATCAAAAAAGGGGATATTTGCCTAACGAAACCTATTTCTCCAAGCAAATATTTTTGCTCCACGAATTTCTAATTTTTAATTTTAAGGTGTTTGACCTTGAAAAATGCAAAATTTTCGCCTGCGACGCATTTTTTTCCCCTGTGCCCCCCATTCCCAAATTTCACCAGCCGCCACTGACTTTGACCTTGTTTATACATTTTTTTGTAACGCCATATCCTAAAACGATATTTATTTGACAGTTTCAATGAATCATAACAATGTCATTATTGACAAGTGAAAAATGAAAAAAAGTGCGAAATAACTAAATTTTTTCTACGTTCATGCAAAAAACAAAACTTTATTGAACTATGTTTAGTGAAAAAACTGGTTCTTTATTGCACTAGTGCAATAAAGAACATTTTATTGCACTCACACCTTTTATTGAAATAAAGAACATTTTATTGCACTCATCTGTCATTCTATTACAGCGTTTTGTGATCATGACAAACATAAACGTCAAATCGACGCGACACTTAGTGCCCCCTAAATAAAACATTTTTTGGTTTTTGTATGAACGTAGAAAAAATATTGTTTGCAACTCGTACAAAAACTGTTTATTGAACTTGACGTGTTGTCCAACTCGGCCTGACGGCCTCGTTGGACAATTTCACGTCGCGTGCAATAAACACTTACTTTTTGCACTTGTTGCATAAATAACTATTATTTCACAGCGTGAAATAAAACTTAATAGTCAACAGACAACAAATTAAAGTTCTTACATCAAACATTTATTAATTATTAACAAATTGCATGAACAATTTTATTCATAATTTAACGAAAAATATTTTATTTATTTATATTAATATGGTGGTTGGTTTGATTTTCGGCAACGACTACAGCGGCAGACATGGTCGTTTCTGTAATATTGTTTGAAAATATCTTTTTTGAAATTTCCTTTTTATTCTGAATGCTATCTTCTATATATTACTCAACAACTGTTGAGGATTTCCATCCCCCATGACGTTTTAAGGTAGAATGTCAGCTGCACAACCAGCTAATAGTGATGCTGACGATCTCCTAAAGCTGTGACCCATATATTGATCAGGATTAGATAAGTTAAGGTATTTAGCTATAATATTTTTGATAATGTATTTATACCAACTCGTTGGATCGTACATTTTTCTCCTCGATATTGAAGGAAAGCCCCTTTGTAATTCACATAAGTAGGGCGAATAGCTGCATATTTATCGTAAAAATTTAGTGGATTTATTCCATTAACTGTCTCACCAATTACCGTAAAAATCCTTCCAATGTGGGTTTCTCACAATATCATCAATGGACATATTGTAGAGTTGCATATTGTATAAGCATATTCTTAAAACACCTTTCAATATTAAAAACTTTTCATCTGGTGCTTCTACGAGTATTAAAATATGTCAGACATCTGCTCTATTAAAAACTTTAAATTTCTTAGCCCTATACCCAGTGGATTGTCTTTTCAAAAAAGTTTTTACTTTTTAATAATTGGGTACATATACATTATTCTTTACATTCAAAATTGCTTTAAGCATCGAAAACTTGGACCAGAGACTTGAACATTTTAAAGTTTTTTACTTTTTCAGATAGATGAGTCGAAAGAACAAACTAAAAATGTTACTAACAGTTTTCTGCTTACACCAATGCAGAAATAAATCATATATTTTTCTTACAACTTTCTAGATTTCGCTGGTAATAAATTTAAAGTTACAGCAATTACTTGCTCCCTGATTTCCGAAGGAGTACCAGGAATAAAATCTTCCTTACTATCACTCACTTTGTTCCAAATAATAATTATTGTAAAGTAGAATGTGTCAAATGCCCGAACCAATGCTGGGCTTCTGTCTAGTTATGTAGCAAGGTCTATTGGAAACTGGATTAAAGAAAGATCAGAGGAAAAATGGTCGAACGGGACTGGGCTGCGACAAGCCAGGCTCTTAATTGAAGGGCCTTGGTCGAACGCAACTCGATCAATACTTGCGCTAAGTCGTAACAGCATAAGGATTGTCACAGGACTGCTGACAGGTCACGGACATCTTAACAAGTACCTTAACACTATCGGCCTTAGTGACACTAGAAGGTGCAAGTTTTGCGGACACGATGACGAGGACTCCATTCACATCCTCTGTTGCTGTGACTGCCTCATGGTCAAGAGACACAAACATCTGGGCGCAGCATTTCTCCTGCCTCAGGACATTAGGGAGCTTCCCCTACATCGGGTTTTGGCCTATGCGCATAGCACGGGTCTCTTCCAATAGTTCCCGACTAGCGGCAGGCACAATGGGTCGAAAGACCTGAGTGCTGCGGGTAACCGCGCCGCCTACCAACAACAACAACATGTGTCAAATGCGACGTTAAATCGTTCAATAATATTTCGTTGTTTTATTATTGGTTTCTATGAAAAAAACAATAGAATTTAGTCATACGACAAGGTAACTTTCGTCGATTTACCGTATTTTTATAAAATCATATTGTTTTCTAATTTCGAATGGCGATACAAAAATTTTTGCATACAACTTGAGACTAAAATATGTTTTTTTTTTAACTTGTGTGGTTTTTAGTATCTACCTTCGGCTTGTACTATAAACGACCCACTTGTAATTGTAAAGAAAAACACCATTTTAACCACTTGCTATATGAAACACTATATATTATTATAATATGGAACTATTATATTAATATTATATTATGATAATATTATTATATCTATCATTTATATATTTTATTTTTATTGGCGTTATTTTTCATTGTGTTTTATGTTACATTTTCATCGATTATATTTATATATTTCAAAAAGTAACACGTGTGAATTAGATGCAAATAAATAAAAATGACTGGCTTGCATGTCAAAGCTTATTTCAATGAATAACCATTACTTTAGTAGGGATACATTCAGCCAACTACATGCTCGATTAATTCTGTGACATCAAACAAAGTGAAAAGCAAGTGCTGCTGTTTTTCCAATTCGCCAAACACTTCAATGGCGGATGTTGGCGCTTTTTCATTTTCCATCAATCGCTTTGATCAGAAATGTGTTAATTAAGGCGCTGCATAGTGAGTTTTTGTCACAGCCAGCTGAGAACACGTGACAATCGACTAACGCAGAAACCGTGTAACTCTGAGCTTGGAAAAAGTTGCAAGTACAGTACGGGGCACGAAAAGCCATCTTTTAGAATGTCATTATTAAATTGACAGATTTTAATAAAGACTATAGAGAAATCATGACGATTTTCATATTTTTTTTGTAAATGCAGCAAAAATCTTCCATAACAGCAAACAGTTGAAAATAAGCATATGGAATGTTATTCCAGGTCGACGCAGAATTGAATTGTGGATTACCGTATGAAAAGAAATATGGAACATTGTATTTAAAAATAAACTGTCTGGCGGTGTAAATTTTCGGTAAAACTAAATTATATTTTGGCCACAGCAAATAATTCAATGTTTCAGTGTGTAAAATGAAAAATTTTCCCTTATAATATCCCAAGATCAAAATTATTGTCGGAAATTTTTTCCAGGTGGCGAATATTTAGAAAATTATCCCGAGTCGAAGATGATAGTTTTCCAAAAAGGAAATTCCAAATTTTATACGCCAAATTTTTTAAATAACCCCACAGCCAGTAATCCGCTGGGTTAAGATCAGGTGATCTTGAAGACCATACATTTAAAAAATGTCTGCTTATAACACAATTGCGAAAAAATTGTGAAAAACATCAGTTAAGAATTCTTAAACTGGTCGGTAAATATGCGGGGGTGCTCCATCCTACATAAAAATCATATTTTCAATTCCTTTGTGCTCGTTTTGTATCCGTGGAATGGCATAATCTCGTAACATATGCAGGTATCGTTCACCAGTAGTAGTTATAGATACGGCCTCTCCATTCTGTATCTCCTCAAAAAAGTATGGTCCAATGATAAAATTAGATATGAAACCGCACCAAACGGTGACTTTCTTGTCATGAAGACCTTTCTGAACTATCTCATGAAGATTATCTGTTGACCATATTCGACAGTTTTGAGTATTGACTCCACCATTTAGAGAGAAATGGGCCTCATTTGTCCATAAAATACGGGATAACCATTCTAGTCCAATATCCATCCTGAGTCAATATTTGTAAAGAAAATCATACCTGATAGGAAAATCTGCATCATTTAATTCAAGTAGCAGTTTATAGGGATACACTTTTAGGTTTTGATATCGAATTCACACTACTAATTGCTAACGGATTAGTGTTGGCTACGTTTTGATTTTCTCAAAAAACTTCTGCAACTTGGACATCACTAATCCTTGGTCTTCTCCTCGGTGATCCTTGGTGATCTCGGTAGGTCAGTTACAGACCCTGATTCTTCAAATTTGCTAGTCAAATTACGGTACGGTTTCATTTGACAGGGCCCTGCTCTCAAACCCATTTTCGTACGAAATCTTCGTAATCCAGCAGTGTAATTTCTGCTGCATTCGTAATAACATTGTACTAAACCAATTCTTGTTTGTATATCCATATTATTAAAATTTAAATCATTTCAATTTACGTTTACGTGAGTTTTATTTTGAGAACAATTCCCTAAACCGCAAAAATTACGTTTGACACTTGTATCAGCAGTTGACACAACAACTCTTTTGTTTTCCATAGATTCAGTAAAATCCAATTATTGAAGCAACTAGATTCCATTATCTTTTTGGTACTAGCTTGATTTTTTAAAATTACATAAGACTTTAAAGTATACCCCTTACTTTATGATGCCCCCAGTGAAATTCTGTCCCCACCACTGAGATCTTGAAAAGTGGTAGAGGATACAGACTTGGTCAAAACAAGCTGAAAAAAAATCGAGGCCAAATGAATATATTTTGAGTTGTTTCGAAGAATAAAACTTCCATTTTTATTTTTTCCAGTTACTGTTACGTCCCCTGTAGATATCTATTATTATTCCTACTACAATCTGGAATTAAATCGCCAGGAGGAGAGAAAGCTTTAAATATAGCATTTATTATTTATTTGAACTACTCCCTCACTAGAAACTCGAATACTTTTCAAATATACAATATCAATTCTGTCAAGTCTCAAAAATAATATCAGTTTCGCTTGCAAATAAGTTATCCGAGATTGCATTTATATTTATTGAAAATGTTATGCCCGACAGCTGTGCTGTATGCATCGATCGCCTAGCAACGATTTTATATAATACGAAAACAATGTACTCTCTGTGAAACATGAGCAAATTGTTATCTATTATGTATCTGAACTTTATCTCACACCGAGAACTTTCTTTGTAGTCGTTATAGGTTCAAGAAAATTTTCAAATAAAACACATTATATATACATGGATTTGGTTGCTTCTACAAAATCCAGATATAATGCAGTTGTTACATATTTCAATGGCATATCCTCGAGTACTGCCAAAGCAACGCTCTTGACCTGGGCTGAGGGGCAAAGCCTACAGTACTGGCAAGAACTACCAAGATTAGTTCATTCGAAGGCGTTAATAATAAACCCTTCAAAAACAAGAACTAAAAAACTTTTAGAGTTAAGCAAGTTGCACCTACGAACTTTAATTGGCCTATATACTAGTCACTGCCGTTTAAAATATCATCTGTACAAATTCGGCCTAGCAGAAGATGCTGAGTGCTGCTTGTGCTTAGAAGATGATGAAACGGCAGAACACATATTATGCACCTGCTCCGCTGGGGAAAGGATCAGATACTCATTATTTGGCAAAGGACAACTTCTGCCAGAGGATCTGAATAAGTTCTCACCCAATAAGGTGATCAGCTTCATTAAGAGGCTGCACCTGTTGTGAAATATAAATAGGTGTAAGCCACAATAGACCGCGGTGGAGGATCTGGCTTTCGGCCCACTCACTTTTGAACCTAATCTAACCTAACCTACATATTTCAACCACAACTAAGACATAATTTCATTTTTAAAAAAAGCGTAAAAAATAATCAACAAAATAGTTTTTTAAAAAAAGAATCCGATGATCGATATAAAATGTGACACTGACTTATTAATAAGTACTAAATTTATGTATTTCTTCCTACTTGCAAGCTCTTCCTGTTTGGTAGAAAATGGTACCGTTTGATTATTTTTGGCGATACACTTTGTATCGCCACAATTTTGTCGTCAATTTTCTTCTGAATTTAATGATAAACAGGGTTATTCTGAACTTATCTCTAAAACTTTGAGGATATGTGCATCCTTAAATAAGAAATCGATATCACCAAAAAAATTTATAATAAAAGTCTTTGGATTTCCCGTAAACAATGTTAAAAGTTATACCACTATAAAGGCCTACGTAGATGGGCAACTATTCAACGACATCTGATATACCACATTCCTACAAAAAAAAGTAAACAAGTTGGAGTGGGGATAATATCTCTATTGTCTATCTGTGTCGCTGTCTCAGTGCCGGTGTTTTATTTATCGTAGGAGTGTTAAACTTTAAAATTTTCAAAATGGCTCATGTGTACAGTAATGCTGAGTTAATGAACATGATTCTTATTTATGGCGAAGTTGGACAAAATTCATTGGCAGCTTCGCGCTTGTATGCGGAACGATTTCCCAATCAACACACGCCAAATTATGCAACTTTTACAGCAGTGGTACAACTTGGCCGTGATACTGGTAATTTACGTGCAAATCGTGGACGAGATGGTGGCCCGGGACGACCACAACGTATTTTAGCAGCTGAAAAACAAGTGTTGAATCTGGTCCGCGAAAATCCGCGAATAAGTGCAAGTCAGATCGCTAGGCAGGTGCCTGGGGTATCCCAATCAACGGTGTGGCGCTTACTACACGAAGCTCAGTTTTATCCGTATCATATCCAGCGTGTTCAAGCACTGTTACCAACGGATTATCCATAACGAGTTAGGTTTTGCCATTGAGTGAGTTAGGTTTTTGTGAGGTGTACCGTACCGAAGTGAAAACAGTCGAGCAATTTGCGTTTACAAGATCAGCAATCAGGAGGAACATTCACTTTAGTGCGGCAAAATTGGATAAGGCGTGCCTAAAAGTGTGTACGAGTCGAGGGACAAAATTTCGAACAGCTTTTGTAACAAGGTATGTGCAAATTTTTTATAAATTTCATGTTTCTAATACCTAGTAATCAAGTAGCGCAATTCTTCAAAATTAGTGTAACAAAATTGTATTCATTTTAATGACACGTCACTTTGGTCACATCTATCTATCTTTCAGTTTATTTTAAAGTAAAAACGCTGCAAATCTTTTTTGCGCCGGGTGTCGGTATACTCTCAGAACTTCCGAAGTTTCTTTCGTGCTATATGTGACATCGCCAGTTTGCATTGTCAGTCCCAAAGTCAGTAAAAATTTTTAAATAGTTTTCAGAACGCGCCAAAAAAATTTTTTTTGCGCTACCACATTTGTGGTAGTGTGGTATGTTGAACATCCCCAAATTTTATTATGGATAAGTTCTGAATAACCCTGTATAATACCTTGCACTTAAGTTTTTGAACCCCTTAAATATTCACGTCGTTATCGTTTTCGTTATACTGAGCATGCGCAGTACCAAAAAGAATATTATTTTCGGCACTGCACATGCTCAGAAGAACAATTACCATAACGATTACGTAAAATTTAAGGGGTTCTAAATCTCGATATTGTAAACTGGATGTTATTTTGAAATTTGGAAGGGAGGCTGCTGAAACAACCCGTCATTGGCATCGCAAGTTTGAAACCATTGTTTTCTATGTGGTTCTGAATTGAATTAAAAACACCACGTAAATTAGGCAACCCCCAAATCCAAAGGCTGTCCAGAAGGGACACCCAGATCATAATGGGTATAGTGTGACCAAGAAATACAGCCCCAACATGCTCTAGCCCATCTCTAGCCGACTCTAGCGCTTTTTTTTTATATAAAAATCCTAATGTATGGTGACAAAACATTTGTTAATTATAATTCAATAATTATTATTATTATTCTTTTAATCCCAACAGCTTTGCATTTGTTTGCCAACTCTGCCCTTATGTGTGAAAGTCGAAAACGCAGCAGCGATGCTTTTTTTGTGCTTTCTCTCCCTTTTGTTCTAAGACTGGGTGAACTATTCTGTTGATCATCTAATGATTTTCCATTTATTTCAGTAGTAGAGGATAAAATAACTGATTTTACTCACTCGTCCAAACGTATTTGCTACAGCTAAAGCCAGTTGGACACACTGTTTGCGGTACAGACTGTACATTTGTCTCGCAGGGTAGCCCAACTCCCTTTGGTTGGCTGCACTCGTAACATGTCAATGCTGAATCTGAAAGCAAAATATGTGTCACAAAAGAATAATACACGAGGTAATAGATTCAAATTAAATTAGACAACATTACCTATTGATATACCTTATAATAATTTCAAATGTTATCTGCCTAATACCTATCAAATCTTTTGAAAACAAAAATTACCTAAAATAGGTACCTTCCCAATGATATATTGAAATTTTTTAATATTTTTGTTTTCCATCTACTTTTTTTTAATATATTTGTTTTTATTTTAAACATATGATTTGAATAAAAGTTATTCAGTTTAGTTTAGAGATTTTTCTTTAAAGTAGTACAAAAAATTGCAATAGGACCACTTAATGTTTTCCCTTAAGGCATCATATGGGCATATGGTAATCCCTGTTAAGGGGAGAGCCGATCAGCTAGCTGGCTCGTCTCGGATGCAGGATATCTGGACAGGGGCATGAACCGATTCTTGGAATCACGTAAGGTAGTATCAATGGAGTCCTTAATAAATGGGCTTACCAAAGTTAGGAAAGAACTGGAGGATGAACGGAGGATGCAGACAGGCTCACGAATAATGGGGGTTCCGACAGATCACTGCAAATTAAAAAGGCATTTAAATTTGTTAGAAATATAAGAAGAAATGTGGAGAAGGGGATACCCCTATCCTCCTAGGGCACTGTGCAGCTTAAGACTCGGCTTAAGCTCGGCAGACTAAGACACAGGGTCTTTGGCGCCGGGAAACTGAAGCAGAGGGAAGAGATGTCTACCATAGACCAAGATCCTGACGTTCATCAGGGCGTCAGGTACGTTCAAGGAGGACCAAAGGCGGACAGTAGATATAGGTGATGGGACGGTGGGGTAGGCAAAAATGCCCACATTGTGGCCTAATTGTAGGGCTGTGGCCACCCCAACACTACTACTATGTATCATAACATAACTACTATAGTATAGTGTCATATGAACTAGATGAAGAAACAGATTCAAATCAACAATCTTTCATTAACATCTACTTCTTGTTAAAAAAAGATTTAATGATTGCTAGCTTCCAGACTTTATTAATTATTAATTGAAAATTTAATTCACAAACCATGAGGACCTTGAAAAATGCACGCATAACCTCAATCCTTGATGATAGCTCAGTACTCAGTGGTTCTAAATAATTTTTAAACGGTAAAATTTAGTAACAATTTCACTAGAGATTGAAAAAGTGCACCGGTTAATGAAACTTTATTGAATTTATCTAGTTTTTGTCTATAGATAATAATAATGCAAACAGACATTCATCAGGAAATGATTCGACCACAATTAGTTGACCACGTTGCCCAATAGGATGTGTGCAGAGTTTCAATTATTGACGTTAATCGCCTACGAATCACCTCTGTGATCCCTACAACAGCCGCCGCATCCTGTTAGGCTATTAGGGGGTTGCAACTAAGTCGGAATTGAATGAATCCAGTCTAATCCAAGTCTGAAAATCGAATATTGCAACAATATTATTAGATACTGCTTACTTATTATTAATATGTGTAATTAATGATTAGTAAACATTATATATATTAATTTCTTTTTGTGTCTAATACCTCAGATTCCAGAACAGACTTAAGCTAGATCTCCATAGATTCGTACGCACGCATCCGTATGTAAAACGTAACGACGAACGACGAACCAACCAATGACATTTAGTTGTATCATTTCAAGGTCACTGCGGATAAAATTTCCATGGGGATTTAGTCTGTCTGAGTTTCTGAGGATTCTATCTATGAGTGGAACAGTGCAGACTTGATATACCTACAGAGTGTTAAATTTCAGTATCGAGATAAATATGTCACCAAGAAGATAATACAAAGATGTTTTAGATCCAAGACAAATTTTTCTTTATCTTTCTTGTACTAAACGCAGTTGCACGTAGTTTGAATTTTAATAAATTTTCAAATAAAAAAATTGAATATATACTCGTATCTTCTTATATGAAAAAATCTGAAGTACCTACAAACCTGTTATATTTACGTAGGTCCCAAGATCTGTAAAGCACAACTTGATGAAATAAAAAAGTCAGGTCATTCAATGAAAAATTGTCAAACACCTTATAAAAACAAAATTTCGAAAAAATGTCGAATAATTTTGATAGAAAAGCAGCATGCTTTACCATGGTGGTTTGTATATTTCTTAATACTATAGTAAATATTAATTGAATAAATGTAATTTTATTTGTTTTTTATTTGTTTATCAATTATATTTTTGTATTTCTCTGTTTTTTTTTTTTATTAAAATATACTGGGTGGTCTGGTTTTTGAGTTATAAGACAACGATATGTGGATATTAACTAAAGCAAAACATATACATATAGGATATCTCCATGATGTATAGCCAAAATGAAAAAACAAAACAAAAAATCATATAAAATCTTCAAGATGCACTTCATCGCCTGGTTTTCCCAATTCAATTGTCAGCAGTCCACCTACCAAACGTTTTACATTGTATGAAATAATGGAGATTCTGCATTCCATGTGGATCATATAACGCATTTTATCTTTTTGTTGAACAACTATTGGATTTATGGAAAAAATTAAAGAGCTAACAAAGTTTCTAATTGAAACAGGCAGTCTAAGACAAATTTTAAATGATAACGACTTTAAAATGATAAATTTCTCGACTGTTACAAAGTTATTGAAAAAAAAGGAAGCATTTCCGGACATTCCCCCAAATAAACTTTTCCTTATTTTGGGACCTTTAATACAAATTTTCATTTTGGTTACCTCAAAGATACACCCTGTGCATATATATACAAAGTGAATGCTTTTCCACCAAATTAGTCGTCAACATTCTAAAACCAACGACAAACAGACTGTTTCGACCTATTAGGTCTCTTCAGTGCCGTACATTGGCTGACCGTGTTCCCCTTCTCAATCATAGATGGCGTGGTTGTAATATTCTACCGCTAGAAGTAGCCAAGAATTCATGAGATGGATTTATTTTGTGCCACTTTAGTTGTCTTCATCCTGCACCTGTACGCCACTGCAGAGACCTAATAGGTCGAAACAGACTGTCTGTCGTTGGTTTTAGGATGTTGACGACTTATGCGATGGAAGAGCATTCACTTTGTCTATACATATATATATACGTAGAGGGATGAATGACCCTCAAGAATATCTATGTTTACATATATATATTGGTATATTTACAATTAAACAAAATTGCACACTCACTTGAATTTATATTCACAAATACTACTAAAAGCAGTAATCCTACAAAACTTTTCTGGGACATGTTGCACTTGTTGCAGTTGTTTTCTACTATTACCTACAGCTTTAGATATGAAGGTGTTACTATTTACACTATTTGGGATTTGGTGATGATAAGATATGCTTCGTAGGAGGTAAGTCAAAGCAATATAAGGAATTAACGGATTAGTTATTCTTGGAAACCTATACAAACAAAATTTTACTATTCATAGAAAACACATACAAGGTGTCGTAAAATTTGTGGCGTAAACGCAATGACATATATATATATTTCTTTGAAAGGTGCAACAAATATAATTGTGGCAAGTATGGCAAGGACAGACGAATAGACAAATATTAAGAAGATTTAATGAACATATTCTCGTTTAAAAGTAAATAATCTTATTTTATTAATCTTCCTTGCATTAATAGGTCGAGTAGAGGATTCATGCGCAAATGAGGTGTCACATGTAGGTACATAGTTTACAGTTGAAAAGTTCTGAATAGTGGTGAGGTTGATAGTTATAGGAGTATTTAATCAGCAGCAAAGGCAGTGATAACGTCCCATTGATAAAAATACCAGATTTTATATTTATATTTATTTATACAGGGTGAGTCAGTTTATACTAGCAGGACTCTGGCATTCGATAGAACACCTGATTTTAAGTTAAGTTTGTCATATAAACATATGTCGGGAATCGCTTCGTTTTTGAGATACAGGGTGTCAAAGTTTTGGGTTTTTTTTAGTATTTTCCACACAGCTCCTATAGTTTTTAAGATACTTTATTCAAATCTTCACCATAGATTACTTATGATAGTTCACAAGTTTTGACATATGTAAACAATTTGAAAACATACAGGGTGATATTTTTTCGGAGGTCTGGCCCCCTTTTTCCGTCCACAACTTTTTTGTGGTACGCCACTGACTGCTTATTTGCCAAAATTTGGATTCCACGTTCAATTTAGAAAAATTTTCGTGTCTTGCATTTTTATCGTAGCTGTAACAGTTGTCGAGTAAATTGAAGAAATCTCTAAATTAAAAAAAAATAGTTTTATTAAAATTTTCACTAAAAACAATAATTATTGTCAAACGAAAGTTCATTAATCTAAATTGACAAAGGTTACATACTTACAGTACAACTTTTGCCACTAATTATCTATTTTTTTGTAGCATTTCAGAGACTTAATAACATAATAACTAAGTAAAATAATTAAGAACTAATAATAAACCAATGCAAATACAAATAACTTTACAAATAACCCGAAATAATTTTATTTTCAAATTAAAATTTTCAAAATGTGATCCATTTTGTTGGATACATAATCGGCATCGCGTTTCAATAGACCTTCTTGCTGAAACTAAGTGATGAACTCATATGTCTTCGCAAGCATGTCTTATACGCCCTCTAAGATCGTCAACATCTTGAACAGGAGGTGCGTATACTTTTTCTTTAAGAAAGCCCCATACAAAAAAATCCATTGGTGTTATATCTGGGGAACCTGGGGGCCGTGCTATTGGACCTTCACGTCCAATCCACCTCTCTGGATAATTGTCGTCTAACCAAGCTCATACATTTCTTCCAAAATGAACTGGGCAGCAATCCAACTGGAACTAAGCTTGCTGTCTTAAATTTAGAGGGACATCTTCCCACATATTAGGATGCTCGGTTTCTAGAAACTCTAAGAAGTTTTGCGAACTGACCCTTTCTGGCAAAAAATATGGTCCAAATAAACGATTTTCAAAAATTCCTACCCATACGTTAATGCTAAAATTATTTTGGATTTTTTTTGGCCTAATAGCACGTGGATTTTGCTCTGCCCAAATATGTTGATTTTTGAAATTTACTATCCCACGTCGGGTAAAGCAAGATTCATCAGTCCATAATACGTTGGGTAAGAAAGTTCTATTATTTTCTAATGTGTTAAGGATCCAACGACAAAACTTCACTCTGCGTTGTTCGTCGCCAGGACGTAGACCTTGGTTTATTATTAATTCTTAATTATTTTACTTAGTTATTAAAAGTCTTTGAAATGCTACAAAAAATAAACAATTAGTGGCAAAAGTTGTACTGTAAGTATGTAACCTTTGACAATTTAGATTAATGAACTTTCGTTTGACAATAATTGATTTTAGTGAAAATTTTGATGAAAATACAGGGTGTCCCAGTGTGAGCGTACAAAAATTTACGAGGGGGTGGACCAGACCAAAATAAGAATAAAACTCTTATAAAAAAAATTTCTCTGACGCACGCTTAACGAGTTACAGGGTGTTATTTTGAAAAAAAAAAAAATCCGCAGTAACTTAAAAAACGTTAGGTAATTTTTGGGAGACGTGTCTATCTAAACATCTACATGGTGTTTGTTTAACTCTGACACCTGTGGTGGCCTAGGCCTACTCTTTCTTATGACTTCCTTTGCATGTATTTTACTGCATAAAGAATGTAATCGGTACTTTACACTCAATTTACTCGAAAATGGTTGATTTTAGAGCTATGTAACAAGGGCATCTTTTTTGTTCAGAATTGATAGACGATTAAGGAAAAGTTAGTTAATCCACGAAAAAGTAGGATATGTAAAAATTATGAAGACAAAATCATAAGGAAGAGTAGGCTAAGGCCACCACAGGTGTCAGAATTAAACAAACATCATGTAGTTTTAATGACCTTTAATAGATGTACACGTCACCCAAAAATTACCTAAATCTACGAAACGGTTTTTAAGTTATTGCGGAAAATTGTTTTTTTTTTCTCCAAAATAACACCCTGTAACTCGTTAGGCGTGCATCAGAGAAATTTTTTTTATAAGAGTTTTATTCTTATTTTGGTCTACTCTACCCTCTGGTAAATTTTTGTACGCTCACACTGGGACACCCTGTATATATTTTTTAATAAAATATTCTTTCATAGACTTTTTCAAATTACTCGACAACTGTTACAGCTACGATAAAAATGCAAGAGACGAAAAAGTTTATAAATTGAACATGGAATCCAAACTTTGGCAAATTAGCAGTCAGTGGCGCACCACAAAAAAGTTCTGGACGATAAAAGGGGGCCTGACCCTCGAAAAACTATCACCCTGTACGTTTTTAAATTTTTTACATATGTCAAAATTTGTGGACTATCATACATAATCTACCGTAAATATTTTAATAAATTATCTTAAAAACTATAGGAGCTGTGTGGAAAATACTAAAAAAAAACAAAACTTTGACACCCTGTATCTCAAAAACGAAGCGATTCCGGACATATGTTTATATGACAAACTTCACTTAAAATAAGGTGCTCTATCAAATGCCAGAGTCCTGCTAGTATAAACTGACTCACCCTGTATTTAGATAGATTTATCAGATATCATTTTTTATTTATTAAAAAACATTCAATAAGAGCATCATGTATATGCAAATTTATAAACACTGATATTTGCCATAAGCACCACGGTTATATTAAAGGAATTAGAGATTTTAAATAGTGGGTAACAATCAATTAAATATGTCACATGTGTAACCACATTTAGATAAGTATTGTATTACTTATGGGTGTACTTATGTCAAATAAAATACAAGCTAGCTCTTATGAAATTTTAAGTATGCAAATAATTGTCACATTTAACTACGCCGTTATCAGGTTATCTCACTTTATATGTAGTACAGATATTATACCTAGAATTGACTAACCTTGGCTGGAAAATCTACACAGATTAGGTTCCTTTATTTCTTGTTTACAAATCTGGCTGCAATAAAATATATTTTATTCGTTTTTATTAGGCTGCAGACCCGTGTTTGGCTACGTCACTTTGGATAAGCCTTTCAGGGAAAGGACCCAGCTTTCAGTTTAATTTCTAATAAAATTTTATTGGCAGAACCTTCCTACCCTCAATTATAGCGGATTTTGTCGATATAAAATCTGGAGGCTCGTCCTTTGCAATGTAGGTAATAGCGGTTGTGATAGCTTCTATCGTACCTACTTTTGGTAGTTTGGCTTTGTTTAATGTGTCAATGCTCTGGGAGATTAAACGTAGGTACTAAAATAAAAACATATAATAAAGGAACATCAGAAAATACTTCATACAAAGTTAATTTTGCCCTTTTGTATCAAAATTTCAGGTTTTCAGTTGTTATTATTAACGAATTCATTTCCAATTCACATGGGCGGGGTTTTACAACTTTTATTATTAATTTAAATGAATAAAATCGTTCAAATTCACTTATAGACTACCCTATATCTTAATATCTGTTTAAATTCATGTACATAAATTATTCGTAAAAACGCTGAAAAAGCAAGACAAAGTTCAAAAGTGCAACGCAGTAATCCTTTAAACTTTAACTAAGAAACTAAACTTAAATGTTGGTAAAACTTTTTTAATTAACACGCCGTTAGGGTCAGCAGCCTACTGAATACTATATTAGCCATTTGTTCTCTTATCTCGCTCTGGGCACATGCTTTAATAGGACAGCAATTAAAACTAGCAGCGATTAGGAAGAGCAAAGATATTTAAAAGGCACTTTCCAATTTATTGAAATAAGGTACTTATAGTATATGTATGTTTAATCCTGTAAGATGAAATATAAATAATGTGTAAAGTAAAATTTATTAAAATAATTTATCTCCTGACTAAAGATTCATCAAGTCAAGTAGTTTGGATTTTCCCTAGATTACTGGACTTGACTTGATAATCAAGTATTTTAAAAATTCAATACTTGACTTGGCTTGATTTTCTATCGTTATTACTTGAGTTGACGTTAAGCAATTTCAAGCTACTTGATACTTTATAATAATGATAATCGACCGATAATGTACGAAAACGTGCAAACAGTCCTCCGAGCTCATGCATGTATGTGCATAGAAAACAAACTAGGAACACGATACACTAATAGGGAATCGTATATTAGTGTGTCGTGGCTAGGTATGGGTTTCCCCTTTGCCCGAGCTGACTGGAACAACTGCGCATGTGTAGAACCATGTTTTGAGTTAGTACAGTTTGTAACAATGTCTCAATTGTGTGTGCAGCTGCAATTATGTGTGATTATTATAAATTGGACGGAAACAGGAATAGAAAAGTTGGAAGATATACCTAAGATCCGAATCATAAAATCAGATCTTGTATGGCAAACGATGACAGTAAGGAAGAAGACAACACGTATATTGGAGAATCGCTTTTATTTTTTATGGAAACTGGACAATATATATATTTCGTTGTTATGCACTATAAACAGTTTATAGTATGGTTTTGATTTTATGTATATTTTTTTGATATTACAGTTTTGTAAATGAAGGTATTGATGCAATGTTTATTGCACTGTAATTTCTTAATTTCAATTAAGCATACAAAAAATCAAGTAACCTCGAACAACTACTTGATATCAACAAGCGCTTGAAATATAACTACTTGACTTGACATTCGACTAGGCATTACTTGATTTGACTTAATTTCAAGTCAAGTCAAGTCAACAGATCAGATAGGTAAATATTCTCTTTACGGTATATAACTTTTAATATTCTTTTTTGCAAGGTATGTCGTTTTTGTGACTGGATATCCGACAGACCACCCCACCCTATAATTCCATACCGCAAGTGTGACTCTGTGTACGCCTTGTACATTATTTTAAGTTGCTTTTCATTTAGCATGTCCTCAATTTTCTAAATAATGGAACTATTCCACGTAATTTATTTAATAGCTCTTTTACATGAACATCGCAGCGTAGATGCTGATCCACATGAATTCCAAGGTATTTCGTACACATTACATAGGATATGTTATATTGTTTTGAATTAGATTTTATATTAAGATTTCTATATGTTGGCAATTGTGGATGATACGAGGAAAAAGGTACAAATAATGTTTTGTCGAAATTTATAGACAACAATTTATAGTCAAGCCATTTCTTAATATTAATAAAGTCATTTTCTGCTTTTGTTTTCAATTAGTTCCAGTTATTAGCCTCATAATATATTACAGTATCATCTGCAAAACTTATTGAATATCCTTCTTACTCTAAGATGAACAACAAATTATTTATATACAAGAAAAAAGTAAAGGCCCCAGAATAGTACCTTGTGGAACTCCGTACTCAACAGTTCTATATGTGCTCTTAACACTTCCAATATTTACACAGTGCCTTCTGCTGGACAAATAGCTTTTTATTAACTACAAAGGTATGTTTCTAATTCTCACATTTTCTAAACAATTTATCAACATCGGATGGCTTACCATATCAAATGGTTTTGCTAAGTCTGTAAATATACCAAGCGGCGGTTTCCCTTTATCAAGAGATATATAAATTTTCTTTGTCAGACACTCAGACAAGCAATAGCATCCGCTGTCGATTTATTTCTTTGAAAACCAAACTGAGAGTCAGAAATTATATTATATTTAGTTACAAAATTGTTTAATCTTACTGTCAATATTTTTCTTACTGACAATACTCGTACTGGTTATTAGGGAGATTGGCCGATAATTATTAGGGCCCATTCTATTACCTTTCTTAAATATTGGTTTCACAACTGATATCTTGAATGCAGATGGGCATATTCCAACCTCTAAGCACTTAAGTATTGTTAAGTATGTTAATGGGTCAACTATACAGGGTTATTCAGAACTTATAAATAATAAAATTTGGGGATGTTCAACATACATGTACAAATGTGGAAGTGCAAAAAAAATTTTTTTGGCGCGTTCTGAAAACTATTTAAATGTTTAATTGCACGCCGCTGGATACTGGTCCACTGTAATGGAGTGACCTTGGAACTGACAATGCAAACTGGCGATGTCACATATAACGAAAAAAACTTCGGAAGTTCTGAGAGTATACCGACAAAAGATTTGCTAGAGTATAGAATTTGCCAGACTATATATAGGGAGTATACCAGCACTGAGAGAGCGACACAGATAGATAATAGAGATATTATCCCCAGTCCAACTCTATTCGCTCGGTCTTGACCAGGCGTTCCAGGTACAAAAACTTGTTTACTTTTTTTGTAGGAATGTGGTATATTAGATGTCGTTGAAGTACAGTTGCCCATCTACGTAGTTCTTTATAATGGTATAACTTTTAACATTGTTTACGGGAAATCCAAAGACTTTTATTATAAATTTTTTTGGTGATATCGATTTCTTATTTAAGGATGCACATATCCTCAAAGTTTTAGAGATAAGTTCTGAATAACCCTGTATAATTTACTAACTGTTTAAGAGTTTCTGCCTTTATTCCGTCAACTCCAACTGCTTTTTTAGTTTTTAAATTCATAATTACATTTCTCACTTCATTATGATCAGTAGGAAATAGGTACATGGAGGAATTATATATTGTAACCTTTTCCGCATAGTTTATATCTCGTTCTATCAAATTAGCCATTTTATTTCCCATGTTGGAAAACGTTTCATTAAATATTTCGCATATATCTTCTACACAAGGGGTAAACCGCTGAAGCAATGTGGTGTACAAGCATGAGAAAATGTAAAAGCAATGCGAGCAATACTATGTAAATTCGGGCAATGTATCGAAAATGTTAGCAATACTCAAGCAATGCAAGAAAATTGAGGAGCAATGTAAAAATAGGCATAGAAAATATGAAGCAATGCGAAATAATAAAAGCAATAAAGCAATACCGAGAGCAATACTCATGGTCGTTATAGTCTATATAATGTCAATTGAAACTGTAAAAAAAAATCCGACAAAAGAAACACCTGCATCTCGACGGCGGCCCCTTTGTTTACGCACGTGTGTCGTTTGTCGGAATTTTTTATGCAGTTTCAATTGAGATTATAAAGGCTTATACCTGCGCACAGTGTTTATGTTAGGTGTGACAATGTCGGAAATTCTGTTCAAGATCTTAAGGCTAACCGCCAAATTATGTGTGTATCGTGATATTCCGAGTGATAATCCTAAGTTATGTTGTTTCTATTATTTTTGTTTTTAATATGTTTGGAATAAGTTGTGATATATGTTTGCTGGAAATGATGTCAAATTGTGTTTACTAAGGAGCCCTTAATTCCCTTGTACTAAGTTAAAACAAAAAAAAAATCATTAGGCCTTAATTCGGAACAGCTGTAAATGATAGAGTTTATTTGATGGAGATCCCAAAAACAAAAAAAAAACAATATGTCTGTCAATTTGACAATAGTTGTCAGACAGATAGTAGCACAGACCCAAAGAGGGCACTGCGGTGTGTTTCTCACCACTACTAACATTCATGATGTTAGAGTTGCTTTACTGAGGAGCCTTCAATTCCTAATAGCATGAGTTGCCTTGTCTAGTCTTTACAACCTCAATTGAAACTGCAAAAAAAAATTGCGACAAACGACACACGTGCGTAAACAAAGAGGCAGCCGTCGAGGTGCAGGTATTTCTTTTGTCTGAATTTTTTTTTAGATTCAATTGACATTATATAGACTATACTTAGCCAAAATAATAAAAAATTAGGAGCCTTTAATTCCTAACAGCTTCAGTTTGGAGGCCCTGGTTCAGAGAGGCCGCCGTCGAGGTGCAGGTGTTTCTTTTGTCGGAATTTTTTTAGTTTCAATTGACATTATATAGACTATACTTAGCCAAAATAATAAAAAATCAGAAGCCCTTAATTCCTAACAGCTTCAGTTGCCTTGTACTAAGTTCAAAACAATAAAAAAATCATGATCCCTTAATTCAGCACAACTAGAAATGATGTCAGATTGTGTTTACTAAGGAGCCCTTAATTCCTAATAGCATGAGTTGCCTTGTACTTAGCAAAAACAATAAGAAGTCATGAGCCTTTAACTCGCATCTTTAATAATGAACACCCAATTTAAGTTGCAAAGTTAATTTACTGTTATACTGTTACAAAATTACCGATAGAGTGCTCGAATGCGGCGTTGCCAAAACTACGTTTTCCCCAGCCCTAGGGAAATTATGCACAATCTGGCAACACCGTTTCTGAGGGTGCTAGGAACAACCCCCCAAGAGCGAAGTCTCAAGCCTCTAGGTCTTCAAATAAGGGAGTTACGCCCTTTTGTCCACATTTCCTGGATGTCACCAGAGGTATTTATCGAATACCCCTCGTATAACTTGTCTGTCGATTATTTATTGAACTGCCCTGGTGTATGGATTATTCGTGAGTATTTGATGGAAATTTCTACGATTATATAACTCATGTTTAAATAAGCCAATAAGGCTTGAATTTCTAGTTTACCTATACAGTGTGTCCAATAAAGATTGGATAGCATTGGGATCTTGGAAACGGTAAGAGATACAAAGTTGGTTAAATTATGAAAAAGTTGAGCATTTTGAATACCTTTTACATGGACTTTGCAAAATAATTTATCCTTTTTTGATTTCGAAATATTTGGAAAAATATTTTTTTGCGATATTTGTTTTAATTTATTTCTGGCGTTATTTTAACAGCTATCAAAAAATAAAAAATACTTTTCCATTGTTACTTTTTGAGCTTAACAAGATGGCATTCATCAAGTTTTTGTCCGACGTTTCGTTTCCGAGAAACCATCATCAACTTCTTTTTTTTAAATACGGCCCTGTATTTTTAAATACAAATTTTGATACCATTTTTTATTCTCAATTCAATGATGCATCACAAGTAATGGTTTAATTATTTGTGATGCATCAAGGTATTCAAACTGCTCAACTTTTTCATAATTTAACCAACTTTGTAGCTCTTACCGATTCCAAAATCCCAATGCTATCCCATCCTTATCTTGGACACACTGTACCGCCGGGCCGGCAAGCCCGCGGCTTGCCGGCTAAGTCAGTCGGTCTCAATAGAAGAGCGATCGAGAGAAGAAGCAATACTTCAGTGAAATAAGGACGATTTTTCAAGTGTTTTCGGTGTGTAATTATTTAGATATTGTACAAAAAGTGTTGTACTGTGTCTGAAGTGTTAAATAAAGATTTGTACTGTTGTATAAGTCTCACTTATCTTTAGAACCCCGGAAGAAGTAACAATAATATACTTTAAAAGCAATGTGAGCAACTTATAAAAATACGAGCAATGCAATATAGGTACTAAGAAAATGTAGGTGTGTTTCACCAATACAGTTATCATGCACTTTCAAAGTAATACGAAGCAACACAAAAGCAATACGAAACAATTCAAAAGCAATACGAAGCAATGCAAATATTTTATAAAAATGAGAGCAATGGTGTGCAATACTAAGAAAATATGAGCAATACATGGCACACCAGTAACAATATGAGCAATATGTGCCAAATTCAGTGAATATTGAAGCAATGCAGTTAATTTTGCTGTAATACTGAGCAATAAAGCAATTGGTGTACAAAATTCATGTCTGCGGTTTACCCCTCGCTTCTACATCTTCAGTTACGACCTCATGTACACTGTCAAACATTTTATTTATACAAATAAAATTCTAAATTTAAATAAAAAGCATATTCATTGTTTATTTACAAAATACAATCGTCAACAAGATTCTTCTCGAAAATCACTGTACTTACTTGTACACCTTTAACGGCCTACGGTGGAATTCCTTCAAAAGGGCATTTATTTTAGCCCAGCTGGCTCGCTTATTCATCGAATGCTCGTTAGTGAAAATATCGCTGACGTCACAGGCCGGGGCCATGACAACCTCATAAAAACTAAGGGAGTCAAGAGTATATCAAAGGATTTCGGATCACGCTATCATCAGATGAATTAACGTATTGATTCGGCTTGTGCAGAACTCGAATGTTTGTCTGATATTTAATCATGAAATACTTTGGACTGTATATGGTATATTGAACTAAGCAGTTGAAGCGGAATGTAGTCTGATGTCCTGTATTTGGAATTGAGTACATTTAATGTACTTAACTTATAAAGTCATCTGTGTATTTTCTAATATACAATTTAATTTTCAACATATGAAAAAATGTATACTTACGTTATATGTTTATTTTGATTATAGATCAAGTATGTAACTCACTGAAGTGTGCTTTGTAGCTAATAGGAAAATGCCTATTTTGCATTATTTAAATATGAATACGAATTCCATTTACATAGATATAAATAATATATAAATCAAGAATGTACCTCTAGTGAAAAGTGCATGTGTCACATGTGCATAAATATATAATTACAGACACCTGCACTGCTAGCGGCTGCAGAAGGATATACTGTGTCTTCATTTCGACGTTTATCTGGTTTAATGAGCAACAAATCTGCTCGTAACAAGTAGGAACGTGCAGGAAGTAAATTTGTCACTCAGTGGCCAATTTACTTGACTAGATTAGAGTTATGATCAACTAAACCATTGAAGATAATACAGTCGGAGCCTAGAGATTTTCTCTACGTTAATAGGTGTCATCAATTGTTTATCGAGCTACAAATAATGTACAGTGTGCACTAATATTGCACAAATTAATAGTTTGTAACTCACGCGCACCCTGATTTCGTAAGTCATGCAATGCGTTGACACATTTTTAATTTCGAGAGTAAACATTGGTTTTATTAGTTCATATTAACCTCAGTTAACATGGCTAACTCTATATTGGAAAGAAGCTTCATGAAAGACTAGGTCTGTCCCTATTTTCCGACAATTGTTTGGCAATATATCTGACTTTGTAATGCAACACAGTCTTACAAAATCTTAACAAACGTAATATCTATCTTCCTAGATCCCAGTAGGTCTGTAATGTACAATCCAAGCAGGTTGCGAGCGATAAAGCTATTGAAATATGGCTCTCGCCGCGAATAGTAAAACTTGCACGATAAATAGGGGGTAACATGAATCCTATCATAAAGGCGTTCACCGCGAACGTCTTTTTACTATGCCATTTCCGTATCTATTATGCTGTAACACGAAACAGCTTTCGAAATCGACCTGTTTCCGCATACGCTGCGCTACTGCAAACGCTACATCACGAAAATCAGTAAGAATGGAAGTTAAACATGTATTTTTAATAATGAACACCAAAGATTAAATTGTTTGAACTAGCGTTGCGGTATGTTAGACGCGTTATGGCCAAAAATTAGCTATAGCTTATTTGTGAAAAATTATATCTCGCACTTCTCTGCGAATATTTTGTTTAAAGGCGTTAAGAGAAAGAGAGAGAGAGAGAGAGAGATTATCGATGGTTAAAGTAAACTCTATTTTTTAGATTTGCCCAAAGGAAAAATCTGCACCAGTCAAATCTGGAGATCGTGACGGCCATGTAAGCACCATTTTTTTTAAGTGAGACGCTCTGGAAACATCGTTTTAAAACTTGAATTGTGTCGATCGGTGTATTGCATGTGGCATAGTCCTCTTGAAAGTAGAGGTCCTGTGTATTAAGGCTATCCAGCTCTGGTTTTAAGAAGATCTGCAGCATTGCTTTATACCTTTTTCCGGTCACCGTAACAGGATTGCCCTCTATATCTTCAAAGAAAAATGACCAATCATTTTTTCAGAGCGAATTCATACACACCAGCAAGCAGTAACCTTTTGATCATTCTAAATATGCTTATGAATTCTGTAAGGGTTTTTTGTTCCCTAGAAACAGACATTTTGTTTATTCACCACACCCGAAAGACCAGAAATAAGATTCGTCGCTCAATATCAGTTTGTGCCAAAAATTTTACTCCGCTTGTACCAAGTTTGTGAATATTCCAAACGTTTCGGTAAATCGAGAGGCATACAGTTTGGATGGTGTAAAGATACATTTTCAGCTTTAAGTGGCCAAATTGGGTCAAGGTCCTCTCAGTCAATCCCAATTGCCCAATGAGTTGGACACGCTCAACAGAGGCTCGAAACCTACCTTTGTCACAAGAGCTAGGCAAGAGGTTATAGACATCACTGTCAGCTCATCTTGGGCTTCGCACTGGGTCAAAAACTGGCATGTTTCGTCGGAGGTGTCCATGTCCGACCATCGCCACATCTGCTTCAGTCTAGAGATAGACACAATCCCTACGACACAAGAGTATAGAAACCCAAAACTCACAGATTGGGGTATCTACAAAGAAAGTCTGTCGGCTAATGTGAGACCTCATTCTAGGCCTCGCACAAACTATCAGATAGAGGAAAGCAATGATATTCTTAGCCGGGCCATGGTCCGAGCATATGAACAGAGTTGCCCGCTAAAAGTTACTAGGAGTAAACATACAGTCCCATGGTGGAACTCTGAGCTCCAAGAAACAAGGAAAGAAGCACGCATGCTCTTTAACAGGGCCATGAACACAAAATCGAACTTTGATTGGGACCAATATAGAATGGCTCAACGTCGATTTAAGAGCTGTACTCGGAGAAATAAGAGACAGGCATGGAAAGACTTCTGCGAAAGCATTGAAGACGCCCCTGCCACATCTAGGATTTATAAAATCATGAAATACAACCACGAACCCAGGATCGATGTTCTTAGGCTTCCTAATGGTGCATATACGTGCACCACCAAGGAGGCGTTGGAGCATCTCGTGGATTTCCACTTTCCTGGTTCTGCCAAAAGTTCCAGCTCTATCCAACACCAGAGGACTCCCCACATAGAGGTTGCAGCTATGGATTGGAGGATGGCCTCGAATGTTGCCACGGTGGAGCGAATTAGATGGGCCATAAACACTTTTGCCCCATATAAGAGTGCGGGTATGGATGGAATATTTCCGGCTCTTTTTCAACAAGGGTCAGAATACATTATCCAGCATCTGCGTGATCTATACATAGCAACATTAGCTCTAGGATATATTCCAAAACCCTGGAGAGCAGCGAGAGTGGTTTTCATTCCTAAAGCAGGTAGAGCTTCTTATGATGAAGCGAAGGCCTTTAGACCGATCTGCCTAACATCGTTTCTACTGAAACTACAAGAAAGGCTCATAGAGAGATTTCTGAAAGAGGGCCCGCTAGTGACTATACCATTACATAGCTCACAGCACGCCTACCAAACTGGTAGATCTACGGAAACAGCATTGCACTCCGTGGTCTACAAAATAGAGAAAACGATTAGCCAGAAGGAGCTCGCTATCGGGACCTTCATGGACATAGCTGAGGCATTTGATAATACCTCCTACAATTCAATTCTAACAGCGGCTGAGGACCACGGATTCCCACCTACCATAGCTAGGTGGATTTATTCCATGCTTTCAAACCGCTCGATTTCTACCTCTCTCAATGAAGTCATAGTTAGAGCGACTGTGGGCCGAGGGTGCCCGCAGGGGGGGGTTCTTTCCCCCTTGCTATGGAGCCTTGTGCTCGACGGTCTTCTTCGCAGGCTTAATGAGGAAGGGATTATGACTCAAGCATACGCAGACGACCTTACGGTCTTAATCGCAGGGAAATCTGCAAATACAGTTAGTGAGCTCACTCAAAGGGCCCTAAGAATCATAGAAGAATGGTGTATAGGACAAGGGCTGAGAGTTAACCCCTCTAAGGTCGATCTAGTCCTCTTCACTAAGAAAAGGAAGTTGGATGGTTTTAAAGCACCAACCATTTTCAATAAGACCATCCAGCGTTCAAAGATGGTCAAATTTCTGGGAGTTATCCTAGACGAAAAGTTGTCATGGGTACCCCACATAGACAGACAAATACAGAGAGCCACCGCGTCCTTCTGGACATGTAAGAGGCTCTTTGGAAAAATGTGGGGGCTTAATCCGAGAGCCACCTTATGGCTCTATACCTCGGTTATTAGACCCTCCTTTCTATACGCGTCGATTGTATGGTGGCCAGCCGTCCGGCGGGTTACCATCAAGCAACGGCTAAATCAACTACAACGCCTGGCGTGTGTAAGCACGACAGGAGCGATACGCACGGCTCCCACAGAGGCTCTGGAGGCTCTCCTGTCTCTCCCTAAACTGCATATAGTGGTTGAGGGGGAGGCAAGGAGGGCCTCTTATAGGGTCAAGCAGTGGGGGCGGTGGCTAGGTAAAAGCCACGATAGTGGACACACAAGTATTCTTGGGGAACTTGTGGGAGGAGACAGTCTACTGGACGCACCCAGTGACAGGATATCTCCCACTTATGTGTTTCTCAACCTTACATAGTAGAGATACCGGACAGGGACGCTTGGCTCGAAAATCCTAATGCTCAGGTCTCGAATGGGCTCGTCTGGTTTACGGATGGGTCCAAGACAGACCAGGGCTCAGGGGCGGGAGTCCGGGGCGTGCGCCCGAGGGCGAGACTATCCTTCTCCTTGGGAAAGTATGCCACGGTCTTTCAGGCGGAAGTGTTTGCTATCTCTGCATGTGTTCAGGAAAATCTCAAAAGGAGATATTCTAATCAGCATATCCAGATATGCACCGACAGTCAGGCAGCTTTACGTGCCTTGATCTCTTACAGGATCACCTCCAGGGCGGTCCTAGAGTGTGTTAATGGTCTGACCCAATTGGGACAGAACAACCAGGTAAAATTGACCTGGGTACCGGGTCATCATAATATAACAGGAAATGAGGAGGCCGATGCACTGGCTAAGAGAGGCTCAAGTATACAGTTTACAGGGCCCGAACCAGTACTAGGGCTTCCGCCTAGTTATGTAGCAAGGTCCATTGGAAATTTGATCAAGGTAAGATCAAAGGAAGAATGGTCAAACGTGACTGGGCTGCGACAAGCCAGGCTCTTAATTGAAGGGCCTTGGTCGAACGCAACTCGATCAATACTTGCGCTAAGTCGTAACAGCATAAGGATTGTCACAGGACTGTTGACAGGTCACGGACATCTTAACAAGCACCTTACCACTATCGGTCTTAGTGACACTAGAAGGTGCAGGTTTTGCGGACACGATGACGAGGACTCCATTCACATCCTCTGTCGCTGTGCCTGCCTCATGGTCAAGAGACACAAACACCTGGGCGCAGCATTTCTTCTGCCTCAGGACATTAGGGAGCTTCCCCTACAACGGGTGTTGGCCTATGCGCACAGCACGGGTCTCTTCCAATAGCTCCCAACTAGCGGCAGGCACAATGGGTCGAAAGACCTGAGTGCTGCGGGTAACCGCGCCGCCTATCAACAACAACAACAACAACAATCCCAATTGCATTGCACGTCTGTTGTTGTCTTTGGCCTGCGCCTAACATCTCTCCGAACATTCTCAATGTTTTAATACGATCGGCCAGTTCGATGTCTAACATCATCCTTTACATAAAGAACATCTTTTTGTAAGAATCTATCCGACAAGCGCCTAAAAGTTCTCCCATCAGGAGCATTTCCACCGAGATACTTTTTGCGAAAAGCGCATGCGTTAAATCTACTGAAGAATTACATTCAAAAAAGATTTTTATTCGATAACAAATTATGCATTTTTATGTTGCGCAAAACGATGAAAGTTTTGACATGCGTTAATAATTAATAAAATGACAACTACTTTTCATAGCACACTTAATTTTGCCGCAAGTAGTACAACTTTATACTTATGAAGTGTATTATGATAAAACCATTAATTAAATAACGGGTTACACCATGTTACTATGACATATGTATCACAATACGCCGACGGTTCGTTTTACAAGTCATCAAAACTATAGTACATTTTTTGAAGTGATGTAACACTTTCTTTGTCGCGCAGTGTATTACAGTATATCGTGGAACGGCTAGAAATCGACCCGATTTTACAATTTCCACTGCTGCTAGAGATATGCATCGCTTTACACCTCCATATTCGTTCTCGTTCGACGAACCCATGATGTGCATTTCTGGTTTAGTGGATGTCTGGAACTGGGGTTGGACTAACGATATAAATAACAGCGGACCTAGTTTTCACAAAAGTGATAATTACTGATTTTAAACCGAACCTTGAAAGATCTACTACACCTGCAATAATTGTAAAACCTATTAAAATATATGTCTTATTCATTTAAAATATATTTCAATACATGTAGTACTAATGAACAAATCCTAAATGTATATTTTTGCTGCTACTGACTGCTCCATTTGTGCCTATTTCTTCTCATTATATTATACAGGCTCTCAGATATGAGCCTGACAGTTTGACTTACTTCAAAAACGCACAACTTAATGTTTTTAAACGGAAAAGTATAAATTTTACCATAGGCATATGTTGCACCAGAAAAAGAAAAAAGGGAAGCAAGCACAAATGGAACGCCCTGTATATACTAACACACGAATTATCTTCTGGACTATCAACAATAACTTTACTTTGTAATCAGTGTTATCATTCGTTCAACATTATTAAAAAAATTGTTACCAACAATTTGATTTTTACTGGAGAATTTAATTGTTATTGGACAATTTCATCTGAATCCAATTGGAGATTGGTCCATTCAACTATAATTTGTTGGATTCAAATTAAATCAATAAGATTCCAACTGGACTATCTACTAAGACCTTATTGAACTATTTCTTAGGCACCTGCCCAAGCAATTGGACCGGTGCATTGGAATCTTTCAAGCTTTCCAGATTTTGACAACATACTCATCTTAATTTGCAACGTACTAAACTTTTTACAGTTTACAGTCCAATGTGTCTAATAATAAGAAGATTTAATTTTTATCCGACTGGACAACGGAATTTCAATCTTATTGAATATGAGAATTCCAATTAAATTGGCCATTGTGATTCCAATTTGCTAATTATTCCTATTGAATCATTTCATAAAATCCAACTGGTTAATGGAATTGGATTCTATTATTCCATTAATGGTTTCCATTTTTATTGGAAAATATAATTAGTGTTTTGGTACTGGTTTATGTAATAAAACTAGTTTTTGGAAAACCAAAAAATTGTGGAGCTCATTTTTTGTTGAATAAAATTTAAATATGGGGGAGGGGGTATACATAATGTAGTGCAAATATCTCAAAAACACGAAATATTTCATAAAAGTTTCATTTGAAATTGGCGCGTTTTGGTAATTCTAATTTTACAAAAAAAAAATAAATATTTATGAGCATCTTGTACAATTTCGAGGGTAAGTTATCACTAGACGACTACTTGTGAATTACTCCTGAACAGATTATTGAAATATAGGATATCTCACAGATGTAACCGACTTTTGTACAGGGCGATGTGAATCGCATTTTTTAGACAAATAACTCGAACAATATTAAAATATTAGAAGAACTTTTAATACATCATACATACCCTTCATTTTTCATAAAGAATGAAGAAATAAAAATAGTATTGATATATCAAAATTGGGACACCCTTTATACTCCCCCATATTTTCATTTTATTAGTCTTCGGAAAAGAGAAACGGTTACCATTAAATTTTTTTTCATATCTTGATAGATAACCGGAATTTCTTAGATTCCCACGCTAGGTGGACACGCTGTAGCTACTATTTTGACCAATGCGGTTCAATATTATCTATATCCAATCAAACCCATATAGATATACTAATATTAACATATTCCATTATTTCTCCAAAAAAATTCATATTTATTTCCGAATTTTTCATAACTACCTATCGTGTCCCACCGGGAACTTCATCGATCGATTATGTTATCTAAACGAAACTATAATTAGACAAAATAGAAAACTGGGTAGCTTACCAACCGATGGAGGTCATTCGGTTGAAATATTTGAGGATGGTCGCACATCCGGTTATATTGGAAGTAGATGTCAACTTACTTATTTTAAACAGAACACCCTATATATTATTTCAATTTTAGATTCTACAAGTGATTCTAAACGTATGTCCTATTATAAAATGATATTGAAGGGGGTTGGAACCTTTGGTGTAAAGATAACACTGACGTAGTTTTCCACAAAACACCAAAACATTATAATTCACTCGACGGGCGTTTCGCCAACCAAGTTGGCATCATCTGGAGATGATTAAAACTGAGTTTACCAAGTTTTAAAACCATCTCGAGATGATGACAACTTGGTTGGCGAAACCGCGTCGAGTGCAGTATAGTATTTTGGTGTTATGTGTAAAACTACGTCAATGATATAAAATGATATAAAAAATGACGTTTACACACCGAAAAATAATTACCAACTTCTACTGTACGGGAGCCTTTATTATTTACTTTGGGTTGGCTTCTATTGGTTGATTCGCCTTTAGAAGGACCTACTTTAGTAGACATCGTATAATATTTTGATAAATATTAACACAGGGTGCTCAAAGGAGGGGAATAAGAATTAAATTGCAGAAACTGTTAAAAGTCAATCTTTTCAAACTCCCTTTTTTATAATTGTATCTTATTCAGTATTAAAAATAAGGTTAAGTTTACATAAGGTTGTATTAGTCTGAAAATTAGGTACAAATTTTCAATATTCGATTAGTTTTCGAAATAATGACAATTTAATATTTTTCTGTTGCAAAAATGCTACGGCTTTTACGTTACGCTTCGTTGGCCATGACGGCGTTACAAAGTGCTGAAGAATGTCACCTACATATTAAAAATTATCAACAGACCGGGAATTATATTAAATTGGCAAAATTTCAAAAACTACAGATTTTCGGAATAGACGAGCTTAGTAAAGTTAGCCTTATTTTTAATGGTGAATAAGAAAAAAATATAAAAACAGGGAGTTTCCACCCTGTCAAAATGCCAAATGTCAAAAAATTGACTTTTGACATTTTTATTCTCCTTTTTGAGCACCCTGTGTTAATAATTATCAAAATATTATACGAAGTCTCCTAGCTAAAGTAGATCCCTTTCTACATAAAAACTATCCCAAAATAAATAAATAATGACTCCCGTACAGTCAAAATTGGTCACTATTTTTCGGTCAGCAAACTTTTAAATATGTCAAAAACGATTAGACTTAGATATAGGACATTGTGCATGAAATGTGTTTAAAATTCCGCGTAGAATCTAAAAATCCAATAATATATAGGGTGTTCTATTTAACATAAGCAAGTTCACATCATCTTCCAGTATAACAACTGGAAGTGACACCATCTTGAAAATATTTTAGTCAAATCGCCCCCATCGACGTTGGTATGCTACCAAATTTTCAGATTTTTCCTAATCCTAGTTTTTCCTTAATCGACGGATAGATTGGAGTCCCAGTCCCCGGTAGGACACCCTGTATAGAATTACATTTATGTGTATTGGATACCTCACCAAGTATGATGTATTTGATGTACCTATTTAAATAAATACTGGACGCATCTACGTGCTAGTTTCAGAGTTGCTAGATATTATGATCCGAGAAATCAGAAAACCATGGAACGCCATCACCTTACGCACACAGTAATAATTAAAAGCTAATTATTATCCTCCATAAAGAAAAAGATACAACATAACGTCAACGCAACGATGCCATCCAGGTATGGTCAACACCCCTCTCTTGCATACCTTTGCCGTGGAAGCGACTTTCAACCTTACATCTAGACCCCATACGGGTCCTAGGCGCAAAGTGACTCACACAGGTAAAACCGTAGCCAACATACAGTCAAGTCGCTAAGTTCACCTGTTGCGTTTCGGGTACAATACCCATCCTACCTGTCTCGTTAAAAATGTGAACTCTCGTAACCAAAATGTCGGTTTTGTGCAAATTCCTCGTCGTGGCAGTGCTGTGGGGTCTACAGAGTGTCCAGTGCGAATTGACCCTGGGCGAAGTGCGATGTGGCCAGAAGAGCTGCAAGCAGTGGGAGTATTGCTCGGAATTTGATAAGACCTGCCAGCCCTGCAAGGGCGTTTGCGATAGCAACACTAATAACTATGACAGCTCATTGTGCGAGAAGGATTGTCAAGGTGGGTTTTACAAGAGGTGTTAGGTGAAGAGTTCTAGAATGTAGGTTAGGGCTTCCTTTTTTAGCCATCTTGCCAGTATCCCATGTGGCATAAAATTGTTTAAAACTAGAGATTCAACTATATATTTGGTAATAGACCATCTATGAAATCGAAACAGACTGTGACAAAGAAAGCTTCTAAAGTTGGTAACGAAAAAAGACTATACGAAATGGAATAAATGTACGTAATTATACAATGAAGTAACTAAATTGTATCGATGATTTCTTAGTTTAACACAAAGTATTTAAAGTATAATTACTCGACATAAATGGCTTTCTCTTTCAGTTAATTTGCGTCTATCTACCTCAGTGATTTTTTTATTTTGAAATATTATTTCGACATTTTTACTGGAACATCACTTTCACAGACCCAGTATTTTTAGCTTTTTTGGAAGAAAACTTTAAAAATTCTACGCTAACAAATTTTAAAAGTAGAACCATATTATAAAGGATGTGTCTATGAGGTGTAACCAAAATGAAAATCCTAAAATAAGATAAAAGTTTATTTGCCAATCTTTGGATACTTGTAGCTCCTTGAGGAAGCATTTCTAGACATTCTCCAAAATTCTTCCAAGTTCTCCCAAATTCTCATTCTTTTTTCTTATTTTGGGACACTTAATTTAAATTTTCATTTTGACTATACCTCATAGACACGCTGTACAGAATAATATCCTTGAGATCATAGTGTGGTCTTCGGTAGTTGTGAAGGATGGTACATTAGCTAGAAATTAGAAATTAAACCTAGCCTTTATTCGATAGGAAGGCGTGGAAGAGCCATTATAATTTATTTTTGAAATGTCGACTTGTAACTCGAAATTTTGTTAATCTTCGACTTTTAAGTCGAAGATTAATGTTTGTTTTAATGTTGTTATTCTAGGGAATGTTGTGCCGATCTGGGGATGATGATAGTTATTTTCTTCGGTAGCGTGCTAGTATAGACCTTCATAAAAAGAGCCTATCACGTCTGACACTGTCATCTCTCCTATACCTTATTCGAGATATAGCATGTTATCTAAATATTAGCAATTTCCATAGATCTATTTCGATTTAGATTTATTGTGTCAAACTGTGGCTGGACAAGTGTGGAGAAAACTTCACACCAATAAAGTTAATTGGTGTGAAGTTGTCCACATTAACCCCAAATCGACACAACATCCCCTACAGCTCGACATTTTGTTAATCTTCGACTTACAAGCCCGAGATTTATTTAATTTCGACTTATAACATTGGCTCTTCCACGCCTTCGTACTTTGATGCTTTGCTTTGCTGGTACAAATAAAAAATACCATTATCTCGGATAAAACAAATTAAATCCATTTGCAAATCATTGCCCCTCGTTTTTTACAATATAAACAGATCTTTAACCTTGTATGGGAAATTTGTAAGTGAATGTTTCATATTATAAGTAGTAGTAGTAGTAGTAAAGAATCTTATTTTATGGGTTTCACAGTAACAAAATAAAAAACCAAAATCGATTAAATATTTCACGAAATATCAATAATATGAAAACAGTTTCATAAAACACTTAGCCATCAAATCTAAATCCTGTATATTTTACAACAAATACTATACCGCTGGAAATTAGAGCTATTCGTATGGATCTTATGGAGCTATTGGATCCACAACGAGGATCGTATGGAATAGATAAAATTCATATATATTCCATACGATTCTTATTTCACCCGTGGTTAGCAAGAGCACTAGTGGTTTATTCTTCGGGAAATAAACCACCCACAACAACTTTTAGGCGATCCAAAAGGCAGAATAGAAACTAAGGAAAAATCGGGGATTTACGAAATTAACTGTAAAGACTGTAATCAAAAGTATATTGGACAAACAAGAAGGTCAATTCAAACTAGATTCAAGGAATATGTAGCTCATCTCAAATATGGTAGACAGATAAGTCTAGTGTCGCCCAACATTCGTTTGAGAACAACCAGGTAGTAGCAATTTAAGACTAATCAGGAATATAACAAATACCAGACAACTGGATGCTTTTGAGAGTTTGGAAATTGCTAAATGTAAAAATACTATGAATGGTGACAGAGGGGCAATCCCATATAACCCGCTTTATTGGTTAATAACTCTCGATTCGCTGATCCATCGCGGCGGTTCACTGATCAGTCGCGATGGTTTACTGAGCAGTCGCGACGGTTCACTGAAAGTAGAAATAGTGAGGTATAAATAGAAGACAATGTTAACGTAGGTTTAGCTTTAATAATCTCCAGATGATGCCAACTTGGTTGGCAAAACGCGCGTCGATTGCAGTATATTGTTTTGGTGATATGTGGAAACGTCAGTGTTGTTAATCGGAGATTGATGGTATCTTATAGTTAGTTTCTGAGATATGACATTTTTCATGAACCCACTGACCTCCTTGTAGGTCGTAGGTTAATACTGATGTCCGAAATAGATTCTATCCACCCGATTTCTTTAAAAGTGGACTCATTGAACCATATTTTACTTTCCGAACAACTTTTTGACGGATATAAAGTGCACCGTATCCTGAAGTATATTTTTGAAACGCCGTATGTAATGTATGCCATTCAACTAAATTGAGTTTTCCAGCCAAACAACTGAAAGTTTGATATTTAAATTAAATCATATCACTGTACAAATATACAGTTAATAATGCAATTTAACTCGGCGATTTGTTACGGTCTATTCTGTTCAAACTAGCGAAGCGTTGAATAGCAGCAAAAAATACACTGTTTCACAATATGTTCAATAAATAAGGACAGACTTATGAAAACAATGTGATTGAATAGAAAAGCAACATATTTCAAATACAAAACTGGAAACGAGACTTTAATGTTCGACCACTATTTACCTATTTCAAATAAAATAATAACATTTAAAAACAATTTAGATTAATCAAAAGAAAGAAAAAAATCATTATGCGAGTAGGTACAAATTGTTCACAATATAAAACTAATGTTTATAAGCACAACATTTTCCCCTGTTTTCGCTATAGTAAGAGTAAGACCCCTTGAACTCTATCAACATATACATTTTTAAACATCATACAGTATAATAGGCACGTACGTCCAGAAATGTACAGTCAGAATAAGATTACATTAAAAATTTTATTGGTGGTTAATCATAAACGAAATTTGCAAAACTTAAGTCACTATTATGGATTTTGCAACGGTTTAAAAATAGACAAAGTTTCACTAGCGCATTCAAGATGGATATTAAAAGAAGAGATTTATTCACTAAATGTTTCCATTTGATGCCATTTGATTGACTTATTCAATTTATTTTGGTGAAGAGCTAAATTTGAGCTATACTATACCAAAAAGAAGTTTGAATATTTTAATACCTGCCTGCAGACACATTTCTTGGAAATAATAGACAACTTCTGTCGGATATAAATGTAGATGTTTATTGAAATAGGAATAATATGATGATTCATTCACATTAATTTGCATTTGGAATGCTGAAAATACTTGACTAAACGTGTTTAATAACTCAATCACTGCTCAGTATAGTACAAAAATATTTTTAAACAATTATTAACTTCTAATTTAATACATAACCTTGTAAGAAATATACGCAACATATATTTATTTGTATTATTCATTATAGCTTGAGAAATTATTACCTACATTTTATTTTGGTTTCACTTTTCTCCGCATTTTTAAGAAATAAATTAAACTGGCGCTTGAGAATGAGAGTTTTTTCAAAAAATTATTTGAAAATACCAAAGCAATTTCATGGATGAGGTACAGGCTCATCATGAGAAAATGTTAGATCAAACTGTAACTTATTCTATGTGAAGATATCGGAACAGTGAACCATACTTTATTGACATTTATTTATTTATTTTTGACAAGGAATTCAATTTCTTCATAAAAATAGCAATACAGCATCGTATTACAGAGATCTATATATATCTACTTTTTTTTCTAATTGTATAAACACCCCGTATATTATCACATATTTTAAAGACTCGTTCCTTCACGAATACCTACAGTGACTCAGGGTTTTATGTCTATCTTTAATAGTAAGGGAGATATGATCAAAAAAGTGTAGGGTCAACATTTTCGACTGTTCGTTATCGGCTGTTGCACATTCAGTTAAGGTCTGGTTTGGGTGGTGCGTCTGGCGACTGCGACTCGCGACTGCTACTGGGCTCAGCTGCTAGTCGCACGGGTGGGTGTTTACAGTGGAGTCTCTAGAAAGGCGCGACTCACTTTAGTTTACGACAGGTTCTTATTATTTTATTTATTTTTTTAAATAGGGAAGTGAGTGAGAGAGATTTTATATATCTGATTTTATTAGAAGAAGCAGATTATGAAGAGCAGTTGTACTCTTGTGCAACTGTGCAGGAATTAACCTCTTCAAAGAGAAAAACCTCAAATTTTAAATATATTAACCACAGTGGGGAAATAGTAAAAGATCAAAAATTAATGGCTAATATATTTAATAACCATTACGCTACTATAGGAGAAAAATTGGCTAATAAGATTATTACTGATCCAGAATTCAGCAAAACAATCGCGAGTAATCATAATTATATACACTCAGAATCCATGTTTCTGACTCCAACCACACCTGTTAAAATCAACGGTATAATAAAAGAACTAAAAAATAATAAATCACCGGGAGAAGATGGTGTTGCGAGTGAGATTCTAAAATATATTACCCCATTTATTATCGAATCTCTGACGTTTTTATTCAATAGGTGCCTTGAGGAAGACTATTTCCCTATGGTACTAAAGACTTCCTTAGTTGTTCCAGTTTTTAAATCCGGAGACCAATTTGCTGTGGTTAATTATAGACCAACATCGTTGATTACAGCAATCTCTAAAGTCTTTGAGAAAGTTATTAAACAAAGGTTGTGTACTTACCTAACCTTACATCAAATACTTTCCCCTAGGCAGTATGGCTTTAGAATTGGAATTTCGACACAAGATGCTATACTTCATTTAACCTCGAAAATATACTCAGCTCTGGATAATAATATGAAATCTCTTAGTGTATTTATAGATTTATCGAAGGCGTTTGACACTGTAAGTCACGGTTTGCTGTTGGATTCCCTAGAGGATATAGGTATCAGAGGTATCGCATTAAAACTTTTTAATAGTTACTTATCCAATCGGTGTCAGTTTGTAAAGATTAATAATCACCATAGTGAATTAAAACAAGTTACATACGGAGTCCCCCAAGGTTCGGTTCTTGGCCCAGTATTGTTCAACGTGTACGTAAACGACCTTTTTTCTCTGCGTACTTCTGGAGACATAATAGCATATGCTGACGATACCTGCATCTTCTATAATGACAAAGATTGGAACGCAGTAAAATTAAAAGCTGAAAAAGACCTATCTGTAATATTCAAATGGTTCAGTTCGAAATTGCTCACAGTAAATTGTGATAAAACGCGCTTCTTACCCGCTTCTGTTGATGTTCGTACCATCCCTACCTTTCAGTCATTGTCAGTTACAAACAACGTTAAGATTAACTCCGTCTCAGAATTCAAATATCTTGGAGTTATATTAGATAAGCACGTAAAGTGGGACAAACACATTAAATATGTCATTAAAAAAATACAGTTCCTAGTTCACAAGTTTAAAATTCTAAGAGACATACTTGACATGGACATGATAAAAATAGTATACACTTCATTAGTTCAATCGCACTTAACCTACGGAATTTTGGCTTGGGGAAATGCCAGTAAAAACGTTATACGGAATCTAGAAGTAGTTCACAAAAGAATGATCAGAATAATGCTCAGAAAGGAATCTACTTATCCGTCCGATGATCTTTTTGTTGAAGCTTCCCTAATGGATTCACAGCAACTGTTCTTCTACTCTCTGTGTACTTATCAACATAAAAATAAAGACCAGTTAAAAATAAGGAAACATGCACACCAAACAAGGAATAAAGATAAAATATTTATAACACAAAGAACACATAAATGCGTAGGGCAGAAATGTCATACTTACCCTGGACCAGAGTTGTATGCTTTATTGCCTAATGAGTTACAATCCTTGAAATACGGATTTACTTTTAAAAAACAACTTAAACACTTAATTTTTTCACTCCTAGAAATCAGATTCATGATGCAGTAGAACATAATGTAATGGCCTGATCAGATTGACGTGTCTGTGTTAGGATTCCAAAATAAAAAATTAAAAATACTTTAATGCTACTACATCTTCTCTTCCGTACCTGACTCTTTATATTGTTATATTAACCTTCCATTATGTAAATGAATTTTTAGCTAATACTCTTATTGATATGTTGTTTTACGTTTTCTTTCCGACATTTTTGTTTTGTAATGTAAATATGTTTTCCTCACACACAGGCTATGCCTATAGTGAGTGTAACTAAGTTTATTCCCCTAAGGTAGCGGTTATGTAGCGTCGTAGTTATGCATCTGTATTATATGTATATGTATATTTCTTTATTATTATTACTATTATTATTATTATTATTATTATTATAGTTGTTAAAACAAACTCACAAACTCTAAAAAAAAGAAAAAAATGTTATTTTACGAAATATTGTACGTAGATTGTTGTGTGGAGAAGAAACAAAAATCATAACAATGTTCAAGAGCTATCAATTAATTACTTATAATAATTTTGTTGTTTAGTGTATTGATGATAATAATAATTGCTCAGAATCCTGACTGTCGGCAATTGTTTTGGACTGCTATGGAAACAAACATTTCGTCTTCGTGATATAGGTATACAAATTGGATGTTCCCAAAAGTAGATACTTTAATTGAATTTAGCAATTATCTAACCGTCATTTTCTCTGATATAAAGTTTGCTCTAACGACACTTTATGGTGTTGAATTGCCTGCTAAGCAAACCCACATTTTATTACACAGTTGTAATCCCAGTACTTAAACAAATAGAAATCGTAAAACTTATCTAACTATAAATATTCATGTCGAAGCAGTGCAATAATAATTGTAAAACCATTGTCAAAATAGATTTAGAAACGCACTGGCCTTGAGCGACGTGTATTTGTTGTAAAAACAAAAGGCGACGTTACACGGGACTAAGCAAATATGTTTTATCGTTGTTTTTGGAGCCGTGTTTGTTAAATGTTGTAAAAAGTAGAACGGAATGTATGATTTAGATTAGCAACAATGATATATTAGTATTTTTTTTTTCAGACTACCTACACGACCAGAGATACGTGAGGGTGGACGGAAGAAATGAAGGAGGGAACGATAATTTGAGAAGTAAGTAACAACTTGAACAATACATTGTGATTATGAGGCAGATTCCAAGTGTTGATGTCACAGATACCTATACAGGGTGTCCCAAAAATATACCAACAAACTTTAAGGGGTGGTAGAAGACATAAAAACAGACTTTTTTTGTTTAATAAACGTATGTCCGCAAAAGAGCCGTTTTTGGCAGAAAAAAGGAAAAACGGTTTTGGTATGTTTTGTTTATTTCAGTGATAAATAATTAATATTCATTAGATAAAAAAAATACGGTCTCGAAAAAAATCTCAAATGATTAGAGAAAGGACGAAAGTTTCGTGTGAACCAGGTCCCGAAGCCGTAACAATTAGAAAAAAGGTCGAGGGGGTCCCCCGAAAAGTCTGGATTTCGGCAGGCGTGACGGGGCCATTAGGCGCGAGAACAAACGCCGGTGCTAGCCGCATCTCTCTCGCCTAACGGCCGCCGATCTCCATTGATCGTAGTCGTAACTTGGGATGGTTTGGGACCGAGCGCGGTCGACGAAAATTTTGCACAGATTTTTTGAAAAGGCCTTTAAATTGGGAAAATGCGTAGGAAACGGGACGAAAATACCCCTACGCATTGGAGAACGTCTTGGGGCGACCTTCGACCGCCCACGGGTATCGCTTCGCGATCCCCGCTCGGATGGATAGCTTAGAAACTTTGTCGATTGGGCGACGGAATTTAGAGCGAGACAGAATCGACGCGTTTTAATATATATGGATAACATGATGTAAAAAATACAGTGTGTTCCATTTGACTTAAAAAAGTTTTCGCTACTTGATTTCCCAAAATATAACAGGAGATACAGAACAATTCGTATAACACTATTAAATTTGTCTTTACTTTAAAGTGTAGCATATCTCAGGCTCTTTCATTTTGCCAAGAACCGAATAAACCCGTGCTAAATGAAAAAAGTTATAAAGGTTCTTGCGAACCCTTGCATGTGTAAAATTTTTTAGAAAATGTCAAATATTACCAAAACGGCTGAGTTTAGCTATATAGGGCATATGACATATTTTTGACTCAGAATTTTATGTTATTTTCGGAAATGAAAAAATATATAGGGTAGTTCATTTAAAATAAGCAATTTGACATAGACTTCCGGTATAACCGAAAGTAGAAAATAACCAAAAATATTTAAAAAAAAATAGATCTTCTGCCAGCATAACATCCGTCAAAAATTTAAATTTATATCTCTATTAGTTTTGGAGATACGTCTAACAGGAGGTAGGTCACTGTGAATGACACATTATATACGTCGCTTCTCTTGTATAACCGAGACTTGAATCACCCTGTACGTATAATTATGTAAAGTAAAAATGCAAACAAAATAAGAATGATTTCAGATGTAGAAAGTACTATCATTGTCAACTAAACTATCACGTAGCGTTCTACCAGGTTCTAGCTGCTTCAGAGCGGCTGTATACTTGTTATCTTTGTACAGCCTCCCCCAAACCAACGCGAATTATTCGCAACGGATTCGTGACGGAAAGTTCGCAGCGAAATTCGTGGCGGAATCCGTAGAGAACCTCACACCAAAGCGAATGTAATCGCATTATATGCGTCATATTTTCAATATCGAAAAGGTTGCTTGCTATTGCTGAAAACGAAAAATAAACCATTTGTATTTGTACTTACATACTTACCTATCATACAAAAATATGTATACATCATCGGATGAAGAAGCGTTTGTGTTGCTTGCATTGGAAGATGACAATTTAAGGTAAAATTATTATTATTATTTAAAAATAAATGTGTTGATCATATTATGTATCTAACCTTAGGAAGAAAAGAAAATGAGTTCACGATATTAATAAAAAAAGACGACAATATAGGGAATTTAATACATTAATGCCGCAATTACGAAAAGACGAGAATCTATGTTATATTTATGTTACTTTTTTCGAATATTTTTGTAATCGTCATGAGAAAGGTCGTGTAATATATTATAGTATACTTTCCCACTAATTCAATGATTTTTTCCATTTTATTAATTACTTTCTTAGTTAAGACACAGCGAAACTACTACAAATCCGAGAAAAAACGCAGCCGATTGCGAACAAAAACTCCGTACGAAATAAACGCAGTCTAAACGAAAAAAATCGTGTTGGTCTGAATTTGCACATTTAACGCAATGAAAACAAAATGATGCGAATCGCAAGTGGTGCGAACTTCCGCAGGTGCTGCGATTATCCGCGTTGGTTTGGGGGACCCTTATAAAACACTTATCTTTCTTCAGCATGTCATATAAAATTATAGTTGCTTTTTAGGCAGTATTAAAATTATACTTTTTACAGCCCAGTTTGAAAATTTTAATCTTTGCTGCAAATAAGTAAAAAATACCTACAAAAAAGTAACACATTTTCGCAGTAAGCCTTTCCTGCACCTGATTTGGTCGTCATTTGAAGATATTTTATCCCATTTGTTTCTATATTTTAGGTACAGTCCAACAGCTGTCACGTATGGTAACCGTGACACTCACCTTGGTGTGCTTGATGCTGCTGGTGTTGGCAACCGTGCTATGTTTCCAATTGTATAGATGGAAGATCAAGAAAAACATCACCCTCGCTTCCATTAAAAATAAACTTCTTGGGAAAAAGGTAAGAAGTCAAGTCGAGGACTACATAACAGGGAGGTGAATTACTTAGGCTTAAGAATGTTTTTTATACTGAGATATCTATGATAAAGATTAAAACTTGTATGAAGAATAAATACTACAATTTAAAACATCACTGACGTAATTTTCCACATAACACCATACTGCACTCGAGGCGCGTTTCACCAACCAAGCTGGCATCATCTGGATATGATTAAAACTCCAGTTCAGTGTTAATCATATCCAGATGATGCCAACTTGGTTGGTGAAACGCGCGTCGAGTGCAGTATAGTGTTTTGGTGGTATGTGGGAAACTACGTCAGTGTTATCTTCACTCCAACGGTTCCAACCCCCTTCAAGACTGAAATTTAAGTCATAAATATCATTAAAACATTATACAGAGTGAGTTTTATGTATGGAACGCCTCAATTATCTCGGAAACGGCTTGCCCGATTTTTATGAATTTTGGTTTATAAGGGTTTTGTAATATGGCCAATATTATTGTGGCATTTACATTGTTGTCAGATCTTTCGTTTTTCCGGAAATATACTGAAATTTGTTATTTCAAATGGATCACCCTATATATTTTTTTGTTTTTGAAATCTCTAAGAAATTTAGAATATTTTTCATGTAATGTTCCCTATACCTAATTGCCATAATTTCGGAGTTACAGCTACATTTGCAATATCTCCGCCGAAGTTAAAATATTACATCAGGACGGCTATGTCTGCGACAAAAACAATTTTGACGTTTTAATAAACTATTATTGTTGGTGTTTATTGAAAGTTACAATGGACCGTTTATCTGAGAAAGAACGAATTGAGATTTTAATGATATTAGGATATGGTGATGTGCGTAGAAGTCAACAGGAAACGTGTAATATCTTTAATAATTTATATCCTAATAGAAATCCCATAGGATCTTTTGGAAACATAAAGTAAAGGCGGTTACAGCTGATGCTCAAAATGTTGTCCGTTTACTTCCATACAAGAAGCCATGCGATGTTTAAAACTTTGCAGTACATTTTCTAACATTCCTGACTGCTCAATTCTTCTTATCTCTGTGGTAATCCTATCTTTTAATTCCTGAATATTGGCAGGTTTGGTTTTATAAACAATATTTTTTAAGTGACCCCACAGGAAATAGTCTAAAGGATTCATGTCGGGTGATCGCGGGGGCCATTCGATAAAACCACGCCTTCCAATCCATCTTCTGGGAAACACATCGTTTAGGTATTGCCTCACGTCACGCGCATAGTGAGGTGGAGCTCCATCTTGTTGCACCCAAATATTGTTATTTGGGACATTGTTATTGTCTGAAAGTTTCAAATAATAAAATTTCTAAATTAACAGGCAATTGAGAATACTTACTTAGATTTGGAAATAACCGAGCCAACTCAGGTATAATATTATTCTGTAATAAATTTAAATACGCCGGACCATTTAAGTTTCCTTCAATGAAAAAAGGACCAATTATTTTGTCGCCTATTATTCCAGCCCATACATTAATCTTTTGTGGAAATTGGGTGTGGGATTCTCTCATCCAACGAGGATTGTTACGTGACCAGTATCTGCAATTATGCCGATTTACGTTTCCATCAATACAAAAAGTGGCCTCATCGGAAAACATAACATTATTTAAAAAATTTGGATTATTTTGATCGTAACATTTTTCCATCATTGTGTCGGCAAACTCTTCACGTCTATCGAAATCATCATCTGACAACTCTTGAACCAATCTTACTTTGTAAGGATGGAATTTATTGGCATGTAAAATTTTCATTATGGATGTTTGAGAAATATCAACTTCCCTGGATATTTGTCTAGTACTCAAGTGTGGATCTTCTTCTAACATAACACAAACATCTAAAGATTTGTCTTCAGTTGTTGCAGTTTTTATACGCCCTGATTTCGGTAAATCTTTTATGGCTCCAGTTTGGTTAAACTTTTTTAACAACTTACTCACAGTAGAGCTTGTTATGGGATTTCTATTAGGATATAAATTATTAAAGATATTACACGTTTCCTGTTGACTTCTACGCACATCACCATATCCTAATATCATTAAAATCTCAATTCGTTCTTTCTCAGATAAACGGTCCATTGTAACTTTCAATAAACACCAACAATAATAGTTTATTAAAACGTCAAAATTGTTTTTGTCGCAGACATAGCCGCCCTGATGTAATATTTTAACTTCGGCGGAGATATTGCAAATGTAGCTGTAACTCCGAAATTATGGCAATTAGGTATAGGGAACATTACATGAAAAATATTCTAAATTTCTTAGAGATTTCAAAAACAAAAAAATATATAGGGTGATCCATTTGAAATAACAAATTTCAGTATATTTCCGGAAAAACGAAAGATCTGACAACAATGTAAATGCCACAATAATATCGGCCATATTACAAAACCCTTATAAACCAAAATTCATAAAAATCGGGCAAGCCGTTTCCGAGATAATTGAGGCGTTCCATACATAAAACTCACTCTGTAGTGATAGGACAGCGCCACCAAATTTTTATGTGAACGTACATCAAACTGAGTTTTATGTGATAATCTAAGTTTCTTTAATACGACCGTACAGATATATAGTTTTTCAAAGCTAATTTGAATATCAAAAGTAATATACTTTTTATTTTCTGCCAAAAGAAAAGTCATTACCCTGGAAAATCTGTACATAGTTTAACCCGGATGTTTAACCAAATAAAACGTCGTTTTATATTGACATCAACATTTTTATTATGCAGCGCAACTATTTGCATCAGTCTTTGAAGGCAAAGCAGTCTGAACTTAAGTTTGTGTGAGGATTTCAAGACAATTTGCATCAGTAACAATTTCAAACTTTATTCTTGATGTTGAGGACTTTCCGGATGTATTCCAGCTAGCAGATTTGCTATACTTACCTTGGAATTGAATCCACGTGGCACATATACAGACAACTGTGTCAACCACAACCAGCCATCACAAAAGGCCTAGCTTTATACGTTATTTGTGACAGTTGTTTTGACATCGGTGACTCTTATTTTTCTTTATATCTTCTGCTTTCATATTATTATGTAAATTTCGTTTTCAGCCAGACATTTTTGAATTTCCTTTTTGGAAATTTGGAAATATTTATATTTTACCGGTAGTTAGACCATAACGTGGAATGTTTCACATGATTTGATGTTCTATTCTGTAGTCCATTTTACAAATGCGGGCTCTCTTACGGGTCGGCGTGACATCGGTACGGTAACGGCGCGGCAATTGTCGAAATGATGCTATGCCGCAATTCATTCTCTCGCGGGACTGTAAAGGGCTTCGCAAACCAGAGCGGTAAACGGTAGCGGTAGAGGTACCGGTAAAAACCACTGAACTATATAGAATAACTGGAACGCCAATACTATATTTCACTTATGTGTCTAATTGAAACTCGCGCACAAGACCTCCCGAGTTTGCGCACAAAAAACGTTAGTATGGTCCGTCTTTAACATATTCTGTATTTAGTTATTAAACTTCATAAATGTATCCATAAAATATTTTAAAATTTAGGTTATATTATTATTTTGATTTTTCAGGTTTGATTATCTAGTACACAACTCTTGTTTTTAACTTTTTGACAGTCAGTAAATTCTTTATTGGATAAAAGGTTAGCAAATACCTAGTCGTCTATGGGTAGTCATGATTGAAAATTACATTAGTGTATGTACTTTTAACAACTGCGTTGATGTTGATAGGTCATTCTGCCATACAAATCTTTGCACCAAAGGATCAGTCAGAAGGTTTTTTTACCTATTTTAACTAATAAAAATATACTGTGAACAGTCAAACGCTAGATGCTTTTGCGAAAAACCTTGGGGTAAGGGTAATATTGTACCGTCAGCAGGAATAAGATAGAACATGTAACAGAACTTGATATTGAACAGGAAAAACAGCCTCTCACATTATCTATAAGTGCAAGTAGTAACTCACTGTAGATATAAATCTCTCATATATGCAAATAACCCTTTCATATGTGTAAACTCCAGACTTTCTTGTCTTTGTGAAAAGGTCATTGCTTGTCAATGCCGTGCACACTTTTTTACCTAAAACAGTATATTTAACAATACAACAAGGACCGTTTAGTATTATCAATTAAGCATAGGTGCTCGATCAATCAGGCAAGCGAAAAATAAAATTTTGCACACACAATAAATCTTCGCTACCAAGGGCTTTCATCCATGGCAAGTAACGTTCTGACATTAACCTATGTGCAGTTAAAATAGATTAAATTTCAGTTACGTACTTCAATTGCATTACCTAAACAGGATCGATTGCAAAAATATAGGTATATTACTTATGAGTTTAAAGACTGAAAAACTGTTTAAAATAATTTATTTTCAATCATGTTACCTTTTCTTCAATATGAAGAAGATTCAAAATTACGTAAATCTTTACGTAAGTAGGTCACAAAAATTGAGGATGAAAACTTTTTATTAATTATTAATTACTTACTTCTTTATTACATAAGATTTGAAGTACCTAGGTATGATAACAAAACTGCAAATCACCACAATGAAAATTTTAATGATCCATAAAGATTTATTTTTACTTACGTATAGTAATTCAATCCAGGAATTGGTCCTTTATTCTTGCAAAATAACACCACGCAACCCGCACCCATTTTAATTCAAACGAATCAGAGTTCAGAGTCAGAGTCTGGACGAATACAACATAGACAATAAACCAATATATTTTATCTATGCAATAAACTAATTATTCTCTTTGCCAGAACCAAAAACAAACTTTAAATGCTAAAACTCCACATGACACAAAGCCGGACCTGACAGATAAAATATGAAGTAATAATTCACATACGTAAAATTGGACGTGATAAGTAAGCTCAGACAACCTCGCCAATTAAATTTACTTCTGCGCAGACGCCCCATTCCTTTTTTCATTACGCTAGGTAGACGTAAAAATTCTTCGCGCATTTAACCGTAATGGCGTTCCAGTTATTATATATAGTTCAGTGGTAAAAACTCGGTAGCGGGATATCGCTCTGTTAGTCAAACCAGAGCGGTTCCTTGGGCAGTTTTTTGGGTGGTATTATTGTATTAACTAAATATTGTTAGGAGACAGTGGGTTGAATTCTTCTGATGAAGAAGATTTACTATTGCTGGCGATAATAGAAGATAATGTATGAGGTAGAAAAATGAATTACATTTAGCTTATGTAAATAAAAAATAAATAATATTAATAGAAAGAAAACGAGAAAATGGCTAATTGTAAAATTGCAAAAGCGTCATGTGTTTTGCATAATTATTTAAGAAACAAAAAATTTGATGCCCAGTCTACCTACTGAATTTCTAGAACCACCTGACACTGAAATCGCAGCATTTACTCTTATGCGAAATTACCCCAGAAGAGCAGTACAAATGGCATTCCAAATAAGAGATGACTTGGTTAACTTTTATTTAGTACTTATTGTCTTCATTTAAAGCTTCTCCTATCTCTTGCCAGATTTTATCCTTTTTTCTAATGTTCTTATATTCAGGGTGGCTTAAATCAAATAAAATAGGATGTATTTTGACGAATTCAATTAATTTTTTGATTGGCATTTTTATGTACGGTACGCGGTACACGGCGGTCAACTGTGTCTACAGCGATACACAATTGTATCGCTGTAATACCGCAGCGTCTTCGCGGTATATCGCTGGCAGTTTGAACACGTACATTTACCGCCGTGTAAACACCGACCGCTGCCGCGTACCGCTCTGGTTTGCGAAGACATTAAATTTATATCATAGATACCCAACGGCTCCAAAAATATGTCGTCGATTTAAAAATTATAAGACGAAGACAGAAAAAATATGGGATTCATCCTTATCTTGAAAGAAACATAAACTGCAGACTACATTATCTGCAGTAATTATAAAGGCACTCATACTTTTCGACCTCCAATACAAAATTTAGTTTAGTCGTCATGATTATTTTGGACACTTCAATCACTTCACTGTCAATCACGCCGCGCAGTACTGGACGTTTGCCGATAGATAATATGCCGATACGCGATATCCCGCAAGCATACTGAATCGAGACCGCGTCGCACCGCGCCGTGTGTGGTCGGCAATTTGAATACATGGAAGCGACATTGGGCTCTGCATACCGAAAACATACCGAACCGATGTCGAGCCGACCCGTGAAATCAGAAGTCAAGTGAAATATTTTTTGAGCCGTCAATTTTCACTGCTGCTTCTATTCCTCATTTCTTCAACTGCAACAGACATAACAGTAAGATGGAGGTAACTGGTTTCAGTATCTATAAACTTCATAAGGTTTAATATTTCAATAGATGCTTTACAAATCCAAGAAGATATTTTGAAACTCCCTCTACTAGCTTCTAGCTAACAAATCTTCTTGATTTTGTTTTATATAAATGCTTTCCTACTCCAATAACCAAGATGCCTATGACAATATTCTTGGACAGAATGAAACTCAAAACTCAAACGTAATTCATTAAATTATTTTTCTGCAATATAACATGTACATATGTTTGGTATGGCAGAATGAATTTTATCATCACTGAAATCAGAATTTCAAATGCTCACGGTCAGACGATCGGAAGATGCTACAGACCTGTTGGTAATCAGAACTCAAATGTAGACTATTGGCGATTCAGATTACCGATGAGGATGAGGATGCTACACATTGTAAACAAATATGGAGGAAGACGAGTAAAAATTTTGCATTTCATATCACACCATTTAACAATTAGCATTCAACTGCCATAAATGTGGTGACTTTATGTGCTAGTAAGGATGAAATAAAGGATAAAAAGAGTAGTAAGAGCAGTTGTATGTCCCATAAGTGCTTCTTTGCTAATTATCATATGACTTTTTTGTGTTGAAATAGGGTACCTACCCTAGTTGCTCTAGTTTTTGTTTGCTTACATTTTGAGCTTAAGTAAGTGTCACAAACGGTAAAAACAGTGTATTGTGATACCATATTGGTGCTTGTGTTTTTCTATTAAACAATTGTTATATTTAAATTAAAATATATTTTGTTTTTATAAGACTAATAATAGACTACAAGATAGTGGTTATGTATAAATAAACGAGTTCCCTGCTATTAAATTGTTTCATGCTTTTTGGAGAAGGGACTATTTGCTATACTATAGAAAGATGCCAAACTTCTATCTTACACCAGACTGAGACACGACGTCTGGGGGGCCGGGGAGTTGCAAGGGGAAGAGGTTAGTTCCCTTGAATGAACCGACATTCTGACCTACATTAGAAGGTCGGGTAGGTTCAATGAGGGAAGAGGTGATGAAGCTAGGTAGGGACGACAGGGGTAGGTAAAAAGGGCCCGCTTGCGGCCTACTTGCCAGGTCTTGGCCGCCCCACTGCTACTACTACTACTACTACTCTATCTTACACACTTTTATTATTAACACATTTTGTGGAATGACACCCATAAACACGACAGCATGTATTATGCTGATTTGTTTTAATGCCATTTAAAGTGTAAAAATAAAAATGTACAAAAACTAACCACATCGTTTTTAAATTTGCGATACCAAAAAGGCTCAAGCACCACCAAATTATTACGTTAAACAGGCCCAAATACGTGTTATTTATCATTATATCAGCCATAAGCTTCAAAAAATTATCATTGAAATATGTTCAAATGTTTTCATGCAGAGGGCGCATTCATTTTTGGAATCGCCGAGAAGGGTTAAGTATGCGGATTATTTATAAGTTTTTAATAATGAAGTAATTATATACATTGTTTTGATAACTTATTATCTATAATGTTTGCAATCATTAGCGTTACGAATTCAGATATTGCAAAGTTAGCTCCGTCAGGCAAATCCATTCTAATGGCGGTGCATAATATATCACGCCGCAGTGACACCAGCAGTAACTTGGTGGAGATGCGCGGAGCCAAATTTAATTTAGCCATAGCCAACTTCGCGCTGCGCTTCTTTTTTTTTCAGTAAGTATGCGGCATCATAACGTATGACCTGATGTTAATTTTCATTCCGCTAATGGATTGCCTTCTTTACGCCCATCAAATATCAAGAATTACTAGAGTTGTATCAGTTTTTTCAAAGACACTTAGATTCCGGTTTTAAAGGGTTGTGGGTAGGTCTCATTTAATAGATTGGTGATTGATAATAATAAAGCAAGAAAAAGATAAATGTTTACTAAGCTGGGTATATTATTAATCTTCTTGTGTTTGGTAAAAAAACAAAATGCAGTTTGGTACGCATGGAAACTTGTACATAATAAATATTTCCCCGAGGTGGTACATCGATTTTCTTGATTACTTCCGCAATATTTCGAATTTTGATAAATTACAAATTACAAAATCTTATGAATGATACAATATATTTTAACCTAACTACCCTAGAAAAGCTCTTTTCTAGGGTAAATGCCCTTTTCTCTTCTCCCTTCTGTCTCATTTTTCTCTTCTTTCTTTATTTCTTCTTCTTCTTCCACCTTTCTTCTCTTCTCCTTTTTCTTCGCTCCTCTTTTCTTTTTTCCCTTTTTCCTTCTCGCCTCTTTTGTTTCTCTCCTCTTCTCCGCCCTTTTTCCTTCTCTTTTATCTTCCTCTTTCTTTCCTCTATTTTATTTAGTTTATTTCTTCGGTGTCATTTCTTTTTCTTTATTTTGTTCTGGTGAGTAAATAAACTTCACTCTTCCAATATTTTGCAGTCTTTATTACTTTTCATTAATAAATACACTGTTATTTGCAGGCACCGGAAGACTCATCCAGGTCCAAAAACAACGTACCAATTCCAGAGGTAAAAAAGAACGAACTACGATTGGAGATGCCGTCCACGATCACCCAGTCAGACCACAGTCCTGTCACTGTCACAACTTCCATCAGCAGAAGGCCGGCAGAAGACAGCACACTAGATTACGCTTATGACAATCCTGCAATGTCCAGCAGTCCCAAATAAAACTCTCCGTCCTTTTCCTCTTCTTCTTCTCCATCTTTTCTTATTCTTCTAACTTGATTGACAAGCTGATGAAAAGGTATCTTATGTTATTTTAAGGTTAGTTTTGTGTCATAGATTGTTATTTTTCGATTAGTTCTCGATAAGTATTTTAAAAAATTCTGAATTGGACTTTTTATTATGTGTATATGTATATATATTTTACAAAGACGATATATGTTACTTTTGGGGCACTGTGCAATTTATATATGTATGTAATTCTTGTTGATTGAATTTAAAGTCAGCAGTGAGAAAAATTAAGTTTTGGTTAAAATTAAGGAAGCATTACCTACCGACCGTTATAATTTATTTCTTTTATATTATTTAAGATTTTCTAATTAATAACTTTTCTATAATATTGAATTTTAGATGCGCTATAATTTTTTTTTGAGTATTAAAAATTTAAAACTTTATTCACTGGAAACGTTATAGAAATGTGCTAAATTACTTTCCTATTATTTTTTAATGGTATTTTCGTTATATAGTTGATTATATCATACCATGCAATGCTTTAATATCTTACATCTGTATTATTTTTGTTTCGTAATTGACAGAATTAATGTAAATTCTACCCTAAGTACCGGCTATAGACAAAGTGACCGTCCATTAATTCTGTTTTCTCAACCTGACTTTTATTTTATACTCAACACAGTAATGGTGCTATGAAATTTTATTGTCTATAAAGTCGTACTTAACTCAAAATGACATTTTTTGTGAGGGATATTGATTTCCTTTATTAAAAAGATGTTTATATGGAAAATTTTAATTAGAGGAAGTGGAGGACGGTATTACTTGATATTATTTATTAAAAAAAAAATTTATTTAATCTTTTGATGAAAATTACAGTAAACACTGGCAGCCATCAGTTTTTTTTTTCGATTTAGCAGAATTTTAACTGAGGATAACGCTATAGAAGCGATTATATAGTTCTGTAAATCAACACAGATTGATGAATAGATGATGTAAAATATTCAGTCTTTCAATCACTTCATTCACGTACTTTTAAACGTACTTAAAATCTTCTAGTCGCACACTTAGGCTACCAACTATCTGCTTTAATATAGTCGTCATTCCACTAAAGTTGCTATTTTTATACGATAAATTATTATACTAGGGTAAACAATGATGTATAATTATGTCAGTACCATTTAGATATTTAGAGGCATGCAAAAGGATTATAAATTTTATTATAATGGGAAATAACAAATAGTAGTAGGTATTACCTTATTAAATAGCTATTGAAAAATATCAATTTAATAATTGCTGAGTTCGAAATGATTTGGTTTTGTTTAAAATTATACAAACAATTTTAAAAGTACGAATTGTATTATACACTTTTAAAATATTCCAACATTCGTCGACAATAAAATTTTGAGAAACCAAATGAGAAATTTACTAGTCGTTTTCACCTTTATGAACCACCTTGTATACTTGCGGGCCACTTTCGCACGTCTTCTCATCCAGCATTTCCGGCAATATCACATTACATATCAATAGCAGGGCATTTACATGAAATTCTCTTTTTCCTATTCCACTTTCGACTTCAATTCTGTTGCGCTCCATTCCGCGTGGATGCGAAATCGGCCCCTCTGTATAATTTTCGTTCGCCAGAAGGAAAGGTATCACGTGACATGATGCTAATCCTATATGCGGCGCTTTGTATAAATAGCATTATTTCGGAAACAGTAGAAGTGTTTTAGCCCTTCAAATAAAACACAATAAAGCTAAATGCAATGCTGGAATATAAATGGCAAATAAGTCTATTTTTCCTGCCTCACTGTTCAGTGGTAAGATTTATCTACACCCTGTGAATCAGTAAGAAACAAGACAGATCCACCCAAGACTTCTGGTTGCCTTTTTCCGATGTCTTTTTCAACCCATAAGTATTTAAAACCAATTAGGAAAGTTATACGTTTACAGAGAGTTATAACATTATATTTTACCTTAATTATAATAATGAAGCTACTAATGAAAAGATTACTTTTAAAAATTTATAATTATTTATACTTTTGGTATTCATTTTGTTAGTTGTAATTTTCTTCAAGAAATATTACATTTTCAATCCTTCAACACCCAATATTAAAGCTGTAGTAAAAATATTTTCAATTGTTACAGCTTTGTAAAATTAACATCCTGTACAGTACTTATGTTAAGACACGTATCATCGCATACTGTGAGCCAAGAAAGCTGTATTTTTCTTATTACTTTGTACTTATTGTGTCTTTAGTACAATATTATATAGTTAAGATACCTAGTGTAGATTTTTTTGTCTTATTTTAGTTACTTAGTAGTTTAGTTAGTAGTAATAAACGTTCAGTCAAATTAAATATTTGTTTATTTAAAATTATTAGTTTGATCTAGATTTCACTTATTATTATAACAAAGGAATAACTTTAATGTCACAAAATGTTAAACAATTTGACTGGACGACAAAACGTAATGTTAAAAATCTATCGTCCATACAGAACATTCCATTTAATTTTAATAAAAGTGTCCTTAAATATTTTTAGGACTGTGATAACATATACTTATTATATTGTTTACTATTTGAATAGGTTATGGTTATAAATCATAATTTAAGCACATATTCGACTTACAGTAGGTAGAGGAGAATCATCCTTAAAGCAATTATCAAGATCTTGACATAAGTGTACAGCTATTAAGATAATATGTTAAGTCTAAGTCTTCCTTTGTGTAAGTAGATTAGGTTAGTAATTCCGTATTGAGAATTTCTCTCTTGATGGATTATTTAGTACCTAGTTTAACTTCAAGTAGAGCTTAAGGTAGGCGCACACGTGCTATCGCCGTTTTATCGCCGCAAGCGAAAGAACGTAACCGCGAAAATAAAAATTCCGAAGGAGGTAGGACAAGTAAAAACAATGTCGTTCATTTTGTTAAAATAATTATATAAATAGTGTATATCAAAACAGTGCTTGAAGAAAATCTGTACCATCTGAAGACCCTTATCACATAAACATTAGTATCAATAAAATACAACTGAATAGCTGCAAGTTCACAAAAGTTCAGTATAAATTTTCTAAAATAGGTGCTACTTTATATTAGTTAGGCGCTGCTTCAATTTGGTCGAATTATCTGTGGTATTACAATAAGTTTTTAAGATTTTAAAATCGCTCGTGTACGCCTAACCTTATATTAAACGCGTTATACTTCTATGATGTCAATTGTAATACTAACACTATTTTGTTAGGGCCCTAACTGCTCCTTATTATTTTTATTTTGTTTTGTATGTAGGTAAATGTTTTTTTTTTTTATTATTTTTTGGGTTAGATATTATCGGCCCATATCACAGTCCGTCCAATAGGTTTTAAGTATTTTTGTATATTTTAAGATTATAGATTAGTTCAGTATTTTGTATATATAAGCAATACTTAGGTTTACGCCATATCCCAAGAAGGAGTTTAAAGTTGATGACTAATAAGTTAACTTAAATTATAGAGAATATACCTAATTAAACTTATTAAGGTATAAGCATACCCAATTACATCACATCGTTTTATGTTATACATATTTGTCTAATTCTTTGCAGAACCTTTTGTATGTACTGTGCTTCTTTTGCGTAATTTAAATTTCGTAAAATACTATGAAATACATACAAATAACTTTTATATTGTTTCAATAATTTGTTTTGATCGGTTTTTGTTTTTGGAAGATACTTAAAGTTTCAAATTTTGTCTTGTTAGAAACAGTCTATTGAGATTAGTAGGTACTTATAATGTTGTTGGTCCGTTTATGTTAAATAAGGTTTGTTGTATTTTATATAAATAAAATAATGAGTGGTTCTACTAAGTTTTTTTTTTTCTTTTAAACCCATCCTCGAACTTACCTAAAAGGCACACGGTAAAATCTTGTACATATTTTTACATTCAGTTTCTGAAATAATTTGGCCATGCAAAATCGAAGGACTAAAGATTTTAAGTAGGTACTCGCAAAATAACTAATTTTTAAACTTGTTAAAATAAAAAATATATATAAATGAAATTATCTAAATATTATGATCCAATGAAGTTTCTTTTTAAGATATTACAAGCCCTTCACATCCGTCTGATGAGGAAACTGGAGAGGGGCAGGGCGGGAAACATTTCAGATTAAATTTAGCAAAATTAAAAATATGGGAGCCTGTTATAAAGACGCTATTTCATTTCACTGGATTAGGAACACCGCTAATTGGGGCTAAAGGGTTCTTTGTGCAACAAAGGCGGTAATTATGAGTTATGGGTCCAGCGGCGGCCCGTGGGACCCAGTAAAAGGTTATCTCAGAAGAAAATAAATATGCACGCTAATACAAGTAGGTTACAATTTTTTACAACAAAAACAGTCACTAAATTGATTAAAGAAGTAAATAATTTGCAACGAATATAAAAAGCCAGAGACAGTCTTCCTTTAGACTAATTGGTGGCTATAAGTTGGCCAACTTCTGGTATAACTGGTATAACTTGTGAAGATTAGTAGTCACAGAAACCTTAGAGGACGTTGCTTTTTCCATAAGCCTTCAATAAGAAATCAACAGGATATCAGCCCAGTAAGTTTCTCCAATTTGAATTTTTGTACTTGGGATTATTAAACCTTTCAAGAAAAGTCCAGTTAGCGTCCAATTAGATTCCAAGTTCCAAGAGGCTAATTCAGTAGAATGCAATAAGCCTGTCCAATTGAATCCTACTAGGGATTCAGGAGTCATTGAACTTTTGTTCTGGTGATCATTGGTTTAACCTTTATTTAAGATCATTGACCTTCTTTTCATGGACAGTTTTCAAGATATTACTTGACAATTTATAGTATTTAAGACTCAGGAGCACTGGACTTTAATACTGGAAACCGTTGATCTTACTATAATTCTTCAATAAAAATCTAGCGGAATTATTCATCAGCTGTCAACTGGTACTTCTTTTAGTAACAACAGTATAATAACAGTTAATTGCGTCTTACAACAACATTTCACATTTTGTGTATTTGCTCAGACGACATACAACCAATTGGTTACAATCAATTTCCCCTTTTATATAACTTTTTCGACCGCTCCGCTGCCCAGGTGGAAATCCGGAAAAATTGAAAGTACTGCAAACTTTTCGCGCAGGCAGGGCGCTTTTCCAGACCGAACTGAGCCCAGATTTATGTTACCCGCGACGCAAACGGGTTGAAAAATTAGCCAACATATCCTTTATTGTCAAGCAAGTGCCGCATGCAGCGAAAGCATTTCTCTGCGTCTCGAGGGGCGTTTGAGGCTTAATAAGTTTTCAAGGCCTGCTTGGAGCAGCGCTATATCAAGACGATTCAAGTAAACAACGGAATGTATTAATATACGAGTACAAAGCATCAGAAGTGGGATTATTTAGTGGAATCTAACTTATTTCCCCGGGGACATAGTTTTCATGCCCCTTGAACGGCGCCCCATCAAGACGCTTTAAATAAACAATGGACGTTATTAATAGGTGTACATCCAGAGCGGGATATTTTAATAAATTTAGACTATTTCCAGAACGCATATAAATATAAACGTTCGATTAATAAGTTATCTGTTTCATAATGAATTATTGATATTAAAGTATCTCCGGACTTTGCTTGCAGCACAGATACTTGCAGATACAGTGTGTTCATTTAGTACACTGCTTTCTTTACTTTTAATCTTTAATTTTATGGGTATGTTGATCAAGACACATTTTAGAGCTAATCTGAGGAGCTAATCATACTTATTTATGCGTCTAAAAGAAATGTGGTTCAAAAATCAATATCTTAAATCATTTTTTTTTTCAATATAGTAATGAACAGTACACCTTGTATTTTATGACAGGTGTCAATAGAGTATAACAGTTGGTATCATTCCAATTAACTTTACTATTTATATAGGTAAAAAGTAAGAGGTCTCAGCAGAAGTCCAATCTGTAAAAGGTGAATTATTGAAGGAATTTGGTAAATTCTGAAACATTTTGAGACCACATATTTTCGTTCTAAGAGGTTGTTTAGTATGGCATGTGCTATCTTCATGTCTAATTTTATAAGCAACAAGATACTCAAATGATCATTTCCATCAGGAAGGAAAAGCTCATAACATAACTGGTGAAACGCTTCGTGAACACCTTTTTCAGTATCTATTAATTTGTTAAGAACAATTTAAAAAGTATATAACGGGTTAGGCAAAATGAAGTATCTATTTTCTATGTACTGGTATTCATTAATGGTTAAACTTAAATCAAAAACTGAAACAAAATGTTCTTAAGTAAACATGGCAATTTATTTTCTGAATATCACATCAGTCAAATGACCTCCGCCTCGCTGCTGGCACTCCTGAAGTCTATCACAAAAATTTTGCATCACTCGCTGCAATATTTCAATTGGGATTGCGTTAATCTCGGTTCGAGAACAACTGAAGCATAATATTCGTATTATGCTTCAGCATTAGCGAATACTTTTGACTTTAGTTATCCCCATAAGAAAAAATCACAAGCTGACAGATCCGGTGACCGTGCAGGCCACGCGACATCCCCAAATTTTGAAATGACACGACCCGGAAACATTCTTCGCAGAATTGCCATAGGCTGCCTAGCAGTATGGGAAGTGACTCCGTCCTGCTGAAACCATAATCTTCGGAAGTCTACACCTTCGTTATGAAGTTGTTGTTCAAAATTTTTCAATACAAGTTGATATCGTTGCGATGATAACGCTCCATTTTTACTATAAAACTGACGTTTCTCGCATACAGTTTGGCAACTGTCATAAATTGCCATATATCGCAAACACATGCCGATTTGATTTGAATTTAAATCTGTTTATTTATTTATTTTATTTATTTATTTATTTGCGGTTAAGGCAACCCAACAGAATTTACAAAGAAATCCCAATTACAGGGTAACACATGAGATAAGAACTGTGCAAACACTGCACAAAAATTTGCAATTAGAAAATAGAATGAAAATAAATTTAAAACAACTTAATATAAGGTGAACAAAGATACACATATATACCTACATACATATATATACACACCCCAACATATATTTAACTGAAAACAGATGTTGCTTCGCGCCTGACCTGAACATATGATCCACAAAACAAATCTATGTGATTAAAATATTCATTATAAAGTTTTTGAGCTAAACAAAGTGGAGAATTATTAGCATAATTTGTGTTATTTAAATTTAAATAAAACAGATTTGTTGAACGAGTTGCACATTGTTTAACGTTAAAAATAAGTTTACTTGTAATGAAATTACAGTCTATATTATTATTAAATATTTTGTATAGAAATAGAATATAACATATTGTTCTACGAGATGACAGTTTTAATAAATTATAATGCTTAATTCCTGCTTCATAGGAACCAAAGTGGAGATATCTATTAAATCTATAATTTAGCATATTAACAAATTTCATTTGAACTTTTTCGATTCGCTCAACATACTTAGTGTAGCAGGGATTCCAAATTATGCTAGCAAATTCAAGATGGCTGTGAACCAGAGAGTTAAACAATATTATTATAGACTTTGGATTTGTAAAAGACTTCGTAATTCTCATTATAAAGCCTAAGTTTCGATAGGCTTTCCTGACAATACATTCTATATGGGAATCAAAAGTTAACTTCGAGTCTAGTACAACTCCCAGGTCCTTAATAGAACTAACCCTACTCAACTCTGAGTTATCTATCGAGTATGAAGACAAAATATTTTCAGACAATCTAGAAAAAGTAATACAGTGGCACTTATTAACATTTAAAAACAGCTTGTTCTCTATACAGTAATCGTGTAAGCGAGATAAATCTTCCTGGAAATTGATACAATCAACCATATTATTTATTACTTTGTACATCTTCAAATCATCAGCGTAGAGACAGAAGTCAGAATGCCAAAAACATTTCTCTATGTCATATAAAAAAAGGGAAAACAATAGTGGGCCCAAGTGAGAACCTTGAGGCACACCAAAAGTAACAGTGGCATAAGAAGATGTACAATTATTGACTTTAACACATTGAGATCTGTTAAGTATGTATGATGTAATCCATCTTAACAAGTTGCCGTGAATACTGATATTTTTCAGCTTAACTAAGAGTGTATTATGATGGACCTTATCGAAAGCTTTAGCAAAATCGGTATACACGGCATCAACTTGCTTTCTGCTAGACATATTATCAATGGTTGATTGAACGAATGGAATTAAATTGGTGACTACAGTAGGACCTCGGAAAAAACCATGCTGCTGTTCACTAATAATATTCTTAGTTTTAAAAAATAATTCATTTGATATAATGCCTTCTAGCAATTTACCAGATACCGAGAGTATTGATATAGGGCGATAGTTGCACACATTATTTCTATCCCCACTCTCATATATAGGAATAACTTGAGCTTGTTTCCAGATGTTGGGAAAAACACCCTCAGAAATTGACTTGTTAAACAGTATAAGTAACGGTTGTGATATACTTTCTTTACATGATTTCATAAATACTGGGGGTATTCCATCGGGCCCTGCCCCTTTCCGTGTGTCCAACTTATCTATTTGAATTTTTATTTGGTCAATACTTATATAATTCAAAGTAATTTCGTTGAGTGACTCTATATGATTTAGATTAGATGGCGTCCCTAAAGGCTCAAAAACAGAACTAAAATATTTAGAAAAAGCTTCAGATATCTCACCGTCTGTAGAAGCTAGAGTGTTTTCATACTCTACATATCTAGGTGTTGTTTTAGAATGACATTTGTTTGATACAAAAGACCAAAAACTTTTTATGTTTTCACCGATTTCTCTCTCAATTTTAGAGATATAATTTTTATAATCTACTTTTATGGATGACTTTAGCTGTTTACGAACATTAGAAAATTACTGATAATCCAACATATTTTTTACTTTCTTCCACCGATTATGCAGCCTAGACTTTTCCTTTACTAGTTATTTAGTGAGGCATGAGAACCACAAAGGATAGTTGTTACGAACTTTTTTGCCACATACTTTATCGGATATTATCGGATTTAATGTATTATAAAATACCTTAACTGACTCTTCAACACTGAGATGCGATAAAGTCGTATCCCAATCAATTTTTGCAATCTCTCTATTGATTATGTCATAGTTAGCTTTATAAAAATTTAACTTATAAAATGAGTTTTTATACTGTAGATTCGAGTTGTGTAAATCAATTGAGAAACATATTTCAATACATTTATGGTGGATATCCTCATGTACTAAAGGTATACCACACGTCACGGATATGTTATTATGTGAACTATAAATAAGATCAAGAATATTTCCACTATTATTTCGAATGCCACTATATTGGTGAAGTTCTAAAAAATTATAACAATCAACAAGGCATTCTCCAAGGCCACCTGTACTATTTATAGCTACATATGATTTAAGAAAAGAATTATATAACCAATTAATACTTGGAGCATTATAATCTCCCAGTATAAGAAAATAATAGTTTTGATGATTTTGCACAACAGCACTAACACAATCGAAGTGAGCTTTTAAATTGCTTAAACTGGCATGAGGAGGCACATATACACAACACAAATGCAGCTGCTTCACCTTGGTAATCCTAATGCTAACCCACAAATCCTCAGAAATACCTTGGCATGACCAGGTTGTTCTTTCCAGAGCTTGGTATTGACTATCGACGGCAATTAGTATTCCACCACCATCCATTTTACCGCTTATTACAGGATTGCGATCTTTACGAAACACATTGTATTTGCTACCATCAAAAAGCTCAGCTGAGTGTATATTACTGTTCAGCCATGTTTCAGTCACACAAATTACATTCGCCATGTTTGACAAAGTAGACGTAAAGAAGTCATGCGTTTTACTACGCAAACCTCGCACATTCTGATAAACAATACTTAAGTCGAAATTTATAAACATAGAGATATTGTGTACTAAATATAGAATTTACAAGGCAAGGGAGTTACGTACTTTCGCCAAAGAGACTTCACTTTCAATAAATATCTATGTTTCGCCCAGTTCCAGGATGCTTTATGTAAATTCTGCAGTCCCTAGTCCAACAGTGCGTATTTTTCTCCCTACAAAAATCACGAGTTTCCTTGTACAGCAATTGGTTACTTGGTATTAGATGGTCATTAATATAAATTTTACTATTAGTACCATTTATACCAATTTCTTCAGTAGTAATCCCTTTCCGACCACGAATGGCTGCAATGACTGAATCCTTATGACGTCGGCTACTTAACTTAACAATAATGGACTTAGGATTATTGTTTGTTGGTTTCATATGTGGAACCCTATGACATGTTTCTACAATATTTTCCTCATTAACAAGGGTACTAAATAGATTACTGACAATATTAAGCACATTTTCGTGCGGGTACTCCGGGATGCCATTAATTTCAACATTATTTAATCTTAGTTGTTGTTGCAAGGACTCAACATCAGATTTTAAGACTGTGAAGTTATTCGAGTTTAACTGTATATCTGCTTGCAAGGTTGGAATAACTCTTATTTTAGCATCAAACTCATCTATTTTTTTTTGAAAAATCATCAATCTTGTTGCCATAAAATTCTAGCGAAGTGACCATACTCTCCTGTTTCTTCTTCATCTCTGAGATATCCGGGTGAATAACATTTAATTTTGCTAGCAACAATCTCAGGTCAGGACCTACCACAATCGGTTTATTGCTGCAGACCTCACATTTCCAAGAAAGCCCCGGGATACTGTTAACATCAGGTAAACTCGGTGTTTGTAAACAGTGTAGGTGATAACGCTTTTTACATTCAGTACATTGAACCGACGGTGATTGTCTGGTTATATTTTTTGTACAAATAGTACAAGTAGTATCGAAACCCATTTTTTTATATGACAAGAAATCCAACAAAAACTTTCACCACCAAAAGAAAACCAGGATCCACCTACAACGGTATCACTGTGCCAATAATATGACTAATAAATAACTTTTGTTCTCTAAGAAACCAGATCCAGTTATACAGTTTGGGGTGGACACAGAACTTGTATAATATTATGAGAATAATATATAAATACTATAAACTTTCTATATAAATTTCTTTAACTTAAAGAATAATAAAATTCTCAAATGCGGCAGTGCTCACACATACGTCCGTTCACTTCCAAAATGAATTACATTATTGAATAAATCCAGTTAAAAATGGATACGTCATTCTGCCTAACCCTGTATTTTAAATTACTAAAATGGTCATATTATATAGTTTTGGGCTTTTTTGCCTGATATTATATGGACTATAAGTACCTACCTAAGTATCAGATGCAAATAAACATACATCTACTACGTTTTCAAAAACTATTCGACGAGCAAAAGGATATAAAAGGCACAATTCACGGTCCGCAATCGGTTTCCTCAATTGCATGCCAAGAGGTCAATTTCCACATTCCGCAGAACGGCAGATATCTCTTTACATTTGACCTGTCGGTCGCGCGATAAATCAACGTACTGTATATTTAGCGGCTTTTCCTTATTACACCAAAAGCCATGCCGTCGGCGCGGCGGGCTGTAATTACGTTCCTCTAAAGTAGCTATCGTGATATTATGGTATTCCGACTGAATCTAGTTAGCCCCGAGTGAACTTCTCTGCTCATTATAGTTTCATAAACAACCGTCTTTAGGAGGGTTTCCTATTGCTCATCATCGAAAATAGATCATTAAAAAAGGTATATGTAAAGTTTCAACTGGGGGTGGGGTCAATATCTGTAACATTGAAACCATAGTGATATGGTGCTTGTACTAAAGCACATATAAACATTAAAGCAATTTTAAAATATCTTATTTAAAAAGATAATCACCAAAAAGATTTAAATGACCTTTTTGCACGATCAAGCTTTTTCTGTTCACTTACCATGTTTGTTTCTACGACAGTAGGATACGCTTACTGGTTGTCAAGGCTAATAAAACGGTAAGTAATTCCCTTACCGTTCTAGAACGGTAAGTACATAATTGTCAAAATTGACATTTTTAACATCGCATTGATTTAGAATGGATTTTCTAGAATTTAGTTTAAAATTTAATTGAATTAAAAGAAAGATGTATTTTTAAATCTATTTATTGATGTTGAAATTAAATGTGCAGTTTGTACAACTACTTACAGAAATTGGAACGTGTCTTTCTTAGTAAACACACTGGCTTTTTTTGATCGATAACCAACATTTTTCCGTTTGAGGTAACCAATTAATGTCGAAAATTTGGAAATGTCAAGCGAGTCATGTACAAAAATGGTAATTTTTAACATTGAATAATTTGCCCATCCAGCTTCCTGGAGCTTTTAATTTTTCGTTCCTTTGGACAAAGTACGCTACCATAACTTTCTCGCTAATATGTTGGTTTTCTGACTCACACCATTTCTTGAAAATCTTGTATGTATTTTCATATCGCTCCCTTAATTTCTCGGAAATTATTGTGGAACATCCAACACTCCACGCTTCTTCTAAGTCTGCATCTAAGGACGAGTCGATCATTTTACAAACACTTTGCTCTTTTAAATTCTCGTAAATGTAACAACCCGTCATAAAATTTGAGAAGTGTCAATTGCTGATAAATAAATCATAGGCACCAGTTCCAGAATTGTCAATTTCGTCAAACGTCATTTTTGACATTACATAAAAAATTAAATACATATTGTATAACTTCGTTTTAATTTATTGTAATCGTGCAAAAAATAGTATAAGCATCACGAACGTTAAGGGTTACACCGTTCTCAGACAAAATTGGAGGCTTCGCTTCGCTAAGCCTCGCATTGTCTTCGAACGGTAAATTACCTTTACCGTTCTTAATACTTAATATACTATTACAAATACCTTGGGTAAATATGGAGACGGTTATATAAAATGTCAATACGTGTAAGCCATAGTACCTATAATAACAATAACTATCTCTAATCGATCTGAATCGTTGAGGAACACTTAAAATTTATGACTCAACGCTTGAATCCTGGAAGTCTTTCATAAACATGTATTTTCATTTGTATTTATGGCGGTTGTCATATACAGGGTGATTGATTAAGGCCGGCCACCGGCTGCATATGGGAAACTATTGGTCCTACAGGTTTGGGAAAAAAATTCTCATAATAAAAGTGGCCATGAAAATTTAATTAAAAATATTTTTATCTTCCGTAAATCTCCGCAAGAGGGCGCAACTGACCATGTAGTTTTTAAAATTGACTTTAAATGAAAAAATGCCTTATTAACCTCGATATATTTTTTTTCAGTTTTAATCGTTAGTCCATTCCCTAAAACTTGTTCAGTGACATTTTTTATTTTCTCGATAAATAAACGGGTGGGAAAAGTTTCTGTTATTCATTTGAAAAAATGCTGTATTTTCGGATCGCTTTAACGGATTTTCTTGGAATTGGTTTAAAAGAGAATACCTTACAGATTTAATAAATGTTTTAGTGATTGCAAAAAGTTGGTTAATAAAGGTACAAAATGGCGATATGTTGAAACCTAACCTATTTCTTAATTTTTCTTGGAAATTTTAAATAAAACGATATACTTTTGTCCACGTCATTATAACCACCATTTAGTTAAAATAACACTGGTCAAAACCGCATCTCGATATATCAAACCGTTTAGGAAATATTTAGATTTTCGTATTGTACCTAAAGAAGGAGAATACATTTTCATTTACCCCTATTTGTATCATTTCGAAACAAAACATATATTTATTTACTGTTTTAGTAATTAGATATTATTTTACAAAAACCGGCCTCTCTTGCCAGCGTCAAATTTGTGTAGTATGAGGACAAAAAAGCAAAAATTAAAGATGTTCAAAATGTTTACCATCAGTGATGATGCACAAATTAAGTCTTTCTCTCGTAGATTGTACCGCGGCTTCAATTTCGGCAGCTGATACATTTCTTATAGCCACACGAATTCTTTGTTTCATATCTTCCGGCGTTGTGGGGCGATTTTTGAAAACCAGGTGTTTTATTCTGCCCCATGGATAAAAATCTAAACTAGTGAGATCCGGAGACCTTGGAGGCCACGAAAAAAGACTTCCTCTGCCAATCCATTTATCTGGAAATGTATCATCAAGATCATTTCAGACGTTCTGGGAAAAAATGAGCTGGACGTCCATCATGTTGGTACCACATGTTCATTCTCTTAGCAATGGGCACCTCCTCTAATAAAAGCGGCAGGTCATAGTCTATTTGGTGACAATTTTACAACAATTTTAAATTGTCTAACGAAAGAGAAACTAAACTGTAATAGACCTGTCATTAATGTTATGACCTGTATTAATGACCTGGCATTTGTTTTTTATTTTGAATTTCATGACTAACATTGGTCATCATTATAGGTGAACTTTTGAGGCTGAAAATATTAATTAGATTGATAAAAAATCATACTTTTCGTCTATGCAACAATTTATTCATTGCTTGCATGTGCAAAAGGTTGAGAGTTCGATACCCGCCGGGGGAATCTTTTTTTTTTTAATTTAATTCTTCCTAAGCCTGGATAAAGTGTGAAGGGTTTATGTAAAATGTGAAATTACTAAGCAGCAAATAAACGTACGTTTTGTTTCGAAATGATACGGGAGAAAATGTATTCTCCATTTTTAGGTACAATACGAAAATCTAAATATTTCCTAAACGGTTTGAGATATGGAGATGCGGTTTTCAACAGTGTTATTTTAATTAAATGTTGGCTATAATGACGTTAAAAAAGTATATTGTTCCATTTTAAATTTCCAAGAAAAATTAAGAAATAGGTTAGGTTTCAACATATCGCCATTTTGTACTTTTATTAACCAACTTTTTGCAATCACTAAAACATTTATTAAATCTGTAAGGTATTCTCTTTTAAACAAACCCAATTGCAAGAAAATCCGTTAAGCGATCCGAAAATACAGCATTTTTTCAAATGAATAACAAACACTTCTCCCACCCCTTTATTTATCGAGGTAATAAAAAATGTCACTGAATAAGTTTTAGGGAATGCACTAACGATTAAAACTGATAAAAAATATATCCAGGTTAATAAGGCATTTTTTCATTTAAAGTCAATTTCAAAAATTACATGATCAGTTGCGCCCTCTTGCGATGATTTACGGAAGATAAAAATATTTTTAATGACATTTTCATGGCCACTTTTATTATGAGAATTGTTTTCCCGAACCTGTAAGACCAATAGTTTTCCATATACAGCCGGTGGCCGGCCTTAATCAATCACCCTGTATATAGTGTGCGGGTGAGTTTGCATTACACACTCAGTAACTTCGTAAATGTGAAGATATTAAAATTTTTCAAAAAGTACTTCTAAGTGAAATTTTGTGCTCTTTCAACCCTCTGATTAAAAACGCTCTCATTAAGAAAACAAAAGTGCAGCGACATATACAGTGATTTTTTTAAGAGAACGCCCTGTTTTTATTTTTCCTTAAAAGTGATAATATGCAAGTTAGGAACAATACAAGAAATTATCGGTACTAGCAAAGTTTACAGAATATTTATTCTGTAAACTTTGGTACTAGGCCATGGATTATACAATTGAAACAAAATATTTATTGAAATAAATGAAAATAATATAATTATCAAAGTTATGAGTTATTTGCATAACTTTTGTCTTCACAATCATGCTTTGTTGTGTTTGTCAATAATTGTGCAATCCATGGTCTAGTACCGATAATTTCTTGTATTGTTCCTAACTTTCATATTATCACTTTTAAGAAAAAATAAAAACGGTGTCATATTCAGAATTTGATAGGATTTCAAATTATGAAATGTTCCAGCACTGTACATGTCGCTGCTCTTTTGTTTTTTAATGAGAACGTTTTTAATCAGAGGATTGAAAAGAGCACAAAAAATCACTTAAAACTACTTTTTGAAAAAGTTTAATATCTTGACATTTACGAAATTACTGAGTTTGTAATGCAAACTCACCCACACTGTATACTAATCATTACATCGGGTCCTACCCTTAATATAATTTGATGTCGTGTCTCGTAAATGTTGATATAAACATATTGTCTTGTTATTGTAAAGCTCATTTTGATTTATCCCTTTTTTTCTCAAAAGACAACTGTTTTTATGGTTAGCTTCCTCCTCGGTCAAATTTAAATGCGAACAGCGTTATAATGCATTATTAAGCCAGAACAATTAATGTATAGGTATACCGCGGAAGTAAATGGGATCGTCCTGAGAAGGTGACAAAGCGGAACTCGTATACTATGCCGAGAAAGGCCTTAACAACGCAAGTACCCCACAGGGCTAGCGCTGATTACAAACAGGTAGCGTCGGTGTATCCCCAGTGCCAAAGATGTTTCATGAACAATCATGTACCTAATACGTACAAGAATGCTAAGTATTAATTAACTAAACAGTTAATAATAAATTAATAATAAATAATAAACTAAACAGTTAGTCTATGGTAGTAATAAGAATCGGGTGTACTTTGGAAATGCAGAAACTGATACAATTTTTTTAAATAGGGTGTGGCAAAGTCCAAACAGGATTTTTGGTAAAAAAAATCACCGGCAGCAAATTTAACCGAATGTAATCCAACTTAATAAAAACGGAAGGTGTTGATTTTCATCAAGATTTCAAGGATATTAACATTGCGGTTTCATTGCTAGGTCACAGTCCAGTAGGCTGTATCGAATCGAGCGAATTGGTATACTATACATTATACATGCACAAATATTCTATGCTATAGGATCTCTAATTATTATTATTTATCTACCTCGTTCCCTTTGAAGGCCGGTAACTAGTTCCAACATGTTTTGACATTGCAAGTTACAATTTCAATTTTCAAATGTCACATATCAAAAAGGTTCACACTTAGGTTCAGCAAAGTCAATTTAGGAAAAGGCAAACAATTGACTAATTGGCCGGTATATGCTGTGTGATAATCAGCTAAATCACATCACCTAGTCACCAGGACTTTTTGCCTCAGGACTGTTAATATATTAAATAATTAGGAATATTGGGACAATAGATACTCCACACTCTCTCATTCTTACCTATAATCTGTGATTCTTAAGCAGCCCGCACACCAAGGACGCATCAAACCTAAAACATGAAACATACGATATGAGGTAAATGTTGCATGCTATATGACCGCGCACATATAAGCAGTACAAGTTTTAAGCGATATCCAGTAGACAATGTCTTCTTCGAATGAGGAAGATGTCATTGTAGCATGGCAATTTTTGCGAAAACGTAATAAAAGAGAAAAAAAGAGATTGCGTCGATATTGGATTCATCCCTTACTTACTACTGCACGGACAAAATTAATATTAAAAATTGGATCATCCGCCGACGACATTTCGGTCTCAATAATAATAAACTCGTATAGTAAAATTAATTTTGCAAAATATAATTTAATTACCTCCTTGAAACATGCGACAACTACTGCCATCAGACACGCATAGAATGTTGCATGCAGTATTGGTAGCGAGATAGATACCGCTGCCGCATAGGTGTACGAGAGTGGGATGAATATACATTCGTTTAAGCGGCGCATGTCTACTTGCAGTAATTACCGCTTACCGCATGTTTCATGTTTTATGTTTGATGCATCCTTGGTGTGCGGGCTGCCTTACATTTAAGACTGCGCGAGTGTTTTATTGTATCATACGTGAATTGTGGATAGATATAGATAATAGCTTTGTTCATAGTAGGTTCCACGGAGGCTCAAATTGTGATTTTCGTTTGCACTTTCATATTAAAAGCTAAAACCAATTTTAGATGATTCCCCACCCTTAGAACTATCAAAATCCCGAAGGCGTCAAAAAAAGTCCTGTACGGGGTGGCTGTAGGGGGTGAAATGTAAAAATTACCCTAAAAATGATTTTTGGATATTTGGAACTAGAAAAACAGCTGAATAATTACACATAAGAACCATTTACCTCAGAACACTGGAAATATTAAAAAAAAATTATTGATTATTCCATAAAGCACGTTGTTAAATGGGAGAGCTTAACACTTAAAGCGCTCTAGTGAAAAGTGTAAATATTTTAGTCATGCTCTACATCTAACCTACTGTAACATTTTTATATGTGATCTAATTAAAAAATACCCTTTAATAACATTGTAGAGTAGAGTTTCCCGAGTCTGTAGGATATTTCACTTTTTCATTTCGATGATTTGCAATTTTTTTACGAATTTTTATTCGAGCGCGCGCATGGGCCTGACTAAGGTCGAATATCGCTTGCGTTACCCAGAGTTGCAGCTCATTAAGGTCGAATGACGCTTATTTCTCTTTTGTGCAAAGATTAGGTCTGTTCTTGCAGAAGTTTCTGATGGTTGAAAACGGTTTTTTACTTTTTTACATGTGGACAGTGCATTTTTTAATGTCTCTCAGTTTAACGTCTGTGAATAGTTTTGTTGGGCGATTGTTTTTGACACTTTCTGACCATTCCGGACTGCTTGTATTGCAAGAACAGATCTATTAAAATTAAGTACATAACTGTTGAAATAGTATATGAAAAGCTAACAGGTACCACAAATATAATTTTTAAATTTATATATTATAATACATAAATACATATATGTAACATGAAAATCATAAATAATAAGAATTAGGGGCACTTTAGAACATTTAATCGGATTTCAATTCCGCCGATACGTCCTCTGGCGTATAAAGGTCGACACTTCTGTGGTGTCCGGGAAAAGGAGGTAAGTCCAATTTTGACAAATTGGAATATGTTGAAATTTCGGCATTACACAATCAAATCTTTCTTCCGGGCGAAAGGGGATATCGCATTTGAAGTAAAAAATGTTACTAAACTTAGGTTCATTTCGAGCCTATAGTCCCTTAAAAATTTTCCTGTAGAGATAACTCACCTTATCCTTTCGTATAAAAATAAAAATTTTCTGTGATTGTCAAAAAAAGATAACATATCTCAAATTGTCCACAAAATTTTTCGGATATTAACCTAGTATTACATATTACATATACATATACAACGTTTGTATGACGTTTAATACATAGTATTAAATATTACAGTGTGTAAAATTAGTGTGTATAGGTAAATGGAATCCAGAGTAAAGTAAAAATTTTCATTTGATAGGAATGTATTTTTCTATCTTAACATCGCATCCAATACTTAAAGTAATAAATCACAAGTTTTCAATACCACTTATACTACTTATAATACACTTATTGAAAAGACAAGAAAACGTACGGATACACCAATACACCATTCCCTAAAAAATCAACTTCAAATTAAGAAAAGACTGAAACTGGAAACCCATTTTAATGTTAGTCCAGTTACAATTTCTGAAAAAAAAGAAAGAAAGCTAATCTAATGCAACTAATACCTTATATTCCAGATATATTTTGGGAATTCTACAAATCCTTACCAACCAACAATGACACATGTCTCGATATTTTCTGATGAAGATGATGATAAATTTGCTTTGATATAAATTTTATCTTTTGTTTATTTAAATGAATATTAAATAATATAAAATTAATAAATTGTCTGGGTTTTAAATATTTTTCATTTTTGTTTAAAATAGTTGAAATGCAACTAATGAGAAAAGTACATTCTTAAGTAGTCTATTTTATGTCTATTTAAGTCTATCTATCTAAGATAAGTCTATTTTTTCCAAAATATTAGAAACATTGAGACATGATATTTAAATATAAAAAGGGAAAGTTCTTTTCATCTTATTCGGAAAATTGTAAATACATGTATGTATTTACAGTGCTGATAAAGACTATCGTCGATGGGAGATAGTTTGTTTATAGGTTTTGAAGAAGCCATAATGCTGCGTAAATGACTTATTTAACTGGTATCTGAAGTTGTATATAACGTGACGGCAAATTGAAGCATATTATGTTGTTTGAATATATCTCCAATTCATTTCAAAGCCCCAATAGTACCTACTTAGCAAATCATTGTACAATAAATACATTTTCCAACATATTTTTCCGAAGGCCGACGAATTGACTTGTAGGTACATAAATCGCACCTAGGGTGACCAGACGTCCTCTTTTAACCGGACAAGTCCTCTTTTTAAAGTTCAAATTTATATCAGGTATAGATATATATATATACACATTTCCTCTTTTTTATGAGACAAAAAATTATACTAAAAATCTGAAGTAGGTATTTCTAAACAATGCAAGTTACAATAAGCAACTTAATTGGAAATTATAAATTATTTGAAGTTCATCCTAGACCTGTAATTGTAACTCTTTCTCTTTCTGTTAACTTAAATCGAATAAAGAAGGCGATAGGAACAAACATGGTTGAAGAAGCCCAGAAAAGCCGCCCTTATTTTACAAATTTAAGCCGAATATTACAAAATTACAAAGTAATTGTTTATTTTTATAAATAAAGACCAATAGTTTATAATGTTTTGACCAAATTATTATTCTATTTTGTTAGCAGTTGTGGAGCGATTTGTATTAATTTCATGTACTGCTATATATCGTACATTGTTTGTTGTCCCAACTTTTATCCAGATTTCATCATTTCATCGGTTATTTTTAAAAATCACCTGTTCTTTTATCCATACAAAATATCACTTCAACGCCCAATATTCCTAAACAAAAATCAAACAGCCACACAAGAGAGAAATAAGCGATATTCGACCTTAGTCAGGCCCATGCGCGCGCTCGAATAAAAATTCGTAAAAAAATTGCAAATCATCCAAATGAAAAAGTGAAATATCCTACAGACTCGGGAAACTCTGCTCTACAATGTTATTAAAGGGTATTTTTTAATTAGATCACATATAAAAATGTTACAGTAGGTTAGATGTAGAGCATGACTAAAATATTTACACTTTTCACTAGAGCGCTTTAAGTGTTAAGCTCTCCCATTTAACAACGTGCTTTATGGAATAATCAATAATTTTTTTTATATATTTCCAGTGTTCTGAGGTAAATGGTTCTTATGTGTAACTATTTAGCTGTTTTTCTAGTTCCAAATATCCAAAAATCATTTTTAGGGTAATTTTTACATTTCACCCCCTACAGCCACCCCTTACAGGACTTTTTTTGACGACTTCGGGATTTTGATAGTTCTAAGGGTGGGGAATCATCTAAAATTGGTTTTAGCTTTTAATCTGAAAGTGCAAACGAAAATCATTTCTAGAAGACTTTGATAGGCTCGTGGACTCCACTATCAAGCTTAATCGGCTAAATCACGTTGCCTGCTCGTATAACAGAGACCAGGCGACTTGATCTAGCCGATTATGGTGTTACTTACCAATCTTGGTAATTGCGATAAACCACTAAAGCAGAGCAATGGAACAGATAAGCCAACTCCACTGTGATCTAGCAGATTATGATACGAATATGTTTAATGACGTAAGGTAAAAGATCCACTGACCTTACTTAATTAAATTTGTAATAAAGGGTTTTTCAATAGGAACGCTCGATGTTTGGCAACAGCGTATGATGAAGTCGGTAGTCAGACAGGTTGTATCTTTGACAGGCGTATTCAGTTATTCTTTACATTTCATTATGGAACGCTATACGATTCAACAACGCCTCGAAATGATTAAAACTTATTATCAAAATCAATGTTCTATTCGGCAAACGTTTCGTGCACTTCGGCCAATTTATGGTGTCGATGGTCGTCCTTCAGAGTCCACAATTCGCCGTCTAATAAATAAATTTTAAGCAACTGGGTTACTGTTAGATCAGACAACGCCTTTACGTCAGCGAAGCGCAAGATCCGTTGAAAATATTGCTGCAGTCCGTGAAAATGTGCGTCAGAGTCCACAACAATCCATTCCACGACGTGCTCAAGAACTTGGCCTTTCTTCGACGTCAGTTTGGCGAATCTTGTGTAAGGACTTAGGGTTTCACCCTTATAAAGTGTAATTAACCCAAGAACTAAAGCCCAACCATCATAGACAGCGGCTTGCATTCGCTGAGTGGGCGCTAGAGTAGTTGGAGGTTGATCCTAATTTTGGACGAAAAGAAATCATGCGATTTAACCCCACGGGATTTTTTTCTCTGGGGATATGTGAAATCTCGTGTCTATGCTGACAAACCACAGACGGTTGCCGCCTTAAAGACCAACATCAGACGCGTCATAGGTGAAATTGAGCCACTTCTATGCGATAACGTCATCGAAAATTGGATCTCCAGGATTCGAGTCACCAGGCGAAGCCGCGGCGGACATTTAGCTGATATAATTTTTAAAACATAATGTGCTCACATATGTTATAAAATAAAAATAAAGACATGTCAGTTTAACTTACACAATTTGTTTTATTACATTACAAAGATCGAGCGTTCCTATTGAAAAACCCTTTATAAGGAAAAATCAGTACCTACTAAGTTTAAGTTAGTTCTCCATCTTGAAAGGGATTGGAACCTTTGGAGTGAAGATAACACTGACGTAGTTTTCCACATCACATAACACCAAAACACTATACTGCACTCGACGCGCGTTTCGCCAGTCAAGTTGGCATCATCTGGAAATGATTAAAACTCAATCATCATCATCAGTTTCAATCATTTTTCGATTATGCCAACTTGGTAGGCGAAACGCGCGTCGAGTGTTTAGGTGTTACGTGGAAAACTATGTGAGTGTCAGTTTTCCATCTGAAGAAACCAACATTCTGGCAAAACAATTGCCATAGAAGGACTGAATAACATTTATTGAGTATCTTCAAACTGTTGTATTTTTTGCTGTAACAGCATAATTGAACATGGATTTTCATCAAATAGAAGTCATATCTACCTATAGTTGAATGTACAGGCTATTTCATTAAGGATGGCGAAGTACCATATATCAGGAAGTAATAAGTAGTCGTAGAGCTTTGGGTCTACAGGGTTTTTCACGTAACCCGTTCATTAGAATATTTCAGAGACTACTACGATCTAGATTTTGAAACTTGGGGCACTGGGGTTTTTGAGTATTCTCGTTTCAAAAAAGGTTATGACGTCACTGTAGCACTTCCGGTTGTACCGGAAGTTAGTAGTAACTTCGTTATTTTAAATGGAAAGGTATAGATTTAGTTGCATTTTTGAAATCTACGGAATTTTTTAGGATGTTTTTGTTAATATATCCCTATACCAAAAATAAACAGTTCTGGAGATATCTGGATTTTTAAAAAAAAATTGGCGATACTAAGCCTATATTGTGAGTGTAATATCTAGAACTTCTAAAAAGCTATAACTTTCAAAATTTAAGCAGCAGTAGAGCAGGCAAAGGGTTTTCCAAGAATGTACTGCTTCTGTCGATAGTCCATACGGGATGTTCAAAACTCAAGGGCCAATATTAAAAACCTCAAATACAAAAAAGTTGTTTTTTTCATATGGAACATCCTGTGTTTTATCTCATCAGTAAATGCAGAATTAAATTCTACATCGGTTGGTATACGTATTCCCTATACCTATCTCCAACAGTTTTCGAGTTATATGCAATTATTTATGTGAAAGAAACTTTAGCATCGATAATATGTGTATCTCTAAATTTTAAAGAAGGCTGAGATACCAAAAAATTGAACTGTGTTTGTCAAAAGTTTGATATTACTTTTAGTTGTTGAAGTTTGGTGGCAGTTACAATGCAGAACGAATTATTAAATAATAATTATACTAACGTTGATATTTTAAATTTATTTTACATTTATGGGGAATGTAACAAAATAGTTGAAAGAACTTGTCGTGTTTTCAATCAAAGATACCCAAATTTAACGAGAATGAATAAAACGATACATGTTATTTGTATTCATCTTCAGTTATATGTTCGTGATATGTCTTCTTAATGTCAATTCTAATATGAGGGAATTGCAATTCCATCTTCCGAATTTTATCTTGTTCATTGTTGATAAATTTGGATATATTTCGTTGAAAATACGATAACAATTTGTAGCTATTTTATTAAATTCCCCAAGAATACAAAATAAATTTAAAATACCACTCATTTGTAATTATTTAATTTTCTGCTGTATAATTGCTGCTATAATTCAACAACTAAAAGTAATTTAACAAACACAGTTCAGTTTTTTGGTATCTCAGCCTTCTTTAAAATTTAGAGATATACATATTATCAATGCTAAAGTTTCTTTCACATAAATAATTGCATTTAACTCAAAAACTGTTGGAGATAGGTATAGGGAATGCGTATACCAATCGATGTAGAATTTAATTCTGCATCTACTGATGAGATAAAACACAAGGTGTTCCATTTGAAAAAAACAACTTTTTTGTGTTTGAAGTTTTTAATATTGGCCCTTGAGTTTTGAACATCCCGTATGGACTATCGACAGAAGCAGTACATTCTTGGAAAGCCCTTTGCCTGCTCTACTACTGCTTAAATTTTGAAAGTTATAGCTTTTTAGAAGTTCTAGATATTACACTCACAATATAGGCTTTGTATCGCCAATTTTTTTTTAAAAATCGAAATATCTCCAGAACTGTTCATTTTTGGTATAGGGATATATTAACAAAAACATCCTAAAAAATTCCGTAGATTTCAAAAATGCAACTAAATCTATACCTTTCCATTTAAAATAACGAAGTTACTACTAACTTCCGGTACAACCGGAAGTGCTACAGTGACGTCATAACTTTTTTTGAAACGAGAATACTCAAAAACCCCAGTGCCCCAAGTTTCAAAATCTAGATCGTAGTAGTCTCTGAAATATTCTAATGAACGGGTTACGTGAAAAACCCTGTATACAAAACTTAGGGCCGGTCTTTCCATCTCTTTATAAAGTTGCTTTTAACTGAAAAAAACTTAAAGTTAACAGGTGAATTTATCGGGCAGTTAAAAAATTGCGTCTTTTCAACACATCTTAACTGCTCTTTTGTAAAAAGACATATTGGCAATACTGATTAAATAAGAAAGTCTATATAATAAAGTCAGACAGATGAAATGCGTCAACCATAATCAACAAAATATGTCAATCATGACAGCATTACCAGATATTTTGTGACATTACCTAGCTATAACATACTGTGGCATACTGTGGCTATAACCAACTATAACTTTTTTTAAATTCTAGTCGTTTCTGGGATTTCTAGTTTATATTTAATATTCAGAAGTGTAAAAATGTCTCCCCAGGATGATACAGTAAAAACTTGGAATTAAATTGCCCAAGAATTTGAGACCCTTACTAGTACAAATCGTAGCAGTTCAGTCCTTATTTCAAAATATGATTCAATAAAACATGTCATAAAATCTAACAAATACCTACATATAATTTTTTTTTTTTATTATTATTAACGTGTTAGTGTGATGCCGTAAATGTTGCTTGATTTCTTTTAGAATATTTGCACTGTTATTTTTGATACACGAAATCTCCTCATAAATTCTTCATCATCCCAGATGTTTAAATTGTCTATATGAGGCCTTACAGTAGGTATATATTTTTCGTTCGCGATTTGCAATATTTACCATGTTTATAATTTCATGATCTAATAATATTTCTTCTTCAAAATCAATAATGTTTTCCATTATAAAAATATATTTTTTGACCTTTTATTAATCAAATTGTTTACTAACATAAATTGTAAAATTTCTGAGGTTAGAAATCTCTTCGTAACAACTTATAGGCCAGTAAAACTGACAGATAAGTTAAAGAGCAGATAGAGAAGTTTAAAGACAGGATTTAATTTAAAACGCAGTGAAGACACCCATTTTGTAGTTACCAGGAAGATAAATTTAAAGTGATGTTTACAAGGAGATGGAAAGACCGGCCCTTAGGGCACTATAATTAAAAAACTAGATAAAATAAATATTTTATTAAACTCAATGCCTAAGAAACAATTCACTGCGAACAGACTAGCACTACGGAAAGTAGTAATAGAGCTCGTAATAGCGAGATGTTATTTATTTTTTCTTGTAATATTTTGTAGTAGGAACTTTTGACGTTTAAACGATTCAAAATAAATTAAAATCGGTAAGAAATTGAAAAATTTGGAGGTTTCAGACGTTTTTATGCTAAATAGTTCATGAACTTACATAGAATTTCTCTAAAATGTGTTGGCAAGACTTTGCCTACAAGTTCTTGAGTCAAAGTTAAGCTAAGTTAAGCTTAAGTCAAGTTAAAAGGAGGTAAGTACCCTTTTTTATCCAAAAATGCTCCTTTTTAGACATACAGGATATTTTGTGACATACAAACATTATTTTTATCTAAAAAAAATAGCAAATCTATGAATTTTCATACTCGTTTTTAGATACTGTTTGGTTTGCAAAAAACCGTATGTTAAACATTGGCGCATTCGCCATTATTTTGAATATAATATGTGTACGTTGAAATGAATATACGCTAGGTATCGTATAGTTAAAGGTGATCATAGCACTCTATAATAAAAAGAAAACGTACCGTACACCCAGTGACAATTTAATATCACACCGCCAGTGGCGTAACAACCCTATAGGTACACACATCCATATCAATAAATCTGTTTATGAAATATGAAAATAGTAGGTATTGCTTCCATGTAGAGATGAATCTAAAACATGTATTGTTATTTTTGGAGTTTTGCAAGTGTGGGATTTGAGGCCTCTCTTTCCTATCCTCTCCTTTTACAAGACGTTCCTTTGAATATTAGAAGATCATTGGAGGAATCAACAAGATGGTTGTTCGGCACATTTCTTTCAAATGTCCATGATTTTTTCCCAAAATCACCCAAAATTTCCGTGGTCCCGCAGATCTCCGGGTTTAACTATATTAGATTTTTACTTATGGGACAGAATGAAAGACATTGCTTATAAAATACCACCAACAACACCAGCCAACATGATTGAGCTAATTTAAACACTGCAACTTCGATTGCACGGGCTGAAGTTGCAACTACCGTATCTAGTTCTCTAGAAAAAAGTAGGTAATACCTAATTGGATTTTGCAAAACAAAAATCATTTTAAACATTTATAAAAAGACTGTTTATTGTTTTTGTACATCAAGTTTTTCATGCTTTAATCAATAATAATGTTATTGCGGTGGATATTAATGTTATTTTTATTGTTCTCCAGATTTTGTGTTCTTATGGTTCGGACCGCTCCTAAGCCTAGATGAAGTGTGAAGAGATGCACAAACATCAACAATATTTTAAAAATTGGAGTTAAGTGTGTTTGTCATGGCAATCTGGATCTCTGAACTTCAATATATCTTCAATTAACATGTTATTAATTATAATTTTGACCAATAACTATTACCTAAAGGAATGAAGATATCAAACTGTGGTTTCTCGTTTTTTCTTGCAAATTTTATCTACCTTCCGATTATGCTATAAAAGAGCCGTTTTCTTTTGCCTGTGATTTAGGGATCACGATTACAAAATCTGCAATGCTCTTGGTGTATTTAAAAAACAAAGGAACGTACCTAATTGACTTATATTAAATCATGATCCCGAAATCACAGGCAAAACAGAACGTCTAAGTTACCTAGGTATATGATTCTATTTGAAATTTCGGAGAAAAATAGAAAAAACTGCACTTCTTTCAAATAACGCCCTCTAGCGATGGCTGCAAAAATCAATTTGAAATGGTTGTTGTTTTGTTTTAAACAACGAAGCTTCCTTTCTTAAACGAGACCTAGTTTACAAAATTCGGTTAGGCAAAAGTAAGGTTATAGGCACATTAACCATTAGATCTTCCTTCACTTATTTGACAACCCACAGAAAAGTCTTGAACAAAAAAAATGCAAAGCTTTAATATCATTACCTTGGTGGTATTTTTTGACACCAAATATGGAGACATTATTCCGAAATATGCCTTTTTAATGTGACCGTAGCAGTTACGCCCCCTTGCGGTAGAGTTGGCAACTTAAAAACTATTTCCAGTAATTTCTCTTGGTCACTTCTTAGGAATTTTATCTTCAAATCTCTACGACTATTAGTTCCTGATATATAGGACCTCGCCACTTTTAATGAAACACCCTGTATATATTCAAAATGAAAAGATAACAACTTAATTTCGAAAACTTTGAGTGTGACACGTATCCCACTTCTGAAACAACGACGCATTAGGCTCTAACGCCGATTCCTCACCTGCGTTCCTTGACCCCGCCAACAGGTGCAGGATTGAGTCTTTCGAGCAAATAGCTACCGAAACGCCATTAGCGCATTCGGTACACCACGGTCCGCCTGGCCCGCAATGCAGCGTGCGGCGGTAACAGAGCGTCTGCGCCGTTCCTGCATTTTTGTAGTAGTAAACCAGCGCGGGCAGGAACTGGAGATTTCCTCATTTTCCGTACAAAGAATATGTGGTTCGATGTCCACCACAAAGGACAGTGGGGATAACTAGGTCTGGATGACTGATGCAGTGGTGTTAATACTTATTTTACTATGTGATGCAAATATTTCATTTGAAAATACCTACCCTACCCTACCATTTTAGTTTTTTTCCTAGTATATAGGTCCTTTAATTATTTATATTTATATCCTTACATTTGCAGATATTGTCGATCTCCATGGTTTTACGGAAGCTGACACATTATTTATACTCTCTTAGGCTGACAGACTTCCCAACTTTCAATTTTTTTTTAAGAAGTCGTTAGACAGAGATATTTAGTATTTATTCTGCATGCTTATTGAATTTTGCGATATTCGTGCGCATGCGCATATTTGACTAAGATAGAGATAGTATGTCGGCGCTGTGGTGTTTTCCGAATTTTTGGACCTCTACCCGCTATATAGTACAGAAAGTTCCAGAATGATTGTCCGGTTCGGGAACGCAGCCCATCCTGAATATAATAAAAAATTATTTCCATTTGCTAAAATTACTTTCTTTTTAACTGTCAATTTTAAAATTTTCATATTTGACAGCATTTGACGTTTGACTCAGTGGCGTTTAGCATTTTTCGTGTTTAAATTGTTTTACTGAAGTATCATTTGCGTTTAAAAGAGTATTTTTCAATACTATACAATTTCAGAGAGTCCTAAATCAGTTGGTAATTTTGTATTTCTTAATATTGAAATTAATATTGAAATTAATTAATGTTTTTTAACGCTCCACAATTCACAGTTTGAATAGATTATACTGGTGATACATAGGAATAGAATAATACAAAATAATAACTATATTATTTTTAATAAATTATCTTTATTTTATTTTTAACATAACCTATATTCACTGACGTACCATGGCATGGAACAAATCAAATCAAACCAGTAAATTCCCTTGCCTGCGCTCATGATTCTAGTGCAGATACTAAAAATAGAAAGGCGGCACATAAAACATCATTATGAAGCGGCACGGACAATCATTCTGGAACTCTCTGTAGTATCACAAGTATAAAGATATATTATAATCTTTATACTTGTGGTAGTATTATATATTTGGCTAAATTATACTAATAACTATATCGATGGTAACATATTATTTACAAATAATAATTCTAATTCCTAATTCTAATACATGCGTCGATCGAGAAACCAAAAAGCTACATATGCTTTTGACCTTTGACCACTGTTTGACGTTAGCGTCATTTTGTCATCATGTGAATTTGAATTCTGACGGCAATGTGAAAACTCATAGGATTTCCAAATGATAAAAAGGTTTGTAAAATTCTAGAAGATGTTAAAATTATTAGTTATGAGCTAATTAATGATTTAAAATACATACCTAATTGCACTGGAAATATCAACACTAATAAATGCTTTATTATTATTGTTTATTAGATGTTTACAATTTTGATTGAAAAGATTGGTCGTTTGGGAAAAATTTATTCATTTTGAGGACACTTTTCGCATATATCGTGTATAATATGTAGGTACTTATCTCCTACATTCTTAGGTACGTTAGTGGTAGTGAGAAACACACCGTAGTGTAGCAAAGTAGTAGCAAAGACCTCTTTGGGTCTTTGCTACTATCTGAAATTGACAGACATAAATTTATTTTCTCATGCCCATTAGGCAATCATGTCGCAACATCGTTCATCGATTCCACTACCTATGGCACTCTGACGAGCGCATAATAAGCGCGAAGCAGTTCAGTGTCTGTTGTTGGTCTCGGTTGGACTCGGCAACCAACTGTGTCGCCAAGATGTAGCGACTCTCGGGGCACATTGCCCATGGAGTAGTTTTCGGCAACTTCTTCAAATTCTTAGATACATTTACATCCTATATGTCTATGACCTAAACCAAAATCTGATTAGGTACTTAAGTTTGATCAATTTTCCGTTAGCTAAACAAAAATAACATTTGTAATAGAACTGGTATAACTTATTATAAAATTATGGATAGCTATAAATATTGTTATTTTTTATTCCACAAATTCCTATTGCTATCTACAGGTACAGCTTAATTTCCTAAAGCCTGAACAAATAGATTTATTTTTCTGCTACTTACTTGACTTATAATTATCTTTATATTCTATGGTAGTAATTAAGTATAGTAAATTAGTACTTTGGTTGTGTTGAAAGAAATCAAAAAATAAATTAAAAAGCTACAATGTAAGCTCTTTACACTATCTCCGGTTTTATGACCTAAAACGATAGATGACGTAAGGAATCAAAACTATATTTAGTTGCAGGTTGCAGATCTAGAAGATACCTAACACAACCAAGTTAAAAATCCTTGAACACAACCAACATAAGCGATGCGATGAATCGTTTTTTCAACCATGTTGTACGCATATACAGGGTGTCCACCTAGTGCGCGTAAGTCCAATATCTGGGTTAATAAAAGAGATAACTTAATTTTTTTTTCTACAGGGTTGTCTAATATCCCGAGCTGCACAAAATGAAAATATATTTACATATTCAGGGTGTTCAGTTTTTCCTGGACAGGTACCAACTTCGTTTTTCTAAATGGAAATATATATTTTTTATTGCTTTTTCGAACTAAACCCTTGATTTTAGTAGGACTTTCATCAGCCTTCCCTATACTTAACTTAAACTGTTTTTGAAATATTGACGGGTGAATATGGACATTTTTGCAACTTTGACACCCTGTAAAATCAAAACGGTTTGAGATCAAGCAAAACGGTTTGCACATTCCTATCTTAACTTTTCATAAGCTATCGTTTGATACTAATTTCAGAATTATCCAAAAATTTAAAATTTTCTGAAAATTTTGAAAATTTTTAATTCCTGGATAAATTTGAAATTAGTACCAAACGATAGCTTATGAAAAGTTAAGATAGGAATGTGCAAACCGTTTTGCTTGATCTCAAACCGTTTAGATTTTACAGGGTGTCAAAGTTGCAAAAATGTCAATATTCACCCGTCAATATTTCAAAAACAGTTTAAGTTAGGTATAGGGAAGGCTGATGAAAGTCCTACTAAAATCAAGGGTTTAGTTCGAAAAAGCAATAAAAAATATATATTTCCATTTAGAAAAACGAAGTTGGTACCTGTCCAGGAAAAACTGAACACCCTGAATATGTAAATATATTTTCATTTTGTGCAGCTCGGGATATTAGACAACCCTGTAGAAAAAAAAATTAAGTTATCTCTTTTATTAACCCAGATATTGGACTTACGCGCACTAGGTGGACACCCTGTATATAATACTACTATATCGCGGGTCGAGGCCTAATAATTCCGAAAACAACACGGCGCCGACATACAATCTCTATCCTTATCGAGAGTACCTTAGTCAAATATGCGCATGCGCACGAATTTCGCGACTTCCAATAAGCATGCAGCATAAATACTGCATCTCTGTCTACCAACTTCTTTTAAAAAAAAGTTGAAAGTTGGAAAGTGTGTCAACCTATAAGCAATGTGTCAGTTTCCGTAACCATGGATATCGACAAAATCTGCGCATGCGCAAATCGAACAAAGGGTCTCTGGAACAGTATAGCACTATATCTTTTGTCCTTTGATGTTTTCGGAGAAACCGCTTATGGGCTAACATAGGAAATAAATACGCGATATAGTAGTATTATATATATGGTTGTACGTTGTACGTCGCCTGATAAAACAAGTGAGCAGAAGAGTAGAAAATGCTACTTTAGAACTATTACCAAAAAATCAACGTTATGTTATAAACGATTATAATTATTATTCGAAGTAATAGCACATGTTTTCATACTTATTCCTTATTCCTTTCATTTATTCTCAATGATCACGTGAACTAAAATCTTAAATATGGTTGCTCAGATATTAACAATTTATGTGAAATAAACTGAACTGAACTGACTTCGAATTAAGCCGTAAATGAAATGCTCCTTAAATTGAAAGTTCTTTTTTAATTTTGTGTATTGGTATTACTGATTACAAGATATACCTCGCGTTCCGTAATTTCCATCAATAGCATCAGCATTGTTCCGAAATTACTGCTCAATGCTAAAACATACTGGTGTCATTTTCGCACCATTTACATGGACGACCCTATTTTGAGGATAAAAAGCTAAAGCTACTGACTCTCCTGTGCTGAAAAATGTCATGCAGCATCAGTAAAGTAAACGCATCTAAACTTTTGAGTGATTTGCTGATTTGTGGATTAGTGTTGTTGATTATGATCATGAAGTATCTTGATCATCATCTCAGAGAACAATTTTTGTTAAGTTGAACAGTTGTTCCTGAAATTGCCAGTTACTATTGATAAGCCTACTGGTCTATCAAAAAATGATAATAAGCCAGGTGGTCTCAAGGATTGTTAACTGTCTGTAGTGAACGATCCTTGAGATGGTCTATCGTCTATTGCTGTATAATAATACTGATAATCAGTCTGATCAGTCAGTGTCAATACTATTGGCAAAGATTAAATATATATTCATATTAATCTTTGCTATTGGGAAGAGGACAATATTAAATCAAATCATCGCCGCCTAGATAATCGAGTTAAAACGGAGTCAATCTAGGCACGGTGTATTAAATGCATAGACTTCAAATAACTCTATGGTTGAATCTGAAGTGCGCATGATTTCTTTCGAGTTTCGAGAACATTTACAAAACAAAATTTACCGAACGTAGTAAAGTAGCGGTTGACAACAATAAAAAAAGTTTGGCAAACTTCAGAAATCTGTAAAGTGTTTTTGTTAATTATAAACAATTAATTATGGTAGATTACAGCAAGTGGCAACATATCGAGGTAATATATTAATTCATTTTTTAATTTCACAAGTTGCAGTATATTTTGTAAAAATTTCAGATTTCAGATGATGAGGATGAAACTCATCCAAACATCGACACACCTTCTTTATTCAGGTGGAGGCACCAGGCTAGGGTTGAGCGCATGGAAGAGAGAAAACGTGAAATAGAAGCATTTGAAAAGAAAAAGTCTGTTAATGCCAAAAAAATTAAGGATATTAAAGAAAAAGTTGCTGAAGCCGAAAAATCAAATGCTAGCAACTTGGAACAGTTGAAGAAATCCCTAGAAGAAGCTAAAAAGGAAGGTGAGGCTATCAAAAATGAGGAAGACGAACTCAGAAAGAAAGACAAGGTAGAGACTAGTTCTGGAAACTTCCCTTGTCAAAAATAAAAATTATTTATGTGATTATTTCAGTTAACACCGTGGAATGTGGACACTATAAGCAAACCTGGCTTCCAAAAGACTGTTATAAACAAAAAACCAGCTCGTCCAAAAGATGAGAATCTAACAGAAGAGGAACGTGAAGCATGCATGAAGAAATTCATTAAGGAAAATGAAAAGGATCTTAAACACTTTGGAATGTTTAGGCGTTATGATGATTCCCGAGCCTTCTTGAAAGAACACCCCCATCTTGTATGCGAGAACACTGCTAACTACCTTGTAATCTGGTGTATCAACCTTGAAATGGAAGATGTAAGCGTTAATATTATGTATAAGCTTTTGAAGTAATTATTTTCTCTTATTTTAGAAACATGAATTAATGCAACATGTTGCACATCAAACTATTTGTATGCAGTACATTCTAGAGCTGGCGAAGCAGTTGGATTATGATCCTAGGGCTTGTGTTGATGCCTTTTTCTCTAAAATACAGATAGCAGAAGTGGAATACAAACAGTCCTTCGAGGATGAGTTGAACCAGTTCAAGGAAAGGATACGTAAGCGTGCTGCAGAGAAAATTGAAGAGGCGGTGAAGGTGAGTAAAGATATGATATTTTTTACATCTATTTAGCACTTCTAAAGTTACAGGTTTCAAATAATATATAAATTACATTTTTAGTAAATATAGTCATAATGCTGATAATTTAGTAAACCTTAATTTTTAGTTAGATATTAGTTAAGAGTCAAAACAAATATATATAAAAATAAAGTTTTCAAGTTTACATGTATTGCCAGATTTCTTATGACAATGATTTCTTACCATTAAATATGTTTGGTAGGAGGTGGAAGAAGAGGAGCGGGCAAAACGTTTAGGTCCCGGTGGTCTGGACCCTGTAGAGGTATTTGAGACACTCCCCGAATCTCTTAAAAAGTGTTTCGAGTCTCAGGATCTCAAACTTCTCCAAGAGACAATCGATAAAATGGATAAAGAGGATGCAGTGTACCACATGAAACGCTGTGTTGATTCAGGACTTTGGGTGCCCGAAGGGGGGAAGAAAAAACAAGAAGAATCTGGGGATGCTCAGGACTCAACAGAAGATGCAGGGGCGGCAGGTTCTTAATTTTTTGTATCTTTATCTGTATGTCCTATACTTTATCTTATTAGAACCATGAAATAATTTGTAGTTTTAATGTTATCTTTCAGTTGATTCGTGCATCTATGATTGAGTAATTATGGAAATATGAGAGATTAGTATTGAATGAATGAATTTGTTGCAAATTCTAACTGCCTTTGATATTGTTCTAACATTTTTTGTATGTACAGTATGTATATCATATTTATTCAATAGTAGTTTAGAATAAATATTTTTCAGAGTTTACTACTCGTTTTTCTCTAATTTACTTGTCCCATAGTTATCGAAATGTGACGAAAATAAGTTTTTCAGAGTGTATAACTGGTGTCTGACTATTTGACAGATAATGACACTTGAGATATATTGTTTTTGGTTATCAAAATGCTTATTCCACACTGATAAGAACAGAATAAATTTAAAACTACCCACATACATAGTAGGGCGACCACCAACATTGTATTTTAGTATGACATCTATGCTTAATTGATAAGGAGAAGCAAACATCTCCTTAATTGGTTTTCTTTTGGCAAAAATGTAGCATTTCTATAATTTGAAAATTATTTCTACAGCTTATTACTACAGATAAACAAGTGGAAACAGTGGTTAATATTTGTCAAAACCAAATAGTTAAGTGTTCAAAAAAATTAGTAATCTAGATGTCTGAAAAGCAGTTATTCAAATAACCAAAAACAAAATAAATATCAAATTTTTTATGCAATTAAAAATAAACATTTGGGGCCTCAAAAATGAGCCTTGTGGCACACTAAGCTTTTTTACATATGAAATTGATAAAATTAGGGAAATCTTTCTCGCAATAGTAGTCTTTTCAAAAAATACTTCATCTGCTACCCAAATATGTTTACTTAATTGGTAAACACAATTGGCAACTGAAATTTTCTTTCTTATCCAGCAAATACAAAATACTCGCAATGAAAATAATGTTTTACTAACATTTGTCAAAACAGATCTCCAATTAATTACAGAAAAAAACGGCTTTTTTTATAAATATTTTATGTACAAGTGAAGTCTAACAAATCATTCCAATACATAATAAATAAATATATTTGACATTAACCTTCTAACACAAATAAAATATCAATATCATTTGAGCAAAGTCTTATTTAAAAATGCGTAAATGTACATTGTAAAAACTGCATCCAATTTTATTTTAAAACTCTCCAAATCATAACGAACCACTTGCATATCAAGAACGTACAAAAATTTACAAAAAATCTTACAAATTATACATATCAGGCTAGAAAATAAATAAATATCAGTTGGATTCGCTAATATCACTCTGTTTCAAAACTTCCGTTTGCACTATCACTTGAGCACCATATTCGTTATTGCTCTCATCATGAATGTCCAGCATTTTTACTTCTTCCATCTGATTCGGTTGAGACTCTGGTTCAATCAGTTCTTTTGACACCGTATCCTCTTTACCGTCAAATAGATCAGCTTCTGCAAAAAATCCATCAAAAATAGTTATTTATTCTCTTTTACCATGTATCCGACACGAAGGACCAAAAATGTATTCACTTAAAATAATGTCCAATATAAGATAATATCCTTATAACTGATATTCAGTTTAAACAAATTTAAGGAAATCAATTGATTTACAAAAAGTGAGGCCACTGTACTTACGAAACTCATTCGATTCCTCCTTGACAACTTGCACTGGCAAAACGGTAAAGCCGTAATTTTGTACCTGTTCAGTCTTGTCATCAACTTCCTCTTCGCTCTTCACAGTCTGTACTTCCACGCACTCCTGCTCGATGTTAGGAGCCTTGTTCTGAGGAATATGAAACTCCTCTATTTTTGTGTCGTAATCTTCGCCACAGTCCTCAGATATTACTCCAGAAGCTTTTAAAATATCTGCCAATACCGAAGACTTGCCGTTTTCTCTATTCTGCTTATCTGCGGTTTCACTACCATTTTCTAAAGGTAAAGGAATGGCCTCTTCGATCGCAGTACCTTGGATTTTTGTGGTTGTAATCACTTGAGAGCTAGTAGTACTTTTGGTGAATGGTTGTGATGCTCCGACAGTGTTCATTATATATAAAGGCGAAGACGAGGCTGTCATAGTCTTCCCGACGATCTTCCCGCCCAATGGTAACACCTACAGGACATACAAGGCAATGAAATATTACGCTAACAAAAACTGGACAAAATGATACATAAGCTAAATAATTTTGAAATATTGTCACTCTTGATTAATATAAATTGTGACCTTGATATCATAGTTTAATATACATCATTGATACATTGTTAAAAATAACAGTAGGCCCACATTTGATCCCTGTGGCATGCTAAAATTGTCATGGATGGAAATACATTTCTTGGGTTTGGGAAAATGACCATAGGGTACAGTGGGAATTAGTTAAAATTTTAGATAAAGAACAAAACAATATAAAAAGAAAACTTAAAGTATCCGCGGCAATTTTATTAAATGGAGACAAATGTGTATCCAACATTTCTATTAATTTTGATAGCTGTTGGTTATCAATTTTAAAAGACGAGGTAAGTTAAAATAGAATGAAAATCGACTAATATCTCATATGCCCATGGAAGTAGATAAACAAAATAAATTACAAACTGTCATACTATTCTGTACGTCAGTCACAAACTTTTGATAACAAAAACGGAAAAGTTCTCGAAACGTAAACGTTTTTAAGTGATGTGTTTAATGTTATGGATTATTAATCTGCTTTTGAGTGTGAGATTTCTTGATTAGGTAAACATATTTTAAAAAAAAAAACAACCTTTGACTGATCCGTAGGTGCAGAGTTTGATTATTAATTTTCTGTATTTTTCAGTGGTGGGATAATACCCAAATAAATGTAACACCTCAAATCATCAAGTGTTATTCAGAAAGATAATCAGGCTTAAATGTGTATTAAAAAAAAAACCTTGCAACTGTCTGTAGATTAAGGTGTAGATCTAGTCTTGATAAGATAAGAGAAAGAGGTATTTTTGGATTTGCATGCTCCATACATTCTATGGATGGTATTGAGGTGTAATACCAATATATTAGTAAAAAGTGTTCTATATAAGTCTGAGTTAAACGATGTTTTCTAACGGTCAATATCCACTTGTACAAAGAAAATGACCATACCGTGTTTACCGAAGTAACGAGGGCATAACGAAGTAATGGATATTCGATAGTATAGTTCGATGCAGGAAAGCGTTCTAAATTCTGGATTGGTTTCTAACAGCTGATTTCACTTGTAGAAATTTTATCAGTTGGCACAAATCGTACATGACATTCATTTGCTCTGTAAAGGAAATCTTGTTAGACTGTCAACGTTGTTCCAGCTGCCGTGATTACCATGGCTATACTGCAGTACGACAGAAACTTCATCAAGTATAAGAGACCAATCCAGTGTTTTTTGTGTTGTGTTTGTGGAATTCTAGCTAAAAGAGGTGGCAGTGCAACCTCCTTTAACGTGATTTAAACTCTTTCAATGTGATACAAATTTTACAAAATGCGGTGGTTCTCAAATTTGTATCTTTACCTATACGTTTCCAAAGTTATATCGTGTATTACCCTATTTTCTACAAGTGTTATTTATTTTTGTGTACAAGTGTACAGGGTATTCGCGTATATTTTGACCCCTACCTACAGGGGTTATTAAGAAAGTTAGAAAAAAAGTTTAAATACAAAAGTTGTTTGGTTTTTCACGTATTATCTTTTGGCTAGGCCGAAAAAAAAATTGCATGTCGTAAATTTGAGGAAACTAATTCCAACCCTGTATAATTTTAGACGCTTGGGAAAACAATTTTTCTCTGATTACAAAAATATATATTTTGTTGACATTTGCACTGACAGTTTTCGAAATATTTAATATTTAATGTGTATACAATAAATTATAAAAAAATATTAAAAAATTAAAATATTAGAAAATGTTGAAATAACTAAGGAGGTTACATCGAAAATCGTTAAATATTTTTTATTACTGTTGGTTTCTAGTGTTAAATATTTTTAGTTCTTTGTATTTTTTGTAATTTTTTATGGTACTCGCTGTCGAATATTTCAAAAACTGTCAGTGCAAATGTCCACAAAATATATATTTTTGAAATCAGGAAAAAATGTTTCCCCAAGCGTGTAAAATTATACAGGGTGTCTCATTTAAAAATATTATGTTCAATTGGTTTTCCCAAGTTTACGACATGCAATTTTTTTTTCAACCTAGGCAAAAGATAATACGTGAAAAACCAAACAACCAGTGGCGGCTAGTCATAATGGGCACAAGGGCACGTGCCCTATGCGTAAGAACATAAGACTTGTGAATATTGTGATATTTTATAAACTTTTATAATTATTATAATTTGGTGGATTTTTTTATTAATTTTTCATCATGAATATTGAATCATTTGGTGCATACATATCCGTCTAGCGTCTAGACCACTTCACGCTTCACCGTGTGTCCACTGAGCTGGGCACGGCCGCTGTGTGCCTGTTCTTTTTTCTTTTCTATTTGCATGCGCAAGAAAAGGATACACAGCTTCTATTGTTCCAGCGCGTCTTTTCTAATGCGTTCTGTTACGTCATTGAATGGGCGCTGCCCTGTCGACCAGACGGTACAGAGTACAGATACTTTTCAATCAGTTACAGGGGAGGCAGTTAGACTCTTAACAGTATTATCTAGATGATAATACTGTTAGAAATAATTTAGACTCGTTTACAGCTGCTATACAATGTCTAAGAAATAATACAGAAGAATTAATAAATAATGCTGACATTTTAACAGAACATTCCGAGGAACATTCTGTGGATAATTTAAGAAAAAAGAGAAAAGTTACTGTAGGAGACTCAAAGGTAATGCAGTGCAAAGAAATATGTGACATCATATTAAGGAACGTACGTGAGAGATTTCAATTTACTGATTTTTTAACTATAGCCAATTTGTTTGAAAAGGAGAAATTTAACAACTATAGAATAGTTTTTCCTCTGGAACATATTAAAACAGTGTGTGCCTTATTTCCAAAGATCAACATTACAAAATTAAAAAATGTGCTGTATATAATGTATTCTAGCGATGATTTCATACAACATAGTGGTGCGGTTGCTTTATTACAAATATTAAATAAAAATAATTTGCTTACGACGTTTTCGGAATCGGTTGAACTATTAACTATATTGTGCACAATTCCTATGAGCAACTACAGTCGAAAGTGAACGTGTGAAGTGAAATATGGAAAATAATTTTTCCATATTTCTGTCAATCGCATCAAAAAAGGGGATATTTGCCTAACAAAACCTATTTCTTCAAGCAAATATTTTTGCTCTACGAATTTGTAATTTTTAATTTTAAGGTGTTTGACCTTGAAAAATGCAAAAATTTTCAAGGTCATTTTTCCCCCTTGTGCCCCCCATTCCCAAACTTCACCAGCCGCCACTGCAAACAACATTTGTATTTCAACTTTTTTTCTAACTTTCTGAATAACCCCTGTAGGTAGGGGTCAAAATATAAGCGAATACCCTGTACAAGTTTTATTTTCTACCCATCACCTTCCTGCACCATTCAACTTTGTACAACAAGCATTTATAAGGTACTTAAGACACCAGTTTATTATAATCCTCACTTCCGCGATGTCTGCTCATTACTTACATTTCTGTTTTGACGCCCCTTACTTTAGCGGTGTCATAGCAAACATTTGTGCTTATGTGGTCCATAAGTATTAATATAATCACATTTGAAAGTTATCAATCTGGGCTTTAACAAAATCTCAATTTTAATCATCTTGCGATTTTATTGAAACTTAATTTTTTATACTAGTACCATTTATAATTGACTTTACTTAAAAACCACACAAATGCACATTCCCAATTGTTAAAGAACACACTATCAAAACTTGTTATTCACAAAGTTATTTGTAGAAATTTTTGGGAACTTTTTTTACCCACCTTGATGCTGCCTTTGGAGTTCAACACCTGCAACTGCGAAAAAGGGATCACTTTTTTAGTAGTCGGGTTGGTCTTCACCGTCACCACCTTATGTTTGACGGAATTTACCCCAGCACTGGTGGCGTTTGTCATTTGAATGCTCGTTGGGGCCGAATTACTAGTAACGATCTTAAACTTTTCGAAATTTTTGATGGACACGTTCTTCACAAATGGTATCTGAAGTGTCCTCTGCAGAATACTATTAGTAGGAATAGTCTGTGCGTTGGACACCACTATCAACTTCTGTCCCGAGTTCACGGTTTTCGTAACGGGTTTCTTAGAGGTGCACATTTTGATGGATTTCTGCACTTCGTTACTCGGTCCAGGAGGTTGAGCAGCAGTTTGTTTGATTGTTATATTTGTGTTTGGTTTTACATTAGTGATAAGCTTGGGTCGGGGCGCTTGATTCTCATTCGCACATACTGGCACATTAGTGATTTGCTCAGGAAGCTTTACGTTAGCATTGGCCTCTTCCTGGTCCATTGGTTCCTCTTTAGGAGACTGGAGACTGATGTTCTGGAGAATATTCACTTTTTGACCGAATAGAGCCGACTGCGCAATGGGACAAATAGTGGCCTGCTGTTGGATAGGCTGCGGGAGTTGTTGCATTACACGGTGCTGCTGCTGGATCAGTTCTAGATGATCCTGATCTGGTTTTTTGTGTAGCTCTTTTGCTTTTGCTTTCGACCGTTGCCTAAAATAGATTTGATGAGAGAAACATAAGAACAATATACATTAAACAACAATTGAATTGTTAGAGAAATAGAGAAAGTACACGTTTTACAAATTTTAACTATTAAATTTGCATTACAATTTTATAAATAAAAATTATAATCGTGAAAACTCGAAGTGAACAATAAATTAAAATAATATAGAAATAATAAACATAAAATCAAGTTTCAAATGAAACCTTTAACGTTATTAATAAATTGTGCATATTGTGTATTAAAATTTGCCAAAATGAAGCTTAAAGACCGACCTGTACAGCTGCTGTATTCTGCAAACCTTCGGTGCCAGAAGATGCTGTGCCAAACTGCTATTCTCTGGGCAGATCTTCCTCTTTTTACTATCCTCTGACTTAGGGGGATCTGGAATTCGAAAAGATGAAGGTTTACTAGTTTCGGGAGTCACACCAGTTAACTGTGCGACAGTTTGTCTTTTTCTCTCGGTATTTGAAGGTGATGGTAACTGTTTATTACTTTGAGTGGCAGCCTCGGCTGCATCGTCTGCTAAAGCTGAGAATGCAGTCTGTGGGGCAGTTCTTGGCAATAGGGGTACTAGCCGCCGGCCCTCTTGTGCCCAGTCCTCTAAGGATTCAGTGTGACCGGTTATACTAAAAAATGAGTACCGTTACTCTTAAATTAACTACTGGAATAGTGAAGTCATTTATTACTGATATGCAATTGTTGTCAACTTTTCATCACTGATGGCTCTCCTTACTTCTGCCTTGTGACGTTCTTGTGTTATGTTCAAAGCTATGCTCGTTTCCTTCAGCAGCTTTCGCTTGTCTGAATTTAGCGGTCCTTGCGCTCTTAAGGCAGAGACAAGATGGGAGTAAGCTTCTAATTCTAAAAGAATATTACATAAATTGACACAAAAAGATATTAAAGTAAAGTGAAGCTTACCCAGATTCCTCAGATTTTGGATGGATTCTTCCTTTGTCATATCCAAAAGTAAAGGCCACATCTTAGCAATTTTAATTTTCAAAAAACCATATTTACCACAAAGATATCAAATGTTTTATTGAAATGACAGCGTCTTATTTTTTGAGGTTATGTTAATACCAGGGTAAACACTTGAAATTTGCTTAATGTGATTATTATAAATAACTTTATTTTAAGCTTATCCGCACTTATGGGGGTTTATATTTCAGCAAAATTAACCATCATTAGTTAGACAACTTATGTAGCGAATAATATTCTATAAAAATGGAAAGTTTGACAACCTGAATTGACGGCGCCAACTAATTATTTGAATTATAGAAGACTAGAAGAGCTAACAACCACAAAGAAATAAACACACTAGACAATTTAAAAACCCTAAAGAAAGAATTAAGATACAACGGTTTATCATTTAAGTAAAATTCAAAGAAATTTTTGCAAGTTTTGTAGATCTATTATCTATCTATAAAATAAGTGTTCCCATCGCCAAAAATAAAGATTGCAGAGTTGGTACAAAATATGGCGAAATATTACCACAAGCAACTCTTGAAGCCGTCGGCTTCAAACCAACGGGTTCAAAGCTGAGTGGTTGAAACTGTTAAGTCTTTTGTGAATCACAAACCATAAACCTCTATTGAAAATAGAGGTTTATGGTTTAGAGATTGATAAGTGTCAAGAATCAATCAGTTGCATGTCATAAAATTCCTTAATTAAGATACAGAAAGCAGATACTCTGCATACAACACAAAAAATACACCTATAATAAAGAACTGTTAGTCACAGAATATCTATAAGACTGTTAGTGTTAGTAGATATGTTATGGGCATTCAGCGCCACAAACTCCATGTAAATGCCCAAAAGAGCGACATGTTCAAAATAACTATTTTTACCCCCTCCACTTTCCTTAATTTTAGAAACCGCCCGGCGTTCAGACCACGCCCACCCTATCCATTCGGCGGGTACGCATAACGTTTTTGTGAGTACGCGTTACATAATCGTCGTAAAAACGTCATTTAAACGTCAGGTGTACCCACAAGAACGTCAGGCGTAACCACAAAAACGTCATGCATCCCGCCGAACGGCTGGGGGCATGTCTTAAGGCTGCACGGTCACCAAAAAGAAAGTGGGGGGGTTAAAAATGGTCATTTTTGACCCCGTTTTGCTTTTATAGAGTTTGTGGTGCTGATTACCCTTAGCATATCTACTATTATTCCAAGTTGTCAGCATGGAGCAAAACTGCAACCTGGCAATTTAACTGGACAAAAGTTTGTTCATTTATATAAATTTTAATGGACAGGGATCTTTCAATTACCTACTTTATATAACAAAAAAAAAAAGCTGTTGAATAGAAATGCTTCCTAAAATATAAATCACAAAAAAATAGATTCTTTAATTTCATTATTAACATATTTTTAATTCAATGCAAAATGATGTTGATTTATATTTCTCATGAAGAAAGCAAAAATATAAATCAATTGATAATTTTTATTTTAAAAATAATAGAACAATAGTAAATGCTAGATGAATATAATATACATATATATTATAATTTTAATAGAACCTATACAATAATATAAATACAAAACTTAAAACTAAAATTTAACAAATAATAGCACGATAATCAGTATATTGAATAGTTTTTTGTTGTTGAATCACATTCCAGTTCCTACATTAAATTGTAACAAAATTCAAAGTAAAGCCGATATATCCCAAACTTTTATCAATCGATCTTGCCCAACTGTCGCAAGTCTTTTTCCAGTCTCATCTAAACTCATTGCTACTATACTGTGCTTAGTATCATGAAAAGTGGCTAAAGCAGGTCTCCTAAAAATAAAATAGTCCGTTAACTCTTAAAAATTCATAGGCAAATACAAAAAACACTTACTCTTTGTCTTTTAATGCCTGAAGGCAGGGTTCGCAAACCCTAACCGCAAACTCGAAACCCATAGTTGGAATTTGGATCCTGCCTGTCGAGCAGCGTTCACAGATTGCTTTACCGCAGTGGCGGCAGTGATGCTGCCTCAATCCCAGCTGCCTTTGGTCCATCATAGCACGGAGGTTCCAAAAGAATGGCCGCCCGCACAGCTGACATAGATCTGACTCCACCCATTCAGGGGTCTCCTGTCGTGATTGGTTCATATCCCAAAACACTATGGCCCCATCCTCTCCAGCACTCACCAGCTGTTTGGTGCTGTTTAAATAGTGTAAGGCAGAGACCTAGCACAGGCATGAAATGAACCATTATGAATTTATAGACATAATTCAGACTAGAATTATCATGCTATAAAGCATTCAAGTTCTATATGTCTGCAAATATCAAAAGAAATGAGAAAAACAATTGCAATTAAAGCAACTGCCTCCTTCCAAGAGTATTGAGCAAAGAAGTTATGAAAATGTCAAAATATAATACGAAGGTAATACACATATATAATACTATTATATCACGGATAGAGGCCCAAAATTCCGAAAACACCATGGTGCCGACATACTATCTATATCCTACTCTAGAGAACTTGATTAAATATGCACATGCGCATGAATATCGCAAAATCCAATAGGCATGTAGCATCAACATTACATCTGTCTAACGATGTCTTTATAAAAAAATTAAAAGTTGGAATTAGTTTAAATGTCGATTACCTAAGTTCAGTCAGCTCCGTAACCCTGCTGATCGACACTCTGCAGGCATGCGGCAATCGAATCAAGTTCTCTTGAAGGGTCTAGCACTTTATCTTGTGTCATTCAGTGTTTTCAGAGAAACACTCACGGTTAAACACTCACTCACCTTATTGAGATGTCCCTGTAGCTCGTAAGCGTTGCCCTGCTGTCCACCAATGTCCCAAACGATAACCGTGCGGTCAAAAGAGCCACTAAAAAGCATCTGTCTCTCACTATCCCAGGCTAATGAACGGATAGAACCAGAATGTCCCTTCAACGTTGTGATCACAGTGGGGCCATTGTTGTCTAACTTTAACATCGTGATTTGACCCGAGTAGTCGCCTACAAAAGCATGTTTGGTTTGTGCGTCGAATCTTGGAAAATGTTAAGAACAATACCAAAAACAAATCAACAGAATCTATAGCTTCTTAGTTTTTTATCTTCAAAAAAATCATACACAACTTACCATTTTATATGACATTCTTTATGCCATGTAAAACATTAATATAAAAAATCTGAATTTATATTGTAAAAAAGGGGATGCTCTGTTAAAGTCCTTGAATAACACATCTAAAGAATTTTATACTACTTGTCAATGGCACGGATAAATTTAATATTTAATACAATGAAAACCTTGGCTGTATGTTAATTATTAAAAGATAATTTAAAACACCCTGTATATTGCTCAATCTATATAAAATTTCAAGTTTTGGTAGCAATATTTAACTTTTATTTTGTTCTATTTAATTTACCAAATAAACAATGATGTCAGGCTCGAAGTGTCTATATTATAAACAAGGTCATGTCTATAAGGAGAAATATTTAAAAGGTATGACATTCAAAACATTTTAGAATATACAGCACCAGTTTAACAACAAAAGATGTTTTATCCTTACTCACAATACTCACATTCTGTAACAAGTGAAGTGAAGTACTATATTCTATTTCTAACTCTAAAGGTACTTTTGTCATTATTTTCAAATATGTTACTAACACTAGGGAAATAGATATAATTTTATTAATGCCCATTATTGGTTTGTATTTTATGAACATTTTTGTTGAAAGACAAAATGAAATATATAAAAAGGATACTGTAAGGATGTACACCAAGCTTCGGCATTATATGTCCCAATGTTTCTACCAGTCTGGGTGCAATTATAAGAAAATACTTTGTCTCTACCAACGCTCAACACCCACTCACAGTTTATGGCAAATATAATTTCGGTAACACGGGCTTGATGCGCCAGGTACTCCCTTAAGGGCATCATCCTATTAAAATCTGAAGCTAAAGAGAACTCGGAGACTGTCCCATTCTCCTGGCCGATAAACAGCTGCCTTGTCTCGACAGTATAATATACAGATGTGGTTCCACTAGGCATGCATTGACAAATACTTGGCCAGTACTGGCCGGAGTCACGCTTCAACCATACTCGCACAGTTCTGAAAATTTTATATTAGTAAAAGATAAATCAATGCAGAAAATAAACATATTTACTTATCATCTGAGACACTGATAATTCCTTCTTCACCGGGTATGAGAACCGCAGCATTTATTTCGTCAGTACACCCGTCTAATTTTGAAAGCAAGACGGGCTTTTTCGTCGTACAAAATCGTTCATTTGATTGTGTTGCTGGTTTTATTTCTGCTGCCATTTTTTTGTATTCTACTTTTAATTTGGCGAGTTGACAGTTTTCCTAGCTGACGGCTTGGCTTGACGTTTACGACGATGTTGCCAATATTAAAAAGTAAAAATAGAGCGCATTCGATTTATAATTGATTAGCTAAATTTAATTTTAAATGTCAGTTGGGGGCAACCAACTAGAACCATTAGTAGTTCAAATGGTTCTTTTTATCAGTCTATGAAGCGGTCGTCTTCCGCTTCATCGTTCAAGCTTTAAAAAGTGGTGGCAAAATTATTATGAGACCAAAGTCAAAGACAAATACAAAACAAAAAGATAAACCAATAATTCCGAATATAAAATAAAGGAAATTGTCCTACTTATATCTTCTTCCTTTAACTTTAATTAATAATATATAGTAAATAATAATTCATATGGTAAAGCAAATATATTAAAATTGGCAAATAAACAAGTCATTTAGGAACTTTTATTTTTTGATTTTGATAACCATAAATATTCTAAGAATTTGACTTTGTTTTGGTTATCATTTTTTTTGTACACTGTAAGTTATACAAATAGATTTTACCATTTTGAGGATTTTACTGCGTCAAAAATGGATTTATTAGGGTCTATAATGAATTCTATGGATAAACCACCAAGCTTAACAGAAAAAGAAAAGTTAATAGTGAAAAGTAAGTACACTGTATATTTTCAAGCACTTCAATGACTTTTTTGCAATTTAGAAAGGAAACTGGAGATTGAAAGGCGCCAAAACGAAGAGAAAGAAAAGCTGAATCGCTTTAAGGAAAGAGTAGAGGCCAAACTAAAGTCACATTTCAAGGACCCCAAAAATACGATGTTAAAATTTGAACCCATGGATCAAATTTGTAGAAGTATCGTGTAAGATATTTCACTGGAAAAAGATTACCGACCACTATCCATATTATTTAAAATTTTTTAGACATGAAGCAGCTGAAACAAACGGATTACTTTCATTTGCATTTGGGTGTGACGGTGTAGATAGATACATTAGAGTCTACAGTAAAAGTTACCCGCCATGTGATGACGAATTAGCAGCTCGACGGAGGGGTGAACCATGGAATGAACATGTAAAACAACAGTTGTTAGAAAAGGTACTTAGTGTTCCAATAATTACCTTTAGATTTTCAATCATTCCTAATTATTTTATTGTAGAGGCAACAAGAAAAGCAAGAGGAGATGGAGACCAGTGGCAAAAAGAAAAATAAAAAATTTGTTCCCAATTCAAATTATAAGGATAAATATGCACATTTAATAGGGCAAGATGCTGCATTGGATGCTGCTAAAAAGACAGAAACTAACAAATCGTACGGGTTTGGTAAGTAGTACATATCATTTCCCTTACTTTAATCCATAACCATCTCAATACGTTATTTTTCAGTACCGAGTGAGAATAAGAAAGACGTACGCTCTATTGAGCAAACCATGGCAGATATTAGAGCTAAAAAGAGGCAAAAACTCAGCAATGAGAGTGATGTTCCTCCCAAGTGACGATGTTTATTCTGATAGTACTATTATTGACTAATAACTTCTGTTAAGTATTATGTATATATTTATTACACCAATGATAACTTCAATTTAGTGAACAAGAAATGCATAATTATTTTATTTTTAAATAATTATTTTTAAGAATTCATGTATACTATTATTCTGATATTTTTTTCTCTTAGAATATTTGTTAATAAAAATATATTTGAATCATACTTTGGTTGTTTCCAATCCAAGGCAGTATAAAGTTTAATATCTTATTTAAACACATCTTCCATTTTTAATTAAGTATAAAATATTTATCTTTTATTTCTAATATGCCATATAAAAAAATATCCTGGAAAACTTTTTATTTAAATATTTTCATGATCACATAAAATTACAGAATAATATAAAAATTAAACATTACTATAACAAAATATATTTATATCTTACAAAAACTCGGATGAATACTTAGTTTTAGTGCTTCGAACTGCTGGGGAAACTCCTCTCATGAGTGCTGAGTATTCTTTTTGTAGTTTTCCTAGACTAGGACATTCATATCCTAATGTCTCCTTGTATTTCTTTTGTGATACATTGATAACCGTGTTAAGCAAGAAATCAGCATTTTTGACAACAAATTTCCTGTGCTAAAAAATAATAAACACATCAGATGGTTCTGAAAAAAGAAATTTATTAAACTGATGAAAATAAAATCTAATCTATCAATGATCAGACGCAATTTTATCACAAAAGGAAAATACAAACATCAGCATTGTAGTTTTTCAGATATGAAGTAATTCTCACCATACACGCAAAATAAGTACTTACATCTTGGTTTGACTCGTTTCGAAGTGCGTTCTCGGTATGCCTAACCTGAGCCTCAAAAACGCTATATAGTGTTTCATCTATGGTATATATCAATTCTGTTGTTTTCAACCTCATACAGTCATCTAGTAGAGTTAAAAACATTTTAGTAAATGACAAAGTACTAGCTGTGAGTTGTATCCAAATGTCACCTAAAGAAAAATTATTTCATTAATATACTTAATATAATAATATAGCAAATTATACAAGTATGATAGCACATAATTAAAATTTACTAGATTCGCATGAAAGTGTAAGATCTTGGAATAAATGTTATACAGGCATTACTTAATTATATTGAAATCAATCACTATAAGATATCAAAGAATACCCCAAGGTTCTAACCTGAACTGTTTCTCATTTTCACTTTATTAATGACTTTTATAACCGTCCTATACCTTGCAAATGGCCAACGGACACTATTTGTCACCAGTTTAGTTATTATAACTATTATTACTATTATTTATTTACATTTACCAGTAAGATATGAGCTCAAATCCAATCCCATATTGGAATGCTCCTGCAAACATCTCGTCAAGGCTGACTTTGAATGAAGATTCATAGGAATCCATTTATCGTCGAGCGATCTCAGTTTAATTGAGTCTGTAAGTTTATCCCTGGCTTCCCTTAGGGCCTTGGTTAAAGGTGACCGTAACGCACCGTCTAGCTGATAACACAGGTCGACTCCATATATACATAACTAAAAAAAGTTTATGAAAGCTGTGAAGATTTCAAATCAGGACAAAAATTACCCTTTCGCACTGGGTTCGCACCAAAACAACACATTCCGTTATGGTGGAGAGGGATGTCTGCGGCATAAACACCTGTTTGGAAAAATGTGTTGTAAAAAGTGACAATTCCCCACTGGCCCATACTACGTAAGCTAAAAATGAGAAAAATGCAAGAAATTTTTGAAATATACAGATTTAGTTCAGTAAAAAAATTGATTCCAATTACCAGAAGCACAGCTTGAAGAATCTGGAAATGCCCTCAGAAACTCGTCCGACATGTGACACATATTCGTAAATACTACGCTAGATAAATGTCTGACATACATAGTGGTGGATCCCTCTCTCTTAACCCTCTTACACTGTGTCTTCAGCATACTACTGCACAATTTAAGAAACAAGTCGCAGGACTAAAAATTGCCTTTTATAATAAACCATACATTTTAGTATGTTTCAGAACTGACCTGTGTAGATCTTCCTAGTTGATTTAATAGTCTTACGGCTCTCCTAGCCGCTCTTAAACCACCTTGAAGAGATTTGTCAGGATTTACTTCCAGTTCCTTCATAAGGACTTCAGTAAGATTGTTCTGCCTTTGTTCGACCTAAAAATTAAATGAACATAATCACACAGTCTACAAAGTAATAATATGTAAAACAATGCGCAACTTGGTAAAAATTGTATATGTCAAGAAGGTGTTACCTTTCTTTGAATGTCTATAACCACTTGGTCCGGTTGACCATTGGTAGCAACAAACTGGTTGATATAGTGTTTGGCTTTTTGTAAAAATGTCAAAGCATCTTCAAAATGTCTCTGAGCCACACATACGTCTAGTTCTTCTGGAATGTCCAGAAACCACTCAGGATGTACTGTTCCTGAATCTTCTTCAGCTTCATCGAACGCTATCACCAGAAAGTAATTATTAGTTAGGTAGGTATATTAGTGTCTTATTTATATTGTTACTGTTACCATTTCTTGTATATAATATTTAAATAAATGTCTTACGATTAAAACTTGGAGATTCCATTGACATCGAACGAGACGGTGACTTTTCCGCAATGGACTCTCTTTTCTGTTGCTCTTGTGCCAATCTGGTCTTCTTAGCTTGATCAAACTTATCTAACCATTCTTTCTACGATACAAGCAATAAAATGTGTATTCTTGCAAATGACATAATTACCTTATTTGAGTTTGAGGAACACTGGAAAACTCTTGTGTCAGGAAAGATCAGTAGCTTAAATGCATGCTTAACATTCCCCAAGTCCCTGACATTGACTACGGCTAAACTACTTAGATCGTACATAATTTCGTAAACATATTTCATTATCCCACGGCTAAAATTCATGATTTTATCAAACATAACCCATGAGATAGTTTAGTTTTATATTTCTGTAAGTTATTCTCTATTTACCTGTTTGAATTTCTAGTGGTGATCATAAAACCATCCGTAAATAGATACACATGAACAGTTTTTATAGCTGTGTTTTCTGTAGGATCAATTTCTAACAAATCTCCTTCGTATAGAAATGTCCGGCCTGGAACTTCCAGCAATTCCTGGAAAGCCAATTTACTAAATTAGTCTATATTCTAGACCAATTGTACAATAAACCCCACCTTACATCCCTCAACTTTTTCTAGAATGCTTGCTAACTTCTGTTTATTTTCTTCTTCTATATCTTTCTCGTCTGCCTTATTTTCTCTCTCCAGATTTATTGGAGTGCTGTCTTCCAAAATTGATGTGGTTGATAAACCACTAAGTAATGATTTTTGTTCTGACAGTAAATGAGATAGTTGGTACATTTCACTTTCAAGATCTGATATTTTTTGTTAAGAAAATAATACTAAAAATGCACGTTGCCCGAGTGTTTTAAATGATTTAAAGGATACGTGATATTTCCTTAGCTGTATCTATGAACTGCACGTAATTTTGGTACACATTTCTTTTAAGATTATTGCTCGTTTCTTCCGAAAGCCCTTGTATTTTCTTTCGAAGATTTTGTAATTCTGATCCGCCCACATAATTTTGGGACAAATCTCTGACATCTACAATAATTTGTCATTACAGTTACATATTCAGAACAATAGTTGACATAATAAAGATAACGGGATACGTACATTTATCAGGTACGAAATCTTTGGAACTTAATAGCTGAAAATTAGGCTCCTCCATAATATTGACAACTTGTAATTAACCCTTAACCTACAAATAACAAATAAAATGTCGATGTCAATTGTCAAGAAGCTTGATTATTCTTTTCAATCACCACGACAAATAGTGGAATGAACATTTATCGGAATCGTGAACCCCTAACCACAGATTATAGATAGTTCCCCTAGCTAGGTAGTTTATATATCCATGAAGGAATCGATGATTTCAATTTAGACCATGATTAGACCTTTTATATTCGTTTGACGTTTATGTTATAATCCATGTTCATTTTTAATAATTTTGGATGTAATTTTTTAAAATTACGCAATAAAACAAGTATATACTTAAATAAATTACTTTATTCTGTATAAAATTAATTTAATTTGCCTATTACTATTTTCTTCTGTATCAGCTTCACCGAATGATACAGAAAAGTATCAAGAAGTCCTGCAACAGTATACACACCACCGATAATAGCACACACATTTGTGATAAAGTGTCCAAAAGACCTCTCTCTTTCTGTGTATTTCACCATCAAAGGGGACAACTCGTACTGAAAGAATATACCTGGCATACCAGATTCTCCACTCATGATGGATATTTTTTTCTGATGCTTCGTCACAGAAAACTGGTTTGTGTTTATAATTGTGCCATCTTTTTTTACATACGTAGTTGGAACGATTTTTATATAATACTGAAACATTGTTGAACCTGAAAATTAGAATCAACCATAATTACATAGGTACATATAACAAAAAAGGATATAAGCAGACATGATAAACCTTTTACTTCTCCCAGGGCTATTAGTAAATGAAATAATTAGGAACACTGGGACAATACTCCACACTCTCTTATTTTTACTTCTAAGAGTTCTTAGACTCTGTGAATTGTAAATAGACAATATCTTTGTTTGATCATCAGTCAGCAATAGTCTCGCAGACTGTACGACGCACGGGCAGTTGCGATTTTAATTTTTGACTGATGCTTGATCATAGGCAGTGATGTGAGTTGGTAAATTAAGACAGAAAATACAAGAGAAAATACGGTATTTTACCGTATTTTACCAAATTTTAAATAGGTACCGTATTTTATATACAATACCTAACCCTCTTTTTAACGAAAAGTTTTATGTTTATTAAGCAAATCTGTTGAAAGTGAAATCTCATCATATAGTCTGTATTTTTGAATATTAAATCTACTGATTTGTCATTTTAGATCTTCTGTTATTGGTATATGTTTAAGAATTAGTTTCATTTAGTTTAGATTCATTTATATTAGGGAGTTTTTGAACCCCTTAAAATTTACGTTATCGTTATGGTTATGGTTATTCTGAGCATGAGCAGTGCCGAAAATGATAGTATTTTTGGCATTGCGCATGCGCAGAATAACGATAACGATAACGACGTGCTAAAATTTAAGGGGTTCAAAAACTCTCTATTATCGTATTTTACCACGGTAAAATACAGAAAACGTAAAATACGTTTTTGTAAAAAATGGTAATTTTACAGCACTGATCATAGAAAATATAGTCGGTTGAGAACAATAGTGACCAAGCTCCGAAATCGTCGAAAATGGTAAGTACGCGAAGACTTGAGAATGGCCTCGCTTTATGATGGCCGCCAGAGTACACTACTTTCTTCGTGAAATTAATCATCTAGTGAGAGCAGCAGAGCAGCACGGCACCACTGACCAAATATCAGCGTGCCGATTGCCGATGAGGCGCATGAAAAATGGATACCGCGGAGCAAGGCGCGGAGTTCACGCAAGAGCGACCAAATAGGAGATAAAATAGGTCGATATTGCACTGCACTGTTTTTGTTTTATTCATGATTATTTAGTGCGTACAACATAGGCTAAATGGGAATTTATAACTGTGTTGCCTTATTTCTTACGTCATAATGAGAACAGTAGTTACCAAAGGGGTATCTATTTTTACTCGTATCTATTTTTATTTACCTGCTTTCTGCAACTGTTAAATGTATTATTTTTATTGTTTTCGATAGGATGCAAAAGTTCCTAGGAAAATAAGAAAACATCCTACAACGGTGGTAGAACGAACTTCAAATAGTGATTTGTAGAAAAATGTTACAAATTGCAAATAAAATTTAAAAATGTGTGTTTTTATGATAACCTTTCAAAATTTACCTGTGCCCTATGGGCTTAAGTCATATGTCAAATATCGAAAATGTTTTTAAAAGTTGCAAAAGTGACCTATCTGACAAAAAAATTGGACGGGTTGATCTATGAATTTAAATCTGACTGTATCTTAAAACTATCGGGATAACACTGGCCGCGTTCAGCAGACAGAGGAAACGGTTTGTAACATGTTTGCGCTTTAAACACAAAACGTTTATTCAGCGGTTACAGTCTGCTGAACGATCTTATTTTATTTTCTGTTGGTTTGAAATTCGAATGTGGTGGTTTGCGAAATTCTACACTATTTTGGATATATTTGGCTTCAAAATATTCTTTCTCCATATTATTTTCGTTTTACGACAGCTCATAACCGCGTGAACAAAATCTCTAAACATAACCTTTTTATCCTCTTTTCTATGCTTTCAACATGTTGAGAAAATTAAGCGTTAATATTTTACGCTTGCAAAAATGGCTACCGCTCATAAAACATGTTGACATTCAACATAATTTTCAACAATCGTTCAGCAGAACAATCACAAATTGTTTGTCAACGTTTGTATCTGCTGAACGCGGCCAAAAACTTACATGATACTAGTTGTAGTTGTATCATGACCATGATCATGACTAACTTATAGGTATTCTGTGGTGATGCACCATGTAACCATGGGCCAAGGATTTTTAACTTATATCACGGATTTCTTAAAATAAACTGGATCGCTGATTCCTAACTATCATTTTGTCAACTGTAAGGTGGTCGCCACACTGTGCTAACATTCCATTGGCTAGTTTTCAGCTAATGATGTTGAGGTATTTACAGAGGGAAATTTTGAAAATAGTTTGGTGAGATATGGGCATATGACTAACTAAATATTACTTATATAGATGGATATGGGTATAAAATATGTACACTGTTGTAATAAAAATACTTTAGCAGCGGGTCTAAAAAGTTAACTTAATATAGGGTTATATCAAAGATTAAATTGTATTATTTGTGCATTAGATATGACGAGTAATTGACAGGACGGGATTCAAGAGTTATATTTGTGCAGCAAAGGTACACATAATTTTTTTCTATTTATAATGCATTTCAAATAATTGGAATCATCTCTTTTTAATTTGACTTGAAATGATTTTCGACAAAGTCGAAATTTATATGCTTGTAAAGACACTCCCTACATGTACAAATCTTCCAATGGTATGTCTGGTAGGTACCTATGTATATTAAATTCGTTGACGACACTCTTTATTTCTCCTGTTACAAGTTCATTTTTTAAATAAATTATACATTAACCGGAATTATAACTGGTTCATAATAGTTACTTGTCTAAACATAATTTAGTAATAACTAAACCAAAAAACTTTAAAGTAACATGGTTTGTCAACCAAGTATTTGAACCTTATCTGATTGCAGTATAAAAATTAGTTAGGATCAGTTTTGTATATTGTTTTGAGGAATTCTAATATCTATACCTTTTTGCCAAAATATCGTAAGTCACTCACTAAATTTTACCTTAGGCTACTTACGACAATTCTGCCACTCTGCCTATTACAGTTATGTTACTTACGATAATATGTATGCAGTTATTTAACCGTCAAACATTTAAATAAGCTTACATATTTATGGATCTATCTACCTCTGCCAAGATGTGTATTTGCATATTATACTTACAATAGATCCATAGTCATTTTCATGGAAAATGTCACTTACGATAGTTTGGAAAAAAGGTATCGATATCATGATACAAATCATGCCCCCACCAGTATGTATTAGCTATCCAGTTTATTTTAAGAAATCCGTGACTTATATAAGTTAAAAATCCTTGACCATGGGCGAGTTCGAGTCGACACAGAGTGCGTAATCTGAGCGTGCTCTTATTTCTCCAAGTTTAATGATTGAGATCTAAGAGCATGAAAGTTTTGTAACCTCACTTTTGCTCGGTATTTGAAGAAAAGACAGAAGTAGTAATCATATCAGCTTGAAAAAACATTTCCACTGCAAACTGCAATACATAAACCCGATTTAAATCCATTATGTATTACTGGTAACTGGTAGGTGGCGGCCACAAAAATAAATATCCAGGAATCTAATCAAATACTTTAAAATTATAGTATTTGACTATATACGGTTAGTGATGGTGTGTGCCTGGATCAGGATATGATAAATTCAAATTCAAAAAACAAGTTATTTATGGATCAATAAACTCATTTCACCCGTATATCAATAGAAATTACAAATTTGACACGAATTTATAAGATTGTGGTTATGATCACGGATCACTTTTGACAGGCGGCATCCACACAGCGTTCGAGATAGATTGCTATCCCCAGAACACTTTGCTCATGACGACATAATACTCCGCTAATTCTGTCGAGTGTTGACTCGAACTCACCCCATGTAACTATCTGGTTATTGTCGATTCCAATCAATGTCACAGAAAATTTGTATGGAAAATTTGTGACACATGTAAAAAGAAAACGAAAACACTGAATTTCGATTCTAAATGTAAATTTCCAATTTGGAAAAGTTCTCGCCGAAAATTCCAAGCAATAGGGTGTAAACGGCACCGCATAAAGAAAAAAATTCCGTGTACTTAACGGTGAACGTGTTCGACCATTTTAAGGTTATCTAAGAGGCACATAATTTTTTAGAAAAGTATAGAAAATGCCCGTTCCTGGTAGTGTGTACCAACAACAGGGGCCTTCATGCATGGATAGGATGAAAATGGGATTTTTCCTTGGATTCTGCGTGGGTATGGCTAGTGGAGCACTGTTTGGTGGATTTTCCGCATTAAGGTAAATTTCAGTTATATGTTGCTGCTAGAAGCAGTTTCTTATAATCAACAATCGTCAAAAGCAGTAACACACCCCAGTTTTATAATTCTTGTGGAATGCTAGTGAAAAAAAAAAAATTGGCCAAATTACTTATTTATTCTTGTCAATTCATGTATGATACTGTAACTGAAATGAATATAATTAGGTATGTAGAAAAAAAACAGACCGAAAAAGTTGAAACTATTGATATTAATTCATCAATTCCAAAAATTGTTACTGCACCTTTACAATCCAACAAATCTAAATTCTTTATATTTTGATAAATTGGTAAATAAAATATGTAAATATGACAAATTAGTAAACAATCATTCAACACATATTTCCTATCTCGGATCCAAAAACAGCTGAAAAAAATGTTTTCGATTGTCGTTAGGTCATTTGGAATCGTTGAATTTGTTTTCTAAATATAATTTACTTAAAAATTATTCAATCACATTTATAATCCTTATTTTTTTCAGGGGTGGCTTGAGAGGGAAAGAACTAGTAAATACAGTTGGTAAAGTGATGTTGCAGGGTGGCGGTTCTTTTGGAACGTTTCTGGCCATTGGATCAGGCCTTAGATGTTGATCCGCAACCGTACTGAACAAGATACTTTAGTTATCTATCTTGTATAGCATTAGCGTAAAATATTTTACTCCTTATTTCAATATTTCGCAAATACATTTTTAGTATATAAAGAAAGATGTCTTATGTTTTTTAAACAATATTCCATGATAATGAAAATATAAAATTTTCACACAATGAAGTTTTTAAAACAGCAAATAGGGTTTATATAGAGAATATTGTATATTCTCTTTTATGTATAAAAATTGTTATCATTTGACACATTTCAACATCAACGTACGTTGTTTCTAAACAAGATGTCAGAAAACTGATGCTTATTGACCAATGGAAACTGTTTTGAAGTTTTAAATATGACAATTTAATTTCTATATAAAAAATCGTATATGCCCATAGTGCAATTGTCACTTTGACAGCGACAAAAGTTACCTGCAACTTTTACAGCGATAATTGCACTAGTGGTATTTTCACTTATTCATTTTTTAATCAATTATCGCGATGTCTGCTGTCAAAATAAATAGTTTGACATTTCTGTCAACAAGTTATTGAATTATTAAACACTAACAATAAATCGATTCGGTGATGCTCAAATAAAAATATGTTTATTTTTAGTGTTTCATAAATAAAGTTTGCATTCATTTGTTTCTAAATTTCTTATTCATTAAATTGTCCTGCCGAATTACACTCGATGTTTGTATTTATACCAGATAAATTTGTATTGTTTAAATTCTAAACTCTTTCCTTTAGCAATTTGACTCAAAAAATTGTCAACTTAACAACGCTCCATCTTCGGTGTCACGTTTTTAATAGTTGACAGTTTTTCTCGTCTAATTGCTAGGCAACAGTTTCTCATTAAACAATCCAAATTTATCCGGTAAAATACAAACCTCTTGTGCAATTATAAGTGAAAATTTTTTGTAAAATGACACATGATTATGCAACCAAAAAAAAAAAAAAGATTACAGGTTACTCTGTTAAATCAATAATTTCAATACCAATTAAATAAATACCAGAATTTAATTTATTATTATCTAAATGATACTATTTTGTACGATTACATAAATGTCTGTAAAATAATGTTAATTACTATTTTTCCACCACAAATTAAATATAAGTTCTTAAATACACGTTGGTTTACAAATTACTGAGAAATTTTCAAAAGAAAAACTAGTTATAGTCAACGTTCAAGACAAGTCAAATACAATGGACTAGAAAGGAGTAGATAAATTCACAAACTATATACCCTGGCAGACGTTGCTACGAGTACTAGTTAATATTATTATATTGTATTCTCCTTTTCCTATAATTTAATAATGTAACATAATATGTTTGTAAGTGTACCTTCATAGATAAATTTGTTTATCAGAATTCTCAGTATCATGATAGTGAATAGTCAATTTTTTATTTGCTTACCTTCAACTGCAATGCCGATGGTATCCTTTAGAGGATTGTGTGTCTGGCTATCGATACTAGTTCCAAATGATAAATGTCTAATTTTATGTGTGGTGTTAAATTCACTAGAAGAAAAGGGCTGCACATCATGCACATGTACGTGGCTAACACTAAAGCTCTTTCCTGGAGCTATGTGGAAGCTACCACTAACTCTATTAACAATAAGGCTCCCATATATCTGGCAACCTTGCTTAAAAGCCGTTTTTAGTTTTTCACTGAACTTTTCTTCTTGGCATTGAGAAATATTGTCTACATTTTCCAGTGCCCATCTACGTTCACGATATGCTTCTCTTACTTCTTCACAAGTGTTGCAACACTTGTTAGGATCTCTAGAAGCTCCGTAGCAACTACCGCACTCGGTCTTATTTTTAACAGGCTAAAAAGTTAGGTAAATTTTATTTTACTTGAAGGTATACATGTTCATTATTTTATTTACCTCAGTTTCATTTTTAGGTCTAATTATAATATCTTCTTTTTTCGGTTCTTCAATAGGTTTACCCACAAGATCAAATCTTCTCTTATAAATATTGTGATCAATTTGTAGGTGTTGCTCACCCGATGAGTCCATTGCATCTAATGCTAGGACTGAAATAAAAGTTTGTAAACATTACTTACACCGATAAACATTACTTACACATTATAAAATATTCATACATTATACATATTCTTCATACAATATTGCAGAATGTTCTTACTTACAGTCACAAGAAATCATTGGTACTTTGATATCTAAATTAATTTGAATATCTGGACTCCTGGATGTATCTACAAACAGTTCTTCTGTAACATTTGCTGTAAGATAATCTACTAATTCTGTCCAAAACAATAGGCTCATAATAATGAAACTAATAACAGTAACTGTAACAAAAATCATTGTTAAATTGAATAATTAAAATATAATTTTATTTTGATACAGACTAGCTCCTCCACCGTAAGTCTGTATTCTGACATCTTCTAGGGTTTTAGGGTAAGCGTCAAACCGTCTCAGTTTTTTAAAAAATTCAAACATTTCTCTTTACACTTTTTTTTAAATTTGTTCCTGTGACGTGACGTTTATGTTTATATGTTGACAAGTAACACCAAAAGTTAGGTTGTATTTCCTTCTGATTCTTTCACAAACTGGAAAAAGAAAAAGAACATTTATAATTTTAAAACGAGATGGTAATATGTAGAACCGTACGTATCCTTAAATAACAATATTTCATTGGCTAACAGTATTATCGTTTTTAACATTAAGCAATCACGTAATGACGTGCAAATATTAGTTACAATTCCAAGTTCCATGTCAGTTTATTAAACTATTTGACATATATCTTTCTAATGGGCCAAACAGGAAAATAAATAGCTTCTATTATCTATTCATAGACCACTAATCGATTTTAATGGTCTATGGCTCTATGGTACTGTTAAGTACCATAATAAAATGAATATTTCTGTAATAGCTAGTAGGCTCGTTTTTCCAGGTAATCGACTTCGAAAATAATGATGCTTGTGGCAACACTGCTTTGACAATTGTAAAAATATATGTAAGTAAACTTCATGATTTTAAACATTTTGAATTTAAACCGAGGTTTAAAAAATGAGTATTATGATATATATGCTTCGTCATATGAAACACTCACCATTTGCTCCCATTCAACTGACTCTCAATGGTAAGAACAACAACTTCCAGTTTTTGTATCAATCATTGTGCTATATTATTATTTACTAGAAAGCTTAATAAGATTGTCCTCTGATGAAAAGCTAACTCCTCGGATGGAGGAATTCAAAAAGAAATTAAGGGAAAAGACACCCATTGGAAAATTAGATGAACCATTAGGAAAACATCCATATCAAGAGGAAGAACCATTGAAACCATGGCCAAATAATACTAATCCGCACACTGGAGAAATTGGAGGTCCAAAAGGGCCGGAACCTACAAGATATGGAGACTGGGAAAGAAAGGGAAGAGTTACAGATTTTTAAATAATTGGTACTTATTTTGTATTAGGATTTATTTTTAACAGATACTTATATTAAAATTATATGTAATTAGTAATTAGAAATATTGAAATAGATTCATGATTTTACAAGACTCTTTTCAGTTCTTGCACTACACCACATAAGAGTTTTGAGATCATAAAGCACTATTTTAGGCCCTTTTGCAACATAAATTAATGTATACTAACAATTTTTAATATTGGTATGCAAATAAGACTTGGGTATCTGTTCCCTGTTACATCACGTCTATCATCTCCCTATTTATATATCGAGTATTATAAATTTTTTAAATAAAATTAACAAACCACATTGAAAATTTAAATTCTAAACAACTGAATTTTATTTTAAACTATTCGACACTGAAAAGCAGATTACTGTCTTATGACAACAGATTGCATTGACAAATAGATTTAAGTTTTAACTACTATTGTATCATTAAAACATTGATGTTAACATTTATATTAAAAACCCTAAAGTATAAAGTTAAAAATGGAAAACCTAATGTATGGTTGCAATGTGTTGTCATTGAAAGCATTATATTTGATTTTTCAATGCAGGAAATATTAACTTGCTTAAGTTAACATGCGGGAAATATTTATAAAACGATAATCATTGAATAATATGCTATAAAGTTTATTATTTATTTTATTACATATTTTTGTGAAGTTTCTAGGAGCTGCATGATATCGGTGTATATATGTAAAGTATTTTAAAACCAATCCAACCTGAATAAACAGAACATTATCAAAACAAATAATTGAATACGCGAGTAATGTCTTTTTTTCAATTGTATTGGGTGCAAGCTTTCCTTTAAATATAATGCGGAACTAAAGGGATCATTGAGAATAAAATGGAAGAATATATGCGTTTTCGTCTTATAATGGTGAATACCTACTTGTATATATTATTTTAAAATAATGGATAGTAAAATAGTCAATAAAATTGTTGTGTTTCAGAGTATTGTACATGGTTAAAGAACGAAGAAAAGGAAAAAAAATGTTCAGTATGCAAAATATACAGGCACTAAAAAGAGAAAAAACATGAATTTTGAAAAAAAAATCTTTATTGTACAAGATTATTAGGTAAACAATATCAATGAAAACTTTATTCCTTTCTGTGTTATAAATTCAAGATACAATATCATTTTTGCAAATATGTGACCAAAGATATCGCTTAAAACATTTCAGAAATATTTTTTTAGGTTACATCATCTACGAGGAAAATTATTTTAAATGATTGTGCGCATTACTTATTGTTTACAGGACAGACCTGCAAGCCGTTAGATGAACGCAAGCAACTTGAAAAAGTTAAATAATCGTAAAGCGAAATATATTGACTGATGAATGTAAAGCAAATTTTTTAAGAAACATTATGGTCATGGGCATGATGCGCAGCATTTAGTTGTTCCAAAAATGGACTGATATATTGCTTCCAAATTAATTGAAGGTGTTGCTCCTACTAAAAATACATTTGCATTTGTAATACTAGATTAAAGCAATCGCAATGTTTCATTACAGGTTATTGCACTGCATGATACAATAAAGGAAGGTATGATATTGCGCATATCCCTCCCACATCCGTGTCGTCACCGAGAGCAAAATGTAGTAAATGTGTTTTTACTACATTTTGTCCTCTAAATTCATTTTTTTTTGGCAGAGTATTTGTATAATTCTAGTGTATACTAATTATAATCATATGTGAGTATAGTTAAAGTTAATTTTATATTAACACGTACCTAAACTAAAAGTGCAATAAAAATGCGTTGTGCTGTGTGCTTGTATAATAGTGATAATCGCAACCAAGAGCCCAATAATTTAAATAATATTAGGTAATTATATTGCTATGATATTTAGACAATGTAAACATTGCACTATCTATTATGTTACAAGGTTTTTCACGTTTCCACGGGATGAAGTAATAAAGAAACTGTGGGTGGTAGCTTGCTGTCGAGCAGAAAAGTTTAATGTACATACTGCCAGAATATGTTCCAAACACTTCACCGATGATGATTATGAGATAAATTTAAAGCCTGTAATAAATTATATAATCTGTAATAGATATGGTTCTGTAATGTGGTCATTAAATAAAAAAAATGAGAAACATTTAAAATTTTCGAATAATTAAAAAAAAATGAATACATTTTTCACTTTTAGTCGTAGGTGTAAGGCGAACGGCGAAATATATGTATTAAAGTTAACTTGTTGCCCACATCCTATGTTTATGAAGCGTTTATCCTATATTTAAGTACTAATAATTTTACACAGGAATCAGAATAACTAATTACTTATAATAAAAATTGCAATAATCACCGATAACAGTTACTATTATTGAAGTAGGTAAGAAATTAATAGAGCCAATTTTAAACCACCAGGGATTACCAGGGCATTTTGTATATGATAGGTACTTACCTACCATATGGAGTATATCTAATCTGTGCTTATGATTATTAAAGAACACATTTAAGGACACTGGTTAAATTTCCCAATATTTTCCTATTCGGGACACTGTTTTGTGCCAATTATATGAAAGTTTCGATAATGTTTCCATTGAAATCGTATATAACATTTGTATTTAGCGATCATTCTGCGCTCTCGGTGACGTAATGCGCACAGCGGACGCATTTTCGTACTCACGAATGTCATACCTTGTACTTATTATATCATGATTGCACTGTGAGCGAAAATATTGCACCAACTTTTAAAAGAGCAGGCCTTGTATCACGAAAGGACATAACTAAAAGATTATACAATATTGATTTAAGGGATAGTTATTGTGATGAAAATGACTATCTAAGTATGGAACTCTGGGTACAAGAGCGTCAGAGCCGGCAGAAAAATCCCATTTAATTTTTATATCAGAAATTTGGCGATAATATAGTTGGCCTGGATGTCACACATATGGTCTAAACTCTAAGCTCATATAATTTTGAAATGACCATACTGTTAATTATTGATGAATTTAATGAGGGGTTTCTAGTGACAACAATGTTTTCAAATAGAAGGGACACATTGATTTATGAATTGTTTTTAATTAAAATTAATATTAATATATAATATATAGGTAATAATTAATTATAATATTAATAAAATAAAGGAATATTTTGGGCGACCAAAGGGCACGGTGTTTATATGACTGATATTGTAAATACATATTGTAATGCGAGGTGTCAGAAAATGGGGGGGGGGAGCCTAAAAATCAATTATGTTATAGACCGGGTTTGACAAACCATTTTAAATCAAGTAGGTGATTTGGAAAAGATAAATTGGGTCTTAAGCGAGGGAGATATGCCCAAAAAGTGTGTCACAAGAGCGACGTGCTGGAGAAAGACTGTGCCTACCAACGAATCGATATTCTCTTTCTAGGAACATCGCTTTTATGACACACTTTTGGGGCATATATCTCCCTTATTATTAGAGATAAATCCATAAAACCTTATACCTATATGACCGTATTCGTAACAAAGATTTATTTCAAAATATATAAAACAATACTGGGTGTTCCATTTAAAATATTAAAGTTTATATCGATGTATAGTTCATTCATTGACTCACCCTGTAAAAAATTTTATATTTTTCACAGGGCGAGCCGGTGCCTCAGGGCTTAGCGTCTCGATCGCTCAACCCAGAGGTCGTGGGTTCTAATTCCCATTCCACCAAACGATTTTTAATTAAATTGTTTACTCATAGATCAAGGCTTATTCGCAGGGATGGCTTGGCAAGCATCCTGGCGATGGCCTAGGATGGGAAGAATGTCAACTTGGTGTTAATGTGAGAGATTAAAATCAGTTGATGTTTGACTTGTCCCCCTAACTAATGAGGTTTTCCAGGTTTCCCTCATTCCAGCACTGAATGGTGGTTAGAGCTTACCAACGTAAATATCGTTCCTGAGGCGCAAATGCGGCCCGCGAAATAATAATATGCCCCTCCTCTCCCACACAAGTCTCAGACTTTCGGGCTAGTCCTTGTGATTAGAATGAGGGGTAGAGATATTATTATTTGTAAAACAAGTGTAAAAATAAAAGGAAATCGACTTGCCTGAGCGATTTTTAAAAAAAATTGTGGTTTACGACACATTGAATGTATTCCGTACTTTATTACGACCACACTGTATATAATATTAGCTCCATATTACTGCATTCTTTTCAATGGCTTGGGCAGCTTGGAGAAACTCGGAGCTGTTCCGCAGCATGTTCTTTTAACCGGTGCGCGACGCCCTCCACTGTTTTCCCCTTTCCCCTCGAGCGCTACCATTTTTGCTGGGGTTTGGCGCTCCAAAATATTAGTGAGGTTAGAATAGATCGGTAGAAACGTAGAAACATCAACAAACTACTGAATTATACTGAAAATGGAAAATAATCACAGTAGGTATCAGAATTTCAGACATATAGAGTAAAAACGTATTTACAATTTTACTATTTTCATTTTATATTTAGGTTAAGTAAACAAACTGGCAAATACCCCCCAAATTCATGTTCTTTTCAAGGGCTCTCTATGGTCCGCCACGAGTTTGACGCCCTGGGGCGCGGCGATCTTGAAAAGAAAACGCTGTATGATGCTAGCAGTCGAAGTATGTGGTTTATGCATAGATATTTTGTGGTTGATACTAGCGTCTGACAACTTTTCGTTGTCAGACAACTTGCGTCTGACAACTTTTCGTTGTGAACGTCTAACAACGTTCCACGCCACAACCCTAATATTTGACTAATAGGTATATTTATATTGTGTTTACTGTTGCTTAATTCACATTTTCATTTCCTATTCATGTTTAATTCACCATTTAATCATGTAACTATTAAAAAATAAAATTGATTAATTGATTATGTTTATATTTAATCGATTAATCGATGATTTGATTAATCGAATCATGATACTCGATTTATGATTAAATTATTAGAAAATAACAGAGACTTATAGATGTATAAGTCTGATAGTATTTAATATTTACTACTAAAAAAAATTATATTGTCATGGATGGACGAGGACGATCCCTCTCGTTATCGCCGATTCTACGCTTATGCATGGTTACTTACCTGTGTCAGGGTTGCCAGATTATTTTTATATAAAATCGCCAAACTTGCACAGAAAAAGCGCCCAAATGCGCCAAACCATAGAATACTGAATACTTAAACCACGGGTCAAATGAAAATATAGCAACACAAAGAGAACATATTTTTTTACTTGGTTCTTAGTCCCTTGTAAGTCTCTGTTTGTAATTAATCTATGTTTGTTAGTTTCATAATCATGATAGAGGTAACGTAAAAATGTTTTTAGCAATAAATTCAGAGATATAGAGGAGGTAAATTTCGTAGGTAATGCCATATTTATTTATTACAATTACAAAGGTTATTTTATATAAACAATGGTTAACAGCTATGTTCTAAATTTAATTAATATATAAAAATTCATTTATATTTTTGCATGTCTTGCTTTTGCCTTTAAAATGATTGTACAATGTACAATAATAATAATAATAATAATAATAATATCTCTACCCCTCATTCTAATCCCAAGGATTAGGCCGAAAGTCTGAGACTTGTGTGGGAGATAATGAATACATGTTTTTATTATATTTTATTTATTTCTACGTTTAAATTTTATTACACTACAGGCATAGATAAAATATATATATACTGAAAACTACAGGAAACTTATAGATGTGCTTATAGTAGATATTTGTTATACGTAGACAGAGATATACATAGACAAGGCTAGTAGAGTAGGTATAGTGCGTTCACCAATATGTATGTACTGCAAATGTAAAAAGTAAAGACCTCTTTAATATCGCCCAATTTTTACAAATTCAAATTACAAAATCGCCCAATCTAAGCGCCAGGCGCAATTTGAAAATTTTCTACGCCAAATAGGTCCAAAAGTTAGCCCAAATGCACGGATTTCTTAAATATTTTAAGAAATCCGTGCCCAAATGGCGTAATTGCGCCCAATCTGGCAACCCTGACCTGTGTAAACCGCGCCCATTTGTGACGGTCACAAAATCCCTAACAATTCAAGCGGTAAGTTAAAATAGCATTTTTTGATTGGACCAAATGTAAACAAATGTAAACAAAAAGCTTTGTTTTAAATATTTTTCAAAACAAAACTGTGTGGGGTGCATATATATAATACTACTATATCGCGGGTAGAGGCCCAAAAATTCCGAAAACAACACGGCGCCGACATACAATCTCTATCCTTATCGAGAGTACCTTAGTCAAATATGCGCATGCGCACGAATTTCGCGACATCCAATAAGCATGCAGCATAAATACTGCATCTCTGTCTACCGACTTCTTTTAAAAAAAGTTGAAAGTTGGAAAGTCTGTCAACCTATAAGCAATGTGTCAGTTTCCGTAACCATGGATATCGACAAAATCTGCGCATGCGCAAATCGAACAAAGGTACTCTGGAACAGTATAGCACTATATCTTTTGTCCTTTGATGTTTTCGGAGAAACCGCTTATGGGCTAACATAGGAAATACGCGATATAGTAGTATTATATATATGGTGGGGTGGCTATAATTTGTCTATTCTCTATAATATTTGGTCAGATGTGCTAAATTGAGCTAAATTAATTACTATTAGTAATCCCTCGACGACCTTCAATAAACATACTTTTATTGATGACAGTGATAATTTCAAGTTAATTCCATATACTTAGGTATAATATATTTTATCTATTGGAATTAACTTAATGATCTGCTGTAAATCATTGATAAACGATTACAAGAAAAGACGCAAATATATTTTTTGTTTAAGGCTGCTCTCGCAGTGGATATGTAAGTATGTACCTCATTGCCCATTGCCCCCATGATACTTTATATCTTTCTTTATACTTGTGCTTGTCATAATTGTACCAACGTACATATATCACATGTACGTTGATTGTACCTTGTATAAGCATGGGCTGTGACTGCTGTGAGAGCAGCCCATGTGCCCATGCCTATATCTAAAAATAAATTTTTAGGTATGTGGAGCAGCCTTTATAAAGAAAAATGTTAAAATCTATTGGTTCCCAAAAACCAATTCGTATATGGATCGATGGAAAATGTTTTAATGTAAAAAAGTTTGAGAGGAAGAGGGAAAGAAGAAAAGAAAAAACTATTATTCATCGTACTAATTGTAAATTTTAAGAGGTTAGGTTATATTAGGATATTTATTTTGTTTTTAATTTTTTTTAGTGGAAAACCAAACTGTATTGGAAGTCTCTAATATTGTGGAGATTGAATATAGAAATGAAATTGATATTGTAACAGATGATAATGGAAAACATTTCCATAGTTTCCAGTTGCCTTCGTAAGTAAAGTTGTGTCTATGTACGGTATACTGTTTGAGTTTAGCGATATAGCATTTTATTATTTACTTAAAATCTGTTAGGTAATATTCATTTTATAAGTGTCAAAATTATTTTCGATGCTGATCTATATCTGTGCGTGTGGTGATGACGTTTTAAATGATTCCTTTTTCGTTCAGCGGCATCTTATGAATCACTTTTTCTTTAGAAGTAGTAAAATGCTATATCGCTATTTTAATTTTAACTTTCAACCGTTATTTTAGGATTTACTACATAAAGTTACATCAATTCACAGAGTTTGATGTAAAACATTTGTCTGATAAAACTCAGACATGTATTTCTTGGCCAAAACATGGACGAGATGGTAAACTCACCATTGAAGGCAATGATAAGAACAGTATTGAACTTGCTGTGAGCAAAATACATTCTGTACTTGCAGCAATTAGAGAACAATTTACTGCCGCCCAATTCATATCAATTCCGATATTAAGTTCGGAAGTTCAAACAAACTTTGAAAAGTTTAAGGTAATAATGAATGGAATAACTAATGTAACAACTAGAAGTGTGATTATGAAGTTATTATTTAGGCTGAAATCTTAAATGGACAAGAAATAGCTGGGATGCATGAATCTATTTTTCAAAGTCCTCTAAAATTGCATCTGACAATCATAGTTTTCTCACTTTGCGATGAAATAGAAAAAGCAGAAGCATTAGGAGCGTTTGAAGAATATAAAAATAGTATTTTGTTGTGAGTATAATTAGTAATATGTAAGTTGTATTTTTCAATGTTTGTTTTAAGGCCATTGCTGAAAAAAACTGGTCCTCTAAGACTTCGTGTAGAGGGAATTGATTGTATGCAGACCAATTATAAAAAAACAGATGTGCTTTATGCCAATGTAAAAATATGTAATGAAACGGAGGAGGCAAATTTGCAAAAAATTGCAAATGATATAGCCGACTTCTTCTATGAAAGAGGTAAAACAATATTAGTAGTTATGAATGAACTAATAAATAGTAATATGGATATCCTTAGTATTTTATTTTTCCTTTATACATGTTTTTCACATCATGTCTGTTCTCGTAGGTTTAGTATTGAGATACACCGAAAATGTTAAATTACATATGACGTTGATAAATACAAAATATAGGAACAATCCTGACTGTCCAAGTCCCAGTCGAAAGAGATGGGTCAAACGGGTGAGTTTTGATGCCTCTTCAATAATGGAAAAGTACAAAGATTTTGTATTTGGTGAGAGTGATTTTGACAGTATTCACTTGTCTCTTATTTCAAGCAAAGGTGATGATGGCTTCTATCGGCCATTGTCAATTATTAAAATGTGAAGCAATATTTTAGTGTTTCTATTATTATTATTATTATTATTTTTTTTTTTTTAATAAAGAAAAATTATATTAAACATGTTAATTGTGTAATATACTCTTTGATTAACTTTTTTGTTTTACTTTTGCAAAATTAAGAACTTGGTAATAATACTAGGACAATGGATGTTTATAAAATCACAGATAAAAAGTAGGTAGGTACTTAAATTGGATATACCAGTAGACTCAGATGATGTAGAGTTAGAAAAGAAGTAAGAAAAAGTACACAAATAGTAATTTTATCAGCAAAAAATAAATATCACTAATATTAATAATTACAAAAAACTGTTCAAAGCAATAAATGTAATGTTCCACACTTTAGATTATAGGTCCGTAGAGTTGAAGGATAAAATGTAGCTATAGATTCTGTATTTTAAATGAAGCAGTGTATGATAGTTCAACATTTAAGATACTAAAGGGTCGATTCTGTATCACTCCTTTAAATTTTAAAGACCTGTTACAATTTTAACGACAGTTAAAATTAAAATAGTATTCAGTACCGTGCAAGTTATTTAAAAATTTAACATATTTCCGTTAGTTTTACCTTCTGGCTGTCAAATTTTAAACCCCTGACTACCTGTTAAATCTTAAAAAGATGTTTAATTTTAACATCTGCTGTTACACAATTTGGTTTAGAAATTAAATATATCGCAAAAAATAGATAGAAATATTAGGATTGTCCATAATGTCAATAAAATGCATGTCCATTTGTGTTTTATTTTAATATAAGATCCAAATTACTAGGTTTTACATCCAATAAATCTCTGTTGTTTTCTAGGTATACAATCAGTTTTTCTTTTTGTTTCTCTGTCATGCGAGATGACCCAATTGTCACATGTCCACATGTTTAACCACTGTTAGCATTGATCACATTCACATAACACTAAGGTTTAGCCAGAGCTCTTTTTTACTTTAAGTACTACCACAAGTATAAAGATATATACAGTAGTTTCACTCTTTAAATTTTTTGTACAAAAGTTTTTAATGCACATGTCTGCTCTTGGGTAGTATGCGCGTTGGTAGAGATGTAGAAGGGGGGGAATGGGCCGGCGTATGCTATTTTATGGGCGCACATTTGCTTTTTGCTTTACAGGTAATCAGCATACGTTTGTGTGTCTAGGCGTTTGTGTTTGTGATTTTGATAAGTGTTTTGTATTGTGTGTAACATGGCTACAAAATATTGTTTCATTTGTAAACGAAATTCTGATAGGCCACCTTTTTTACTCCAAAAAGTAATAGTCCGGGCCTGTGCGTAGCTGCCAAAAACGGTCATTAATGCGCATGATTGTGCGTGGGTAGTATGCGCAGTGGTCTTTTTGGGGGGTTAAAAAAACAAAACTTAAGGACACCAACATCAAAGAGATTTTGCCGAGTGAAATTACTGTATATATCTTTATACTTGTGGTACTACTAATAAAGTAGTAAACAAATACTGACAAGAGTGACAAGCACAGAATATCTATAAGAGTGACGAGTACATACAAATTATTTTGGAAATTGAGGTTATATCTTTATAAAAGCTCAGTGTTACCAACAGTATATTACAGAAAATCCAGACAGTTGAACTACTACACTTGATTTTTAACCCCCTGTTAAAATAATTTCTTTTCAACGGATCCGTTTAATTTTGCGATACAGAATACATTTTTATTATTTAAAATTAACAGGTCCGTTAAAGACAACATTTTTAGCGGGTCTTTAAGTTTTAACGAGGTGATACAGAATCGACCCTTTAGAGCATCAACAAGATTATGAATTGTTTTGTATACAAGTATGAAACAATATATTCCCCAGTCTTGTAAGGTAATCAAAAATTCCCTTGCGGGATTCCAACTTCTGGGTATACTCTATCTAATTTAAATGACAGACACTTTAATTAACGACATTGGATCATTTTCAATGACTTTACAATCTTTAAAAATCCAGGCTTGCAAATGGGCAAACAATATTCCACCTTGGATTTGACCAACACATCATACGGTAAGGCAACACTGACTTAGTTTTAAACATAACACTATCCTGCACTTGACGCGCGTTTCGCCAACCAAGTTGGCATCATATGGAGATGATTAGAACTTCAATTCAGTTTTAATCATCTCCAGATGATGCCAACTTGGTTGGCGAAACGCGCGTCGAGTGCAATATAGTGTTTTGGTGTTATGTGGAAAACTACGTCAGTGTTATCTTCACACCCAACCCCCTTCAAGAATACGGTAAGGTGTTAAAACCATAGACATAATAGAGGGTATTATATGTCTATGGTTAAAACCAACAAAACTTTTATACAGAGGCCATATAGTGTTATCAACAAATTTATTGGTTGCCTAACTCAGCTTAAATTAACAAAAAAAATCCTAATCTTTCACTCATCTGCTCTATTTAAAGAAATGCCACTTAGTTTATAATCACAAACCAAAGGAAATGTCAATGAAGAAAACTGCTGAGAAATTCAATATCGCACTTACAAACATTTAAAAGAAGTTTATTTAAACAACACCAATCGGATTTATTATTTTTTTAAATAGAACACTCATCATTGTAATCAAAATTGGTCACTCTTTTGAAAAGTGTAAAATACTGGGTGTTTTCTTTAAAAAATATAATGTGCATTTTGTTAAACTGTGTGCGTCCCTACTTATATGTGTTTGTATCATAGACATTATAATGTCTATGGTTTGTATAGGTAAGTATATTTATTTACCAATAAGCTAATGTTCTCACAGTCATAATACTTTATCATAATTCAACAACAAGAAAATTGAGAAATAGATGTTCAAACGGCCAAAAACTTTAATTTATGTTTTATGATGTCGCAACTCATTACAATTTAGGCCTATATTTAGCAATTTAATATACAATATTCAAGGATTGTTATCAGTGAGTCCTTATTTTGCTTAATGATATAATAATGTGGTAATTAAAGAAAAAAGTTAATTTCACGTAAATATTGAACTAGAATCTCTTGATAAACGACTAATAACAAGTTTATCTCACAATTACGACGTCAGAATTAAATAAATACTGCTTCTTACTGTTAAAAACATTCTGATGTGTAAAGTGCACCGTATTCTAGATTAGACCAATCCACATTTATAATTTTTACGTTTAAATTTTCAACATGGTTAATTCTTTAGACCAGATATCTTACTACAATGGCCAAAAATATAGCTCCATCCCTCATCTGCATGGTGAGCAATCAACTTTTTTTTAAACTTATTGCAATTTGCACTGGAAGTTATACCTAATAATTATTGGGGTTAACATGGGCCAGTGCTTTAAAAATAATTATATTTTAGTAAAGAAATTCTGATATGATATCAAACAATATATATAATTAATGCTATAGTAATTTTATAACAAACATATTTATTTTATTATGTGCGGCTTGCAGTTAGAAAAGTAATGTTTTGGAATGCCTATATCTGAAATAAGAATTTTAAAAAAACCGCCTATCTCAGTGCTGTCCTCTAAAGCAGGAATGGTGTAATCAATCAAGTTAAAAAATAATAAATATAAAAATAATACAATAAAAAATTTGTACTTATATTAATAAATCAGAATTAAAAGAAGAACGATAGAAATCAAGATAAAAACTACCTATGTAACTGTGGTTGGTTGTGATATTAGAAATTATTAATGGGTGCTGCTAGGTGCGATAATTGCTTTACAAGACCATACCTGAATTTTCTAAGGTTATATTTATCTTTTTTATAGTGATTTTTTATTAGTGGTTTTGTATTTTCACGGTTTACTTCACTCTTATTTTTATTATTGTTTATGCTTTTGGAACTGCAAATAGAAATATGATAGAAATGTTTATCTACCAAATTGTAGCCATGATATTGTAGCTAGATAGAATTTTGCTTTAAAGATAAGTATCTTACCGTTTATTACTTTTTTATATATGGAACAATGGATATTTGGGGAAATATTTTAATGTATATGCAATGACTCTGATAATGGAAGCTCCATTTCGATAACTTTCATGCTTTATTAAATAAACAATTTTACCCTTGCTGTTATAGATTTTGTTCCATTGTCAAATTTAGTATCGTTTATTATCTACGATTTAGTATAACACCCATCATGAACTTTATGGCTATGGTATAACATAAAATACAATCGGTATGTCACACTGCAAAAATGCAACAAATAATACATTTCTGTACAATATCAGTACATTTCTGAGAGATTACTTATATCCAAATCTATATATTTTATGTATTATACAAGAACTCAAAAACTACATGAAAAATTACTGGATAATAATTTGATTTTAATCATAATTTCATTTTGAATGGAGATGCAAATACAAGATATTTTAGGCAAGTTTCATTCAAGTTTTTCTGAAGTTTTGTTTATGAAACCATCTAAAAAATCACTTAGGAAACACCCTGTATATGCAATTTTAATTTTAATTTTATTTTTAGAGATCGAAAAAATGCATGGCGTCAAACGAGTTATTGTATTCTGCCTCATGACGGCAATCTTACCCACCATCCTCATCATAATCCCACTATATCTGCGACACAGCATTTTCGCCGATGTTACATATCCCGTAGCAGAATCCGACGTGCTCGCTATTCAGGAGGGAGTATCTTCAGTATTTTGTGAAGCTTTATCATTGAAAATGAACTCATCATTCAATGCATTTCAGCTTAAGGGTACTCCACAAATAAGTCAGAAGAGGAGACACATAAGACTTAAGAAATCGATGTCGTTGCCTGACGATACTTTGGAGTACTGGGGATTCTATTTGTTGAAAGGAGCATTAGTTAAATTGAAGGTAATATAGTAGTATCCGTTAACTGTAAGAAAAAAAAAACAAGTTCATTTATTAGACGGATAATAGTGTTGTTAAGAAAAACTGGTAAATTATGCATATTTTTTGGAAATAGACTTCTTTTACAAATGATTTAGTATCGAGGTATACAGAAGGGAATTAATTATTATAATACCTTTGCCTGCATTTATCAGTTCTTTGCTAGTTTATGTTTTTTTTCTGCTGGCTAACGCCAGGTTTATTTAAAAGTTATTTCTGGTTTAGGAAAGATTTTCTTATACTGCATGCATGAAGCGTGACCACTTTTTGTGCTGAGTATGTTTTGTATGCTTTCTTCAAGATAAGTTGAGTGAGTTAAGTACTCTGTGAGCAAATGTGGAGTGAGTGATACCAATTTTGTTTCTGTATTTATATTATGTGGTATATTTGTTACGTGCATATATTCGGATGTTATATGTTCATAGTGTTTTCTGCACATGCCTATTAATTGAAATTATTATTATTATTATTATTATTTATGGATGTAATACCCTTAGATATGAGTAAGAATTTTAACTTGTTACACTTAACCTATCAACTAACTTTGCCGCAATATCTCAATGATTTAATTTGTATACATCTTCACCTAATTTTTTGCACAGGTTTGCTCGCGACATGAAGGATCAAGGATTCTGGTAGTAAGGGGCGAGAAGAATCTTAAAACCTGCGGCCTCTTAGACCATAACTTAAAAAAGTTTGGAGCCAAAATGGACGTGGAACATAGTAGGGTCAAAGTAACATACGAGACGCCAGCAGAAGTGCTTGGTTTGGTCGACAAGACATCTATAGACTTCAATTCTGCTGCAGAGGATTTCACAGAAGATGAGGATGAAGTTAGGAAGAGGATTGAATTGGGAAAGCAGAGGAACAGCAGAGATCCTACTAGGAGTGAAAGTGTGTTGAACAATAATAATTCGAGACAAAACTCGGAGCACATTAGACACCAGAAAAGGCATACTGGCAAACGACAAGAGAAGATCGAAAAATTGAAGAGAGAACTAGATGGTAAGTTGTATGCAAGAGAGTATTAATTCAAAAATATCTGTTAAAAACAGAAGAAAAGCTATGAAAACCTTAAAATGAAATGATATACCTACTTATTTTTATTGTTTTATATTGCTGGTCCTTTCAGCTCAGGTCCTTTCGTGCATTTTGATTTGTGTCGAAATGCATCAATTTTATACTATTCACTACAGTGAATAATAGATAGTATTATTCTCGAGGGCAAATTCATATAATATTTACAGACATTATCTCATAATATTTACCTACTCGCTTAAAGCATTTTACTAGTAAGCCATGACAATTTGTCAAAGTATAATTTTGTTATTATGATTGGATACTTCATAGCGTTAAAAAATTATTTATAGCCGTGGACAAAGTATAGTATTCTACTTGCATATAATGCTTATTATTTACTCGGGTGATTTAAAATACTCACCTATGGCTCGTGTCGTAAACATCACTCTCGTGAATAATAGCCATTGTTATATGCTCGTTGAATAATATACCATTGTATCATTCATTTAATAAATTATTCTAGATTTTCAAAGAGAAAACGGAAGTATTTATAGCCTCCTAAAAAAGTGTATAAAACACAACAGAATAAACAAATGCAATCAACACTGCCGGAAAATACCGAAAACAAATGTGTCGCTTCAGCATTTGAAAATCAAATCACTACTTACTACAAATATATTGATATATTTGAAGGCGTTCAAATCACTTGCCCTTATTTGAATTTTTTGTAATGTGTAATAAGCAAATTACATTTATTTCCCTACCTAGGGGAGGAGAGGACAAAACGCAGCATGGCGCCACTTGATGCCCACATAAAACACGGGGGCAATGCCTTCAACATCTCTACATTCCTAGATGAAAGCAACAGCGTGTCCAGCTTCGAAACTGACTTACTCATCTGCTATGATGGCAAAATCCTCGTGACGAGGGGTTTCTCCCCAAGCAAGTCATGCAATAGCGTGAATTACTTAGAAAAGAGCAACCACATGTCGACGGAACATCTCGTAGCTTCTGACGGTTACTACTACTACATTTTTTATTCCGATAACGACTTTGTTCGGAACGACATACATGCAATTTTTGATATTTACAAGCCAACATACAGGTATGCTAACTCGAGTAGTGGAAGCGAGTGTGTGAATCAGACGGAGTGTAAGTTTCCGATTGGGTTCCTTTCGGATGAGACAGTAATAGTGGAAGTGCCTACGAGAGATGGGATAGAGCATGAGGAGGATGATATAACATGGCTAACCAGTACTTGTCACCCGCGCATGGGTGTATATATGATCTTTCCTATATTGGTACTGCTGTTGATTTTGGCGTGTGCGTTTTTGTAAATTTCAGATTTTGAGAATGATGTCATGATTTAATTAGATGTTCAGGCTTTTGACAAAATGGTAACAAAGAGATGCATAACCTCACATTCTGTTGTCAAGTCGTATGGTACCAATAGCCATTCCGAAGACCTGTCAAAAATAACCGACCGCCACGAGTCAATCAGAAGAATAAATGTTTGTGTGGAAGAATAGTACCTCCAATTTTATTGGTAAAGTTAGGATATATAAAAGAGGTTGTTTACCTTCATATTCTGTTAGAACTTCCTTTTTTTATTATGACAGATGAAAATTGACCATAAAACTCATTCCGATCAATATTTCTGAATTCTAGTAAAAGATTCAAAATCTGTGTTATTTGAAGGTAAAAATCATTTTAGAATTTCTTAATAGAAGGTTAAAATCACTTGGTTGACCCACGGAAGTAATTTTCGGTCACCGGAATGCTTAATATCTTTTTGAAATTTAGGTTACCTCAATGAGGACCTTTATGACAAATAATTTGCGGGATCAGCCGATACTTTAACGTGCTTAAATTCAGTTAAGATCATCTAACTAAATTGCAGAAACTAGTAGGCTTAGTAAACAATATTCTAGATAACATAGATTAGAGTTGTGAGTGGTCATTAATGACCGTCATTTGGTCACTGACCGGTCAGGACATAAATCGGTTTTGGTCAATAATGACCGTATTTGAATTTCCCGCCATTATAAATGTCAATCTTGTCAATTTAAACATTTCTAACCCCAATAACTTCCAAAGTTATTTCAGTTATGTATTATTTTCAATCTGTTTACAATAAATTACCTAAACCTTAAATTCCAATCCATAGAAAATCAAATAATACGATACATTAAATTGGCTAACGGAAATATAAAGCTGCTTTCTTAAAAGTTGGAATGCACTAATCTGATTTTGGGAACAGAAACTCCAAATACCTACTTATTTTTATAATCCAATGGTGAAACTCAGAAAAAATATAAAAATGTTCGGGTCAGTGACGAGTGAGTAATGTCCAGTTATTGACCAAAAAATGAAGGTCCGGTCATTTTTACAACTCTAACATAGGGCGCATTCAGGGAAACATAGCACTCCAGCGCTTGAGCACTTTACCGCTCCACGTTCGCTGAATCGACATTTTAAACGCAAGCTTAAAGTGACATAATTTTCAGTAATTCATATTTTGAAATTATATTAATAATAATTAATATTATCCATAGATATTTTGTGCGTAAACCCATAGACGTAAACCTAAACTATATTAATTTTATTGCTTGATGGAACTATTCAGCGATCCAGCGGGAAAAATATATGCTTTACCGCTTTAATAAAGCGCTGCAGCTCTTTAATACAGCGCTGCAGCTATTTGAATAAAGCGCTGAAGCGCTGCGGTTCCCTGAATGCGACTATAGATAGCCCTGCTGTTTGTTCCTTGAAGTTTTTTGAACGCTAAAATTTTTGCCCTCTTCCAGGCAAGTCAGATTTTTTGGCTAATCCTTGCAATAAAAGATTGATTACCAACAAAGCTGATTTGCTGCTCACGCAAACTGTATTTTCTGTCAAAGGTGGAGAGTATTAAAGTGAGGTTATGTGGTCTCTTGTTGACACAAAAAAATAATTAAAAACTTGTACATATACCGGGTGATACATAATACAGGGATGTGTGTAGCAGGCTGTTATTTTGGGTTTTTACATACATGTATATATTTACGATTTTTTGGTAGTGCACTCATGGACCTTACAACAATAGAGAAAGAAATTGCTATGCAGTTATATTCTTCAACTATTTGCCACAATTTGATATATAATTGTATAAGAATTCTTCCACCCAAAAGCTATAGGTAAGACAGGCATAATGATCCATCATATTGAAGACAAAATTTTTAATTGTATCACATCCCCTGGTCCTGACTTTTTATACTAGTTTGTTGATCGCCCTGTTTCATGGCTTCTCCACAATTACTGGCATTGGTAGCACGTACGTTTAAGTTAACGTTAGTCAATTGCTTTGAAATGAGATTTGTGATAACCATGAAGTATAATGACAACTGTCAAACCTATCTGCTATTGTGAATTTTCAAAAACAATCGTCTCGAAAATCAAGCCGTTATTTCTTTATTTTAGAGAATCTGACATGAATAATTATTGCTACATATAAGAAGTTTCAGAACGGTGCCATAAATTAATAATTAATCGCAAAGTGGATCCTCAAAGTGCATCGTATGACATTTTTTATAATTTGTAGTTCTTAGAGGCACAATGTGGTGATGACAGCTAACGAATCTCCATGGCAACCATGAAATTAATTGCAGACACCTGTATCCAAATTGGGTCGAATTGGCAGACTACAAATAGGAGCAGGTGATGTGATTTAGCTGATTATGGTTTTGATTATGTGTCAAATATGACATGTACCAAAACACACATGTAACAAAAAACACTAGTACCAACAAAAAAAGAAAAGCCCTATAAAAGCTTATTTCAAGAAACTACCATCTGCATAGATATAGATCCAGAGATCTATTAAAAACATAGAAATTACTGACTACTACATGTATCCTGTGCATTGATTAATATTTGTGGTACAAAATCTTCCAAAATTAATCACTTTATCCTATACTAAGTAACAATAGGTACTAGGTTAAATTTTCTACTTGGTTTGAAAAAATTTATATTTCTTAGTGTTTATTTTAAGTCTTTTCGAAGTCAAATCCTTTGGATTTTTATGTATCTTATATTAAGAATATTTTAATTACTTGACTTTTCGTAATATTCCGAATGATCAAGCAGTAGTATGTTACTAAGAATAATGTACATTATATCTCTATGATTTGTGCAACACAAATGCAGGGTTGTAACATAGAGGAATGTCAAAAATGAGCATTTATTTTGAAGGTCTTTGTTTTCAAGATAAAGGGCGTTAAAATTTTTAGTTAAAAAATTACTTTTCTAATTACTTTTCAAAGAGATTGAAACAAAATTTTGTGTGTACAATGTGAGGAAAATGATATTAAAAAAAAAACCTCAGCGTTACCCAGTGGGGTAGATATGTAATATATTAGTTACAACCCATAATTTTTGACAAATATGTAAATGACACACCTTAAATTATGTCAAACTCGGGTGTTATTTAGAAAAAATAATTAATTTCTTTTGGACTTCCTTTCAACCTTTAGCGCAATTTCTTAATATTATCGAGGAAGTATGTTATTGTGTTTGTAAAAGAATAATTGTTATATTGGCGCATTATTTTCAGATCAAAGTGTGTATAACTGTTAACATTGGGTATTTTAGATGCAATACATATTTTCGTAGCAATATATAGCTTCTTGCTGATGTTATTCAACTTATTTCGTAATATGGTAACACGTAGATATTATGATAAATGTACTGTATATATTGATAAAACATTGTTAATTGTTGAAGTAGATGTATATTTTAAACATATATTTATTATTTTTATAAATATTCGGAGTGTTAGGTGTGTATTTTTTATATTTTCTTATAAGTTACTATTATATAAATATAATAGATAGGTAGTTAATAAGTGTACAAATTTGTCTGTGATTCACTTGCATTTTTATTTTTATCTTTATGATAATTATTAATAACTTGTGTCAATATGTGTATTCTTCCGTTCAAATAATGGTTAAGGGCTCACAATTTAGTGATGAAGGCCATTTTTATATCTAGTCAAAGATGCTTCCACTATATTGGAAGGCATATGAGTGCCGCCCTCAAAATGTTATACTTAATCTATAAAACAGTAATATGTCTGTACTCCTATTAATAAAAATATATTTGTAGGTATACAGGACCTTCCTAAAGTTCAGGCAAATATTTTAACAGGATGTAGAATTTATAAGCCAGTTTGCCACAAATCTTCTATATAAAAGTTGCACAATAACTTATACATAAGCTTGGTCGAAATGCGAGGGCGGATGTAGGCGTGCACATCATAATACGTGTAATAAAAGAAATTAACTACCTATTAACAAAAGAAATAAACTTTTACAATTTATAACAATGTATACAACACTTACCCTCTTACCTAGCTTGATGACCTTGATTATCACAAAATGGAGAAGATATATAAAAACTTTGCAGCATCAGGTATGTTTCTGTAGTTGTCTCCGTTAGTAATGTTCGCTGTGGTGAAAACATATGCTTATATTTGGAAAACGACCGCTAGACTTCTACTGATGTAGTACAAGCATACGTAAAATAGTCTTTGAACACACTTAACAGCTCTGGACATGCACCATTAGTACCTTCATAGATTTGTCGTAATCTGGCAAAACCGTTATCTTTTTTAACACATTCGCGAATTTTTCTCTAACACGTTCATTTTTTGCTTCATTTACAGTGTGTAGCAGTTGATTCACTTTAAATAGTTTTTAAAGAAACCTCAACGGAAGCATGCACTTTACACGTAACATGTATGAATTTACACCCGTGTTCTTGAAGAGAGCTGCCACTAAACGCATTGTCGAGGCACCATCAGTCACCAGCATCAACACCTGACTTGTTGACAGTTCAAATTTTTGTAATGTCTCTAATACCACCCGTGTAATTGTTTCCCCTGTACATTCGGTAAGTCTTCTGCTAGCTAATAACTGGAAATGTAGGCTTTAGTGTATGTTCTCTGTCTATTCACTGAAAATTGTTGACTTCATATCGTGTAAATGTGGCTTCGTCTGTAGTCAAGATAAATTTTGTAAAATTTTCATTATTACGTTTTTGTAAAAATCACCGACAAAATTCAACTATTATAGAATAATCCTGAAGTTATAATGCTTGTACCTTTTGATAATGGTATGGATAAAATTGTTTCTGTTGTATCGCCTTCTATACTTTACTGTGGGTCACTAGAACTTATTTACTATGAACACATAAAATCATGTCTACAATATTGATTTTGTAAATATGTGCGATTTAACAACGCACATATTCATAAACACTAATGAAACCAAAACCACCATTAATCTAATCTGTGTAGTGAACAGCTTATCATTCAAAATAAAAGGAAATCAGGACCAAACATATATTTTTTTTATTAATATTTTTTGTATATTACAAAATTTATATAGAAGATTCTTATCAAACTAGCTTATATTTATGTAATTTTAAATACTGTTAAATAAGTGCTTCATCTTTGAGAACACCCTGTACATTGCATTATAATAATTGGAGCATGGTAAGGTTCGTGCACAGCCGTTGCGCCCTCTGCTGCGCCACAGAGATACCGATTTGATTACCATGCTCTAATAATAATCACTTTCTCTCGTCAATCTATGAACTAAACCTTTTCCGATTATTTAACAATCAGGGGGATTAAATTTAAGTAAGTATTTTTAAGCTCAGAGCAAATTATTTCAAATATTTAATATTAATAAGTGTTCCTTAATAAAAGTGTTTCAAGTTACAAGTTTAACAGGTAATTGAAAAATTGTATATTTTTGTTTTAAATTCTAGTTGAAATATAGATAACAATTAAGTTCCTTATAAATTATTTCAAATACCAAAAAAGCATTTACATTACATTTTATATCTCATGAAAATTGTTTTAGTGTAGAAAAAGTTATTTAAATACTCCACAGTTTTTGAAATACCATATTCTGTGTTTGAAGTACTGTTACCACACTTGCTTTAACATTTGGATTTAAAATTGAATTTTAAAATACCCAATACTATTTCTACAATTTAGGGAAAGGTTTAGAAATATATTTAATACCTAATATATTTAGGATTATTCGAAGTTAAGATGTAGTAACTAATTACCGTTAAAAGGAAAAGTAGACAAACATACACATATCCAGAAAAAATCCTACTTGTAATTTTATTGGAAAGTTCCTATTATGATTTTTGTTTGCCATAATTTTGTTTGTTTTTTTATTGCAATTGCTGAAATCTTGAAGGGGGTTGGAACTTTTGGTGTGAAACTAACACTGGCGTAGTTTTCCTAACTGAACGTGCAGATGATGTCACCTTGGTTGGCGAAACGCGCGTCGAGTGGAGTATAGTGTTTTGGTGTTATATGGAAAACTACATCAGTGTTGGCAATTATTGTACTTGTTTTATAGATACAGGGTATTAATGAAATATCTTATCATATACATTAACAGTGTGTAAAATGGCAATCAAATTTCTTATAAACAGGTCCAGAAACAATAAAAAAGTTTCCTGTTTGCTACTGTTTCGTAGGAAGTTTGATTTTTGTTTTATTTCTCATCTTGAACAAAAACTACTTGACTATTTTTGACTGATATGCCAATCTGAATTTTGTTGATCATTGAATTCTATTTACTTTCAACATATGTATGTGTAGGAATGTGTGATTAACAGCGTTAGTAATCAATTACACTACTCTTTTGCATGGGATTAGTAGATTGATTTAGTTTAAAAACAGGACATTGTATTTTAGATTTATTCACTTTAAACACTGGTAACAATTTAACTATTTGTGCTTATGCAAAATGACGAACGTAAATGATCTGAATGTTCTGTCAAAGTGATAGTTAACCGCCTTCTTCTCTTGTCAAAAACCTTCTCTTTTTCTTTCCGCTGCCAACAACAGCGACACCTCGCCGCCATCCTCGGAACTAAACATCATAGGCGTAGAACCCGACATGCCGCCGCCCTTGAAAGGTTCCCCTTTCAATGTAGATTCGACTTGACTATCCAATGGTAAAACACAAATTTTAGTGATAGACCGCTTGAAAGTCCCATCCATTGTCTTAACTAGAACCACTCTAGTAAGTCCGTCATCTCCGGGAAAAAGTTTGATTACTCGACCCATCCTCCAACACATTGGAGCAGTGTGCTCTTCCTTTAGTACTACAAGAGTACCAATCGCCAACATATTATTTGATTCCGTTTTCCATCGGGATCTTTCTTGTAGGGAATGCAAATAACTGAGTGACCATTTAGACCAAAATTGTTGCATCAAAAATTTTAAATGCCTATATCGTGAAATATGTGTGTGTCTGGTGTCTGGTACTGGAGTTTCGGGAAGAGCCAATAACGAACGACCAATTAGAAAGTGCCCTGGCGTAAGGACATTCAAATCTTCCGGACTGCCAGTGAGCGGGGTTAAAGGTCTGGAATTTAATATAGATTCTACTTGAGTTAAAAGAGTATAAAAATCCTCATATGTTAAATGAGTATTAGTTAATATTCGCTTTAAGTGATGTTTCATTAGTCTAACTGCTGACTCCCACAATCCGCCATGGTGGGGAGAACGCGCGGGAATAAAGTGCCATGTCACCCTGTTTTCGAGGAGAAAATTTTGAAATTTTGAATCCTGAACTAAATTAGTTATTTCTGACAGAGTGTTATTAGCACCGACAAAGTTAGTTGCATTGTCAGAATGTACCTCTGCACAAAGACCTCTTCTGGCAATAAAGCGTTTGAACATATTTAAAAAACCATCCGAAGACAACTCGCTCACGAGCTCCAAATGCACGGCCTTTGTCGAAAAGCATACAAAAACACACGCATAAGCCTTTATATATTTTTTGTTGCGCAAACTACTGTCCTTAATAAGGTAAGGTCCCGCATAATCGACACCACAAATAAAAAAAGGCGGTGAAGGACTTACTCTTTGTCTAGGCAAGTGTGCCATTTTTTGGGTCATAGTTTGCGGATTTGCCCGAAAACAAACGACGCATTTCCTTAAAATACTTCGAACAACCTGCCTGCCATGTAAAGGCCAATACTGGGTGCGAATATTTGATAAGACTGCTTGTGGGCCGGCATGCAAATTTTTTAAATGTTCGTATCTTATAACCAATGTTGTGAAATGATGATTTTTCGGAATAATTATCGGATGTTTGTGATCGTGACTCAGTTGAGAATTTTTGAGACGTCCACCTACCCGAATAACACCAAATTCGTCTAAATAAGGATCAAGTGCAAGCAAATTACTGCTTCTCGATACTGTCTTCGATTTTCTTAAACAGATCAGTTCGTTAGGAAAGGCTTTAGCCTGAATTAGTTTGATAATCACCTGTTTACTATGATTTAATTCTTGTAAATTTAATGGACCTAGAGTTCGAATTTCATGTTTATTTGATGTATTTTTTCTAAATCTCAATAAGTAAGCTACAACTCTAAACAATCTAGTTAATGATGAAAAACGACAAATTAAATCGTCCTCAACTTTATTAGTGCTAGTTACTATTAATGATTCTGATAGGTGGGGTTTTAACTCCGGAACGTTAATGAGATTTGCTTCGATAGCATAATTAGGCCAAAGATTTTGCTCTTGGTAGAGCCAGGAAGGACCATTGAACCATAATTCAGTTATATTTTGCATTTCGTCTGGTTTTACACCTCGTGAGATTACGTCTGCAGGGTTAGATTTAGTGGGAACATGATGCCAATTTCCATTCTTAGTTGATTTTTGAATTTGAGAAACCCTATTTGACACAAAGGTTTTTAACTTGCTGGGTTCTGTTGCGATCCACGCTAGCACGATTGTGGAATCACACCAAAAATGTACGTTGTCAATTTTTATTTTCAATGCATCTAATACGGTTTGGCACAATTTTGTGGAGAGTACCGCGCCGCATAATTCGAGGCGTGGTAAAGTTTCTGTTTTTAGCGGTGCTACGCGAGACTTTGCGCAAATAAGCCTTACTAAAGCTTGACCATGATCATTGATAGACTTCAAATATACACATGCGCCGAATGCTGCTTGACTGGCATCGCTAAAACAATGTACTTCAGTTCGAACAGAATTTTCAATTATAATTTGGCGTGGGATTCTGATATCGTTAAGCATATGAATTTTGCAGTAAAAGTTTAACCAAATATCGCATAAATCGTTTGGAATGGGATCATCCCAACCCAATTTCAACAACCATAGCCTTTGTAAATATATTTTAGCCGTTATAATAACAGGACCAATTAGTCCAAGCGGATCGAATATTTGACTAATGATAGAAAGAATAACCCGTTTTGTTATAACCTGGTGGTTATCTGGATTTGTTATGTATTGAAATGTATCCTCAGAAGGATTCCAGAAAATTCCTAATGTCTTAGAATTATTTTCGTCCTTAACTACATATTGAGTATTTTGACCGTGAAGTTGTGATTGTTCGCTGTCCAAAAAATAATCTAAAATTCGTTTGTCGTTTGAAGACCACTGTCTTAAATTGAAACCTGCTAAGCTTAATATAGAACTAACTTCGTTTGCTAGAGTCAAAGCTGACTGGATGTCATTTGCACCATCTAGCCAGTCATCCATATAAAAATTATTAGCTATTGATTTGAATGCGTTTGGAAATCTCACCTCATTGTCTATGGATAACTGCTTGAGACATCTTGTTGCCAAAAATGATGCTGGGGCCGTACCATATGTCACGGTATTTAATTTATAATGTAAAAGTGGTTCAGTAGGTTTAGAACGCCAGACAATTCGTTGATATTCGCGATCTTCCTCGTAGACTTGAATACACCTGTACATTTTTGCAATGTCCGCAGTAAAAACTATTGAATGACATCTAAAACGGAGTAAAATATTAAAAATGGGATCCTGAATACAAGGTCCTACCTTCAACACATCATTTAAGGATAAATTTGATGTTGATTTTGCGCTTGCGTCAAATACTACGCGCAATTTTGTTGTTAGTGACGTATTTTTAAAAACGCAATGATGCGGAAGATAGTAGTTGGACACATTCATTTGCTCGGGATTTGTAATAAGTGACATGTGGCCTAACCTTATGTACTCCTCCATGAATTGACTATACCCTCTTTCAATTTCTGGATTTTTAGTTAATTTACGTTCTAGTGTCTGAAACCGTTGAATCGCCATTTGTTGTGTTTCCCCTAGTTGCTTAAAATTATCTCGAAATGGTAATTTTACCAAAAACTGACCCGAATCTAGGCGTTTAAATGTGTTTTGAAAATGCAATTCGCATTCTTGCTCTTCTTTAGAAAATATCGTTTGTTTTACTGGATACGTTTCGACATTCCAGAATAATTCTAACTGTTTCTCAATGCCAGTATTTTGCGCAAGATGGCATAAAGATTTTTGTTGCTTATTACTTATTTGAAATGAACCAGAAATAATCCATCCTAACCTTGTGTGCTGTAGAACAGGTTGATTTAACCCAAGTGTTAACTGCTCCTTGAGCATCAAGTGGTAAAATACGCTTGCACCTAGTAATATTTGAATTTCCGAAGATTGGTTGAAATTTGGATCAGCCAAATTGATATTTTGCGGAATTCGCAATGTAGAAGTATCGAACGTTATTTGAGGTATATTTTCTGTGATCCTGTCAATTACTAAAAATTGTAACTGAATCTCGTAATTGTCAACAGTGGATTTCATTTTAGCCTTTACCGATTCTGAAATATTAGTAGTCGCCGCGTTTATACCAACAATAGGCATATTTATTTTGTTTGTACGTAGTTGTAATTTAGTTTGTAAGTTTTTTATTAGAAAATTACTTTGAGAACCAGAATCGAGCAGGGCTCTGCATAACATAGGTTGATTATTTTTATCATAAAGATATACCATTGCAGTCGACAAAATAGTAAATGAACGATTAAAACAAGATATGGCTGTAGTAGTTCCTGAATTATAAGAAATTTTACCTTGCTTTATGTTATTTTGATTTGATTGAATTTCCGATTCGAGTTTTGTACTAATTTGTAGGTTAACATCGTTAAAATTGCTAGGGTTAGCGTTAGAATTTGAATTAGATCTAGTATTTGCATTAGAGTTAGTGTTCGAATTAGAATTAGAATTTTCTTGGCAATTTTCGTTTTTTGTTAGAGTTTGTGTATTTGAATCGCGCCCCCTTTCTTGTGCACTGAAATGTAATAGAGAATTATGTTTCCTTTTGCACTGTCGGCATGAACCCGATTGACAGTCATATGAACTATGACCCGTTCGTAAACAATTTGTACATGCGTTTAATTTTCGAATTTCTACAAGTCTAGATTGCACAGATAATTTTAAAAAATCCTTGCAAAAATATATTGAATGCTGTCCTTTACAAAAAATACATGCCGTTTTATTTGACACAACATGCGCATGCGATCTGAAATTAAATTTATCGTTGGATTTAGAAGTAGATGCAATTCCTTTATTATCAATTGCCGACAATAAGTTACATCGATCCTTAAGAAATTGAATAAATTCTTGAATACTAGGAGACACTTTGTCCTTAGTTTCCGTCTCCCACTTTGTTTTGCTAGAAATATCTAATTTGGAGAATAATAAATAGATAAGAATTGTGCTCCAGTTATCCACAGGCTCACCTAAATTTTGTAAAGCCCTAAAATGTTTATTAAAATCGTCCAAAAAATTTCTTATTGAGATGTATGAGTCCTTTGTAATGTTAGGCAACTCGAAAATTTGCTTGACATGACTTTTGATTATAAATTTTTTGTTTTCGAACCGTTCTTTGAGTATGTTATACGCAACTATGTAATTCGCATCGTTTATAACCAACGAATCGATTGCCTGCGCTGCAGGACCTTCTAAATGCGATTTTAGGTAGTAAAATTTCTCCACGTTTGAGAGATTTTCGTTTCCGTGTATAACCGACACAAATACATCATGAAAGTTAGTATATTTATCAAATGAACCGTCAAATTTAGGAATATTTATCGGTGGCAATTTTATAGAATTTTTTATGACCGGTGCACTAGACCTTGCGAGCGGAGTTGGCGGAGTAACCCTATTAGATTCTACAACTACCTCATTTTGCTGCACAATTTGATTTGCCTTTGCCATAGTTTCAAAATACCTATCCTCAAATTCGATTCGTTCATTAATTTGAGCATCATTATCGTCGATTATTTCTATTTCATTTTGTACAGAGTTAAACTCATCCAATAACAACTTAGCTTTGCCTAAACGCGAGGACATTTCCCAGGTTTTACTTTGATTTTCGGATTTATTAATGTAAGTAATAAATCTTGTGAGTTGTGATTTAGCAATTCCCCTTCGGGTGATAAGCACTTTCAGTTTTTCCTCTAAATTCATTTTGTAAAGTATATAATTAGTAATTAGTGATAATGATTGAATTTATTAGCAATATAGAATATATTAAATTCGTTAGAATAGTAGCGGACGCCCCTGTGCAGTTGTAGGCGAGCCGGCAGTTAGATTTTATAAATTTGAAATTTTGTTCGTATTTTAACTAACCTAGCAAATAGTCAAGTAGAACCTATAAAAAATGTAATTGGAAGAAATGATTATAGGAACGACTCACTGGATTTCCTATTGTCCTTGGCTGCAACGTTTCTCGATATACTGGTTTCTTGTCTTCGTTCGTACCACTCACAATACAGCTTTGTTTTAAATGTTATATATAGTTAGACACAGAAATGCCTATTGAAAGCCACCCGGCAATTTAGTTCGAAATGTTATTTGATTTTTTGATTTTGGAAAGCACTTCACGGCACAAATAGCTAGTTAGTTCGTCGATTAGCCTGTATTCTTCGAAAGCCACAAACACTGGCAAGTTTTTTGTCCCGTTTTTTTCACTTAGTCCATCCCGCTCGAAGCCGACCAAAATGTAGGAATGTGTGATTAACAGCGTTAGTAATCAATTACACTACTCTTTTGCATGGGATTAGTAGATTGATTTAGTTTAAAAACAGGACATTGTATTTTAGATTTATTCACTTTAAACACTGGTAACAATTTAACTATTTGTGCTTATGCAAAATGACGAACGTAAATGATCTGAATGTTCTGTCAAAGTGATAGTTAACCGCCTTCTTCTCTTGTCAAAAACCTTCTCTTTTTCTTTCCGCTGCCAACAACAGCGACACCTCGCCGCCATCCTCGGAACTAAACATCATAGGCGTAGAACCCGACAGTATGTTTTATTTCATAACTAAAGCCAAAATAATATTTTTATAAAGAATATAACTTGCAATAAATGTTATAAATAAATTATAGGCGTTTTATAGACTACATATTATATGATATGAATAATTGTGAAGCATGTATTTTTATAAAATCGTACCACATGATTGTGTGTGACATATTTTGTTCACCCATCCAGTCAAATTCAACAATAGTATTTTCTATTCGCTTGCGCTTTTGCATTCATGTCGCACTGAAGGTAGCTGCACCTTATTAATAAATTACACGTAATTATACCAATATGTTCTTAAAGCACACCAAGTGAAAAAGTGCAAGCGAATTGCTGTAACAAAAATTTTAAATGGCATGACAACCATGTTATTGTAATTTTTCAATAGTTACTGTAGCACACTTGTTATTTTCCTAATAAAATCTTTATTTCATTAAAAACATGGTATTTTACTCGTATTTTACCAATTTAGTGAATCCAGTAACTAAACATGAAAATCTACTTGAGAGCAATAAACTAAGTTCATAATAGAGGAGTAATCTATACACATAATTATTTTTTCATAATCATAAATTATTTTGATTATACAGGGTGATTCAGGTTTAATCTTGATAACTTCAGAAATCGATAGAACAGGTTAAAATAATGTTCATTCGTGATATAAACTTATTTCCTAAATCGCATTGATTCAAAGATAGAGGGCATTGGAGAGTTGGAATTTTTTCCTGCTTTTTCTCATCTACTCATCCACTTGCTATAACGTAACGCAACTGGGGCACTACACTGTCACGAATTTCATTGATATCTCAGAAACAAGGCCAAATGTTGACAAAAAACAAGAGACGAAAAAGTTTCAAATTTAATTGGGCAAAAACGGTATGCAGCTGTTTTAATGAAATTAATTTTTTTTTAAGTAAGAAGGGGGTAGCACACAAAATACCTACACTTTTAAGAGGGGTAGGTTATTCAAACTTAAGAAGCTTATGTAAGATCATATGGAGTGTCTGTGTTCCGAATTTCACTTCAATGGGATGAGTAATGCAAAAGTACCGAGGGAAAAGCGGAAAATTCCTACTTCAATGCCATCTATCTCCAAGACGATGCGATTTAGGAAATAAGTTGATGTCTTGAATGAACATTATTTTAACTTGTTCTGTCGATTCCTAAAGTTATCAAGATTAAACCAGAATCACCCTGTAGGTATAGCCATATCTATATCAAAATAAGTACCTACCTACTATATTACATATTAAAGTTGATTTAAAGGCTTTTAATTGAAACAATAATTGTGAAGGATCAAGTCCAATTTAAATTTCAAAGTTGCGCCCCTATAAAACTTAAAGTTTGCCAAAAACTGATAGTTTCTTCTATTCGTGATGTGCATAGTAATGTATGGAACGAAAACAATTTAATAAAGGATTGACATCATTTTGACACTACTGGCGAAAGCGGGAATGGGCAGTGTGTTTTTTATTTACTATAATCTATAATAAAATAATACGAGTACTTATATATGTATCTATTTTAACAGTAGTGAATACTTGTAAAGTAACAACAAGGATATAAAATTTTTAAAAGTAATGTGAGTAATTATTTATTTTGCTAGGATAAGTAATTACTAGTCATTCTGGCACTTCAATATTTATCAAGTAGTATTCAATCACTATTTTTATAAATTTTTTATCCAGTAAATGCTTTGTCAAAATTTACAAGTGTCAGATTTCAGTCTGCTTTTAAATTTTGGCGGCTATTTTGACAGTGAGATTTCCGGAAATATAGAAGAAGCAGCCATGTTACTGCGCCCGAAAATATAGTGCCATTTTCCAGCACATATTTTACACCAAAAAACATATTCATACGATTCGATTCAACTTTTTCCTGTAACTATAACATTAGAGTGGACTACGTTTTATTTTGAGCTAAATAAGGATAAACTAAGCTCTAATTCATCAAACCTGGGAGATTCTACGCGCGTAGAAACATAACAGTGCGCTCGCAACCTTGGGAGTTTGTTCAGTCAGATTCAGTCTTTTCCGTTTAGCAAAACGCAAAGTTAACATGTCTTTACAAGATCGACGGTAAGTTTTGTTTTTCTTGAGAAAATAAGGTTTGTTTAACGTCTAACCGTAAGTAGAAACATTACAGTATGTCTGCTTTATACTTTCTTATTAATTATATGCATCTTCTCTGTGTACTTTAATCACATTTGATTATTTTTTTCGGCGTGAATGTTCATAAAAGCTCTTGCCAACATGGCGCGTGGAAATGTGCAAGAAAAATTTTGTAGAAATATCTGGCACTGTAATTCATTGACTTCACAAAAGTCTTCTAGAAATAACTAAATAATGTTTAAAAATAGAACTGTTTTGGTTCATGGGTCATTGGGAAGAACACAAACTTTTACCTTTCGAAAACCTCTTTTTTGGGTTCCACGTGAAAATACCGCGCCGCATTATATAATTGATATTTATTCGATAGTAAAAGTATTTATTTTGAATTTTTGTATGTTTATTTACTTACTATGTTATGTGGGATGGTTGAGGAGTAGCAGCATATGTTAGGAGTGGTGCATTTCTATTTGAAGGTTATCTCCCCTATGTAACACAGCTCTGTTTTTAGTAATGAAGAGTGGGATAAGAATGGCCCTGCTAGTGAAGAGAAAGAATCCCAAGGATACGATGGCCCACCGGGAATGGACCCCGAAGGCATCATCGAGTCCAACTGGGAAGAGGTTGTGGATAATTTTGATGACATGAACCTTAAAGAAGAACTCTTGAGGGGCATTTATGCCTATGGGTTCGAAAAGCCTTCTGCAATCCAGCAACGTGCAATTATACCGTGTGTCAAAGGACATGATGTTATAGCCCAAGCTCAGTCCGGTACTGGTAAAACCGCCACATTCTCCATTTCCATCCTTCAGCAGATCGATACCTCGGTTCGGGAGTGCCAGGCACTGATCCTAGCTCCCACCCGTGAGCTGGCACAGCAAATTCAGAAGGTAGTAATTGCCTTAGGAGATTTCATGTCTGCCCAGTGTCACGCCTGTATCGGCGGTACAAATGTCAGAGAGGACATGAGAAAATTAGAGACTGGAGTGCACGTAGTAGTAGGAACTCCTGGTAGGGTTTATGACATGATAACTCGAAGAGCTTTAAGAACGAGCCACATAAAAATGTTCGTGCTAGACGAGGCCGATGAAATGTTGTCCAGAGGATTCAAGGATCAGATTCACGATGTATTCAAAATGTTAAATTCGGATGTGCAGGTTATACTGTTGTCTGCCACAATGCCTGCGGACGTGCTGGACGTGACAAAGTCCTTCATGAGAAGCCCTGTCAGGATTTTGGTAAAAAAAGAGGAATTAACCTTAGAAGGTATAAAACAGTTCTTCGTGTACGTGGAACGTGAGGATTGGAAGCTGGAGACATTGTGTGATTTGTATGATACGCTGTCGATTGCGCAGGCCGTAATCTTCTGTAATACCCGGCGTAAGGTTGATTGGCTTACGGAAAACATGCACAAAAGGGACTTTACCGTATCAGCCATGCACGGTGATATGGAACAGAGGGAACGTGATGTCATTATGCGTCAGTTCAGGACAGGGTCTTCGAGAGTACTCATCACAACTGATTTGCTTGCCCGAGGCATCGATGTACAGCAAGTGTCATTAGTTATAAATTACGATTTGCCATCAAATCGCGAGAACTATATTCATAGGTGAGTCTTTATTAAGGTTTTTGTGTTACTGCTGTTTTTGAGATTATTCATGCACAATTATTAGTGCTTATTGATGTTTTGTGTAGTGTAATTTGTGTAATAATAATTTTGAAAGAATATAGGAAATGATATAATAATTTAAATTTCAAATTATAACAGATTAACAAATATAGAGTAGTAGATTTTTAGTTATAAATAAAATATGGATTAACATTTTAAGTTTCAAGGCTTTTTTGTTGGGTTATAAAAATTTCGGATGGTGCATTTCCACTTATCTGCAGTTACTCTTTAAGCCTAAATATCATCTTTCCAATTCGTAAAATAAATATCGTTTTCCACAATTTTGTTGTTTTCAAGTTTATTTAAAATCATATCTGTTTAACAGTTGGCCATAAACAATATTTTAAAAATGTGTAATTTAACCCTCATTTAAAAATTAAGCAGCAATTATAACAACAGCAAGGCTTCTGTATATGAAAATATCCTATATGACAGGTCACTATGCATGTAATTACTTTTCTTGTAAATTCATTAGGAAACTGGTTATTTATATTCTATATAAAACTATGGTGAATGGCTTTCACCTCGACTAATTTATTCATATTTGAATTTTATGTAAATGGGCTGCATATAACTTAGTTTTTAAACTGGGCATTCAAATTACAAATTCTTGGTTCTTGGTCAAAGTAATTGACAATGTCCATATTATTTCCATTCATTAATGAGAATTATATTTATTTATAAATAATTGAAATCCATCAATTTAAATAATAATTACCTCAATGTACATTCACTACATTCCAAGAAATATGAGTTGTTTAATTTATTCTGAGTGTCTATGTATTCCATGTCTTTATAATATTTTCAAGAACTATTCGGCAGTTAAAAATAGTGTGTAAAATGCATTAAAAGGTTTTAAAATACAATAAAAATCATGGTCATAACTTGAAAAAAATACTCTCAAAGTACCTAAATAAAGGGCTTATCTATTAATTTTAATTAAATTCTAGGATTATAAAGGTACCAAAACAAAGGTATTTAATTAGTATCTTGTTAAAACTTTGTGTCATGTTGATTTGTAAAATACTTCAGTAATGTAAGTCCTTAATTTAATAAATCATTTAATAGACAACTTGGGTAAATACCCTTTAATTGAAAGTCTGCTGAGTAATTTTTCCTGATAATATATTGAGTACTATTACTGCTATTATCAGTTTACAAATTTACATAAATATATCTAGGGAATTTTCAGTCATGGTGAACAGTACAAAATAAAACTATTAGGCTACACTTTTTCTTTTTTGTTTTAATCGTGCCATTCAAACAATTTAGTCCCATAGTTTCTATATAATTTATTTTTTAAATAAGAATACTGATTCTATAAAAGTATATTTTTACTATTGAAGTTCCTACAAACTTTTGGAATTTATTTTTAAAATGGCAAAATAAAATGTGTTTTTATTTCAAAAGCCTACATTTCTGACAATTTTTTGATTTATAGGTTATTTAAGCATTAGTTTGGTAATAGTAATTTTTATTTGATATAATATTTTTGTAATGAAATTAGGATTTTGCTTAAATTCAGAAATTAATTATATTCATTTTATTAATGTTTTTGGTAGGTTGTTCACCAATTTTCGTGATATACAGAATTACCTAGAACAGTTCCTCTTTCAAAGGAGGTACAAAAAATATTTTTTGCATTTTTTTTTGTTATTTGTTATTTATCATGATGACATTTTTTCCACCAAGATCGCTGAGAGTGCTGATGTTAACATACTGGTCTGATTATACTAAAATGTAGCGTGATGGGGTTTGTTGGGTGGTCATGTATTAAATGAGTTGTGTGTTTTAGGATTGGACGTGGTGGACGATTTGGTCGTAAGGGGGTAGCTATAAATTTTGTAACGGAGGAAGATAAACGCACGTTGAAGGATATCGAGCAGTTTTACAATACAAAGATTGACGAAATGCCAATGAATGTGGCGGATCTTATCTAAACCGTGTTGCTGTGTGTACGACGACGTTTCCTGAAGGTCATATGGTGTGAGTATTAGCTTTCTATGCTAAAACTGCGACATATATATGCGAATATTGTGCGCCATTAGTCTCTTTAGGACAGCGCCGTGTCTAGCGGTGCACGCCTATATAAAAACTTTGAGTGTATCAATTTTAATATATTTATCATTTTTCTTGTTTGGATCCTAACTGTAATTGTATTGTGTAGTTTTAGTTACAAGATATATATATAGTTAGTGTTTATAATTCGGGAGACGTGTGGCTGTATGGAGGCCCGGGGGTCCGCAGGCTCTGGCCGCTCGCGGTACCCCACGGGTGCTTGTTATGTTGTGATTCTCTCCACACAGGTCTTTCGTCTCCACAAGGGTTTAGTTGGTATCTGGAAAGGTTATTATATCCATAAACGATGTAGAAGGAAAACCTTGATTATCATCTCTTGGACCTTTTTGTATATTAAGATTAATAAAAGTGGTAATAAAATGATTAGACTTTTTTTTAGGGATGTGTCTAAAGATTTGTTGATTGGTTTTTATGTTTCGTAATCAAATCTTTGACCGAAATGGTGAGTATGATGTGGAGAATAGAAAAAAACGAGTCAGTTCGTTTCATTGTATGGTGTTTTTGGGCGATACTTGGAACATTTTTAAAACATTTTTTACAGATGGCAGTGACAACTATTAACTTTTTTAACAATACAATTAGGATGAATGCTAATTTCTTTTAAATATTTTATTAAAAATTGTAATTATATTCCAAGTTTGAATAATTGTGGTTTGGGAGAGAGACACAAACATTTCATAATCTATTGTGTATTTTTTGCGGTTTGGTTAAATCTTTATTATGCGATTAGTACATTTTGTTCAGTTATTTACATTCACTCTTATCAATTTTAAACAAAAATTTAAACAGGATATTATTACTACATGTTTCTGGATAAGTAGGGACAATAGGATGAAACATTCTTGTATTGTGTATGTTGTCCTTTGTCGAAAATTGTAGAATTTTAGACCAAAGACAATTTATATTTATTATTTAGACAACTAAGAACGATAAAAATAAAATAAAAATAATGTTAATACAGCAATTGTTTTGATATCTAGCTACGATAGTTTTGGAAAAAATTGACTTTAATATAGTGTAACATTTTTTTATGGAAATGTGAAAATATAGTAAAATTTTTTAATTAGATGTCGAATGGAGCCCCTTTTATAAGGTGTGTCTCAAAGAATTTCCTTAAAGTGGATTTATGGGAAAAAAACAACAATTATGTTGTAAATGTCATTTAATTTTTTTATATTTTTTTACAATTTTAAAATTAATACAATTGGTTAAATCTATTTGGTTATTTCTAAGTAACCTTGAATTAATCAATGAAACTTCAAGTAGGCTTCAAAATAACATTTATTAGTTGCATTATCTAATCTACATTTATCCTGATAAAATTTCCTTTACAAAATGATACCTTGTTTCACTTTTGAAATAATTTGTAATTCCTTTGCTTTAAAAACACTTTTGCTTAGAACTTGTGTTTTTCACTGATTTGATGGAAAAACATTTATTAATCACTTCAAAATGGAAACCGTGAAGTGGCCAGATATTTCGTAATTTTTAACCCACATTCAAACTATTGGAGATGGAGATGTAAACAAAACTATTTTTAATTATTCTATTTGTATTACAGTGGACAATTTGCATAGCAAATAGTTGAACATTACATTTTTAAATTTTTATATTGCTTTGTATTTTAAATCTGTTAATATATAATTTAATTTAATAGCAGTTCTTTTTCTGGTCAGTTTATCTTTTTAATCATATTTTTGCTATATGTAGTAAGTTTGCCTTTTATAAATCGACTTTATAATTCGACTGATTTAAAAAATAGTCCTTCCTTATTTTTGCATATTACGTATGATGCATATTACCATAAAATAGGATATCACTTGCCAAAAAATCTGCAGCAAATGTCATTCCTAAAGGACCTGTATTATACTTTTTTTTTTTATTTGGATAAATTTACTATGAATTTCCAGTGGATGAGAATGAAGGTATATTTCAATTCAGTTTCACATAAGTCAAAATAAACAACTACGCCAAGTTCCCAAAAATTATTTTTGCATGTTACTCTATTTGACATTTTTTTTTTTAACAAAAATCAAAGTTTTTCAAATATTACGTCAGTTAAATTTTGCCTGTCAATAAGTTCTGTCAAAATCCATTTGAGATTCTCAAATAATTTGTCAAAAGAGCTGGGCAGTTGTAAAACATGCAATTTACCTGATTTATAGCGCATTGTCTGTGTGTTATAAAATATAAAATAAGACTCAGTTTTTCCCATAAGGTTGTACTAAGAACTATTAATCTTGATATAAATTATTAAAAAAGTAGTTTGCAATTTATTAATTGCAACTGCAATGCATTTAACATCTTGATTATTTTAATTTAAATTATATGTTGCAGGATTACAGTATATACAATCTTTTGGCCTACAATTAACACATCTTTAGATACATTCATTACCTTTTCCGAGAACCAAAACCCTGTTTCAGTGATTAAAAATTGCTGCTGCATATTGTCACCTAACTCAGGGATATGGTTTGGCGATGCCATTTAGTGATACAGTAAATGTTTTTGGTATATTTAATGTTTTTCGTGTGAAAAATTTACATTTATTAAAAAAATTCAGTGATTTACTGGAAACATTATCTGCATAAATACAATTTGGTTTAGGAATTTTTATAGTAAACATTACACATTTTTCCACATGTTTAACGTTAATATTGTCAAATCATGTCCTTCAGTTAATATTGAGTAGTAAATTATATACTTTCAAGATCTGTAATTTTGAAGTCTTATACGTTTTCTCGTTTTCCAGGCAGCAGCAACAAACACCTGGCCACCAGTGTTTCTGGAAATAAAGATCTAAATTCCATTTTAATTTCAACTCAGTGGTTTTGCTTCTTTTTTAAACCTTATTTTTCCATTATTCCATTTCCTAAATACATAGAGAAGTTTTTAATTTATTTCAATAATTTTAACTTTAAAACTAATTATAAATAAACTTATTTTTTATTTACAATAGGCTTTAATTTCCTTCGCCACAAGAAAAATTTTAAAAATGAAGTTTAATACCTATTGAACAACCAATGAAATTAATTAATCTTTAAAACTTCTTTCAGTTTTACAATAATTGAAGGCATGGCGTAATAAAGTGAATTATACATTACAAACACTTTCAAGAGTTGAAAATAAAACTATATAATTATAATTATATCTTTTTACTTCGAAATGTTAGGTAGGTACTATGGGCATTAATGAATAACATAGTATATGTTTTTCAGTAACTCAAAATAAAAGGTAAGTACCTAAATTCTTTTTAATAATATTTTTTTTTTCATATAATTTTTTTATACACTTTCAATTCCCAATATTTTCCGTATTCCATCAATATAATTATAACTAAAATATGTAGATCAGAAACGTATGATCATTTTTAAAATATGTTATCTACAAATTATTATTTATTCACAAAGGATTTATATTTATAATTACTTTTGCATCAACAATTTTTTGAAGTTTCATAGATTTATAATATAGTGACTCCATAATATAACACATCATCAGTGTTGCTAAAAAAAAAAAACGAGAGGTGTGGAGTAGCGTGGAACTAAATCATTATTTTAAAAATTACCTCTGTTTTAACACTATCAAGTTGGTAGTGGCGTGGTGACCGTCCGTACGCAGACTCAGTTGTCAAATCGAGCTTCCGCTGCTGAAATCCTGCCCTGCTTTAGACAAAAGTATTCGGCATCAGTACGTCGTGCGGCAACTGCTGTAATCGTTGCATTTTTTAGTGGGTAGCTCCGTGTGTGAGGTGATTATTTTATTAAATTTTATCCAAAATGAGCTGGCAGGATTACGTTGACAAACAGCTCTTGGCTTCCCGTTGCGTTACGAAAGCTGCTATCGCCGGACACGACGGAAATGTGTGGGCCAAATCGGACAATTTCGATGTAAGTACCTACCTGCATTAATACAGCCCTTATGAATCCAAGTTTCTCATTTTTTAAGTCACGCCTTCCACTTTTAACCCTACGCTGGTGAAAATGTTCACATTTCTCTTTTCCTGCGGGCTGCAGGTTCTCTGGTGTAACAAAAGAAACCAAGGGCTTGGCCACATTTTTTCTTTTCATAGTTTTTGTGAAAGTTTTGATTGTTTAGAACTATTTAAAGACACGTAAGTTATATACAATGTGTCTTTATGCAGGTCTGAAGTATTCTTTATTGAAATTGTCGATTTTTAGCACCAGTTTGACAAAGTAGCCGGTTAAATACAAGATGGCCGCCCTCTGAAATGCGACGTGTAGAAATATGTTGCGATGTGATTTGCCATTGCCGGCTCTAAAACGGAGACAGTTTGCAATTCTGCAGTGAAGAATCAACACTTTTTTAGGTATAATAGGTATCTTCAGCGTATCCCCAAATTATAATAAACCCTCATCATAAAAATAAGATTCAAATTAGACAGTTCACGGTTCTCTGAAAACAATAGTTACCTAGAAGATAAAAACGGAAAACAAATGAGTAATCGAAAAATAACATTATTCTTGATAGCCTTTATAATTCCATAGCCACCTAGATTTTTCGTAAGCTACATTATTAACTTTTGAAAAGAAACAGACGTGGGTTGCCAACTTTTTTAACATCGCCCATTAACGGAATAATCAGAACCAGTTTTCATTGCTGAATTGTTGTTAATGCCGTATTGAAACCGGCCAAAGTGTACACATACCTAAATCTGAAGATTGAGTAGCATGTCGATTAGAATTTTTAGAGTTTCTACCATAGACAAAGTGAATTACTCTTATGGACCTACTTAAATTTGAGTAAACACCTAGTGTTGAGTGCTATCGTTTTCAATTTGGAAAACCTCTGGAGCGGGCAAATTAATATCCACCCCCTCTGAATGGGCGCATGAATAGACGTCAGAGCAGAGCACGAGGGGGTTACTGAACGAACAGTCTGCTCTGTTCACTACTGGGTATTGATCCATCAGAGCCCTCACCTTTTGGTCAATGAGTTCTCCGCCGTAGCCTTAACCTTTGCTATTTCGACTGTGTGCTGTGTTTGAACAAATTTTTTCGACAACACAGTCCAGATGTATTTGACAATAATAATTATTAGGTATATAGTTTTTCAACAGGCAGAGCTGAAGATAGGACATGGGCGGGTCAGGTTTTTATCTGAAAATGTCGCAATTAATCCATAATATCTTTAAATCTAATTCACCTTTTGGCATTTTTGTAGGTACTTATATATATCTAATAAGCAGAAGATAAGTAAAACCATTAACAATGCGTTGACATGTTTTCCTTAGGCGACAGAAAAACTATCAATCTCCTCAAAGAAAATACCTATTTACGACTACCTATATTTTTATAATATATAGTAAACATCATAGCGTTAATGTTAATAGGTATGCTAATGATATTTTTTAAATTTATTTTCCGTAGATATAAGTAAAATGATTTCTACTGATCACTTTCTGAAATTGTTATCTTACGTAGAACTGTTAACTTTAATTGGAGTAAATCGAGGAGTAAATTCTTTGCTCCCCCTCTCTTGTTACGCCTCTGCGCATTTAGTCATGGTTTATTATTATTTATGACGGATTTCTTAGCTCTAGAGATTAGCTGGGATTATAGTATTGTTTTTCAGAGAATACATATCTTTATTTTGTTTTAATTTTCTATTCCAAAGCTGTATTCAACCTTGTACATAGGATCATAGGAATAATAGGCTAGGGGTGGTGCTAACAAAACAATCAAAGCCTCAGTTGTCTTTCTCTTTGCATCCAACTGCCATAAATATAGGTAGTGACTTCATGTGGTAGTTAGGGTGAAATAAAGGATAAAAAGAGAGGTACAAGCAGTGATATGTACCACAAGTGCTTATTTGTTAATTGTCATATGCATTTTTTAGGTTGAAACAGGTACCCTAGTTTTTGTTTACTTATGATGGCTAAAATAAGTGTGATAAACTGTAGATAAAGTAAATGGTGATACCATATTATTGCTTGCGTTTTTTTTTTTAATTAGGTAATTATGTTTAAATTAAAATATAAATATTCTGTTCTTATAAGACTAATTAATAATAGACAATTATAGACCCATTGCAACTGCAATATAGTGGTTAGGTCGCATAAATAAACGTGTTTACTTTTATTAAATTGTTATATACCTACATGTCTTTTGGAGAAGGAAGCGAATATTAGGGCCAAAATTCTATCTTAAACACTTCCATTGACACATTTTGGGGAATGACACCCATAAACACGGCAGTTTGTAACAGTAATGTAAAGATAAAGATATTTTTAAATAGGTACTATGTTCAAATACCTACTAGCCACGTCGTTTTTAACTTTGCAATACAATTTATATTTTATCGCAAAGGTTATATTTTTAATAGGTTCAAATATTTTCATGCAGAGGGCGCATTCGTTTTTGGAATTGCCAATATCCTATCAAATGGTATCTAACTCAAATAATAAATGACACGGTGCTTAGGTTGTTTGCAGTAAGCTGTGATATAACATCCGTGTAATCGGTTCGCAAATGTTTTACGTCTAGCTGCCATTCCTGTTACACTTGATAAAGCTGGATCAATAACAACAGTCTCATGTTATTCAATAAGAATTCAGTACTACTTTTACCGGATTCTTATCTATTTTAGTATATAAAGGTACTATATGTATTATTGAAAATTGTAGGTATAGGTATACCTATATCCCCGATATCCGTTTTTCAAATATTTTCATATTTTCAATGGTAAGTACAGATAACGGAAGACAATATACCTATACATACCTATACAATAACATAATAAATACCTACCTATAAGTAGTCATTAAAATAAAAATGTATTTATTTGCATATTTTATGGTCCCACTAATCAACTTTAGCCAAAAATGAAGGGGTTCAAAATCTCCCTAATAGGTAGGTATATATATTTATATCTTACTAGGTATATTTTATGTCAATAACTTCGGATGGCCAGCTAGTCCACCGAACTTAAGCCCGTTCGACTTTCTCTTACGTAATTAAGTGCCTATTAAATTATTGCATTAGTTATTTTCATGATTTCTCTACATGTGTTTTTTAAACACGTAAGTACTTATACTTCGATTCAGAATTAAGCAAAGTGCAATGACCAGAAAAAGAGTAGATCTGTGTTGTCACATTTATTTCTAAAGTATTCTTATTTAAAACAGGAAACATATTAATTACCTTATTTACCCATTTTTTTACTTGTTTTTAACGTTCCTTATCCCTATTGTACTTTATTAAAGCAAACACAATGTTTAATTTGTCTTTTACTTAATAATATCACAAGTATAAAGACAATATATCTTTATACTTGTGATAATATCAAGGAATTTCCGAATATCTGACAACTGCGTAAGCCGTAAAGTTGACGACAAGCTGTTTATCCTTATTTAACATACATATTCTTGCATTTTCCCTTTCTTTTTTTCTGAGCTTCAACGACGTTGATTGGTCGAATCAGGAACCAATTGGAACCAACAAGCGACAGCGCTCGAAACAGTGGCGTGATATTGGGTTATTTCGCGCGCGTTTCTTAACGGTAAAAATTTGTGGTAAAATTATCAGTGTATTTATTCTTTGTGTCAGTGTTTATACTTATTTGTGTTAGTTAAAAAAGTGGAAGTGCATATACTAGAAGTATTCTATAGAATAGTATACGAGTATATATTAACTGAAATGTGCCCAATGGTAAAACAGAATACGCACGCCCATGCTTCACCGCATTTTACCAGATCGGCGAGGTCATTCCACTTTGCTTAATTCTGAATCGTACTATAGTACTTACCTATTTACTAAAATAACAGAAATTTAACCACTCAGTATTTTTAAGTAGTCCACCCTTAACAAATAATATGTTCTGCCTGCTGCAGGCAGTAGGCAGCAGATAGTCATCATTTGTCTACAGATAAAGATAAGCGGTCGTGATGGTTGTTTCATGGTATAGCCACCACGACACATGGCAAGGGGAGTATGGGAACTGCCATAAAAGTGAGCGGGTGGCGGGTGTCAGTCACTTGGCTATGCGCTCTTGGGGGTGCCTTTGTATTGTCGCACAGACGTTGCCACATTGCGCTGTTTCAAAAATAGGAGCGAGGTTGCCATTTTATGTTCCGCACATAAAAAATAGTTCAATAAAAGCAACTGTTAACTTCTAAATATATTACGTATACCAAAATTGTAAAAATATGCCGGCTGTTAAAATTATGGAATCTAAAAAAAACTGGAAAGCGGGATATTGAGAGTTCTATCGTATCTATGAAATTCAAATCTTGTCTATTTTAATTTCATAGCAGCCTTAATCGTCCGCAGCGGTCACAGTCAGCCGTGCAAATAAAACACAAAAAAATCTTAAAATTCACGCTTTCCTGCCAACAGAAAACTAATTGGACCAATTAAAGAACATTTATGCGGCGATTATATTTAGTGATGTTACCAAAAATATCCCAGATCTGTTAAACATGTGCAGTGATTCATTTTACTAACGGTATTGCCCCTGGGGAGTGCATGGACTACTATGAACCATATACCTAAATTGACTAATTAATTAACTAATTGAATAATGAAGGCGAGTGGTAATCCGTGCTATAATTGACAGTCTGCAAGGATAATTAACGGCAATTTTTCAATAATAGGCCATACATGAATGTACCTAGGTCCCTATACAGAGTAATGTTCTAATTTCTGATTTTGAATTTGCAGTTATACCTATCTTAGATCCGTGTAATGATGTCACGATTATTATTGATGTTACAAATAGTAATTAAGTTAAAAATATACGTTTTATCTGTATGAATGAAAAACATGCCTTCATTTGTAAAGTAGGTCATTATTATGTACACTTTGTCTATTTTTAATAAAAGTGAATGTGATGATATGTTAGGAGTCCTATATAAGAAATATATAGAAAACGAACTTTAAGTCAGCTTGAAAAATATGTTTAGTATGATAAAAATGTGATGGCAGTTGTGCATTGCAAAGCAAATAGGTATATCCCCATTTTCCAATACAGAATTAGGTATAGGTAAACCGTATGTGTTTTTGGGGCAACTTTCCACATATCTGATCATTACATCTAGATAATACATAATTTTCCTTTTCTCCTTTAGATCTAGCAGTCACTGGATCGTGACGAATTAGTTCATTTGTTTTTTATTCTATGTTAGTAGGCTTAGCCGACCGTGCATGTAAATAAGAAACAAGCCTACGGGTGTGCCTTGAAACACTAAAGATCAAAAGATCTTCGTTTGTTTGTTTCGAGGTTTCTATGGACACAGCACAGGTAACTTTCTGTCTACCAATTCATTGTTAACAGTAGGTAACTGGACTATTATTTCAACTGTACCTATTTGCTGTTGATATTAACGAGAATGTCCGAAGAACCATAAGGTAAATAAGTTGAAAAAATTAGGTGCTCAGTCTTTGTTATCTGATAATGCCGGCCGGTAGACATAAAAATTGTATAAGAATTAAAAATTTTCTCCTAACTATTATAGCATATAAAATAAAGGTTAGTAGGTATTTTAGAGAAATGTTTATTTGAACATTATTAACAAACCAACGCAAAAACAAAGTTATGAATATGAAGATATACTTCCGTTTAAAAATGTTTAACTTTCAACCATGGCAAATGTGGTTTAAATATGCAAATTATTTTGTACCTAAGACAGTTATCTAATTATCAGTAACATTAATACAGCTACACTTTAACAAGCAATGATAACAACTTGCTTGTGAACTGTAGAGCTGTTAGAGAATAAAAATAGGGTTAATGTATCACGGACATTCTTGAAGACCCAGGATGGTTGTATTGTGCCCTATGACATTAATTTCTGCTAAACTGTAAAGTCGTCTTAGTATTTTGGTCCATATTTTCTATAAAAAAAAGAAGACGAATAAAAAATCAGAAATCTTGAGATATTGAACATAAGGTCTATTTGTAATTGTATATTTACCTTCAGTGACTGAAATTAATAACGCCGTACTAAAATAAAGTGAAATTGGTTATTCTTCGCGCAGAACAAAAAGTTTATACATATGGTATGTAACATACTTTGTACAAAATGAGTGCTTCTTTTTTAAGAAACCACTGAATGTTTAGGTACACAAATATTTGAAACAGAATATTTCATAACTAATTTTCTATTATCATACTCTCGAAAGATCTGTTTATTTCAAACTGACCATTAAAAATGTCTTACTAGTTTATAAATGTATGGAATGAATTATCTAAAGGCGGATCTACTCCAAACCGACTAGTTGAGTTGCAGTTTTGTTTTCTGCCATTTAAACCAGAGAAACAGTGTAGTTTTGTTTTTTTTTTCAGTTCAGTTCTTTGCCAGTCAAAGAATGAAGAGGTCGTTTTATTTCTATTATTTGTTTATAAAATAAATACCTAAGTATGTTTAGTGAGGAACGCTTTTTTATTCTCGTGTGTGGTTGGCTGTTGGTACGTGGCTTGGAAAAAGAAGAAAAGACGTACAAGCAGGTGTTGGGTGAGATCGTTAGAAGGGATTGCGATGGTACCACAAAGATGTTGACGGAATTACAAAAGAACGACATCGGCTTAAATGGCGAACTACGCTTGTTTTTTCATAACTTTTTTAAAATGTCAAGCCATGACATTATCTGTGTATACACTTTTTGTTAACTACGGATGCAATCACAGGTTTGACTCTGAATGTTGGCAGAAACTAAAACACAGCTCACTGTTTAGACAAAGTCGACTGAGTTGCAAAACACGCTGCAACTCTTTGAAATTACCGACTTTAATCGGGAAACGAAAAACACAACAGCAACTGTTGAAAAACTACGAGTTACCGAAAAATCTTCAAAAAATGTACAAAAAGTTGCTGTTGTTTTTCCCAACACGAGTTGGTGTTTTGTCGGCTGTAAATCAGCCCTAATGTTCATATTATACCGTCGAAAATCTCACATAACTCCACCCTTATTGTTTATAGGTATATTAAAATTACATTTTAGGAGAATTTAAATGTTTAAAACATCAAACTCCAAATTTTGAATTATTAGTATTATCTTTACCTTAAATCAAAAGTTTACCATATTTGTGTACCGAAAAAACCTTAGCCTGGGAAAGAGAGGGGACTCGTAACCACTGGCATGAGCGTGGAGCAAGTTGCCACCAATCGATACTGCTATTACCGTTTTCGATTACCTACTCTCTGATGCTCCCAGAGTATTAATTTTCCTTTGCTAACATTGTTGACTAAATAAAAAATAAATTTTCACTCAACGCTAATATGTAGTAAAAGATGACAGATACTCTCAGAGCGCTCTTAGATCAACAAAGAGCACGTTTTACCACAAAGAGCCATTTGTGATGATTTGTGGCCCTACATTTAAAGGCGCAACAGGCACAACAATTCACTATTGCGCCAGTCTCACAAAAACAGTTTTATTTCTGTACACACTAAAATCGCAAAAGAATAGACGATGTAAAATCTAATATTTGCCATCAATTAAATAGGTAACAGATTTGGCACAAGAGACTATACGACGCAAGTCGCCAGTTACGAGTCCCCTCTCTTTCCTGGTCTAAGGAAAAAACGGTCTGAAATGGAAATGGCCATCTGAAATTAACTTGAAATCATTTTATATAGAAACAGGAAGTACTTACAGCATGTTATTTAGATATTGAATAGACATTTATTATAGGAATACTTTTTTTGTATAAGTAACCCTCGGTATAAGTAACCCTCGGTATTACCTGTCTTAAAGGGGGTTGGAACCTTTGGTGTGAAGATATCGCTGACGTAGTTTTCCACATAACACCAAAACACTATACTGTACTTGAGTGCAGTATAGTGTTTCGGTATTATAGTCTTTATAATCTCAATTGAAACTGCATAAAAAATTCCGACAAACGACACACGTGCGTAAACAAAGAGGCCGCCGCCGAGGTGCAGGTGTTTCTTTTGTCGGAATTTGTTTTACAGTTTCAATTGACATAATATAGACTATAGACTATACATGAACAAGAATCCTGTGTGAATATTTAACAAGCTATGAAATATTATCGATATTATTTTTAAATGAATGTTCGTTTAGTCCGGCATAGACCGACCGACCGTATTGGTTTTCCCACATCACAACCTTATACTCGTACCTATCATGTGTTACAAATTATATTTTACTAGATCGTAGCTGATGTCATAACATTTGTTTTTAAGATCATTAGTTTCCAATTAACCTGGATTCCAAGTCAACAGCGTTTAAATGCCACACTACCTGGTAAAATTACGATTTGTCGGATGACGGGTCTCGCCGAAAATAACCCGATTCGGTATCTATAGAAAATTTAACCGGTTACGCTCTATAAGTGTCCTGGCAGCAATGAAAATAGATTATTCTTACAATATCTTAGAATTTAGAGATATATTAGTAAATGTTTCTTTTAAGATAAAGCTGTATGTATAATAACTTATAATATATATAAATTTGTTTCTGAATATAATAATATTGTAATTTCCAGCCTATTTATTTCCAATTATATACACACAGGTTAAAAGGTTTTCGATCATGGATAAAGATTTTGGATTGCGTAATAAACCACACAATAAAAGTCCAAGATGTACTTGGCACTTTTCCTTCAAACTTCATGAGGGACAATAAAATTACTGTAGGTGTTATCATTATTGATGGCAGTAGACTATAATAATTGTATTACAACGGAATTACACAAATTTTAACAATTTGTAATGAAAATTAAAAAGTTTAAGAATGTTTCGAGTTTGAGTAAAAAGTTTTCGATCATAGATACACACCAAGAAAACGCACACTATTGTATGTATTTGTTATATTTACCAAACTCTACATATAAGAATATATGTAGACCTTGTATTTACATTGTCTACATTAAAATTTAAATCATCTTTTTTGATGGTTATATATCCTTATTAAATAAATCAGTTTTTTCCGTGTTAAAAAATTAATCAATTCTATTGAAGTACGTTGTGTGATATTCACCGAACAGCTGCAGCACCATCAATATTCAGTGAATCTGAATCCTTTGAAGATATAACAAAAGAAAAATCATCAGCATGGCCTGTATAAGAAATTTTTTTCACAGCAGTAGATATATTATCAACGTATAAAGTAAAAAGAATAGGGCCCCTTATTGATCCTTGGAGATTCCCATATTTACGTTCAAACGATTAAAGTTTAAGTATATAATCTACAGATTTTTCTGTTTCGACTCTCAAAGATACACTGTCCCCGATCTTGTAGGAATGTTGCTATCCAGTATCCAGTTTAGTGCGAGACCTCTTATGCCACACATTTGTAAAATAGACTATAGTTAACTCAGTGGAAGGCCCAGCCAAAGAATTTAAACTTTTATTGTCTTTGGTCCAGTTTAGATCAGAACACCGCCAGGAACTCGCCTGCCTCAACATATTCAATAATCTGACTATAACATTGCAGATGTTATTGATTTGTTTATACTTAAAAACCATGTTGATGAACTAGCCGTATAAACATCGTCATTTGATTCTTCACCAAAAAGTGGTAAAATCACCGTCTACAGCTTGTTCTGTTCAAATAAACAAGATGTACTAGCATGCGAACATCGAACTGTATAAAAATTGTAGGACTTCTACTTCGTAGAAAAGGAATGTTGGCATTGGGGTTTTGATGTGGCACTTGAATTTGTGTTTTAAAAATGTTCCACTCTATAGACGATAAACTCGTTTGAAGTTCAAAATCCTGTTATAAAAAAAGTATTATAACATGCAATTACGAGTATTATCCGTGTTATCGTTATCGCGTTATCAATTTTGTTTACTCCCAAAACAGTGCAACTGTATAATTTAAATATAAATATTACTTTATTATCGTTATGCTTGTTGGTATGCCAGTCGCAGATTGTATTGTTTAAAATATCGTTCAAAACGGAATTTCGTCACAATAAGGAGGCGTTGAGTCAATCGAATTGTATGCACCGATGAATTGATTTAACAGAGCTCGACGTTGATGTCGTTAAGGTGAATCATTTTTAGAATTTTCCATCACTGTGCGATGAAGAGAATGAGTCATGCAAATTCTCTGATTACAGTGACCAGTTTTGAGAAAAATTTTAAACATTATGATGTTATTAACATCTATTATTCATCATAAGTGTATTTTCGAGATATTTGTCACTTTACAATGTGATTGTCGCGAATGCAGAACAGTAATAGCTAATTTTATTTAATTAATATACCTACTCGTATTAGTGGACAGGGAACTGCATACAGTTTGTCTATAAAGTAAACCTCTCCCCCTCCCCCCCTACTAACTTTTGAACCAATCGAGTTACAGGAGTTTTAACAAGATACGGGGTGAATCACGTAAAATGAAATTCGATTCTTCAAATTCAAAGATGGCGCCCCTAGCGCTGTAAACTCGTTTTTTTTAAAATGGAAAAGTGTGCCGTGTTGCACCTCATTTAAAAGGTAATTCAATTTTCTACAATCTCGTTTTTGAAAAATGACAATCGGTTATCCGTTCTCTAGTTACAAGCGTTTCTGTTTCTGATCTGATCCATGAATAAAATATTAATTAATATTTTAATACAACAAATTTTGAACAAATATTTATTAAAACAAAAAATTAAAGAATTAAATAAGTTGTTCAAAATAATGTTCATTGACTTCTTGGCACATAAAAAATCTATTTTGAAATTCTTGCTTGACATTTCCTAAAATTTCTGCAGGGATATTTCTACACATAGGTATGTGTTAGACGTTGATGTAGTTCGTCAACATTTACTGGAGGAGTTCTGTAGACTTTTGACTTCAAATATCCCCATAAGAAAAAATCAAGAGGAGTTAAGTCCGGGGAACTAGCCGGCCATTCTACTGGGCCCCTTCTGCCAATCCATCTGCCCGGGAAATTGTTATTTTAAAAATCTGTAACAGGTCCATAGAAATGAAAAAAACCTGTAGAAACTTTCAAACACTCTTAAATTGAACACTAAACTACTTTCTCGAACCTTACTGACGTTTCAGTGACAGTACAAGCAAAGGTAAGCTAATAAATATTTGTTCAAAATTTGTTGTATTAAAATATTAATTAATATTTAGTCATGGATCAGATTAGAAACAGAAACGCTTGTAACTAGAGAAGGGATAACTCGATTGTCATTTTTCAAAAACGAGACTGTAGAGAATTGAATTATCTTTTAAATGAGGTGCAACACGGCACACTTTGCTATTTAAAAAAATTGGGTTAACAGCGCCCGTGGTGCCATCTTTAAATTTGAAGATTTCGAATTTATCGTCGGAATCAACTTCATTTTACGTGATTCACCCTGTATTTTGTTAAAACTCTCAACTCGATTCATTCAAAAGTTAGCAGTGGGGGGGGGTTACTTTTTGGACAGACTGTATGTCCTATGCTCACAGCATAATTATCTCGCCAGCCATAGGAAATAGAGATTTTTAAATAAGAACCAAACATAATATGCCATACCTATGAGGCTGACGAGTTTGATTTTTAAAGAGGTTAATAAAAAAAAGAACGTTAAATTTGGACGATTTTTAATACTATTTTTGGCCTTTGTCATTCTCTCACAGTTATGGTCTACTCTTGGTGGAACCACCGAAGAACCTAGACTTGTATGGAATTTTTGTAGCCTCAAACCTGGTTTATTTGGATTATTCGATTTTTGCTCCTATTTATCCTAGTGTTGTATCACATTTTTTGCAGCGCATGTATACACGGTATATTAGCTAGAGAAAAAGTTGCTTAAATTTATGATTCGCATTTCGAGTTGTTTACGGATACCAGCGAAAATTGTATGTGATTTTTGAGAGTTTCACGTCTTCTTTTTTTTTAATTACAGTTGGTAGATATATTTTCCTACAATTTCCGAACAATGCCGCCCAAATATCTCACGCCCAAAATTCAGAAAGTTAGACATGAAATTTTATATATAATTTTAAATAAATTTTCCAATGAAAGTGTTTTTTATGGTAAGAAGTCAAATTGAACTTAATATTCTATAAGCACACCTGTAACGTTGAAATTATTAAACAAGATTTAAAAAGAGAACTAAAGAACCAAAAAATTAACAATCATATTTTTCTCTAGTTGAGGGATAATGGCATTTTTGGGAAATCAAAAATAACAAATGATATACTAGCGGTGTTGGGAATATGACAGGGCTAATATTTTTGGCTCTTTTTTGGTTATAATAATTAGACATTCCAATCAATTTTTTAAACAAAATAAATAAAAGTTTCCATATGCTAGACGTTTTGACGAAATATTATAAATATTTCCTCCCTATAAATAATAATACCAACATTAGTTGTTATTACCAAAACTGTTTTAAGTAATTATTAATATTTTGAAACTAATTTACAAAATTTGTGACACGCCTCTTGACCGATATTTGCCCAATAACAAATAATGAGTAAATAAAAATACGCATGTAAAAAAAATTACCACTACATTTGTGGATGTTTACATCAGTATCCTTAGGAATTTATTTAAACGTATTATTTTATAGTACCTAATAGTTAAGGTGTTTATAAAATTATAAATAATGCCAAAACTGTTTGATATTTTTATTACAGATCGTGCTTAAATATATTGTACGTGAATTTACGGGTTGTTTACCGTTATTTTATGCATACTTTTGAGGCGAATATGTATTGAAAATGAAAATATTTTACAAATATTACGTGAGTGTGGCGTACGCGTTTATTTGCCTACGTATCGAGTGTCACCTTGGCACATTTCGATTTTTATTGCAGGCAATAAAGTCTTGCAGTTGGTGCCGTTTTAATCATGTACCTAACAGTTTTATCTGCATTTTGATTAACTAAGAGGTTTATTTTATGGAGAAGTCGCCACGAATAAATGTATTTTTAAGACCTACTATTAAACAAACTTCTAGAGATCTAGAGAACTTTGTAAATATAATACCAACTTTGAATTTTGATGATTAAAAAGAAAACCTTTTTGCAAAGAACAGTAAAATATACTTACCAAACTTCATAAATATACTCTTTTCTATGTTCCTCACACATTTGTTATTCTTATCAACAAAAAACTTATATTAATATATTTATTTTATGCGAGACCAAGTGAAAGTAATTCTGTTTAAAAATTTCATATAATTGTGGTAAGTAACCAAAAAAATGAGGACCGTAAGACCACAATAAAAGTATTTATAGAAATTATGTGAACAATTATTTCTCCTGATATACCGATTTCTTTACGGTTTTTTCTTCATTATCAAAACGATTATAGAATAATTTTAATTGAATGTTGAATAAGTACCACCAATGTAAAATCAATGACCTACAAGGAGTTTGGGAAAGGGTATTTATTAGGTACCTAGTTCAAAATTGCTATTAGGAAATATGCATTGTTTTCAAAATACATTATTTTAGGCATATGGAAAGCAATGAAATATATTTCAGTTTCATTTCAACGTCATTTTGCTGAACGATTCTTCTCGATTCATTCAAAAATAAATTGCCACGAAGTATTAATGGCTATCAAAAAACGATTTGGGCCTGTCAAGAGTCAGGCTATCAATTTCCCACCCCTTACGAATAAACTGAGGGTAAACCATTTAAAAAAATGATTAGCAGCTTCAAAAACCACAACACATCATCAAGGGCATGGACTAGAATAGAATGGAAGATGCATCGTCATGATGGGACATCTGTTGCTTGTTAGTTGAGTTTATGAAAAGCGTTTTAGATAGAGAAAACACGTTCACGGAAAAGTATTTGAACGATATGTTTGTTTTTCTTTTAAACAAGTTACGTTTAGAGGCAAATGTAACATAAACTGTAATTTATATTTTTAATTGCTCTTCTATCCCATTATCTGATATTATCTTCTATCCCTTCTGTCTTCAATACGTATTAATCTCATCTATTACGTATTTCGAAGTTATTATTGTGGAAACACTACTCTGTTTGCCATGCAATTCGTCTCGTTCTCGTTCGAACTTGGTTCTCTTCAATATACCATACATGAAAGAACCGACAAATGATGTGCTCCATCTGGCTTAGTGAGGTTTTCATTAATTATTAATACAAATTAATTACCAAAAGATTTTTCAGCCGAAATAAAAAGCCTGCAAAAGTATATTCTTTTTCGTGTCATAAATAAATTATTTACGACATTTAAACGTTCAAAATATTTTATCTCACAATATTTCTATACCTAAAAAGTGATAACTACCTATGCAATAACAATTGAAACGTCCTTTAAGCTATATTAGATGTATTTTTATAAATATCTATTTGATCTTTTCAATGGAGTATTTTCCTTCAATCGAAATGAAAGGGGAAACCTGTATTTTTATAAAATATATATTTTTTTATATTTATTTGGATAAAAATTATTACGATTGAATCGGTAGAAATTTTTTAATTTAATTTTGAAATTTTATTCTATATTTGTGACGTCACTAAGCGAAAACTAGGGGATATGTATCTATATAGAGGCCACACTGATAATATGTGGCTACATTCAGTTTGTAACGACGACAAACGACAGTCGACATTTCGATAATTGACATTTGAAATTTCCTGTTTGTGTTTGGCTTGACAACTTGACGTTTGTATTGTTGTTTTCTTGTGAAATAAACTTTTATTAAACATAGAGCAAGGTTTTGTAGAGGCCGACAATTGACCGGTTATAGATCCTTTCAGAAATAAAAGGGATGAAAAATGTAAGGTTAGTATTTAACTTAACAGTATTACTGCAAAAACGATTAAATATATTCAAATATTACCTTTACAAATTCCGATGTTTTTCTATTACGAATAAATACACTTGTAATCAGTCACAGGCAGAGACAACAATTCACAGGTAAAAATATAAACTAAAAACAATGTCTCATGTTTACCATGATGTTTACCCTAACTAAACAATTCAAACAAAAACAAAAGTAAAGTTGTCACGCAGTGACACCAACCACACAAATGAAAATATCCTAGAAATCACTAAAAAATGGCGCAAATATCCAAATTTTGAATTTTCTCTTAGTGACGTCACATAGATATCGCGCACAATAAAAAAATAATTTATGGACTTAAATGAACCTAATATTAAAATTCCAGAAATACGTAACTCTTCTTTTTCCAACTACTTTCCATTGCCGATGTAGAAAAAAAATTGGAAAACACCCCATTTGTATATAAAAATTAAAAAATTGTTGAATGTAACTAAAAAATTCACCAATATTTATTTTACCGAACAGTTGGATGGTATAGTTTAACTTTCCATGAAACCAAAAAAAACTGATTACGCCATACTTCACGTCACTTTTACCTGCCCAGATATCGTCTTTCCTAATCCTCTTAGTGAAAAAATCGATCTTTCCTTCTCTCCTAATTTCGCCTGTCTTCGACCGGAAAATCGCGAATCGCTTCTGCAGAGCGTGTCTAATTGGTTTACGAAACTGTAGAGTCGGTTCGAAAGTAGAAGTGGGAATACTTTCTTCATATCGGCATATTTATTGACGTAGACATGTCCGTCAAGGTCAGATAATAGGTATTGCTGGGCTGGAAATAGGGTGAGATACCATTAGGGGGGAAGGAAAAATAGGATTTCCGGCAAGAAATAATGAAAATAATAGCTTTCACCGCAGCCCAACGCGTGAAAACTCAAAAAACGGGATTAAAACAAAACTCCTCTGCGTTGCCTCAAGGAAACCGATGTCAGTTACAGCCACCAAATATATAATGATATAGCAGACAGACTGGCCACTGCACAAACCTCTTGTTACCATGTTCTCATTGATGTTTATCCGCCACTGGTAAGTCTTATTTTCTCCTTCAAAACCGGACTGAGCGGCTGTGGAGGATTCCGGTAATTCATTTTCTCTATAGTTTCCAAGACGAGTATTCTTCTAGTTTCCCAACAATCATCTGTAGGACATCGATCAAGGTTGCGCAAATTTGAAAACAATTCTCTGAAAAATACCATCTATCTGAATATCGGGAACGATTGCGTTGGCAAATGTTCAAATCGGCTCTAAAATTAAGTGGGAAAATTGGTTTTGCTTCTCCAGTTTCGTAAAATAGAACGGTGTGAATATATTATCGGGATATTTATATTTAGATGCCGATTTAGACCGATGTATGTCGTTTGAGTTTCATTCAGTTGTAAAGGGGCCAAATTATCAACTACATAGGCAAATAAAATCAAGTATCAATGTTAAATATGCCAATATTATATCCTAGATGTGGAACGTTCCTTTTCAAAATATGTTGCACACTAAATGTCTTACCATGTCGTTGATTTCACAAAAATGACTAATTATCATACAGGGCGTTTATTTCGCAGCCTACTTGATTTATTAGCGAGTAAGGACCCAAGCCCACTGTGACAAGTAAATAATGATAATGAAGCACAAGCCATTCCACCCCAGGCTTGGTTCGCCGTGTATCGTTGTCCCTTGATTGGATTATTAAAAGGTCACCCGGGTCGTATGACCTTTATATTAGTTTCTTCAGGCCCCGAGAGGGCATGGGGGTTGTTTTTTTATGGATGTTAAGTATGGAGGGTGGATATATTTAATAAAAACGGACATAGATTGTTTTGACATTTTTTTTTTAGGTATGTAGGTACAATGTAGAGATGGATTGTGTATTTAACGTACATTTGTATGTACTGAGTTCTGAATATACAAATTTTTTTGGGGTAAACCTTTCAAGTTTCTTTCCTATCTCGGATACAAGGTAAAATTTCCTCCAAACTTGTTTTGTTTACGGGGCCATATAGTTAGTTATTGTTCGTAACTAACTATGGAAAAAGTCCGGAACTGGTGAATTTCTGACAAGAAAATTTCGAACTGCCGGAGAATTATTTTGAATACCACTGGTACCTTTTTACGGCTTCAGGAATAAAAATCAGGATGTATTTATAAAGTAAGGACACGAATAGGTCAGTAACTATTTTGATTACAAAGGCCAAACACAGACAGAGGCCTCCTGCATTTCCCATAGAAGCCGATTTCTTTGATTTAATCAGCCACTCGCGAAATAGGGCTCATTGTCCATGCTACGAACACTGATCGCATATCGTGGGGAGAAATGAGCCTGCTTGATTAATTTTATGTACAGGGTTGTCAAATTAATAACTTGCTGTGATTTTTACCGTTTACCCGTTTTTATTATTTCATAGGTGTTGTGAAAAAAATTTCGATGATTTTTCTAGTAGGTTGCATTCTATATATTCCGAAATTATTATAATTATTATTATAGGTGAAACGAATTTGGATCATGGGGAAAGATTTTGGAAGAGCTCAATTTGCGCATTTGTTTGTGTTTTATATTTTAGAACTGAATCATAAAATTCGGTTAAATTTAAGTATATTGCTTAGCACCTTTTCTTCAAACTCTATAATGGATGCATTATTAAATAAACTTACAGTATGCAATGTTTACAGAAAATAACTCTATTCTGTAATCTTTGCTGTAGGTGTTAATTGATGGGATTGTCTTTCAACAAAATTTAACGAATTTAACAATTTGTAATGAAAATTGAAAACGTTTGACGTTCGAGTTTTGACATCTGTTTTAATTATAAATTGGCCGGGTATTCATTCTCCTATAATAGAAAATCTTTTAACTTCTCTGTATATCTTGATATAGATTTTGGAAGTAAAATTCGAATTCAATAGAAACATTTGCATGTCATCATTTGTTTCCAGCTGAAAAAATACATAATAATAAGCGATTTGAGATGGTTTTATTATACCACCCGGTACATAGACTATTGGATATAAATATATAAATAAATGTAATAAATGTAAACAGCTGGCCGTGTTTATTGATCGAACAATATTCGACGTGACCGATCGTAGGTATGTCTAGTTGTTTTCTTTTTATTTCATAGTACGTTAACTCTCTAGGTGTCCGTGAGTTCGTGTCCCATATAACGGGTTCGGCAGTAGAGAGATAAACAACTGCCTGTGGACAGTTTCCATTTTAATAATAATAAAAGCAAGAATTGGCTTTTGAAAAATAGTATTGACTTATTCAGGACAGAAAATAAATGAGTGCTGTTGGCTATGTAGGTACGATATTCTTTCTTGCTAAAGAAAGTACGCTGTCACTTACCACCCTACTCTTTCATTTCCTTACTTTGTTTAGAGGTTTATGGAGAAATTACAATTATTTTTCGCAATATTTGTATTTCTACGAATGTTTTCTATGAAATCAACATTGTTTCCAGCATTTTCTCATGGTATTCTCTCTTCCAAGAAAACAACCTCGCCGCCGTTGTTGTTACTATCTGTACACCAGATGTTGATACCATAAAAATAGTTTATTCGTTACAAATATGGTACAACACGGTGTATAAAGTTGGATGACTCGTAGTAATAACTGAGCCAAGGGAACAGCTCGTTGTATTCGGTGAGTCATTATCGCAGTGACTCTACAGGGAGTTTAATGTACAATAAATAGGAACACATAACACGTGTGGCCTTCAGTGATAGTATTATAAAGATTCTGCTTTAGGAAATGATTCAGATGTTTTTGTTACACCTATTCTGGTAAAGAAGTCCCACTCAGCTAGTGAAAGGCATTGTAAATTAATCAGTAAGTAATATCAGTAAATTAATATACAGCGTGGAAAATAAGTCTGGAACTCAGTTCGTAACTTCACTATTTATTTAATATTTTTAAGTAAATCGCTCCCAATTTTTGACAACATATTTTCTTGCACAATTTTTTTACCTAATCCACTAGTAGGTATACAGAGTGGACCAAAAAAATTACATACTAAAGTTATATTTTTTAAATAGAACACCGTACTTATTAATCAATTTTTGTTAAGGGCTTTCATGATATTCACACACACGATAAGAGTGTTGAGGGTATTTCACGAATACATTGATATAGGATTTGCATTAATATAGGTCTATCTATAATAATAAGGGAGCTATGACCAAAAGAGTGTGCCATAAGCGTAGTATGTTATAACTTGCTACGATATAGTTCAGCTATTATTGAATAGAGGGCGTGCGTGAAAATTATAGGCTGTTATTTTTGTAAATTCACAATATCTAGATGTTAGGTAAGTTCTAATGTATATCTAAATTATTTTTAAGAAAGCAAATAGAAATAGAATATAGACGTACACTCAGTTCCAAAAAAAGTGGCGCACCCGATTTTTTGGTTAACTTCAAGGTCCTGTAACTTTTATACTGGTAAACCAATTAGAAACATTTGTGTGTGTCTGTGTAGCTTAACTCATTGCTAATGGATTAACTAGTTAATTAATTAGTTAACTCATTAACTCATTCAAAATAATGGAGAAATTCAGCGACATGTTTTTTATAATTTTTTTGAAACACCCTGTGCATTACACTAGTACTTGAATAAAAAATCTATACGATCCTGTTGAAATTGCTGTCCTTAATGAACATTTTGTTTTTTTGTTCATTGTTTTATCTTAAAAATTGACGAAATTAGAGAATATTTACTGGAACCGTATTTATAGCAAAAAAATCACCTTTACATTACGACTGCAGCATTGATTGAAGCATTGAGTAGGCTTTGAAAAAAAAAAGCAGTAACACCTCCAAGCAACCATATTTTAATACCTAATAATTACAGCATTACAGCAACACACAACAAAATCATGACAATGAATAATTTTAGTATCTATTGTTGCCACCTCTAGCAACTCTAAGAGCTTCTAATCTGCGTGGCATACTGGAAATTAAATTGGTTATCCTCTGCTGTGGTATGTTATCCCATTCTTCCGATAATGCATAAGCCATTTCTTGTAGAGTCACTGGAGGCCTATCGCGAGAACGTACTCTGCGTCCTAATTCGTCCCATAGATGCTCGATGGGATTCATATCTGGGCTTTGAGCAGGCCACTGTAATGTGGTGATACCAGCAGTATCTAAAAAATCTCGCACTATTTGTGCTACATGGGGTCGGGCATTATCATGCATTAGTACAAAATGTTGACCAGCTAACTCAGCAAGAGGTCGAACATACTGCTGGTAAGACGTCATCGATATAAATTCGCGCTGTCATTGACTGCCTAACAGGAAAAATGTGAAGAGGTGTACGTCTATTCAAAGAAATTCCACCCCATACCATGACCGAGCCCCCATTAAAATTCTCACATTCTCTAATCAAATCTTGATTAAACCTTTCTCCCGTTCTTCGCCATACTCGCTTTCGGCCATCTACCATATTGAGACAAAAGCGTGATTCGTCAGTAAATAAGACGTCAGACCATTCTTCATTGTTCCATTGTCCATAATTTTGAACAAAATTTCTTCGCGCTGCACGGTGCGCTCGTAATAATTTAGGACCTTTTGCAGGTCTTCTGGCTTTCAAATTTATTTCCTGCAGCCGTCTACAAACAGTCTGTTTGCTAACTATTGTACCTCGAACTTGTCGGAGGTCTTGCTGTGCATTCACAGCTGTGTTAGACCGATTTCGTAAAATCTGCAACCTCAGAAAACGATCATCTCTACAGGACGTCTTTCGGGGACGACCAGAACCCACTTTTCGAGCTGTGCTTCCAGTTTCTTCGTACTTTCGAATGGCTCTACGAGCTGTTGTTTCCGGAATTCTTACTGCACGAGCAGCGTATCGTGTACTACGACCATCACTCACTAAAGCAACCAATCTTGCATTCTGTTCGGGTGTAATAGGCATTTTGATTTCAAACACAAAATACGTTATGTTTTGATGACAATCACAATGTTAACAAAATGTTGTTAAAATATGGTTGCTTGGAGATGTTACTGTGTTTTTTTTCAAAGCCTACTCAATGCTTCAATCAATGCTGCAGTCGTAATGTAAAGGTGATTTTTTTGCTATAAATACGGTTCCAGTAAATATTCTCTAAATTTCGTCAATTTTTAAGATAAAACAATGAACAAAAAAACAAAATGTTCATTAAGGACAGCAATTTCAACAGGATCGTATAGATTTTTTATTCAAGTACTAGTGTAATGCACAGGGTGTTTCAAAAAAATTATAAAAAACATGTCGCTGAATTTCTCCATATTTTGAATGAGTTAATGAGTTAACTAATTAATTAACTAGTTAATCCATTAGCAATGCGTTAAGCTAAACACACACAAAAATGTTTCTAATCGGTTTACCAGTATAAAAGCACAAGTATAAAGATATATACAGTAATTTCACTCGGCAAAATCTCTTTGATGTTGGTGTCCTTAAGTTTTGTTTTTTTAACCCCCCAAAAAGACCACTGCGTATACTACCCACGCACAATCATGCGCATTAATGACCGTTTTTGGCAGCTATGCACAAGCCCGGACTATTACTTTTTGGAGTAAAAAAGGTGGCCTATCAGAATTTCGTTTACAAATGAAACAATATTTTGTAGCCATGTTACACACAATACAAAACACTTATCAAAATCATAAACACAAACACCTAGACACACAAACGTATGCTGATTACCTGTAAAGCAAAAAGCAAATGTGCGGCCATAAAATAGCATACGCCGGCCCATTCCTCCCCTTCTACATCTCTACCAACGCGCATACTACCCAAGAGCAGACATGTGCATTAAAAACTTTTGTACAAAAAATTTAAAGAGTGAAACTACTGTATATATCTTTATACTTGTGATAAAAGTTACAGGACCTGGAAGTTAACCAAAAAATCGTGTGCGCCACTTTTTTTGCAACTGAGTGTATTTTATGGAGAGTGAATTTATTAAAAAAAAACAAGGGCACATATACCTACAGTTTCAACAGAAACAAATACCTTTTTTCTATAAACATATTTTTATAAAGCAACTTGGTGGTCAACCTTAATGGCGATGGGAATTAAAAGCAGTAATTACTTGGAGTCTGTGATATTTTTTATTTTAAAATACAATATAAATATGGGAGTTAATAATGGAAAACAATGTCGGACATGTGACGTCCTCTGGATCTTTGGCACGATATCATTCTTTTGGCAAAATTGTCGATGACTCGCATATCTGCAGCGATATCTCTGCGATTTCTGCGTTAATATTACCTTTAAGGGGATTACCAGCATAAACTTTTTCATTCAAGAACTCACTCCCATAGGAAGAAGTCTAAAGGCGTTAGATCACAAGACCTAGGCGGCAAATAGAGGATCAGTAAAATAATACCTATATAGTTAATTTTATATTATAGAACTCAGTCGGAAATATAATTAAATATTTTTGCAATATCGGCATCTGTCGCGTGACAACGTTGCATTACTCATTACTCTACAAATACATTACTTTGGTATTTTTGCCGACCGGTGTTATTTATCTAGACCCCTCGATCTAGATTAATTTATATTTATTTGGTAGGGCCGGAGAAAACTTCTCATCAGCTACCTAATAATGTGAATGTGAATATAAAAAAAATAATACATCTGACTGGTCAGCACTACTCACTCATAATATTCTTCATTATTCTTATTCATAATATTTTCTAATGGCGGAATACTCAGACATGCTGAGTCTATTACCACCATTAGAACAAATTCTTACTACAATCATATCATACAAAGATGCATAAAGTTCGAGGACGAACCGTTATCAAGATGCCAGGATGGGCGAGTGTCAGGGACACGGCCCTGGCGACAGAGGGAAGTACCAGAACTGTCATTCGTGACAGGGACGGAGAATCCAATGCCGCACACTGGCACAATTACGTTAAATAATTCTACTAGATTAACCTCTAATACAGTCAGTGATCAATAAATAATAGTTTAATGCTAGGACAATTACTTTATTCTCCTAACATTGTACAATCAAGCGCAGAGCGGGAAATGAACTTGTTGTCGGTGGCTCTCATTACAGTTTTCTATAAAGACTGCAATCTAATAATACGCTTAGGTTGACCTATTCATCGCTAGATACCAGCATCTATTAAGAGTGTAAAATCTTTCTCGATGGGGCGGTTTGGGGTAACTCATAACATGCATAACAATAGATATTAAAAAATGTATATTCTAAAAAAATAGACATACCTACCTATTATTTGTTAAATAGTTTTTATTCTCTGCCTAAGCTATTTCAGTCATTTTGATGAATTAGCAAGTAGGTAATAGCAAAAATGAATGCACACGTAATTACAAAAATGCATTTTTGTGTAGTAAGCTATCTTAACAAACTAGCAATAGACACAATGTGGCTATGTATATAATCGTGTCACCACTATTCACAGGTACATTGTGTAGTCCTGATCGCTTTTGACAGCAAAACGGAAATTTTACAAGCAGCATGTTGGTATTTATAAATTGAACTAAAATAAATGACTTGGAGACGACCTATTTAACGCAAGTTATTGTGACTTACTCGACAACTCCAAACTGAACACACAGGGTGTGTTAATTTTACTCAGTAGTAGTTGCAGACATTTCTCGAGAGTTTTCTTTCACAACGAGTTATTTGTATTAAATACTATTTCCTTTATCAAGTAGATTCAATTGGCGATTCAAATTACCGACGAGGGCGCTGCAAATTGTTAACAAATATGGAGGGAGACGAGTAAAAATTTTGCATTTCATATCACATCATCTGGCAATTTAGCATTCAACTGCCATAAATATAGTGACTTCATGTGCTAGTTAGGGTGAAATAAAGGATAAAAAGAGTGGTAAAAGCAGTTAAAGGTCCCATAAATGCTTCATTGCTAATTATATAAATTTTTTGGGTTGAAACAGGTACCCTAGTTTTTGTTTACTTACATTTTGGACTAAAATAAGTGTGATAAACTGTATGATGATACCATATTAGTGCTTGTTTTTTGTTAAATGTTTAAATTAAAATATATTCTGCTTTTATAAGACTAATAATAGAAAAGTATAGACAAACTGCAACAAAGTGGTTATGTTGTGTAAATAAACGTGTTCCCTGTTATTAAATTGTTACATGCCTTTTGGAGAAACGAATGAGAAACATTTTCTTATACAAGGGCCAAACTTCTACCAATCTTCAATCTTAAATACTTCTATGGACACATTTTGTGGAATGACACCTAAAAACACGGTAGTTTGTGTTGTGCTGATTTCTTTTGAATGCCATTTTCAAATTAAACGTTAAACAAACCCAATTACGTGTTATTTATCATTATATCAGCAATAAGTCTCCAAAAATTACCTTTTAAGTAGGTTCAAATATTTTCATGCAGAGGGCGCTTCACTTTTGGAATCGCCAATACTCTAATGTTTTACCGCTCACTTCTTGCTGATCTCGGAGACCATGAGATATACCCGTCTCCTTTACTTCCAGCACCAGACCATTTCCTATCTCTCTTATGCTCTTACACTCACACCTACAAAGAGCTCAGTAGTCAGTAGCGTATCATAAACAAGAAATGTGAATTTACTTGCACTTTTGGCGGTTATTATTTTGGCCTTATTATTGTGACAGTTCATTGATTGTTCCAATCTATTTGTTTCAGGTATCAAAAGAAGAGCTAGCCAAATTAGTTCAAGGTTTTGAAAAACAGGACATCCTCACATCCTCAGGCGTCACCTTAGCCGGCAACAGGTACATATACCTCTCGGGCACGGATCGGGTCATTAGGGCTAAATTGGGAAAAGTCGGCGTACACTGCATGAAAACGACACAAGGTGAGTGCCACGGTAGTCGTCTGAATATTAAGAAAAAAAATAATAATTTTCCAGAACATCAGTGCATGTGGGACGGGGCAGCCGCGCAAAATTTATCACAAAAATGTCTAATTCTGAACTCAAATTAAATTGCGACCTTATACAGTTTAGCGTGACTTAGGTACATGATATGTAGAGCCACAATAGACCACATGGTCGCGGTACAGGGTCTGGTTTTCGGCCCACTCACTTTTGAACTAGGGATGCCGACGGGTACCCGGGTACCCGATAACGACTCGCTACCCGGTTCCCATTTTAGGACCCGATAACCCGTTAAAAACCCGATAATCCGTTAAATACCCGATAACCCTCTAAGCATATGCACTCGGTCGCCCTCTATATGACTCATATTCATATGACAACTTCTTTTTTTTGCGGTTTTGCGTTGGCGCAGGTTTGGCAATATAAAATATGATCTGAATTGGGAACTATTTGCTATGTTGAATGCTATGGGTTGATATCGCGTAATAGATAACTAGCGGGTAACGGGTAAATAACGGGTAACGGGTAATTAACGGGTATACCGGGTTATTAACGGGTAGCGGGTAATTAACGGGTAGCGGGTAAATACCGGGTATTGAAAACGGGTACCCGGGTAGTAAAATTAACGGGTATCGGTATCCCTATTTTGAACCTAACCTAATCTACATGATATGTATACTGTGAATTCAGCTTTAAAATACACAAATATATATTATTTATTTTATTAAGAATACGAATTATTTCAATATGTTTTAACTCAATTTTCTGGGGTATTATTTGGAACTATTTATAACCGGCGATTGTTTTTTGGTATGTAATGTACAGTTCGGCATCTGGATGCGTAAATAGGGCGTATCAAATACGCGTCCTAACAGGTTGTATTGCTACCCATGAACAAATATAAAAATGTGTCGTCGTTCCAGCTACGCCTATTCAATTAATAAAATTTATTGAACGTTTTCATGATTTACCTACTCACTACTACTTACTGACATTGAAATTCAAATGCATACAAAAATCGACTATTACAACAGTTGTCTTACGTGGTACTTTTTACATGACCTAATTTCTATATTCAGTGTGTGTGTGTAGTATTCCGATGCATATGGTCGGCAATGAACAATTTCGATTTCTGAGGACGAAGCGATACATAGGAAAATCAATAAAAATAAGGCATGTTTTAGCGTGCATCCTAACGATTGATGAAGCAAATATATGTACCAACATACCTTAGTGGCCTCTTTGGGTCTTTGCTACTATCTGTCGGTCAATTTGATAATAATTATCAGACAAATCGTAGCAAAGACCCAAAGAGGGCACTGCGGTGTATTTTTCACCACTACTAACATTCACGATGCCCATTAGGCAATCATGTCGCAACATCGTTCATCGATTCTACTATCTACAGCACTCTGACGAGCGCATAATAAGCGTGAAACCGGTCAGTGTCTGATGGTGGGATGATGGGTCTCGACGTACGATGTGGCGACTCCTATGGAGATGCCGGAGTAATGCAATGCTAGTTGGGGAACATTGGCCGTGAAGTAGTTGTTTTCGGCATCTCCTTCAAATAAATATGCCTTATTTACGAGCAAGTAAGACTGTCTAAAATAATGCTGAATTACAACCGCTGGTAATTAACTCGACTTCAAAAAATTCGCATACCTACAAAATTTAAAATATTCCAATACCTATTACATCTTTAGACGTGGAACGTTCCTTTTCAAAATATATGTTGCACTTTTCACTGACAAACGCGTACGCGTTGGAAAGACACCAATACAGAAGCCATTTTTATGTATAGATGATATGGTGTACACCTTGCGAGGAAATAAATAGGTGGGTAATTTATTTTAATATATTTAATTCTGTTGAATTATTTTAAAATTTCTTAGGTCGCGCTGACCTCGCACCCAAATGTCGAGCTCTAGTAACACCTTCTTAAAATATATGTTACACAAATATTTGTGAATACATTGAGCCATAATCAACGAAAACAAATGTTTAATACCAATAATATATTTCTTCATCGGTTGTGTGGGCTGTTCTTTCATTCATCAAAATATTTTTCCCCCATATGGCGTCGTCATAAATATTTCCATGACTTTGTGTTAGTTATTAATAAACAATTTTTCGTATCAGCTGCCAAATTACGTCATCGTATAGTGGCTTTATCAGGATACCGTACGAAGGTTTTTACATACTTTAAAGGGTTACGTAATGTTAATTTTGTTTGTTTATTTTTATCCTAGTAGGTATCTGGGTTGGCATCATTAAAACGATCTTAAAGTTTTAGTACAGTATTATTTATTCGGAAAATAGTAGGTAAATATAACTTTGATGTTTTTATGCTGAACTGGAATTTGGTCAGATTTGTTTTTCCCCATAAAATGTTTATATATTGTATGGTTTTGAATAAAAAAAATTGTCTTATATATACAACATACAGGGTGGTTTCTAATCCAGCGATTTCCCCCCCCCCCCGTGGGCGTATTCTGTAAGTAAAATGAAGGTAATTTTGTTGGATAAACATAGGGTCTAATAGGGCCGCCGTATTCGAGCTATAAGATTAAAAAAATACATATTTTGATATATTCAGATATTTTCAACAAATTTGGCTGCAACTTGTTATTTATTGCATACTAAGATAATATTATTAACCACGCATCCTACATATCATAAAAAATACACTTATTAAGAAAATCAGCTTTGATGCTAAACGGTGAAGGATGCAATTTAGCATATGAGACACATTTTCTTTATAATATTATACAGAGTGATATAATTTTTTTTATAAAAAAATACGTGATAGTATTAGTATAGTTTAATTGCGCCACTGGTTATTTATGGAAACTGACTTTTTTTTTATTTTATGGCTACTAAAATATTAAAAACGTATAGTTACCAAATTTTTTTTTTTTTAAATTCATGATCAACTCAACTCATTTCAGCTAAAAAAGGGTGGCCGTAGGACTCTATGTTCATTTAACAAAATTACCTTAATTTTTGTTACCCCCCTAGATTTTCAAAATGCCATTAGGAAACACCCTGTATATCATATACAGTAAAACTCACTTATAACGTATACGCTTATTACATTCCGAACCCATGGTTCAATAAAAAAATAATTTTCATAAGTACTTTCTTCTAACGTACTTCTGATAAAAAGTATCAATTTGCTGGGTCCGAAAAGAATAAATATAAAGTACTTCTTATCCAAGCTTTACTGCTATATCTACTAAATATCCTCAATAGTTTAATATATTTGGTTACCAACGGAAAAACTAGTGAACAAAAGTAATTAGTACTAATTAGAATACTTAATAGAAATACCTCAGGAAAAGTGTTAAATCATGTGGATAAAAGTGGATAATCATCTAAACTTTTTTGTTTTAAAGAGCATTGAAAACTGCTTCTCTTGGTCCTACAATAGACAAAGATTTATAGAAAAAAATTAACAAAAATTACTTATAGGTAAGTATTGAGTTTTACATGGGTAGACTAGAAAACTTCATTTATGTAAAATTTAGCATTTCGATTTTTCGATACTGGGGCAATAATTTTGCAAACAATGTTGCTGTATTTAGTGCAATAATTATCTATAATTAAAGAATAGGCACTCGTTTTCACGTCAGCACCCATACTAGATTGTTTAAACTGAAAAAAAGTGTAATATATTCAGCCGATTCGTATCTTTACTCACTGCCAATAAAAATATAACCTACTTCCAAAATAGTACAATTCCGTCGACCGTAAATGGAGCTGCCTCGCCGCCAGATTTTCGAGGTTTACAAAATGCAACTGCTCGCGAGTATAGGATTCCAATATTTTTAATTCATTTGTTGCACATACCACACGCCGAGTTTAAACGAATGAATGTTCGGTGCATTTCCCTTCCTAATTATAACACTTGATAATAATAGCGCCTTTTCGTAAATTCAGCTCAGTTTTGTGATGGTTGACGTAACTGATGGATGTGATGCGCATAAACGTCCATTTCCATTGCTGGTTTTGGCGGTTTTCACTCTTTAACAGCCGAGTTTTGTCTCCCCAACCAAAATATCCACTGGAAATTGTTCACTCTACATTGTGACTAACAAATTTATTAGGTTGTTTACTTTTATGCTTTTATCAAAATTGCATCCCTTGAACCAAACAAAAAACAACATACTAACCTTAAAATTAATGACATGACAATTCCCTCTCTTTTTTCCATCACAAAATTTGAACTCCATCATAACTATTTAATGATGGAAGTGATGGTTTTCTGATGGGACAGTATACAATTTTGTGCTAAATTTACTAACAAGAATTATCCCCATCACAAAGCAATCGCTGAATTTACGAACGGCTTTTACTGATGATGGATGTACAAAGTGCGTATTGACATAGAAGAGTATTGGGTATAAAGTCAGGTAGCTTCTTCTCTATTCTCTGTAAATTGCTCTCAATGGATTGTAGAAATCATTTGGACCTTGAATGTACAGGGTGATTCATTTTCGAGTGTGTAACATGGGTATCTCGCTTATTATAAAAGATAGACTGTAGGTTTAAATTCGGCAAAGTTGCGGAATTTTGTGCTCAATAAGTTGGCGCAAAGAAAACCCCCATATCTGCTTTCGTTTTTGAGTAAGAGGCAAAAATAATTTTTTTCCGGTTTTCGTTTTCTGGCCATAACTTCTATATTTTTGAAAATAGTGGCTTATCGTTTTCACATTATTAGGACACTTTCTTGAGACAAATACGATGCCGTAAACTGTTTTTTAAAAAAATGTCACTTCTATTGTAAATAATCGTCAACTTTATTTTTTCTTATGGGCGCCATATTATTTTTTCTCATATTTGAATAAACCGATTTTTTCTGAATACAACAATATAATATATGTTAATATTTGCCTAAAAAATAAGGGCATTATGAAGGAAAATGGGTATTTTTTTGAAAATGTCTAGTTAGCCATGGCCATGACAGTCAATTCTTGACAAACCACAAATGTCACTTATAATTTCTATAAACTGCATCTGTGGAGTACCTTTTACATTGACTAACGATGTATTCAACCGAAGAGAAACAAGATATTATAGATATTTATTATAGATGTAACAAAAATTGAAACAGAACAGTTGAAGGATATTTAAACACATATCCTGAAAGACGACAACCATGCAAGACATATATTACTAAACTGCACTGTAATTTAAAAAATTATGGCAGTTTTTCTAAACCAAGAAATAGGTTTAGCAAAGAAATAGGTTTAGTAATATGTAATATATCTCTTGCATGGTTGTCGTCTTTCAGGATATGTGTTTAAATATTCTTCCACTGTTCTGTTTAAATTTTTGTTATATCTGTAATAAATATCTACAATATCTTGTTTCTCCTCTTCGGTTGAATACATCGTTAGTCAATGTAAAAAGTACTCCACAGATGCAATTTATAGAAATTATAAATGGCATTATTTGTGGTTTGTCAAGAATTGACTGTCATGGCCATGGCTAACTAGATATTTTCAAAAAAATACCTACTTTTCTTCATAATGCCCATATTTTTTAGGCAAATATTAACATATATTATATTGTTGTATTCAGAAAAAATCGGTTGAGTCAAATAAGAGAAAAAATAATATGGCGCCCATAAGAAAAAATAAAGTTGACAATAAAACTGACATTTTTTTAAAAAACGGTTTACGGCATCGTATTTGTCTCAAGAAAGTGTCCTAATAATGTGAAAACGATAAGCCAATATTTTCAAAAATATAGAAGTTATGGCCAGTAAACGAAAACCGGAAAAAAATTTTTTTTACCTCTTACTCAAAAACAAAAGCAGATATGGGGGTGTTCTTTGTGCCAACTTATTGAGCACAAAATTCCGCAACTTTGCCGAATTTAAACCTACAGTCTATCTTTTATAATAAGCGAGATACCCATGTTACACACTCGAAAGTGAATCACCCTGTACTGCACCCGGTACGGTGTTGGTGTCACCACAGGTTGTTCATAAAATTACGTACCTAAGGCGCTTAAAAAGGTTACTATATTAAAACAAAAATGTACGAAAATACGTGTGCAGTGTTGCCGGACTGAATTTGCGAGGATTCGGCACAGCAGTGTTGCTATTCCTGTGCAGGAACAATAGCTATATCAGTGCTAATCGCCAGGTTTGAAATTGTTCCATTGTCAATCAAGTCATTATTAGGTTGATCTCGGTCGATACTAAATAATAAATACATATTATTTTATAAGGAAAACTCTTGGTTATAAATACAGTTAATCAACCGCAGTGACGGCACCATGAGGAAAAATCTTGTACTACCAAGGTCGTTGAATTTGATTACTTATTTCTATAAATGCACGAATTTCATTGGTCAGAGCACCCATTATCCACCATGACATATGTCCGTCATCCACTCGTACAAATGCAGTTGCATAAGGGGGTCTGTAACGCCCTATAGAAATGAATTTGTATATTTTTTTTGCATTTTATTTATGACAATACAAACATAATATCTTGACACCATTCCATCGTTTGTTTACTATGTTTACAAAAAGGACTTAATGTAAGAACGAAATTGTGGACGAATGTGTAGTATTAGAAAAAAATGGAGTCTCTGTCAATTGCACTTTACTACCCAAAATAGCATAGGAGATTATTCTATTTCTACATTAATGGCAATTTTTTAATATTTTCCCCTCAGAGGAATAAGTAAACATATTCCTCTGAGATTTTCGCTGATAGCGATATTAAGCTGGTAAGAAAATATTATTACTCTTTGATCTATGCCGAGAAGAGAATTTTATGATAACACGACTTTACGAAAAGACTCACGATATATGATAATATTTAATTAATATTTTTTTTATTCACTTTTGTGCCATCAAAATGTAAAATATTAGTGCAAGTGCAAAATTAAAAAATTAGTATTTTTCCAGTAGGTAATTTTATCGATGGGAAAGTGACGTTTTTCCGGCGTATGAACAGGAAAATACTACATTCATTAAGTTTGAGGATTTTGTTCCATTAACCTATCTTATCATCATAACATAAATTATACCTAGTTGTCATGCAATTATTTAAAATGATTTATTAATACATTCTTAAGTAGGGCTTTCTATTTTTATAGAACAGTAAATACTTTTCTATTATTCCTGCTAATTTCCAGATAATATTTCATATATTGACATATTACATATTTCAGTACCCACCATAATTTTGGTATCCACCATAAAGATTTATATTTAATCATTTTCCTATTGAATATGAATAGTACCATATGTTCGTTTTAAAAACATTCGAAGTATAAATACATATATTTTTTCTAATGAATATAAATGCACTCACTGAAACTGCTGTTGGATTTTAGTCATCACCAGATGGTTATTAAAAACATTGTTACAGTTACATTGGTACAAATTAAATTATAATGTTTCACATTTTTTGTTTCAATTTATAATTTTTCTGATCCCGTTGTCCAAATTTCATGCTCACAAACAATGTGGACAATTTTACTGTGAATATGCCCATGATGATTGCTTAAAAGGTGCAAAAAATTCTTGCAATGAGACAGGGAGGTTTACGAGGTGGAAAATTACAAAAGCGAATGCGATTTGGTTCCTCTGCAACTCTATTTTAAAGTTGGATACACATTGATGGTTTCCTATATTGTGTAATAAAAATCACCACATAGATACACCAAACTATCGCCAATTCGATCATAAGAATCTACCAGGAATCGCTTTAAAAGAAATGTCTAGTGGAACAGGAAAACGGTTTGCCTCTCTGTATTTTCCTAAATGTCGATTGAAGTTTGGGAAAGTCTATGGGTTTTCTAATACAGGGTGTCCATTTATAAACTGACACATTTTAACTGCTTATAAGTCGAGAACGATAAATGATATCGATGTGCGGTTTTCACAGAACTTCATCAATTTTTTTAAAGTTTTTTTTGACAGTGTTGCCAAGTTTCAAAATTTACCTGAAATAGGAGGAAAAAAATTTATTACTTTCAAAGGCCGATTTGACAAAGAAATGTAATGGGACACCCTGTACTTTTTAATTTTACATGAAAGCCTGTTAACTTTCCTTTCCGAAAATGTATAAATTGTTTTTCATTGCAATCATTTCTTTGTCCAGAGCCAATTTTGGTAGATGACTCCTTTTTGAAAAGGTCCCTGCTCTAATTGATGAAAATTTTATGGTAATTACCTATGTATCGCTTTATCATGAATTTATTTATTTATTTATGAATTATCGCAAATCATAAATGATTTGCGCTATTGCCATGTCTATAAAAAGTATTTATTCTATTAAATAACATTCTCGGTATCAACTAACAACAATAACAACCTCTAACTTTGGCTTGTCAAGGAGGCTATGAATCGCATGATTTGTTTTGTATCCCTTAACTACTGTCAAATCTTGTTAACGTCGTTCGTTGGGCAGTCTCAATAATTAGTTCTCTATACTTTTGCAATTTGTTAAAGTTTTAAAATTGGTTTAAATATGTTTACCACCCAGGAAAAAGCACGTTGCGTGTTACTATTTAGTGAATGCAAATCAGTTACGGAGACGAGAAGAAGATTGAGGCTGATTTTTGGAAAAGCTCCACCTTCACGCAATTCTATACTTCATTGGGTACACCAATTTTCTCAGGAGGGAACAGTTAAAAGGAAAGTTCGAACAGTCCTAAATGCACAAGGTAATCTGTTGGATGATATTTTGCGGGTGAGAGAAGTGTTGTCCGTGAACAATAACCAAATATCTATTAGAAAAATAGCCCAAACGATAAATATGTCAAAAAGTAAAGTACATAAAATTTTAAAAATAATTAAGTTTAAAGCCTACAAAATTCAAACTTTCCAAAAAATTGAAAATCACGCCCTTGAAAAAAGATATTTTATGTGCGAAACATTACTAGATCTTTTTAGAAATGAGCCGGATACCAACTTAATAATGTCAGACGAGGCAGCATTTCACCTTAGTGGGCGGGTAAATAAGCATAACTGCCGAATTTGGGGGGATGAAAATCCTCGAACTTATAACGAATTTGAAAGGGATTCTCCTAAGCTGAACGTTTGGTGTGCAGTATCGAAGTCTAAAATTTATGGGCCATTTTTTTTTTCAAGAAGCAACAGTGAATGGAAACAATTACACCGATATGTTGGAAACATTTTTTTATCCACAACTTCAGCAGGAAGGGAATTTAAACACGGTCTATTTTCAGCAAGACGGTGCACCACCACACTTCTCCAGAGTCGCAAGGCATTCCTTAGATACTACTTTTGGAAATAGATGGCTTGGGCGAGCAGGTCCAATCGAGTGGGCACCCTATTCTCCCGATCTAACCATTCCAGATTTTTTTATATGGGGATATATAAAGGAACGTTGCTACAGTCCAACCCCAAGAAATCTGGATGAACTGCGCAACAACATAGTAAACGTTTTCAACCAAATTACACCGGAAATGCTACAAAACGCCTTCAGCAACTTTTTTGTGCGTCTGCATATGTGTTCCGAGCAAAATGGGGGTCATATACAGCAGCTAATTTATTAGTTACGTATAAATTAAAATTAAATTGTTCAGTTGTTAAAATTGTTATAAGTATTGTTACCGAGGTTATTGTTACTGTTAGTTCTTATTTAACAGTATTGTTTAGTAGTTGTTATTTAATAGAATAAATACTTTTTATAGACATGGCAATAGCGCAAATCATTTAATCATGATAAAGCGATACATAGGTAATTACCATAAAATTTTCATCAATTAGAGCAGGGACCTTTTCAAAAAGGAGTCATCTACCAAAATTGGCTCTGGACAAAGAAATGATTGCAATGAAAAACAATTTATACATTTTCGGAAAGGAAAGTTAACAGGCTTTCATGTAAAATTAAAAAGTACAGGGTGTCCCATTACATTTCTTTGTCAAATCGGCCTTTGAAAGTAATACATTTTTTTCCTCCTATTTCAGGTAAATTTTGAAACTTGGCAACACTGTCAAAAAAAACCTTAAAAAAATTGATGAAGTTCTGTGAAAACCGCACATCGATATCATTTATCGTTCTCGACTTATAAGCAGTTAAAATGTGTCAGTTTATAAATGGACACCCTGTATATGTCTTATAAAGGAAGGACTCTTAGTCACTGATTCGACTAGAAATTAACTTAACATTTGAACATTAAGTGGAACGCCATACAACATTTCTTCTCCCTTTGCCTCCTCTCGCGAATTCTCTCCTTCTCTCTACATTGTTGTAGAGAGAAGGAGAATGGAGGCCTATCTGTAATAATGAGGAAGATATATCCTTCTAGCTATACAATATCCTAAAACCATTTCCGAATTTGATTGATTCTCGTATCTTGAAAAATAAAACATAAATAGGGGGGCGCGTCTTTCCTGTTCCACCCTGTATACAGTGAATATACAAGAGAATATATTCGAGATACATGAATTTGATGAAGCCTACATACTTTAAACATAATTTATTATTATATTAGTTAAAAAAATTATATAATTTTTTTTTGTTTCAGCCGTGGTAGTATCCCTTTACGAAGACCCCATCCAACCCCAACAAGCAGCGTCAGTGGTGGAAAAGCTAGGTGATTACTTAATTGGCTGTGGCTACTAGAGGTAAGCACTATTTTTTAAGAAACTTAATTCATCCTCTTTTGGTGCCGACAGGAAAGCATTTATAGTTTGTTATATAATATTCCCTATTTTATGGGAAATATTATCATTTGTCAAATTATTTTCTATAGTTATTTATTCAAGTATAAATTGAAATAAATACACTTTGTGTGCTATATTCATTACGTGTTGTTTTGGGAATGCTTCAGGGTTGCGTATTGAGCCCACAATTTATTATTTGTGTTAAAACTCGTGTGGATAAAATTCCACCATACATACTGACAAGATTATATTAAAGACATTATCAGGGCCGGATTTACCATATACCAAAGTGGGCTGCAGCCTAGGGCCCCCAACCTTCTAGGGGGCCCCGGGCCCCGCCACAGCGTCCATTAATTTTCTTTTCGCGGAACTCTTTAAGTGACGATCATCTAATAGATTATTGTCCATTGAGGGTAAATTACTCAATGACGAAGACACTGACGACATAATTTCCGCCTTTTTGAATCGCCAAGGGAGAAAATGGAGAACCAATTAGAAATAGTTTTTCTTTTTTAGTTGTTTTAGTTTTAGGATGTGTTGTTTTGTTGGAATTATTGTTCAACTTTGAATATACGTATTTTTATGCCTACCTTGAAATTTTTCCCTTTTTTCTTATAACGTTATAAACCTCTAGCTACGACCTACGAGTGTTATCGATTTTTATGACAGGGCCTCCAGATTGCCTTAAGCCCAGGGCCCCAGTAAATATAAATCCGGCCCTGGATATTATATGATTGTTTTTCTTTATAACTGTGGCTGCATTATTTTTTCTGTTTGTTTCAGATAGTGTGAGCCGCTGTAAGCAGCCTTGCCGTGCGGCGACAGAAATAATTATTAAAGTTGTATTTTTTTCAATAATAACAGCGAAGGCAATGTGTATATCGAGTGCATCATCAGTATATAAAGTTTTTCAATATAGGAACAACGTTTTCCTTTATTAAACTACTACAAATATATGTTAATGCGGTCAAATCATTTGATTTAGTTCATAGTGATCAATGTGGGTTATATTATAAGCATTTCCTCCCCGTCCAGAAGATGGGTTTTTTGTTTTCGACACTTAACGGCCAACCAGTGATGCTTATAAGATAATCACGTTCGCCAATCATAATTTTTACGACTGTGGTCTCATTTTCATTTGTTTTTTTAAGAATATTTAGGATAATATAGGTTGATCGTTTTTTTAAAGTCAACGCCGGCATAAGCGTGGCCTTTGAAAAAAAGTTTGTATTTCTTTAATTTTAATATAAATTTAAGCATTTCGTGTTAGCTTTTCTTATACCATTGCTATCTCTAAATATTTGATACTGAGAACTTACAGTTTAGGGTTTTTTAATAAAAAAATCTCTAGTCCCGCTGTTTCTATTCTTTTTTTTCTCCTAATTTACCCCCAGAGCTTTGTAATGTAATAATGTAACATGTTGGATTTGAAAAAATGTACTGAAGGGATACCTTGGTATCCGTTAACTATGAAGTATCTGTTTATTTATGACAACTAGATAGTTGAGCAGTAGTCGAGAGCAACATTAATTTTAATCAGTGTTTAATGATTAACGGATCACTGTCCGTTATTTAACGGATTTAGAATCCGTTAACAAAATAAATTCAAGTACTTCTTGTGTTTTAAGTACACGGTATAAAATCTTTTAACGCTTTCTGACTGACTATTAACGGATCCATGTACACCGATCAACGAATCCTTGTAGTTAACGGATACCTGATTGGTGTGTTGTCGGATCCCCAAAACTGAGATTTGCCAAAAGTTGATTTGAAAGCACAAACCTAGACCTAAGTAAAGTGTGTTCCATAGAAGGTAAAAGTAAGGTTTTTGTCGACACGTGGGCTGCCGCGGGACGTGGCAGTCAACGTGTCGACCAGTAACAAGCTTCTACTAGATTTTTAATTTTGGCGGTTATTCCTTTTCTGCTTCGTGTCGATGAATAATCTTGCTATGATTGGTGTGATCTAGTCCTATGTCTCTTAGAAATTTACCGCACTAGTTTTGTCCAAACACGGTTTGTTGATCGGCATATTTGAAATTTGTGATAAGTTCGTTAGGATTAGAGATTCCCAGTATTTATTCTTCCTAATACTTATGACTAATACACCAATCAAAAACTTATTTTAAATTACATGATGACTGGATTGCTGGATTTTGTGTAATTTCTTGTAAGATGCTGTAATGTTGTAATGCGTTAAATGCTCAGATTTTTGTCTTTGTATAAGACATGATTTTTACCTCTTAATTTAAAAATCGAAAAGTAGCTTTGTAAAATTTCTGATATGATTCGCAAGGGATATTGTGTATCTAACTGAAAATCATAATAAATTTGTATTATAAAACCCTTGTTTTATTTGTACCTTTCTAACGACAGCTCAAACACTGGTCGGTGTTGCCAAAGACAATATAATATACTAATAAAACTTTTCACTTAATGTAATTTCCTATCTACCAAGTTTCGTTTTTTTCGGTGATTTCTGATGCACCCGGAGCATGCGTAGATCCACACCATTCATTCATTAACATGAACATTTGACATTGCCTTTTGGATAGGACGAGAGCACAGGGCCGGCTACGCCATGTCTAGCACTGACACAATATTTTTATAAATTTTACAACACAATGATAACTTAATATAATTAACACAAGCACTAAAGCACCGAGGCACTCGAAGCTTCCAAATGATTCAATCAAACAGATAAAAGAACAAAAACTAAATAGTAGTAACGAAATACGACGAAAGACGAAACCCTGACCTGGCAGGCACACCTGCAACAAGTGCAAATGTTCTCATTTTTTATTTCACTTATTTATGTCACTGACAAAGATAACTAGATGTGCGATATGATGATGATTAAACCAGTCTCATAAATTTACTATAATTTACTATAACTTCCGTTATTTTTCACTCAAATTTGAAGCATCTGGCGCATAGTGACAAAGAAAGAAGTTTGGTTGACGGTATGAATCAATGTGAAAATTCTTATTAGTCTATATTCTTTGGTGTTGCAACCGAAGTGTACATATACCTATGTATTAGTTGCAACGCAATTGTAAAATTATCAGTTTTACTGTTAACCTGCAAAACTACACTGATTATGAATACCTTACCTAGAAAAAAAGTTATACCTAGCCGAAGTGTCAAAAATTATAGGTAAATGAGTTCTGTTCGTTGATTGAGCATATAAGTTTCTTGTCGTTGCCAACTGGAACCTTGAAGTACTCTTCAGCAAGAAATTGGATTTGGATCTATTTATGTCTGATAAGGTAAGTCCAAAGCTATTACTAAGTAATGCATCTTTTCGACAAGTTTTAGTATTCATCAGACAAAACTAATATTTTGTAGGTTATTCGGATCGATTCTGTTTTCCGTGGTAAATTTTTGCTAAAATTTGTATTCTGTTTCACACTTTTCAGCCATTTCATGTCAATTTGACAATTTATCGTCCAGAAAACTTTTTATCACACAAGCATATTTTAGTGATTGTCAAAGCAATAACAAGGTGGTTAAAGCAGTTTTCTATGTTTTGAAAATAAAATGGAGCCAGTTGGTATCAACTGGATCACTTAAATTCACTTGGTTTCACTTGAATTTTCTTCAAGTTCCGCAGAAAGTTTCAAAATAGTACCCGATTCAATTTTTATTATGTAAAAATATAGGTACTATTTTTATATTAAACATAAGAATTTTTATGCATGCACGCGCCCTCGTGCGATAGAAATATGAACTTCAAATTATATAGGATGCGTCAAAAAGTTTTCAGTTTTCATACAAATTGTTCATAATAATACAAATTCATAATTTTGTGTAATTTTGTTAATAATAATAACGCCTCCAGTAATTTTATTTAAGAATGTAACCTTTTATTGAGGTTTATGATGAACTAATGAAGCAGACAAAGGCTCAAATTGCGCTCTTCCAAAATATTTCCAAACTGTATATTTTGAAATTATTTTATGAGAAATCGCGAAATAGCTTTGACCTTGGATGGTGCCCTTAAGGGTTTATTTTTGTTGTACTTGTTTCGAAAGTACTGGCAACAATTTTGCTTAATTTTATATTTCACCTATCCCTATACCGACAACAAATAAACTGAATAATTTCCTCTTCCTGGGCAGTCGACATCTAGCGTGCTGCGATTAGGGGGGCCGGATACGCGCACACAAACGCGGTTAGTCACTCTGCCACATCCCGTCTCGTCGATACGTGCCCTGGATATGAATGTCCAGGGCTTGCTTGTAGCAATGGGTAAATTTATTGTTTATTTCATGGAACGATTGGCATAGGCTTTCTGGCCTCCTGTAGGTGCAGTTTTCTTGCTCAAATTGGCTTTTTCGCCTTAAATCACGAAAATAACGTATTGTGGTGCTATTTTCACATGTACTTTACAACATAGGTATTCACAATACTACACAAATTAATAAGAAATAATTTAAAAAAGTATTTTAAAAGTTCTGATGATTGGTAATTATAAAAACTATTGGCTTTATTGGTGTTTTAAATATCAATAGTTACAATATTTCAAATAGGTAACAGGAAACGTTATTTCAATACTTCAAAACTAATATGCTTTTGTAGTTTGTTTTGGTTCAGGGTACAGGGTGGTTCAAATTGATCGGTTTTCAAGGGTTACTGCGAATCTGTCAGATAGAGCAAATCTGATAGACGAGTCTAGAGCTCTCTTTTCGAGAAAATAGCAATGGCGCAAACCTCATCTCTATCTGTTACCGTTTTCGAGCTACAGGATGTTTCTCGATTTTTGGCTAAACCAACTGGTGTCCTTTTCTCATTTCCCTTTCAAGATATCTTAAAACGGTTTGAACATTCTTGAGGCACTTTTTAGACATATATTCGATGGCATAAAACTAAATGTGATAATATTTTTAGTTTTCATGATATGAACACAACTTGTGTTTTTTACATGGAGCACCCTGTATTATATTTCAATAACGGAAAGAGGGCCAAAAAATGCATTCCAAAAATATATACTTTACTTATTATTTTTTGTGTAGATTTGCGGAAAATGTGAAATTTTCAAAATACTCGTACCAACGATATTTAAGTTTTCTGATTGAGGTTTTGAAAACAAACCAGTAGGTACTTGAAACTGGAAATTCATAAAAGGAAATGACTTAGATTGATAATACCAAGTCCAAATATTAGAGTAGTCCAAATTTCTAACCCTCTAAAGTGTGCAGGCTTTTCAAATATGTATATTTTGAATAATCAACAGTGGAACATCTCATGTATGTCTCATACTTATCTCCATTTATTATTATGATAGATTATGAATATGAATTATGACTCACAGGTTCAATAGATCCCAAAATCAGGTAAATAGCAAAGTAATGTTAATGGTAAAAACATTAAGTATGGGTTGTTTTGTTTTTCTGAAAATGTATGTCAAGATGATAGATGTTTAAGCATCACAAATCGAAATAAAAAATTCAAGCACACCGTGAAGCATCATGCCTATATAAAAATGTTACTATCCAAAATTGTGATTATTTTATTTGTCATGAATTTATCAACGTTACGAAGCAATGATTCTGACAATTAACGTTAGGCTTATCCGTTGTATATTATCTAATCAGTAATCGCATAATAACAAGCCAAATACGTGCCGGCTAATCACAAATTCAGTCCTAGGTACTGCAATTCCAAGTAAAAAATTATCTCCTCGACGGTAAGCTTAATGGGTTCTTTGCAATCGATAGATCACATTTTTTTAAAGTGGATTCGTCAGGAGACAATAATTTTGATGATTAAATGCCTGGATTCTGAGTGGCATTTATATTTTTTATTACGTTTGGTTTGGTTTGGTTTTACCATTACCACTTTTGTGTAGGAAATCTAATTACATGTAAGACAGAAGACAGTTTAAAATATAGTGAGGTCAGTTATTTAGAAATATGGATCCTTATTTGATCTTTAGTAACTTAATAATTCTTTCTCATTAGATATTTCAATCCACGGTATTTTATCACCTACCTCGTTTATTTATTAATTTAACAGTAATAATAAAGTAATTACAATATCTTCCTCATTGTATGTAGTATGAAAAACTCTATTACTACATTTGTAAGAAAGTGGAAGTTCTATTAACATTGTTACTTAACAGACATGTCACCCCAATGGGTAAACATGCCCAGGTATACTAACGGAAGTGAATATTTCCAATAAAGTGACTTGCAATTTGCAACATTTCCTGCATCCCAGTAAATGACAAATTTCTTTAAAATAATGAGATAAGAAAATAATTGTTTTGTTTTTTTAATTAAAACAATCGGAAGTATGCAAAATTAACTGCGTGGATTGTAATGCCGTGTATGTGGGTCAAACCGATAGGAGTATTGAAATTAGAGTAAAAGAACATAAAAAATCCATACTAAATAACGTAAAAAATTCAGGATTTTCGACGCATATATAGAAAACAATCATTTTACAGATCTGAAAAATGTAAAGGTACCTACTGCACCGTGAAAAGAAAGGAAAGCGGTTAGATCTGTTAGAACAATTAGAAATTAAAAAATCTTTAATTATAAATCCTTGTACTACGAATGATCAGATAGATTTTACATTTTCGCCCTTCTTAGAAAAGGTACTAAAAACTCTGGCTTTACCACATGGTAGGATCAATCAGGGTAGGTACTCGTAAACAGATAAATAACTAAAACGCCCTTGGAAATATTTAGTAATAGACATTTAGAAAAGCCTAATCAGTCTAAGTACGACTAGTATACAGAGTGTTTTCTGTATATTTCCTGAAACATCTAAATGAGATTCGTGTTTTTTCAAAACAATTATTTTCACGATGTTTCATAAAGAACCATCCGCTTCTAGTATCCACTTTATTATATGAGATAAGAAGGGTATAAAATGAGCGTGTCTTTTTGTATAATAGTTATTTTTTCCTGCAACGCATGTTCGGTTCACTTTTTGATACCGAAAATAGCTCTTGGACTAGTTCCGAAAATAATTACTTACGGGACTAGTCTCGAGAGGTATTTCGGGACTAGTTCTAGTTGGTTTTCGGGAATGCAATTCTAGATATATGGTAAACGTATTGAATTTTATAGCTTGTATTTTTCAACTAACTTGATAAAATGATTTATTTTCAGTTCACATTTTAATAATTTGTATAGGTCAGGGACATTATTTACTTCAGTGTAACAACCTAATTCTTTTAATGAAGTTACAGTTTTAACAATTGCCAATCACGTTTAAATAAAGCTATTTCCTCCAAAGGTAGGTAACAGTTCGTCATTTTTAATTTAATTGTAAACGCCCAGACAATGAAATAAAGGAATAGGTACAGATTTACATTGAGTTAATTTATCAAGAGAAGGACTTTACTCCAGGTTCTTTGTTATAGTAACCTCTGATAATTAACTAAGTACAGGTTTAATACCATTATTTTCTGTCGCTGCCTTGATTAATTGTGATGGTTTTATACCGCAAAAAGAAAATTTCATTGTGCTCAAGGGTACAAAGAACGAGACAAGCAGTCTCGTTAATAAATAACATAATTACTTTTTAACTTTAGTAGTCAACTGTTGCAAGACATCACCACTTTTCTGTCTTGGAAATGTATCTACTTTCCTTATACGACCTTACTTTTATTAAAAAGTGATCATTGCTCAGATGTATTTTAGTTAGTGTTCTTCTAAATATACAAAAACAGCATCTTTTGTTTTAAGGATTGTCGACACCGGACCCATATATGGATTTTACACTTAAAGTACAATATTTCATACTTTAAATGGTTAGCTTTAACTGAGTTGAGCACGATGCATTACTGGCGGTAGCCTCGTTCCTGAGAGCCATTTTTATAGGTTATTTTGGACAACTAACTAAAATTAATAGACTTTCACCAAATTTATTAAAGCTTATACTAATATACTGATTTTTAATCATTTTGTTTATCAGATCGGGATTGGTTTTTAAAACTTCAGCTAAGCCTACCCGAAAAGAAAATGCTCTAAAGCGAATAAATAGTAATAAACTAAAGACATCACTTTTACAGTAAACGTTTCAGAAATGTTTCTAAATTGATAACATAACACAACTCATCAACAGTTGCTTAACTTTTTGTAATACTCAGTCTCTGCGAATTCTTCGTGACTGATTGTATTTAAACTGTAGGATGATGCTGAGTAGTGCTCTCACAGCTCACATATTACAATCTAATGCCACAAAGTAGGCAAAATAGGTGTACAAACACTCAAACAAGTAGCTGATGAGATTTAACAGATCGAAACAATTGTCTATCATTTTGTGGTAGAAATGTTTGGTGTTTATGAAGGCGAAGAGAATATCTAGGTAGATAGTGCATTTTCCAATCAGTGGATAAGAAGACGAGGGCAGTATTGAATGACCAGCAGGATCACCATTCCTTACCCCAATAGATTTCTTTATGGACCCAATGAACCTCAATGGCGCTGTGGCGCCATTTAAAATTAGTTGTATTTCGGACAAAACCATCTACAGCAACTAACCCAAAGAATAATTGCGGAATATGGCGGCACTTAACACAGCATCTATTTCATAATGCTTTGGACGAATTTGGAGATTTTAAAGATTATTCGTTAGGGCTGAATGGGTTAGAGCTACATGTAGCCTAGTATTAGGTTTGTTCTAGCAGCAATCTCAAACGGTTCCCAATCGTACGGAGTTTGCGCATAGTAATCCACGCGTTCTAGCAAACAAATCTCGGATTTTAGACAATTAGTCAGATGTTCTAGCGACAGCAAAACCCCGTTTACAAACCAGTAGAAAACCGTCAAAGTAGTCCACAGAAATTCCTTTGGATTTTCAGTTTGTGACATGCGCAGAAGTTCGGGATATCTGCCGCCACGTGACGATAAATTTATGTTATTCAGTTAACCTATATTTTTAATTTTTTTGTTCTCTTGTTAATTTCTGGATTGCAGCAAACTCTGGGGCAGTGGACAAGATTCACCCGTAATATTTAAAAAACGAACAATACATTTATATCGAACATCAAAAATTATAACCTATACATTTATACCGATATTTGACATTTGACGCATTTAAGTTCACCGGTTCACCACAGAACATCGCAAGAGTCACGGAATTAGCTTCAAAGCGTTCTAGCAAATTAGAAATCCCAAACCGTTTGTAACCAAGTTTTAGGACGAACATGCGCAGTTGGTCAATCCAATAACTGGCTTCAAACCGTCCGAAATTTCGTGCTAGAACAAACCTATTGTCAGTCTTCGTTCCTCGTTAATCCACCGAAACGGGGTTTTCCGAATTTTATCTCTTTTACAGTAAAAAATATCCCAAATACAATTTTTCGCTGGGACACACCAGGTATATGCAGGAAGGCAACTACCAAGAATTTGTTTTTCAACACAGCCACTGAACCTAAAATACTCAGTGAACACAGCGAAAACTGCTCTGCTTAAAGGATTTAATTCATTGAAAGTATTTTGCAAGGCAATTCCCATTAACCCTCTTTGATGTTATGTGAGAACTGTCTAATGAGATTGTAACGAAGTATTGCAGCTATAACCCTTGCTAAATGAACGTTGTTACTGCGGAACACGTTATAGGGGTGGAAAATCTGGCGCCGATTTACATCACATTAACTCCTATGACTTTGCAAAGGATTTATGCTTGAGTGTATTGAGGAAAATACAGTTTATGCAACTAGTGTGGAAAACTTATTTTCACACACATGAAACCAATACAATATTTCTCCTGTAATGGTGAAAGCAATTGGATGGACTAGTGAGAAAGCATAACTAACCCAAAGAAATCAAAGAATAATACGACATTAATGTTGATATTTAGTCGTGCTTATGACGGGTTTTGAGTATTTGAATTTACAGATGGGCGCATTCGTCGGTATCGCGTAGGAAATGTGAAAAGAGCATTTCTCATTTTTTAATCTTTAGTATTGCTTTGACACATTATGTGTCTTCACTTCGCTGCATGGCTATTTAGAATTTTCCAACAGTTAATACCTAGTAACTGCAAAATAATATCAATATATAATTTGAAAAACATATCTTTTAATGTCACGTGTTGTGATTTGAGAGATCCACAAAACTGGTTCGAGATGCCATTCCTCAAACTTTATTTGGCCCCAGCTGGCAATATTTCCGCCCACATTCAAGTGGGTATCATTGGATTCGAAAGCGTTGCCAAATATTGCAAATTAAATTCCTCAAAAAATCAAATTCACATTTTTCATTTTCCAGAACATTTAATGCTTCCAATGATTTCGATTTAGTATTTGAGGAATTGTTCAAAGCTATACCACAAGTATAAAGATATATACAGTAGTTTCACTCTTTAAATTTTTTGTACAAAAGTTTTTAATGCACATGTCTGCTCTTGGGTAGTATGCGCGTTGGTACAGATGTAGAAGGGGAGGAATGGGCCGGCGTATGCTATTTTATGGGCGCACATTTGCTTTTTGCTTTACAGGTAATCAGCATACGTTTGTGTGTCTAGGCGTTTGTGTTTGTGATTTTGATAAGTGTTTTGTATTGTGTGTAACATGGCTACAAAATATTGTTTCATTTGTAAACGAAATTCTGTTAGGCCACCTTTTTTACTCCAAAAAATAATAGTCCGGGCCTGTGCGTGTCTCCCAAAAAAGGTCACTAATGCGCATGATTGTGCTTGGGTAGTATGCGCAGTGGTCTTTTTGGGGGGTTAAAAAAACAAAACTTAAGGACACCAACATCAAAGAGATTTTGCCGAGTGAAATTACTGTATATATCTTTATACTTGTGGCTATACCTAACATCACAGCTGTCAAGATATAGAAAGAATATGTCGCTATTCTTCTACTCTAACTAATTTATTCATTTTTTTTTTTTTTTTAATTTAACGTATTAATAAAATATATTGTCTTCGCATCTACGTCTACCAATATTCTAATTTGAGATCACTTTTATTTTTAATTCTTATTTATATTGCCCTTAACATTATTTTTGCAACAGTATTTATTGATAATTTTAAAATATATATTAAGTAATAAGACTACATATATCTAGATGTATCGTATTATGTTATTAGATTATTTTCAGTATGTGTTGATTTAGCGACTTTCTGGCAAGTATATCAACATCGCTAACCGAAAGGCATAACTCGCATCGATCGAAATCTGCTGGGCGTCGCCTGTTACGTTGGATGGTGGGATCCTTCCTGGTCCCTCTCCACTGCAGGAGTTTTTCCCGCGCTTGCTCTTCTCTCCTGGAGAATCCCCGAGGATTTTCCTCGGTTGTCAGGAGTAATAGCAGTGATAAAGTGTCCTGCAATGGAATTTGCGATGAAGCAATCTACCTGATTAGTATTGTCTTTCCAAGAAATGTTACTGTATCTGTCTGGGTTTTTAGGGCGGAGTGATTTGGGGGAAATCGAATTTCTTAACAGAAATATATGTTTCTATATAAAAGTTATAAATATAGATTTGAGTAAAGCGCCTGGAAAACATTATTTTTCGTCTAAAGTTCTCATAACAATCGAATACACAAACGAATTACGTGTAGATACTTAATGCTCTTTATAAAATAGACGTCGGATTCCACATGAGCGCAAAATTCCACACACACACACACACACAGATTTTAGATAGGAAAAATTTATGGTAGTGGTAAATGTTTTGACAGAAGATTGAATTTTATTTATTACAACTGAAGAATTTGCCGTCTATTTGGTATTTGTCGTCTGGAGTAATTTTAGGAGAATATCTTTCTCAACTGTGTTTCATAAAATTTCGGGCGTTTACTCCTCAAACAAAATTTAACCAAGAGCCGCCACTGGAAGGAAGGAAGTACACTGCATCTCCTACCTGTCTAAAATATAATGAAGGGAGTTTAATGTTTAGGAATGAACAGTAAAGGAGATAGTGACTGTTATAAATCACCCTTAAAGCATAACACCTGCGGCAGCAGATTCCTTTTGTTATTCCAGGTTGGGGAGGACATTTATACCGGACTTGTTTAAGCCCCTTACACATGGTCAATTTGTCCCTCTAACCCAATGGTTATAAATTATAAATACCTACGTGATGATTCAGATCAAAATTGGAGTTGCATGGCATTGCACAAAATCTTATATACATAATATCCCGTCGCTTCTCCCACAGAAGTCTCAGACTTCCGGCCTAATCCTTGTGACTAGAATGGAGATTAGGGATATTATTAATATTATTTTAAAAGTAAAAAATTTTGATGCAACTATATTTTTTCTCATTTTTTTAGTGTTGTTTTTTTTTTAAATCTAAGTGTTTAATAGAGTTTGATAATTATTTGTAAAAAAGTTACATTACCTAGATTTATTTTCAGGTGTTGTGTACGTGGTTTTATCTCAATGTCTCGAGAAGATAGATATCCACCGGCTTGTGCTGCATATCAAGAAATGGGTTTGAAATCATTTTTTAATACTTTAGCACCATCATAGTACAGATCCATTATATATATACCTAAAAATGTTTTGAATAAGATACTAATCACCCTGTGACTCCTCACTTGAGAATGAATGGAAATATGCAGGAATATTTATTCTAAATTCCCCTGCGTGCTGCCTTGAAAATTGAGACACGGAACATGTAGTCTCCCGTAGGATGATTACCTTTTTACTGAAAAAAATGTTATTACATCACTTTCTAATATGTAGGCTTGGCGGAAATGCGAGGGCAGACGTAGGCGTGCGCATCATAATACACGTAATAAAAAAAACTAACTACTAACAAAGCAATAAATTGTTACAATTTATAAACTATCCACAATACAACGGAGAGGAATATATTTGCACGCAAACAACAGGACAGCGGACAATAAAATGCACAGTAATAGCCTTGCGGCGCGGTGAGGACTTTACCACGCACACCACTGGTCTCCCTCGCGACTCGCCAAGCCTACTAATATGACATTGACAATATCCGTGTTTTATTACTCGGATGCGTAAATAAAGTTGACAATATAAAGATTATTTTTTATATCAAACTCCATTTTCATCTAAATACAAAATTTACCTGGCTACACGGTATACATGCATTCATCTCTTGGAATCGATAAATGCGTCATACGCGCCGGTCCTGTCCTCCAGGGGTCTTTGAACCTGGTCCATTTGCGATCTCAATGGCACTGCGCGATGCTGATCATTATGTCGTACAGAAACAATCTCTTTTAGTGTCACTGCATTGTTTAAACAAAGTAAACTCTATTCTAATGAATCGAAAATTATGTAGACGACTTTTTTCTGCCTTCTTTCAATGCAGGAATGCGGTTTTTTTGTAATCGTGGACTTGATGGATTATATTTAGATGGTATCAACTTGTCAATTACGTTAATGCTTTCAAATAAAAAATGATAGTTTGAAATACGTTGCAGTTCTCTACATATGGTTTCTGGTAGGTAGGTACTCTAAAAATATATTTTTTTGATTAATTTTCTTCAAGAATTCCAAATCGAGTCCGGAGGAAATCAATGTCGTAGAATTCTAATAATATCGGTTTTGATGAGGAGTTTGTAGTTTTTGAAATACGAGGATTTCATTTGGACGGTACCTGGCTTACCCTTAAGGGCTTTTTCAGACAGTGCGACTGCGATGCGATTTTCCGTTTGCGACATATCGTATTGCATTCGCAGAAAGCTTTCACACAAGGCGATACAATTTCTTCTCCAACGATTTAAAAATAAAATATTGTGCGCAGTGTTGTCATTGCTCAGTAGCTCTTCGCAGTTAGTAGTGTATTTGCAGTATGTATAATAGAAGCCGAATTATTTTATTGGCATTGCTACATCGAAGTATATCGTATTTGAATTTTAATTTCAAAGCCATTGCGAAGGCACAATCGATACGCTGCACAAGCTGAAGACACACTGACTAAAATAAAATTGCAACACTGAAATTTTATTTAACTGATACATATCGCGACAAGCAGCGACACGTCTGGAAATGTGCATTTATTTTAGTGGTTGGTTTAATATCGCACGGAAAAAATCGGCCGGTATCTGGCCAACCAACACACTGTCCTACGACGCAACAAAATGCCGCACTAAGCGTCCATTTTTTGTCGCTTCCGCATAATGTGAAAATTACACATATGATTATATATATTTTGATACTTCCACGATATCGTTGCGACATGCCGCAAACGGAAAATCGCATCGGAGTCGTACCGTCTGAAAAAGCCCTAATGTCAATTCTGCCGCCAGAAAAGAATGGTCGACCTCGGTTTACTATGCAGTCACGATTTATGACTATGAGGTGAATTATTAAGGTGTTCTCATCAGTTTCTGTAAACCAGTTCTAGAAAATCGAGGATTTTCCCTCAAAGTAAAAAGAGCCTTTTTTGAAAATAATACTTGAATAATTGAAAATAATATGGTTTTCATGTGAATGAGGGCATAGTTTCCGAAATACACGAGAATTTTTGTAGGAATTTTTATGGAAATATGAACATTTTCTCAGATGAGAATAATGGAGTTTACATTAAGATTTACTTTAAGGCTACGAGTTGGGTTATTTAAATAAGTAACTTAAAACAATATAAAAACAACAAACAAAAATTATTAATTTTAATAACTCACAATGTATTTATATTAAGAGAAATAAACATTGTGTTGTTATTAATTTTGATGCCAGAATTAATTATATTGATATATAAAGACTTTATAATATGTACTAACTAATCTGATTAACAGCAACCACAGTAGATTGCATCGGCTGTGACGCACGTATACGGATATATTGGAAAGAAAATTAATCGCTTATGTTCTAAAATATTTACAATTTTGATAAGGATTATCGACAAAATAATTATTATCGAGATTATACTCTTGGATTGTTCCACTACTTGGCATAATAAATAATTTCAAAATATGAATTTATTTGTTGCATAAAAATTATTTACTCTGGAAACAGTTCAATATATTTTTAAGAACAGACTTGTTTTACTCTATTGAAAAACTCGAGTTGAAATACTGATCGGGATGATAGCCTAGTCACTTTTCGAAAACACCAAATGCCCCACGTTAGGCGCCAACCGTGCAAAATATTAACTTCCTGTATTTGTCACACAGTTAATGAATTATGAGATTATTTTTAATTCATTGACGTGTAACACTCAGTATTCAACTTTTGTCCAGTTTGGAAAAAAGCATATTGTCAATTTTACTTGTAAAGGATGTGAAGTTCAAGGATATAATGCCAACATGGGTCAGTAAGACCAGGACACTAGCACAGTTGTGATAAAATTATAGATTTATTCATAAATTCCAGCAGTTTCCTGCCAATAACTCCAAAACGTTGAACTAGATACACATATATTAGGTATATATCGTTGAACTAGTCCTTGGAAGAGCCACCCTGTACTTGTTTGTCACTTATCTTATTTGCTCTGCGATTGGCTGTAAATAAAAACGATAAGGGGGGAATAAAATCACAATAAAACGCATCGTTAAATAAATTTATTAAACCATAAAACACACAGACAAAAAATATTTTTATATAAATAAACTAATGTACAATTATACATTTTTATATAAAGCAAAATGAAGGTAATTCGCAATATGACGCATACAAGGAGATTGAGAGTTTCTAAAATTTATTACACTTAACTTACGAATAAATTAGTAGGTAATATCTACAGCTACAGGGTGTTCTCCTTAAAGTGGCCCAACACAAACAGTTTAAAAAATAACGGGCCCTTTTCACGTGTAAAAGAGAAATAAAACAACTGCTTATAATATACAAAATACTATAATACAATAATTAAAAACAAAGAAAAAGTTACTAGTCAAAAATGTAAATAAACATCAATGAAATAATTAAAAAATGTTGCCAAATACAAGTGATGTGTTTTGACAAAAAGTGTAAATCTATGGTATGTCTTCTTTAAATAAAATTATGTTTTGACTTTATTTTACTGTTATGGTAAGATAATGTCTGTAACTTATTTGTGGTACATTTTCATGATTCATAGTTTGTTTCTTTTGGAATTACACCACCTGTAAAATAACTAAAAGCATGTTATTTTATAGGTGGTGTAATCCCAAAAGAAACAAACTATATTATGGTAAGATACAACTAATAATACGAATGAAAATAAAACTGTACTTACACTGTTTGCCTTGGACTGCGATAAGTCGACACCCCGTATACAATATTAGGGATCCAAGTGCTTTTTTAAATTCTTAATAGCCATACAAATAGTAATACTAATTGGTTAGAAGTATTAAAGTATTGTTATATAAAATGTACACAAAAACGTCCTATGCGGGGGGGGGGAGTGGGTGGTGTTTGTTGCTCTTACTATTGCTGCTCTAGGGAGTAGTGTCGCGATCTTTTCCAAAAGTTTTTGAAGAAGCCCTTTTTCTTCTGCACTTCCTCGCCTGAAACTGAAGAGCAAAATACAAGTTTTTCATTAATTACATCGTCAATATTCTACGCAAGCTTGCGTATAAGAAAAGAAATGTCGCATAATGCTCATGTTTACTGATACGTTTTGCTGGATCAGTGACATTAGGTTTTTAATGTTAATTCATACGAATGATCATGCATGATCACGTGTGTAAAGAGATCCAATAGCCCAACTATGTGTTACATATAGACTAAGAGTTGGCGGCCGCAGAGGTACTACGACATTACCTCCGGCTGGAATTTTGTGAAGTGGTTGGGGGGACCATGAGGAAGTGCCATCTGCAAGGATTTTGCTCAAAACCCCTGCGAAGGACACGTCATACGACTTAAAAATGAAAAAATCCTTGCTCAAAAAATGATCATACCTGCGGCTGAAAATTTGCACATTACCTGTTTAAAAGTCACAGATAACGTATGTAAATCATCAGACTTCTCGGTTGCTGCCAAAGGGGTGTCAGACGCCCTCAAAGTTGTCATTTTTTTTTTATTTTTCTTAACTCCGTCTGACATTTTAACATACTGCAACAGAGACCATTTTAAGCACATTTTAAAATCGTCAGACGAAAATACCGCTGCGAAGTCCCCCTACAATGTTCACAAAGTTCCGACCCACATGGAACGTATATTTTTTTTCGAAAAATTATTTTCATTACCTCCGTCTTACGTTTTTACATATTATCGTAGAAACAATTTTAAGCATATATATAAATCGTCAGACGAAAATACAACTGTGGAATTCCTCTGCAATGTCGCGAAAATTCAGCCTACATTACTACATATTGGGGTATTTCAAAATAAAGTAATTTGCTATTTTCTGACTTCGCATCCCGTAAAAAGTTTACTGACGATGAAATAGAGATTTTGATCAAAGATGAGCGCTCTAGGTGATGTGAAGCATCATCCGCAATTGTTTTTTGATGAAAAATCACAAAATTACGTAGAATTTTTGTGACAAATAGATCAAAAGGAAATTTTTCAGACGAGATGGTATGTTTTAAGTTTTTTGAGTCGAAAATTTTGAAACGAAAAACTTTCTTGACATTATTTAATAAAATCAACCGTTTAGCCAGAGAAAATTCAAACATTGAAAAAGTGGGTTCTCTCCAAACTTCAATTAATTTTTCATGGCGAAACAGTTGATTTTTTTCGAAAAATGGGGAGAGATCTTTTTTTTCCGAATGGGCCAATTTATGAAAATTTGCACTTTTTATTGTACAACAAATTACGGTTATTACAAAATAATTTGTGTTCCTCCACAAAAAAAGAGTTAAAGTTTGGAGACTACTCACTTTTTCTATTTGTTTGAATTTTTTCTAGCTAAACGATTCATTTTGTCAAAAAAATGTCAAGAGAGTTTTCTGTTTCAAAATCCCTCAAAAAACTTAAAAAATGCTATGCCGCCCGTTAAAATTTTATTTTTGACTTATTTGCCACAAAAATAATTTTTTATTTTGTGATTTTCCATAAAAAGTTGGATTGCGCTGAATTTTTCACTGTACGGAAAATTCTCATCTTTTGGCAGAATCTTTTGGTTCACTTAAACTAACAATTTCAGCTACAGCTCGTTGAGAAATCGAATTTTTTTATTTTTTGAAACACCATAAAATGAATACCGTATATTGTTTTAATATTTTTTTGATTTATTGAAATGCATGTTGAGGAGGTAATAAAAGGAAGTCAATTTAAGGAAAAATTTGAAGATGTAATTTTCCTATTACTTAATATAATGTTAATTCATATAGTATTTTAAAGTTCTGAAAGTAAACGTGACTGTTGATTATCGTATTAATTCAAGAGATGTTTTTGAGCGCTTGGTAAATTTATTTTAAAAAAACATACTAGTTATTACTAAATGAATACAAAAAAAATCTAATATCATTTTAATCATCAGATTCATCATCGCTGTTGTCATCGGAAACGTGAAACTCGGTATCAAATTCGTCCTCTTCGATGTTGGTGTCCCACTGATCTTCCTCATCAGCGCGTCCAAGAGTGAATGAGCTGGATTTTCGCGGCATTGCAGAGGAATTCCACAATTGTATTTTCGTCTGACGATTTATATATATGCTTAAAATTGTCACTACGATAATATGTAAAAATGTCAGACGGAGGTAATGAAAATAATTTTTCGAAAAAAAAATATACGTTTCATGTGGGTCGGAACTTTGTGAACATTGTAGGGCGACTTCGCAGCGGTATTTTCGTCTGACTTTAAAATGGTCTTTGTTGCAATATGTTAAAACGTCAGACGGAGGTAAGAGACATTTTTTTGAAAAAAAAAAAATTACAACTTTGAGGGCGTCTGACACCCCTTTGCCAGTGACCGAGACGTCTGACGATTTACATACGTTATCTGTGACTTTTAAACTTTTGTGCAAATTTTCAGCCGGAGGTATGATCATTTTTTGAGCAGGGATTTTTTCATTTTTGAGTCGTCTGACGTGTCCTTTGCAGGGGTTTTCAGCAAAATCCTTGCAGATGGCACTTCCTCATGATCCCCCCCCCCCGACCACTTCACAAAATTCCAGCCGGAGGTAATGTCGTAGTACCTCTGCGGCCGCCAGCTCTCCGTCTAATATAGTGAAATTTTGGGAATGGGGGTTCCATAAGACGCTGATCACTAATGTTGTGTTAATTTTTTTATTTTTTTTAATACCAAACATGACACAAAAATCGGGCTCTTTTTCCTTAAACAAAAACGCACGCCACCGACAAAGAATAAGTTTAGTTCCACAAGAAAATAGTATACCAAAGGTTGTTATTCATTTGCTACAGATGGTACCATTGCTACGGATTAAACTTTAAACTTTTTTCTAAAAACAAACCGTTTTCAAGGTATTTCTCAATTACGACTAGAAACATTCGCTCGGAATATGAATGCAGTGAAATTGTAGATATGTGGGTTCCAGACCACGCTGATCAATAGCATTGTTAATTTCCCTCTATTGCCTAACATGACAGAAAATCGACCTCTTTTCGTTCGTAAAAATGCACGCCACTGACAAACAATAAGTTTGGTCCTACAAAAAAGAGTATATCAAAGTCATTGCCATGGATCCAAATTTGGTTGTAATCAGATACCTAATAACAATAACTAATAACTGAGACAGGCAGGGGGGCATTAAAAGTGGGACACGCTATAGGTATACCTATTAAAAAATAATATAAACTTTTCACGAAGTTTGAGAACTTTTCTATCACACCGTATTAAATTGGCCCACATAACAGTATTTGGACACATCAGGTTTGTATTTTGTTTACATTTTGTGTAAGCAAGTCAGAAACTATTTGCATGTAATTTCTTTTAAAGATTTGGGTCAAAGGGGAATGAAATATCTCGAGAGCAATAATTGAAAAACAATAATGTAAATATACAACTTCTGTAGAAACTAAGGTGTGATATACAGGGTGTGTCGCAACGAGCTGTATCGATTTGTATAAGGAAAAGCAGTACAGGTAGAATTTTAAACATTTTCATGTAGGCTAATTGATGGCGTCGATTTTTTCAAAAAATTTTTTATTTCCTATCACTTCTGGTTATATCGGAAGTCGATACCAACTTCCTTATTTTAAATGAACACATTTTTGAATTCCTCGATATATCATGAACCTGTTTTCTTCAATTTTAAATATCTTTGACTTTTAAATTTTTCTTAGATTAAAAAAACAATGTATTTGCCTTACCCTGGCATGCACTGATTGGAATATTTGAACAATATACAATGTATTGTAGCCGTTTCTCTCTAGAAATCATAGGAAGTATAAAAACAATGTTTTTTTTGTCTCATTCCGTGTGCAGTTGCACAATACAATCATGTTACATTTGAACCTTTTGTCTTTCCGTCTGGGAGTGTGTAAGGGATTATCATCCTATTGAAAACGAGCCCCTGCTTCAAGGGGATGCGGACGCTGTTGTTAGAAGATAATGTACCTATATATAATTTATCAGAAAACATGTCGGAATTATCAGATTTTTATAGAAATCATCACAGATTTTACATTCTGTCACATATTATACAGTTTCTTAGGGAAAGCATTGAAAAATATTGAGGTATAGAGAAATATTTTGCTATTACGTCAATATTTGCGCCGATATTGTATACATACAGTGTGTTTCTCCATATCTTGAAAGCTGTAGTACATTTTCTGAACGGCCAGCATCTGTTCAAATTAAATAAAATGTTAATTCAAATTAAAATAAAAAACATGTAAACTGGAATTTAATAATAAGCCGTTAATTGTTAATCAACGTTCATTGACCTTTGAAGTTTCTTGTCACAGAAAGTAAGCATTTTTTCGTAACTTTGCGATGCTCTTTTGTTACATTGGAACCAGATTTTGGCGATTCAGAAAAATCTGCAGCTTTTGTATAAAAGGTCTCCAAAAATTAAAAATTATAGGGGTTTTGCAAAATATAGAAAAATATCCTGCATCACCTCTTGGTGAAGTAGAAAAAATCTATAAATTCCTTATAATATACGATTCGGTCTTTTCCCAACTCTATATTCTAAGCTTCTGTAGCCCCCCCAATAAATACCTCGATAAATATAGGAATTAATACTATATCTAAACCCTGATTGGGTACTCTACTTTAACTACAATATTTTTTTTGGTTTTCTCCTCTTGGTAAACAAAAATTTTACATTACACAATACTGATAATTCCTGATATCACTTTATCAAATAAATTCATCCTATAATAATAATTATTAGTAATGTCTTCTGATCACTCATAAACTAAATTGCATTATCTAATTTCTTAATGCTACAACAAACAATAATTAATGATACACTTTACAATGTAGGGACATTGTTATGTGTATGTGTACGTATATCAGTGACTTATCTTTGTTTATAAATTATCCTTAAAGGATACTGCCAAGAAGCAGCTCATGTCATATGATGTGAATCTATAACCGTAAACAATTCTAACAATTAAATATTATAGTTTCTAGAGAAGACAGTAGCGCCCGTTTAGAATTGTTTTCCAAATTGTTCTTGAGAAATTGAGAATTACCTAAAACAACCCTCGATCCAAACTGTTTAGTTTTAAACCACCTTGTACATTATTGTATTATTCTTTATTACTAGCAACTGGTTAGAATGTATTATCAAAATTTAGAACAAAATCTACGCCACTGACTCTAGGAATCCGCTTAGCTTTTACACAGTTCAGATAAGGTTGTATCATTTTTGTTTTATCTAAATAATAGTCTCAATACACTAATGACTAATGTATGTACCTACTAAAATCCATGGCCGTAAAAATTATATATTGACGATTCTTTATCTTACTCCTGAATGTCCAATAGCAATTGTTTAATTTGTGTCCAATCTGAGGAATGCTATTTATTGAGCAAACGGGAATAGATAAAAAATGATGTCATTATTATATTGGTTCTATTATCGCTGGACAGATATCGGAAGTTTACTTCCTATTGAATTCCCTGACTTTCGAGAATACATTAACACACTACTTGATATTGAACAAGAAAATAATACGGTTGTATTTTTTAATTAAGAACACTGTATTATTATTAGAACTCCATTTTTCTGCTTCTATTTTTAATACAAGAAAAATGTCAGAGAAACTAAAAAGTTAATACACTGTGAGAAAAAAGTGTGGAGTTAATTCGATTCTATTCGAATTCGATAAAAGGACCAAATTTTCCCCAACCGATGGATTGGTAGGTGAGGAGCTACTGAGTGGCCTACATGATCCCCCGATATTACCCCACTTGATTTTTCCTGTGGGACTATCTAAAGAGTAAAATTTATTTTAATGGGCCAAATACGATAGGAGAATTGAAGCAGAGAGTCCGCAATGAAATTAGAGCAGGCACTATCCGCCATGTTCTCCAGGAATTCTTAGTTCGACTAGGATATAGTCAAGAAGTGTTTGGGTGGCAATTTGAACATCAACTTTAATTCTACGATGTCAAAAATATGGGCTATCATTAAAAAAATCGACGATGACGTTACAGGATGAAAACAAAGGACAATAAACAAGCGGCAATTATCAAAAAAGATGCACTTTCTCAAAGACATTCCCCTTATTACTAAAATTTATTCTATTTTATTCTATTGAAGAGAATTATAGAAGAAGGAAAATGAATAAAAATTAAATGAATAAAGATAAAGCAAACGAACCAATTAAAACATGTTTTATTTTTTTTTATAAGCAAATATTGTGACTTTCAAAAATAATAACTAGGTACTGACAATGAACCATATTTGTGACGTGCTGCGCATGTGCGGCACACATGGTGCCCGCCGAGAAGCAACGGACCCGCTCTTGGTGTTCCGGCTGCCAGCGTGGATGGTTGGGTTCGTGCGACACTGCTCTCTATAGTGAATTTCTTATGCATATACATATTGTTGTTGTCTATGGACTAAATAAAGCATTGAGTTCTGACAGGGCTTTTATTCGTCGGAAGTATCAAACGTAACACTGGCGACGAGGTAAAAAGGAAGAAAAGAAGGAAAAAGTAAGAAAGTGAACAGACCACGTGTTTGTCCGTATAGCGGCGAAGTGAACCTAAATCCACGTGTTCGAGATGGCACTGATGGCAGGTCTGATAGGGCAAGTAAATGAATTCGACCACGCAAATGGGGACTGGACCGTCTACAACGAAAGATTAGAGCAATACTTCTGCGCTAATAGTATCACGGATGCAAAAATAAAGGTAGCAACCCTGTTGAGTTTAATCGGGACGTCGACGTACAAGCTAGTGAGAGACTTGTGCCACCCGAAGCTCCCAAAAGAGAAGAGCTATGAAGAATTGTGCAACATGTTAAGTCAACAATTTAGCCCTCATATATCAGCGTGGCGTGACAGAATAAAGTTTTACCAAGCTAGTCAAGAGAGCAACTCCATCAGCAGCGGTGGGCAGATCTCCGGAGCGACCAGGGACATTCAGCTGCCAGACAACACGACAAGGAGCACAAGGCAACAAAAAGATGCTCTCGTGACAACCTCAGCAACCGAGCACCTAGATGTCAAGCGTACAGCAAGGCGGCCCACAAGAGAAAAGAGGATACCCAAAAAGCTGGAAGATTACATAATCGAGGCTCCTGGATGACAAGGCCGCAAGCTAAGGATAGGGGTGTGACGTGCTGCGCATGTGCGGCACACATGGTGCCCGCCGAGAAGCAACGGACCCGCTCTTGGTGTTCCGGCTGCCAGCGTGGATGGTTGGGTTCGTGCGACACTGCTCTCTATAGTGAATTTCTTATGCATATACATATTGTTGTTGTCTATGGACTAAATAAAGTATTGAGTTCCGACAGGGCTTTTACTCGTCGGAAGTATCAAACGTAACAATATTTATTCGAATAAGTTATCACTAATAATTTGTAATTAATGAAAAAGTAAAAAAAAGTTGTCTCTGGTGGGATTCGAACGTGCAAAATTTTGCGGTTCAGTTTGAAACACTGCCGCTCAACCAACTAGTCCACCGGATGACGTTTAATAATGTCTCTAAAACGGTTATGTAAACTACACCTATTAACTTAAAACGAATTTTTATTGATATTTTAATTAAAAAAGCATTTCGCTTTAGTATTTTGGTAATCAGAAGTGTTTGACAGTTAATACTATCGATTCCGTTAGCAATATTTCTCATAGTGTGCCCTGGGAATATAAAATTCAATGAAATGTAATAGCCTATGTTAATTGCCATTAGTCAAATGAAATGGGAAACCCGGTATATATTTCTAGCTAGAATGGATTTTTACGCATGTTTTTTATTTTCTAATAAAACGAATTGATTAATCACAATTTCTCTACAACGAATTGCTACCGACTTTTCAAATATTATGAAATATAAACATATCTTGTAAATATTATCAGCACGGGTAATTAATTCGTAGGTATAACTTCTGGCAGATCAGATATGGAACAAGTGAGTATTTTTCCTAAAAATGGAGAAAACAAAATTTTTTCACTTGAAAATTGCAATCAAACAATAATTGTATAGGTACGATCGCATATCGCGGAGCATGAAAATGTTTTCATGTTCCGGACTGTTGCATCAGATAATTTTTAAAATACTCATAGTGTTAGTTATAATAATACATAATTGAATTACATACAGGGTGGCCCAATAGTGTGGCAAAGTTCCATAACTCCTATGCCGTAATAAACAAAAAACAAAAATATATTTTAGGCAAGGAATATATAAATTCCTTGATTTTAGGATTTCATAGAGTCAAAGAGCACATTTTAAAAATATAGATAGTCATATAGGGCTCATATAGCGTTCTATAAACCGGGGCCATATCAAACTTATATGTTTTTTTAAATGGAATTATATATTTTTTCTTTTATATTTGAATTCTGATCATCTTTCCGAATTCGCCTATATAGGGTTTACTAGTATTAAACAGAGTGATTCAAAAGATGTGAGCATTTTTGTATCTTAAACAGAATAAATTTAACACCCTGTATTTCTTTTAAGAAAATAAACAGTAGATAATTTTTAGCTCCATTAATTCTGTTATATGATCTAGTTTTACTTTCTATAGAATTCCTTCAAAATATTTTTACTTATATACATAGCGAATCAAAATTCGCAACCACAGTTTTCTCAATTTTTATAAATTAAACTCCCTATATTTTACATCATTTTCAGTAAAGGTCTCTCACGACTCTTTCTATTCTATGAAGCATTGCCTATACCTAATTCCAAAGGTTTTTGAGATATTTGAGGTAATAATTAATTAATTATAAGTATAATTATATAATATATAATATAATATATATATATATATATATATATATATATATATATATATATATATATATATATATATATATATATATATATAATTATAAGTATAATATTAAAAAAATATTTTTTATTGAAGATTGCTCTTCGTCTCTGATTCTACAAGAGGTGAACTTTTATATTTTTCTTTTCTTACTAAAATCGGCGAAGGCGTTTCCGAGATGCAGTCTCTTAAAAATAACGAAAGAAATTAACTATCGACTAATTTTGTGAGCAGTTTATGGATTTATGAAAACTGGAAAATTTTTAAAAATCAGTAAAACAATTGTGAAAATGATAACTATATGGTTTGTTTGAACTGTTTTCTTACTTAATTTAATTGATACTTGCATTAGACAGTCATACGAACTAAACAGTTAGTAAGTCGATCCTCTACTTCTAAAGAAAATGAGAATTTAGAGTATAAAACATCAAATATTTCAAAAATCGTTGCAATATTAGGTATAGGGAATGCTTTACAGCATAGAAAGGGTCGTGAGACACCTTAAATCATATAAATATAAAAATTCATTTATAAAAATTGAGAAAACTGCTGTTGCGAGTTTTGGTTCGCCCTGTATACCAGTAAAGCTATTTTGAAGAAAATTCTATAGAGAGTAAAACCAGACTATATAGCACAATTAATGAAGCCAAAAATCATCTAGTATTTATTTTCTTAAAAAAATACAGGGTGTTCAATTCATTGCGGTTAAGATACAAAAATTCTCATATCTTCTGAACTTCTCTGAGTAATACTAGTAAACCCTGTATTGGCGAATTCGGAAAAATAATCCGAATTCCAATATGAAATAAAAAATACGTCATTCCATTTAAAAAAACATACCTTTGAAATGGCCTCGGTTTATAGAAGACCCTATATGACTATACATATTTTAAAAATGTGCGTCCTCTTAGGGAGATCCTAAAATATAAGACTTTTTTGTTTCTTACGGCATAGCAGTTATGGAACTTTGCCACACAATTGGACCATCCTGTATAATAAGTTGAGCGTAAGTAAACATTTTGTTTATGAAACTGCACTCAAAGCCTTATACACTTCAGGCGACTAAATTAATTTTAGGTATATTTTAGAAGTTATTTTCAGAAGTTATATTCATTGTATTACAGCCAAATTTAACGGTAAGTAGCCGTAAAGGCTGAATGTGAAACACGATGCTTTAGAGATAGGTATTTTGACAACCTACGAGCGTGAACTACTACTATTCTTAGAAATATTGCGACACTTTTGTTGTGGGTGTTTAAAAATAGGTCAGTTCAGATACGTTGAATTTAAAATTGAAATATGTATGTATTTATTTTCATTGTAACGAAACATAAAAAATGTTACTCAATTCATCACACTTCATTTGTCTATTTCTATTAGAAAGAATATGGAAATTGCATTGCAATAGTCCAACTAAGACTTAAACTATAGAAACAGAAAATCTAAATATCACATTACAACCATATTAGGTAAGTACTCCAATATAGTTAAAACAACTCCCCATCTCAAACTAGTCAATTAAAAAAAAACTTATAATTGAAGCCTCCATGTACAAAATACCATATTTTATTGCTAAAATATTATTTCGGCTAAAATTTGAAAAACATTTACTCTAGAATATGTAAGTTCAAAATACTGCATTTATAGTGTACCGTACCATGTGAGTGTAATAAACATTATGTGGGTGAAACATCAAGACCTCTAAATGTTGGGATCGGAGAACACAATTTGAAAAGTCAAAAATTTGTGAACACGCTTGGGAAAATGACCATAGGGTACAGTGGGAATTAGTTAAAATTTTAGATAAAAAACAAAACAATATAAAAAGGAAACTTAAAGAATCCGCGACAATTTTATTAAATGGAGACAAATGTGTATCCAAGATTTCTATTAATTTTGATGGCTGTTTCTTATCAATTAAGACGAGGTAAGTCAAAATATAATGAAAATCGACTAATATCTAATATGCCCATGGAAGTAGATAAACAAAATAAATTACAAACTGTCATACTATTCTGTACGTCAATCACACGTAAAGTTTTGATAACGAAAACGGAATAGTTTTCGAAACGTAAAAGTTTTCCAACTTATGACTGATCCTTCGGCGGAGAGGTTATTAGTTTTATACACATAAATTTTTTGTGTTATTCAGTGGTGGCATAATACCCAAATAAATAAGAGCAATTAAACAATGCCACAAATAAACACTTTCATACATTATCTTAGCCATATGCTTGTATGAACATTTAGAAAGAAGGCAAGGAATCACCATCATTTTGAAACACTCTGTATGAAGAAACAATTACATCGCATTACTGCATAGTCTTTGATTATTTAATAATAATTTTAAAGAGTTTTTCGTTTTATGCGAGAATTTTATAGAACTCACTGCACTGTATGCTTTTCCCCATAAGCTGATGTAATAAATCGACAATTTTCTTGGTCTGATTCTCAACTTTAAAAATTCACGACCTGTGCCAACACTTGAAAGCCTCAACTGAGGCCAACCACGAAGCTTTTCAGTGCGGGTCATCCGAATATTGTATCCATATGGTAACATTAAAAAAATTGTTGACTGTGACATTGTAATTTATGTCGGTTTATTTTTATCTCGTTTTATATGTCGAGGCAAGTGACGTTTCGAGCAATATAAAAATAATTTTATTTGACGTAGATTGATCCTTACTTTTCAGCGGGGAATAGGCGAATGTTTCTATATTAGATCACCTTTCCTAGTAACCCAAAGTCATGATAAAAGCGAACATTGATAACGTAATAAAATGCATATACATGGTGCTTCACGACGAGTTTAAATTAAAACTATAATCTAAACCCAATTAAAACCGTATCGCATTGTAAATTTCCATAAAGAGTTTTTGGAAGTGGGTAGATTTAATATTTTCAAGTTTCTGTCACTTATATTTATTATTCAGTACATATTTCTATGGAGTCTCCTGATGCCCTCAACCACCTTTGCTAGATATTTAACAATCTTTGAATAAAAAGACATTTAAGGAGCGTAGTTTCACCCTTAATTTTCCTATTGTCGTTGACTAAATATTTCACTCAACGCTGTTTTTGAGATATCGAAACCTTTTATTGCCTTTTAGATGACACATGTAGCTTCCTTCTGCCTTGCACAGACCATTTGACCAACTACAAAAAGGCACAATCAAATTATTTCAAATGGTAAAACTATAAATTTTACCACAGAACAGAATGGTTGATTGTCGTACGTAATAAGTTTCTGTGAAGTATAAAAGAAAGCTACAGGTATCATCTAAAACACTATAAAATAAGGATTGCAATACCTCCTCCTCAACTTTCCGATAACAGGAAAGTTGAGGATGAAAGTATCTTCCGTAAATGTCTCTTTTTTTTTCAGAAATTGTAAAATATTTCGCATACATGCAGTTACACTAGAAAAGAAGTAGATGTTGAAGAGCATCACAAAACTCAAAATTCAATAAGCAATTCAGAAATGGTTCAATAATTAAAAGAAAAGTTAAGGTACAAAGCGCTTTTCCTGAACACCCTGCATAGTTGCAAATCATTTTACGTTATGCGGCTCAAACCGACATTTTCCTCTTCTTCAACCGCTATCGAAGAAATACCAACAAATGGGACAAATGTATTTACCAGTCGAGTGGTTAAACAAATCGTCTCGGCCTTTTCGTCAATGTGACTCATATCTGTTCACTGTCACGTATCATTTTTCAGTGAGTCACACGACACTCGTTCTCTAATGAGAATAAATCAAAGAAATTCGACACCCGCCAGACGGTTTTTAAAACGAAAATACCCCCTAGTCAGATGTTATTTTTGTGTGACCCTGATAAATAAACAGTAAATGGACGATGCCTACAAGTGTTGCAGTATCTACATGGTTTGATAATTTTTTCAGAGTCGTTTATTTGTTTCAGAACTGCTTGACCAATTTTGACAATAAAAAATATTGACATACCTAAATGCAGAATACCTACTAGCTCGGACAAGTCTTATCTAAAAAAATCCACCATTTATATATATCTGGGTTTATACAATATACAGGGTGATTCACGGTGGATGGAGTATTAGAAGTAATTCAAGCACGGGTCAACCAATCATTTTGAAAATTTGGTTACCAAGATAACCAGACATGCTGTATCGGCCGAAAACATTGTCGGGGGTGGGGTGTTGGCAGTGGTACGTAAAACTGGCAACGTCTTCGTTAATTTAAATGGATTACCCACACAATAAAAAATATTATTGACATATATGCATAATACCAACTAGCTCGAACAAGTCTTGTCTAGAAAAACCCACCATTTATATTTCTAGCTTTATAGAATATACAGGGTGATTCACGGTGGATGGAGTATTAGAAGGATATCAAAAATGGGTCAACCAATCGTTTTGAAAATTTGGTTACCAAGGTTAGACATGCTGTATCGGCCGAAAAATTTGTCGAGGGTGCGGTGTTACCAGTTGTCCGTAAAACTGGCAACGTCTTCGTTAATTTAAATGAAGTACCCTGCATATTTTTTCATTTTTGGATTTCACATCAATTTCTGAGTAACTTTTGTTAATATTTCCCTGTGCCGTCCGTATACCGGCAAAATCCGTCTTTAAATAATAAGTAAATCGTGTTGTCTCTACCACAAAATAAATACAAGTTAAGTTTTGGGGTACAGTATAGGCACGGACTGAGGATCTCTCATCCTTTAGTCGAACATTGAAGTAATGTACAGGATAGACTTGAAATAACTTTTTTTAAATGACTTACCTGTAAATAAATGTGATTAAAAGTCTATTTTCAGTATATTACCTATTCAGAAAGCTGACATATTTCACTACTATAGCTAACTAGCAGCGTTTTTGATTTATCAGCTTTTATTTATAAATTTGCCCCAAAAATACATATGCCTTGTTCTCTTATAGCGGGTAGACCGTGAACATTTTGTCTTCGCAGAAAAGTCATTTATTCACTTACACTTTTCCTTATTTTTCCATAGTAATTGTGAGTTGATAGCCTAATGCCTAATGGCAGAGAATAATTATACAAATACAGTTTTAATGACTTTATTTATGCATGGACGGTGTGGTGTGATAAGAATATCAGCAGAACTTGTAGACCATTTAATGAGAAGAATCCAAATTTACGTTTTGCATTACGAATTATTTCTGCAAAGACAAAAATGGTCATGGCCTATATACCCGCTATAAGAGAACAAGGCATATGTATTTCTGGGGCAAATTTATAAATAAAAGCTTATAAATCGAAAACGCTGTTAGTGCGTTGTTACACGGTCCGTTTTTGCGGGTCCCACACTGCGGGTCCCGTTTTGCAGTATGGCAATATCACACGAGTTTAAATGGCAGATGTTACATTATCCGTTTTCGCGGGATACGCGGCAACATGCTGCCGCAGTGCAGGATAGCGGGATGCAGGAAGCTTGGCCACGACACACACAGTTGAATGTAAACTGTTGAACGGTGTGGTTCTGCGGCATCCCGTTCTGATCTCGAAAACCAAAATATGTTCGATACGGACAAATTCATCGAAGTCATCCATGGGCTGCGCAGCTCTTGGATCCATGGGCTGCCAGCCTTTTTCCATAGATAAAATATATATATCTTTTTCTTCTTTCATGTTCGGAATTAAAAGGATGAACCCAAATTTTACGACTTTTCGGCTCTCGCAATAAATTAGCAGCTTCAAGTGCTAAAACAATGTTTAATTTTGAAAGGGACATAGTTCTTATCGCTTCGTACTCACAACAGCAAATGTGCGTAGTAGCTTCACCAAGATCCCGCAATCCGTTTTAGCAGGAACGTATATATGAAGGTGTAAATCCGTTTCTGCGGCATCCTTCAAAACGGGATGCCGCAAAAACGGACCGTATAACACCGCACTTAGTTAGGTAAAGGTACAGTACGTACATACATAAATGATCAGCGAAATATGGTCAGCTTTCTGAATAAGCAAGAATATACAGGGCATTCTATTTAAGAACATTGACTATTGATCACATTTATAAGTCATTTAAATAGTTATTTCTACTTCACTCTGTATATTACTTCAAATATTTGACTAAAGGATGAGAGATCCTCAGTTCTTGCTTAACTGCACCCCAAAGTCTAACTTCCGATTATTTTGTGGTAGAGAGGCAACCCGATTTATTTAAAGACGGATTTTGCTCAAATTTGAAAATTAATTAACATCTCGAAGACGGCTTCACATAGGTATAGGGATTTATTAACAAAGTTACTCAGAAATTGGTGTACAATCCAAAAATGAAAAAATACACAGGGTACTCCATTTAAATTATCGAAAACGTTACTAGTTTTACGTACAACTGGCAACACCGCACTCTTGAAAATATTTTAGGCCAATAGAGTATGTCTGGTTACTTTGGTAACAAAATTTTCAAAACGATTGGTTGACCCGCTCTTCGTATACTTCTAATAATTCTATCCACCGTGAATCACCCCATATATTTTATGATATTTATATAATGATATATATTATTCATTTAATTGTATTTGTTTGTTTTTGTTATAATCATTGGATTGCCCTGTATAAAAAGTCGATAAGGATAAGTATACTAAACCGACTTACCGTTGGTGTTCTCGTGGATGGTCGGCGACACGATTTCCTTCTCCTTCCTCGGCTCCTTGCCGTTGTTTCCTGGAACAAAACAGGAAACTACAACTGGCTTAACCAAATGAAAACGGAAGATCACTGGGGAAAACCGCAAATGGATAGGATCATGGAGATAAGGTCTGGGTTTGAAACTAATAATTATTTACAGATATAAAAATTAATTACATATAAATTGTGCGTTAAAAAATAACTATTAAATTTTAGCGAGCCACATAAAATGTTTCTCTGGAAATTATTTCAAGAACCTTTTGGCCTTAGAATACGATAAAGTCCGTAAATTCAATGCAAAGGCGCTGTCTGTGAATTTCTGAATAACGGCATTATCGATTTGTGTCACATATGCTTTTATATAAAATAAAAATAACAATTTAATAGATCCTTGTGAACTATAGGTGATAATTGATAATAAATTAGTTTCTTCAATTTTTTTTGAACCTAACCTTTCTGCACTTGTTAGGATGACATGATATTATGTAATTTGCCCATATGTAATATGTTTTATGTAATTTTTTGTCGCCATAGAACCAAGAAAAAAACAGCAAAGGCTGACCCGGTTCTGGTGAAAAAATGGGAGGCAATGACCACATTAAAAATATTGCTATAAAAATATTAAATAAAAAAAAACAATTTTTTATTATTAATTTGCAACGAAATAATGTGCTTCTTTGTTTTTTAGACAGTTTTAATGGACTTTCACTTTTTAAATATTCGAATGTAAACTAAAATGTCTCTTGAGAACGGCCCCAACTAAATTATATAGCAAGACTTTGTATATAGTTATCTACTATATCCTAAGGATAACAATATAGAGCATTATTAATAATATCTTCATAAAAATAATATCTCTATCCTTCATTCTCATCGTAATGATGAGCCTGAAAGTCAAGAGACTTGAGTGGATGGGGGTAGGCATATTATTATTTTGCGAGTCGCGATTTTCGATATTTTCTGAGCTAATTAGATATCACCAAAAATTCTTTCAAAAACTCTCTCTTGTGAAAAAATCCAGTATGGCCTCCATACGAAAGACAAAATATAGTGCAACTAACTGAGAAACAAAAGATGATAAAGCATTGTGAACGGCATGAAACAATTCGAGTTAAAAAAGTGCCTTAATGATATGAATCTGAAACTGAATAGGTTATTTTTTGAAATATCCTTAAAATTAAACAAAACTTTATATAAAATGTAGACGATTTCTCCTATCCAAGCATTGCCAGGACCGGTCATAGAAATTTCACCGCTCCGTTTTCGAAAAGTTAGAAAACGTCGCATCTGGCTTCCTCAACGTCTATGCATTTTAATTTTCGTTAATCATTTCATACCCTTTTTATAAATAACCTATTTATTTAGTAAATACAATATTTTTTTATCACACATTTTTGACTGCATGGACTAAGAGATATACCTACCTACTGACGATTAAAGAATAGGGCTAAAAAGTCACATATAAATTAAAACTTCAAAAATAAAACTATGATATATATATAGGTATACCTAAAAGTATATATTTTTGTTCTACCTATGCCTCAATATACCTATTTCAAAACTAATAAAACCACAAATTAACTGAGTGATTGATTATGAGATTAGTAATAGGATAGATACCTACTGATAACAGTGATAACACTGACCATATAATGCAGACAAATCAAAAATACCTAGATGTGATGTAGTAAAGGCTAGAAACAAAATTATAATTCAAGGACAAAATTTTATTGATTTAAAAAACAATACCAAAGGAATCATTATTGGGCCCATTCAGGGAAACATAGCACTCCAGCGCTTCAGCGCTTTACCGCTTCACGTTCACTGAATCGACATTTTAAACGCAAGCGTAAAGTGACATAATTTTTAGTAATTCATATTTTGTAATAATTAATATTAATAATAATTAATATTATCCATAGATATTTTGTGCGTAAACCCATAGACGTAAACCTAAACTATATTAATTTTATCGCTTGATGGAACTATTCAGCGATCCAGCGGGAAAAATATATGCTTTATCGCTTTAATAAAGCGCTGCAGCGCTTTAATACAGCGCTGCAGCTATTTGAATAAAGCACTGAAGCGCTGCGGTTTTCTGAATGCGCCCATAATCATTATTATAAATTAAATGCAAATGTTAAAAGTTAAAACATGTTTATTGTGGTACAGAGCGCTTGAGCTATAATATTGTACTCATAACGCCAGAGTCCGCGCATCACTGGATCACAGCATGCTGCCACTGCACAGTGAGCAAAGGATCACAGATTCGTGGCCGCATTTTGAGTCGCGGCCCAGGTAACTATGGCAACCGACCCGATCTCCTTTTCGACTACACTCGTTAGACATTTTCCATATGCTTATATAATGCAGATTTGGCCGCAATTATTTCGCGGCCCTATGCGAACATTATTAAACATTATAACGTATTTTTAACACATTACATATTTTTAACATTGTTAAAGTACTTATTTAATTTTTGTGAAAAGACAATTTTATATTTTACTTAACATGAATACAGTTAGTAGCATAATTATAAATATATATTTAATCTTTGATTAGAGCTAATTTTGAAAATCTTCTACTGGAAGATAAAATACAAATAAAAGAGTTGGGCGTTGCCTGCCCAATAAATACCTAATTCCGATGAAAAAGTTATGGAAAAATGTATTTCTATGAAAGACCTTAGAGCTGATTTCAATTTTAGAAAGTAAGTGTACTCGTGTATAAATAACTGTATGAAGTTTGTTTATCTATGTAATAATTTAATGTGTCGTTTGATAACTATGAATTGAATAACTAAAATACTTTTGAGTTTGTGATTGTGCCATATCCTTTTTAATTACCTAACGGACATCTAAAAACTAAAAATAGTTATGTTCCTGCTTCCTGAATTCTAGTTTACAGCTTTTTTAAGGTAACGTATATGTAAATTTTTTCTTCTAAATATTAATTACCTATTTAAATATTGTTTTAAATAATTTTTGTCAAGATTTCCGTCAATCGTATTAAAAAGGAGGATATTTGTCTAACGAAAGTTATTTTTTCAAGCAAATATTTTTGCTCTGCGAATTTCTAGTTTATAATTTTAAGGGGTTTGACCTTGAAATATGCAACATTTTCGCATTTTTTTTATTTCTGCAACCCCCCATCTCCAAATGTCACCAGCCGCCACTGGTACCTAGGTATATTTGGAGTGTCTGTGATATATTTCCTGTCATCTTGATGCAGTTCATACTTAATTCCTAAGAAATAGAAACCGAAAAAAGCTAGAGGAACAAAGAGCTGAATATTCTTAGAATTTGCCTACTACTTCTACTGTGACTGGTTATTTTTAAGATTACGGCTCAAGGCCGTTCTCATCTCTACTGGTTTAGTTTTTGTTTGCCTTGTATACTTGGGTAGAACTAAATTCTGTACCACTCTACCTATATAACAACTTCCTATATCCCACTTCAACCTATACCTATTATGTCACTTCAAGAAATATTAAAGTCTTGTTTTGACTAATCTTACGTTTTATTTATTTTATTCCATGAATTTATTTAAATAACCAACTATTTATTGCTTTTTGAATAATGTGGCGCCATCTCTACTCCAAAATCTGAACAGGACGGCAAATAAAAAGGTTTCAACGCTATGTGGTTACTATTTTAGCATTTAACTAATAGAGGGCGCCAGTAAACCTAAGGAACAAGGAACAATAAGACAAAGGTTATTAAATTAAGTAAACTAATGACAAAAACTAATTTTTCTAGCTATATACGAGTAGACAATTTTTATTCCTTGCACCAATCAAAACAACAAATTTAAAATGACAATAAATGGCAAAATAGTTTATTTTTTGTACGACTTTCATATAGGTACATTATAAATTTAAGCATTTTTTTTATAATAGGTAGATGACTAAAATGTAAAACTACATTTTCAATTAATTGAGCATGCGAAATAAATCATAACATACTAATTCTTGACTATTTAAAGATGGTATAACAAGAAATCGATAATGCTGATATTCTATAATTATACATAAGTAGGTATCATGTAAAAAACCATGATACAATGGTTGCCTACTATGATGGTCATACTTAAATATATCATTCAGGTACCACATAAAAATGACACTTTTGATTATAAGCATAGGCGGTTCTAGACCTTTAGTTTTGGGGGGCTTAAGCCCTTCGCAGATATAGCATATAGACTCATATAGCAGATGCTCCTCCCTATACAGGGTGTCAATTTGAAAACTTCCCACCCTAAATAACTCTTAGATGACAGATTTTTTCGAAAAACGCCGAGACAGGTCGATTTCGGTTCTTGGGGGGACACCTTTTAAGAAGATTTGAATATACACAGGGTGGTCCAGAAATGCGGGACTACAAACATATTTTTTTGCTTATGGAACACCCTGTATATATTTTTTTTCATATTCGGATAAAGCCTTCTCTTACGAATACAGTGATATAGTATTTGAGGGGAGTATCTCACATAACAAGCGAAATATTCCAAAAAAATCTACATGTCTACAGACTGCATCCGTTTTCAAATTGACACCCTGTATACAGTGTACTGAATAGTCAATATTAATAAATTTGTGATTAAACAGTTGGAAATCAGTAAGTCTCGCCCGCCAGTCGTCGCGCTGGACGCTGCGCTGGTACAACTACATACAACTTGCAAAATTGCAAATTATGCGTAAATCACATTGGGTGCTAAATTAAAAATAATAATCATTCTAGTTGTGTTAGTAGCGGTTTGGTAGTGAAGAAAAGAAAGCTTTTTATTAAATAATTAAAATTACTAAAATTATGTAGTTATATTTTTTTTATTGAGGGTCGGGCTGGGTAAATTTGGGGGGGGGGCTAATTCAAGATTTGGGTGAGCTTAGCCCCCCCAAGCCCCCACCTAGAACCGCCTATGATTATAAGAACAGACAGAAGTTTACTTTTAGTTCCTTGAAGGACGTATTAAAGAACTTTCAGCTATCGTTCACTAAGGTTGTATGCATAGTGCGATTTGTGGATATTTTTTCGATAGCATTTAAACAGTTAAGAGTTGGAATAGGCTCGGCTTGTAAAGCCACATAATCTAAAATTATTTGCATTTATAAAAGGTGTTGTTGTTGTTGTTATTGTTTTTTCATTGTAGCCCCTGTTACATTTATGAATTCTTTATTAAATTTTGAATGTTGTGAATTGCAAAAGTTTTGGAAAAAATGACATTTGCAGAGGATTTGCATTATCCTCAATTTTCTGTTCTCTTAAGAGATGTCGAAACTCTTCTTTTATAGTCTTTTAATGGTCACAAGCAGCTTCTTTTTGCTTTTTATAGATAATCTTGATTTAAGAGTGCCACTTTGAAATTGGTCAAATTGTCAGATGCACAACTGTACAAAAAAATTATTATATCAAATAATTAAGAGTATATAACCGTCTGCCTGGTCTAACAATCAAGAAAGAGGCAATTAATACCAGATTCGGACACAAACAGGTTGTTCAAATAACTTCAAATAAGACGCTGTTCTTAAGAGTTAGCACAAAATGCCATGACTTGTTTATCTATAGTCCTTATTCAAAATTTGTTTAAAATAATAATGGGTAGCTCTAGGTAACATGCAGTCTGCTTTTAAATTTGAATGTGGTACACTTAGTACCTGTGAATGCCAGAAATATCTTACTCACCTTTCTTTATCAGTAAACTGGTAACTCTCCTCAAGGCGTCTCTCGGCGACCTCTGAAAGAACTTGGGGGTTAAATTCGGTGGCAAGGTGAGAGGTTTTCTATTCGCTGGCTCCCACGGGTTGTGTCCGGCTGCCGTCCTGTCTAGGTGCTCGATAGAGGCGGGTCTCCGGTGCCTCTGCTTCGGGTACCAGCCTCGCCCAGGTCCACCGGCTAGCCTAAGCAATTCAGCGCCCACGATGGCTTGTTCTAAGCCCGATTGGGACATGCCGCGACGATATCCACCCGTGGACATGTTTCCGATGGTGTTTAAGCTACCTGAAATGGAGATTTTTCTTTAATATACAAGTTGTCCCAGAAATAAATGAAAAGGTTTTAAATATAACTAGCCTGTCCGATATAAAATGATGATGTGATCAAGATGTTTCACTATGCACTTATGAAATGAAAAATCTTGGTACCTATCGTGTTGCTCTGCCTGGGAGCTGTTTGATTGCATCCTGGAATGTCCGGCGCCCGCCGGTGTGGTGTTCTCGGAATATCACAACCTCTAGCGAAGATGGGTGTTTCCGGCAGGCTGCAGGAGGTCTGTAGGTGGTGCTCCTCCTGAGGACTGCTCGAAGACCTCTTCTGGAAAGGCCGCCGTTTCGTGTCTTGGAGCTCGGTGGGCAAAGTGCGACGTTCGGGAGGAATGTTTCTGTTGGATGTGTTGTAGAAGTTGCTACGTCTACCTGGAACGAAATAAAGTATTATTTTCCACTAGATATAATACTTTCAAGTTTCTATAGACTTGTTAGAAATAGTTGAGGAAAACTCTTTCGTACGGATTCATCAACGAGGCTTAACGTTAGTCTGACTAGCGAGGGTTACGCGAAAAATTTGCGCCCTTGCTGCGCATGTTAAAATAAAAGATGTAGTCGGCGGTGCAAAGTTGGTTAGTCCGACCAACGCCTTACGCCCCTTTCATGAATCCGGGTGTAAGTGTTTTGTACAATCAAGAGCCTTACAACAAAGGGACTTATCTGCCAAACATTTGCAACCACATTTTTTTGCATGCTAGTTGCTCTTATCTCACACAATATACCATAAGGGCATACTAAATACTCCGAGAATCGAATATTTAATATATGACATTTATAAAGGTATTTATGTAGGTCATACCCCCTCTGACATTTAACAAAAGGTGGCATTTCTATACATATGCCTATAAATAACAAACTGACTACATAAATAACTGACATAGGACTATGTTATTTTAATACCATGGGTTGAGCGACTTTGCAGCTTTATTAACAAAATATTGTAAAGAAAAAAGTTACTGAAACGAAGATTGGGAAAGTAAAACTCTTTTAGACTTTCATCTACTTATATGCTCTTCACTCTTCTTAGTACTGATTATTTAATAAAAAATTCAAAATTTGAGGCAAATCAGTCAGCATATGTGCTAAAAAAAATGGAAGAATAATTGATATAATTGAACATTTTAGTACTCTTCACACATAAATGATACATTTTCCTAAACATTAATTATCATTTAAAAAAAAATCATTTTTTGTATGTCCCTATTTCTACAATATGTCTTTATAATATGAGACCTTTCTTAATTTTTTATTTTAGTAATAATGCCATATATTCTAAAACTTGTAGAAACTTACAGTTTCTGAAAATTTTCGAAACCTTCACAAAATAAATGTGAAATTTTTTGTAACATGAATTTAAAATTTTCTCAATAATTTGAGACATTTCAGAAAGTTTCCACAAAATTTTAAACATCGAAAATTTTATAACACAACTCTCTGAATGATTATTTTCATTTAAGTGTTAAATTTTGAAAGTTCGGCAACCTTTTAAACTTTGGAAATTTAACAACACTAACCCCTATTGTAATTAACATCCATGGACCGCGTCTTGAGGCTATTGGACACTGGATCTCGGTGTGGAGGCACTACTGGTGGCTCTTTACTGCCGCCGGGCAGCGTGCCAGCCTTCTCGGCGGCAGGGTGGAGGATCTCCGAGTACTCATCCTCATCCTCCTCAACAGGGGAGGGCGGGAGAGGTGGAAAGTCATGCTGCAGCACCTCCACGCGTACTGGAAAGTCGGCTGATGTCGAGGTTGGTAGTGAAGGCCGTTCACGCTCACCACGATGCGCAATCAGCATTTCCTTGGCGCTCTCAGACTTCTGGATGCCATTGCGTTTTGGAAAAGGGGTGCTACCTGCAAGAGAGATCGAATCTGAAAGAAAAATAATTGAGACTACAGTGTCTAGTTTTATATCTTTTGTAATTTACTTCGATATGATATTCAATGAGGATGAATGGGATAAATGACACACCTGAGAAATGTTCAATGCACTTACCTTGCTATTTTGAAGTGAATAAATTATTTGAAATTGAAATTATCAATATGGATGTAAAAAAAGTTAATATTGAAGTTATGATCAATTTAAATTCAAGTTCCAGCATTACATATTAGGCAACCGGTGCATCATGACTCTGTTGCACGGGTTGCATAAGCATATGATACAACAACTAAGATCTATAAAGTGAAGAGTCTAAACACAGAAAATATCCTTATTTTACATTTTAATTCAAAATAGCCTTTAAAAATGCATGAGGAAAACAACTATTTTTATTTCATTTTCACTGGAATTTTATCACTTGAATGAGTTTTAACGAAAACCAGAAAAAAATATATAAATCTTGATATAAACAATTATTAAAATTAGTCTATAGTAAAGTTGAAAGTATCTTGATAATATCTTACCTTCTAATAAAAGTTGTCTGTAATAATCCTCGGACTTCTGTATCTCATTATGGCTACTAGATTTCTGCAGATCATTCCCCCTGTGTCTCTCCCCAATCCTGGACTCCCTACTCGGTTTGGACGGAGCTTTTTTCTTTTCACGTTTCTCCTTGTTCAAATTCTCCACTCCATTTAGCATGAACTTATCATCTTGTACTACCTCTATATCTCTCCTCTCTAGCAACTCGCTGATATTTTGTTCTATTTTCCTCAACGGCGAAATTTCCGCACTAGGTAACGAGCTTTCCAATTCTTCTTCTTCTTCTACTGTAACATCTAGTTCCCTTCGTGGCGTGTGCTCTTCAGCATTCAAACTAGGTAACGAAACGACTCTAACAATGGGAGAATTGGAGGTGCAGAGGTCTGCTGTTGATTCAACAGGTGCATCGAGACATTCTATAACTCCTTCTCTAACTAGCGACTTTATGTTGTCAAATGTCGTGCTATGCTTCTTCATATCGGTACTGTGCTTACTCGGGGTGCTTGATCTAGAACTAGAAAGGTCAACGCTTAACCTCGAAGCTGAACTGCTAAACTCGTGGCTCAAAACTCTGGAATTGTTGAGGTCTAAGCTGTATCGAGATTTTGGAGAGTTCAATTCTTGGCTAAGTCTCGAGTGAGGTGTGCTTAAGTCTACGCTATACCGTGAGTTAGGTGTCTGAAGTTCCCGACTCAACTGGGCATTTAGGTCCGCACTAAATCTACTGGCAGGTATGCTCAATTCGGAACTTAGTCGAGAGTTCAGTGAAGAGTTCGAGGTTACGGAGCTTCCTAGATTCACCAATGTTTTCCTGTCCCTTTTACCTAAAAATTTAAAATAAATAATAGAAAATATGACTATAACTTCCTCCGCAGAGATCTGCCAGGGCCAGAAGTACAAAAATGAATGTGTACAATACAGCCCTGCTGCTTAATATAAAATGGAAACCAATAGTAGAGTACAGGAAAACTTTTAACCATCAAAAAATTCTACAGAAAAAATTTTGACGATCAAGAATTATCTTTACTACTACATTTATATAATTTAATAGATGTAAGTTTTTTATTTTCAAGTCCCATCAAATTGAGTAACTTGAAGAAAAAAAAATGTCTTTAATGTCAAATGAGATATCTCAAGGATCTGCATTGAGCCCTTACTATTTTATCATTCATGTTAATTTTGACTACTTATTAATTTCTTATTAATATTGATATATACTTCAAAATTGAGTCTACAGTAACCTCTGGAGTACCTGGGTGCATAATAGGTTTTATGAATTTTATTTTTGATTTATTTACCTCGTCTAATGATATAAGTGCTGTTTCCAGATATATTGGCAGAGTTCAGTTCTGAGGGTAGGGCTAAATGATCATCGGAATCTGAAAAAGGTGAAGTGATCTCATCTTCAGTTGTGCACGGAGGAGGGTCAGGCCAATCATCCAGTTCTTTCAGTCTGTTCGGTATCGAACTTGTGCTGGAGTAGGACCCAGATTTCCGTCTTCGTCTACCAATAACTTTGGTACTACCTAAATGATTAAATATTAAATAATATTACATCTATTTTTTGTTTAACCTAAAGTTTAACTTTGTAGCATATTACGTTTAGCAAATGAATAAATGAAGAAATTGATGAGTACGTTCTGTCATCCAATATTTATTTACCTGGTGTTAGGAGAGCATCATCATCTAGAGGTACTTCCCAAGCTATGCTGGCTCTTTTATTACAAACTGGGGGTGGTGGTGGGGGTAACATTTCCTCTAAGGAATCATCAGAGAAATGCTCATCGTCAGCTAGTTCGCTCAATGGTCTTAAGGCTGGGGTATCATCAAGGTCACTGGAGAGATTGTCTTCGCTTCCATGCCTGCAAACCAGAGTATGTTTTAAAAGTCACCAAAACTTTAGATAGAAAAATCAAACCAATAGATTTACTTCCAATCAAACGATAGTATAATCACTCCAACTTTTGAATGCACAATTGTATAATAAAAATAATGAGGCTCCGCACATAGAGAAGCCAGAACTGTTCTAATACTTTTGATAGTTACATATTTGTTTACAAGGAAACTTACCTTTTAACCTCCCTATGGCGTTCAAGAGCCGTGGGAACAGTTCTAGGGGGCACTCTAGTGGGTGATGTAAGTGGGTAGACACCATGCTGATAAGGCAGGCTACCGAACCTGTATCCTGGAGGTGGTGGTGGGGGTTGCAACTGAAAATCGTTGTTTTCCCAGCCATATGGCCTCTGGTGTTTGGTTTTAGGCTGAAAGTATAGACAGGTCAAAGAAAATAAAGCAAAGATGTCAAATAATTTATAATTTACATCATTGACTTTTTTTTTATACTAAAATTTTTACTAAATTTATTAAAATTTTGTACTAAAATTATATATGCTTGGTAATGGTTATATTGAAAAATGTATTGAAATTAAAGGTTTTGGAAGGGAACAAACTTTTAACAGACACTTTGAATAAAGCTTGGAAAAGCAAAGACTCAAAATAATCAAAACGGAACCATAGAAAGAAAAATACCACTAACAGAATTTAAATATTCAAAAGGGTCATTAACACAAGAACATTTGGTATAGAAATGGCATTTGCCTTTTAAAAATGCAGGGTAAAACAGTTGTAGATTGGAAACAATATTAGAGACAGTGTCTCTAATATTGTTTCCAATCTACAACTAGACAGACTAAAAAGCTTTGAAATCTGAGAAAATATAGAAAATTTTCCAATAAATGAAGAAACTGTAGAGGTTAACCTCAAATCTAAATTTCATTGAAGGTGATGAGCACTCATGAATAATAGAATATACGAAAGGACAATAAGAACTGAAGTGAAGAAAAAAGTTGAAAATAGTATAATAATGTTGGATATGAGCTAGGTAAAAATATGGGGAAATTCCCCATATTTTAAATCTAATATCCTTAAATCTATTGACCATCTGTTAGGACAGATAGGTGGCAAGGATTAAAGTCACCATATTCCTAGGATGTTGGATATTAGTATTTTATGGTATAATTACTACCAAAGATACCACATGTTTAAATGATTTTTTATGAATGTCAAGAATGATAATTTATGAATACATATAATATTAATTTGTCTTAGGCATATGTAGTACTTCTGTATTTCTTGATAAATATGCCGGACACTTTAAAATACTTTGCTTCCTAAAGTCTCAGAATTAATCTTTACCAAATTGTAAACAATTAAAGTCAAAAGGAGTAATTAAACAGTATTTAAAACTCCCGCCTTTGCCTCAGTTCATTAATTCTGCCAGCTAGATAGATAGCGCTAATGATAGCAACTTGCAACGCCAACGTATTCGCAATTTTTCTCAGTCTTCAATCCACTTACCACAGTTTAATGTTTAATTAATGGCTTTTCAAACTACTTATGTATGTACTTACCAGCGTTGTTTGGGTGGCAGTGTGAACAGGATCTGGCAGGCCATTGATGATGGGAACGCACTCGTTCTGGAACCTCTGCGGGGGCGGAATGGTGTCCATACGGGGCGGCAGCTGGGTGAGCGGGAAGGAACGGTTGCGGCAGCCGCTTACGATAGGTTTCGGCCGGTGGGCGGGCGAAACTCTGAAAAATATAAGATGGAAATGTTAAAAAAAGTTTGCACAGACAACATCTGTCGAGCCCTAAAAAATGGACTTTTCCTCTAACACACAAAGGCGTCTCGTTAAAACAATGTTAACCTACCTATATTAAGCAAAAGATGGTTTATGCCTACAGCTTGTGGCAGATATCATTATAAAAAAAAATAAGCAGACATCTTGAAAGAATAGAATATGAAATTGAATAAACGTGACAAGAAAACTTGATAGGAGACGCGGCGGAGCCAAGCTAGACCATTTTTCTTCAAGTTAATTTATAAATCTAATCACTAACCTACCAAAATATATTTATCTTTCCAAGCAGTGATTGACTGCTTACTTATTTTGTATCTATAAATATAAAGATTATTTTATTTTATTATATATTTATTTATATATATACAGAAACGTGAGAATAAAAATAATTATATTATTTTCTCCAAGTTTAGCAAACATTTTTCTTCGTGTGAAAAACATTATTCGTATCGAAAAACATTAACGACAGTTTTTGTAAATATAGCGTACCTATATAAGTATTAATTTCATTTCTTTTTACACCAGACAAATTTTAAAGAAATATACGTTAAGTGTGAAGTTTTTGCGGACATTTATTTTTTTTGTTGAAAACGATAGCTCTCTTATCATAGAATGCAAATCTAAAAATCCCAAAAAATCGGAAGTGAGCTAAAGTCAGTATTTAAAAAAACATGGCCGCTCGCGTTATTTTAAGGTGTTTAAAAAGCATACATTCATGTAAGACAAACTGTTAGTCTTCAGTGATAAGAATGTGGATCTAGATGAAGTACTAAACGTTGATTATAAATTTGTCTCCTTTATGTACGGATTAGATGGATCCCGAGACATTATAGAAGAACGATTATAGGCTTTACAACATTGGTATAGCTAAGCGGACGCTTGAAAAATCTTTTGATTTGGACGTTCTTCCACCAACGAAAGGTGCACTGAAGCTTTTAAGGTAGATTCAAATTGTGATTACATTAATAGCAAATATTTTTTTTTATATTTTCAGGACTTATCTTCAAATACAGCTATGGATGGGAAATTTCCTAGCCCCGGATAAAGGTATTATATGCACAAAAATAATTACAACACCAGGTTTAAAAATGTAGGGTTTTATTAATGCAGTCAAAATTTTATTCTTTTTTTTTCTTAACCAGTTTAATTTATTTACTTTTTATATATCAATACTTAATGCTTGCATAAAATCAAACAATCTCCCAAATAAAAAGTATCCTTATCTAACAAAAACCTTAAATTCAAAGGACTGGAATTGGATCATCATACTTTCTAATTATGTGTTGTATTTTTATGTATATTGTATACTTTAAATTGCGTGTTTTGTAAATAGGGAGTTTTTGAACCCCTTAAAATTTACGTTATCGTTATGGTTATGGTTATTCTGAGCATGTGCAGTGCCGAAAATGATACTATTTTTGGCACTGCGCATGCGCAGAATAACGATAACGATAACGACGTGCTAGAATTTAATTGGTTCAAAAACTCTCTATTACCGTCCTGGATTGTTACCGGTGTAACAATCCAGGAAAATATTAATAAATAAATAAATTGGTGAACTTGTCTAATTTAAATTATTTAAAATTAAATATTGGTAAATTTAAGACTATGAGGTATTTTAAATATAAAAGTCTGAATGCTATGGACAATAATAAGCTAGCATGTAAATATTTTTTAAAATTTGAGTAAGCCATCATTTTGGCATATTTGATATGGTCTTTAACTTTCCAATCCTTCAAATGTAAGGTTTTGGTTAGATAAGAGTACTTTTTACTTGGAGATTGTTTGATTTTATGCAAGCATTAGGTATTGATATATAAAAAATAAATAAATTAAACTGGTTAAGAAAAAAAAAAAGAATAAAATTTTGACTGTCTTAATAAAACCCCACATTTTTAAACTTGTGTTGTGTTTATATTTGTGCATATAATACCCTCCCATAGTCTTTCTTGTAGTATATTTTGTGCTCTACAAAATAGTGTATGTACAATTTTACTCTATATTGTTCAGTTCTCCCGAAATTCGTGGCGAAAACCTTACAGGAACAAATTTCACAGTAAGAATAATGTGTTTAACAGCTCAGCCTCGCGAAATTGAGACATTTTATATTTCTAAGTTATAAAACGAACCATAACAAACATCTTTTGTTTGAGATTTTTTTTAACTGTAAAAATAATCACGTTACAGACGAAAAAAAAACGCACAAAATGTGTATCCCCGTAACGAAGAGCCCTCTGAGTGACGTAACGCGTCATGTTAAGGATCGTCCACTTCGCACAACATTATATCTTCTGTCTGTATATCGTGACTGTAAATGTAGAAATGGCTGCAAAAAAAATGTATATGTACGAGGATCTTTTAAATGACTGAGTTTTTGAAGTTAACTAGAATGTAAAGTTAGTTAGTGATATTAAAAAGTTAAATGTAGGAAGTAAAAAAAAAATTAAAGAAATCGTTTCCTTTTTCGTTTTTTTGTTTGGAAATTTATATTCTTGGTTATATCTAAATTAAAATATCATTTTTAATGATATTTTGATAATTGTTAATGATAATGATATTTTAGTTTAGTCAGTTTTAAGCTTAAAATCCTGTAAAAATAAAAAGAAATGTTAAAATTGCTCCAAGGGATAAGAAGATATTTCATTTTCAAAAATTTTAAGGGGCGGCCATGTTTTTTCAAGATAACATTTTTAGCTCACAACGGATTTTTTGGGATTTTTATATATTTGTTCCTGAACATAAAACCTATCGATTCCCATTGGAAAATAAATGTCCCCTTAAACTTCATTGAAAAAGTAAGATTTGCCTGGTCTATTTTTGTTTAAGTTTGAAATCCACGCGTATCGTTACACCCTAGAAAAGATTATTTTGAGACAATATAATTTAGTTTACGTTTACAATAATTTCGACGGTCCCGCAATATCCTTAACCTACTTTAAGCAACTTAATCTATATATGGAATGAGTATTATTCTGCTATTATTGTGGTATTATGCTCCAAAAGAAATATACTTTATAATAAAAATAACATGAGTTTACTAGAACGAGACGACCTCGACAGACCTTTTTCTTTTAACGTATTGGAATGAAACCTAATAAAACTAACTACATTTCTGTAACTGATCTTTAAGGAAGGGAATTACGGCTTGTTTACAACAGAGTCGGATTACTGTCTGACAGTACCACATGCATTTTTTATATTTCCAGAGGCTTCTACATCTCGCATATTTAACAAGACGCAGAAAAACTTCCATGTTTCCCTCACATTCACTTACTTTGGCAGCAGCGTGGCAATAAGCCTTTGCGCCTCTTCAGGAGGCGGCGGGAAGTCGTCGGGGTCCCCCGGCCTTACGCCTGGCGACCCCACCCCCTCGTGGTGACCGGGGAGCGGCACTTCGGCCAGCGGCTTGAAGGCCAAGCTGAACTTGGGCAGTTTGCTGCGGCCGTTCATACTCATGTAGCCATCGTCTTCGGACTGGTGGCCCAGTGAGGGACTCTCCAGGTCGGGGGTGATGACGGGGGCAGCGGCGGTGGGGGCGGCAGTGACCGGGTTGCTATTGGGGCCGCGCAACTGTGGAGTCGAAGTCGATGTAGTGATCTGCTGGATCTGTAAGAAAAGAAGGAATTGATAATGATGAGCAGTCAATATATTTGGGCTATAATATTGACCTTGTCAGTATCGATAAATAAATTGAATATAGATCAATATTATTGGGCTATATGAAGAAAAATATGAGAATTAGATACTATAAAAAGGCATTCAACTATTACTGATGATTGGTTCAATGTGATTGGGTAGTTATCCCCATATCCCCAAGATGGTATGAATATCAAAGTTATTGAGAAATATACTGACCCAGATTAATATAGATCAACATTATTGGGCTATATAAAGAAACATATGACAATTAAATACTATAAAAAGACAATCAACTACATACTATTGATGATTTGGTCAATGTAACTGGGTAGTAACAGTCAATGTGGATCAATGTATGCAGTAATATTGACTGTTGATACAGGGTACATTATATTGCAAAACTTGACAATATGTTTAAAATTTAAATACTATAGGTAAGAAAAAATTATGTACCTACTGTTAGTTGTTCTTTTCAATATCACAAAATCTTATTTGACACTAAAATTGTCCGAGTAAGCATTATATTGAAAAACTTGGTAATATGTTGAAAAATATGAAAATTAAAACTGTAAATATAAAAATTAAATGCTGTTGGTCATTGCAATATAGCTCAATGCCATTGGGAAATAATAGTCAATAATGATTCATGTAATTGGTAAATTAAATCGACTCAATAATAATAAGGTCAATATAGGCCAGTTGCTCAATAATAATAATAATAATAATAATAATAATAATAATAATAATAATAATAATAATAATAATAATATCTAATAATAATAATAATATTAATAATAATAATAATAATTCTTATGTTTGCGAAAACATAAGAATTTTTATATTTTAAATACATATATTTTTTTTGCACAATTTTCTTCATTGCGTTTCAATAATATTACGCAATACCGACATAAAATTGTTTTAAAGTATTGATCAATTTTGACTATCTGATTCTAATCTTCTAAATACAATGTAAGTAGGTATATTTCCATGATAGTTTACTAAACATTAGTAGTTACAATCATATTTTGAGACATGAGTGACTCACATTCTAATTGCACCCCATTGCATTGCATGATTCATGCCGGCCGTCAGTATCAAACGTAATTTGTACATAATTAAATTTTTAGACGGAAAATTAGACGCCTAAAATGCGTGACATGAGGTGCACGCTTCACGGAGTTTTCTACTATAAATTCAGTTAGGCACAGAGCCGAACGTCGAATATAACCGGGTTGGGTTCCAAACATATCTCGAATCTGGAGGATCATCAGAGGTATTTGTCACTGTCAATTAGATCGAAGAAGTTCTATGTTTAAGGCTATGTGCAGACGGTCTCATTTTTGATGACAATCCAGGATATCTCTCGCACTACTATAGATAGGAAATCTATTTTCAAAATAAATTTGCGATCGAAGGTAATTATTCTTAATTATTTTGCTACAATAGTATTATTTTTTATATACCTTGGAAATTGATACCTACTATTAAATTATTTGAAGAACGATAATCTATGCCCTTGATGCAATGTTGATAAATACAATGTTGATGGCACTGTTGATATATGTACTGAAAATACTAAGTAAATAAATAAATAAAAAATAAAATAAAATACAAAGAAACTGTAATATGTTTATCAAAACTAGACATAATGGAGAAGTGCCATTGTATTGTATTGGATTGTAGTGGAACGCCACTACAATCAGTAACATCAGTAAAGGTTGATTCTCACTATACATACCGTTTCCGTTCTATATGCCTTCCGTAAAATTTGATTGTATTCACACTACTTGTGGGAATCTTCTGTGATCTTAGCAGGGCATTCGACTGTCTCAATCATAATATTTTTCTTGAAAAATTAAATAGATACGGAATTCGAGGTACGCCATTAAACTGGATAACCAGTTTTCTCAGGAACAGAAAACAGTATGTATCAATTGACCATATTTCATCAAAGATAAAAAATGTTAACTTGGGAGTACCACAGGGCTCGGTTTTAGGGCCTGTATTTTTTGTTCTTTATATCAATGATCTCGATAATCTATCTGGTCCGGCCGAATATACCTTCTATGCTGACGATACATCAGTAATTGTCACTGCAAAGTCGGATGAATGTTTAACTAAGAAATGTAATCAGGTGTTATCTGATATGAATGAGTGGTTTAGCCAAAACTCTTTATTTCTGAACACTGACAAAACAAACGCGATCCGCTTTCACAATAGACAGAAAGCATGCGCTAGTATTGGTATGAATATTAATGATAATACAATTGTTACTAGTGAGAGTAGTGTTAAATTTTTGGGATTAACAATTGATGCATGTCTAAATTGGCAGGAGCAATGTAACAACATAATCTCTAAACTCAATTCAATATCATATCAGATAACAAATTTGAAAACCATACTGAATATTGATCAGTTAATAAAACTATACTACGCGCAAGTAGATTCACGATTGCGCTATGGGATTGGTTTCTGGGGGCTTTCCTCCCATTCTGATGACGTTTTTATTGCTCAAAAAAGAATCATAAGATGTTTGTTGGGGATGCCCCCTAGAGAATCATGCAGGGATGCTTTCAAAAAATATAGTATTCTGACACTGCCCTCACTGGTCGTATTCGAGATGTGCCTATATGTATACATGAATAGAAATAAATTTGTTAGCAGAAGTGAAATTCATTCTGCTAATACCAGACAAGCAAATCAGTTGCATATACCATTTAGTCGACTTAATATTTCCTATAACTCGCCTGGCTGCTTGGGATTGAAAATGTATAATGTATTACCTAGTCATATAAAATACTGTGATTCCATAACTGTTTTTAAAAAACGTTTAAAGATATTTCTTGTAGAAAAATGTTTATATAAGATTGATGAATACTTTGCCTAAAATGTAAATATTGACTATAGTTGTCCATCTAGTTTGTATAAGATATTGACCATTCCTATTAAACTTGTACTTACTTGGGAAAATAAACTTTATTATTATTATTATTATTATTATTATTACTTTACGTTTCATTTCCATGTCAGTACATTTGTGACTACACCGTTGACGCTTACGTTGTAAACACAGTGAAATCAATACTATGTGGTCCAAAGAATCAAAGAAAATTTTATAATTGTCGCTGTTATTTTGGAGAAGAAAGAGGGTTTACAAAGAAACCGAAAAAGGCGTTTCGGAATTCACAACATATTGAAACAACGAAATGTTCATGGGGAATATACTTATTACGTTATTTCAGAAATTAATGGACGATGACACAAAGTTTTTCCAACATTTTCCAAACTATACAGTTCAGGATTTTGTCTCACAAGTGCTATTTATGCTACGATTTTCGATTTTAATTAAAAGAATGCATTGATACGATACGCTCCTTCATTCACACTAGCCGCACCATTTCCGTAACGTTTTAGCCTGTCCGTCAAAAATACGTTTGGAAGGAATGGATACGGAACGGACGCAGGCCGGTATGTAAACGGAACGGAAACTGTGTATACTTGCGCCACTACTATGCCTTACGTACATATTACTTAGAGGCGAATTTGTATATTTAATAATTTACGAAATGTTTACGGAAGGGATATGGAACTGAAACGGTATGTATAGTGAGAATCAACCTTAATACGATAATGATAATTACTCGTGATAATACGAGTGGACTGATTGGTTGATTTACACTCATATTCTAAGGAATATAATCAGAGGCGGGCAAACGATAAGAAACAAATGCGAAGTTAAAAAATTTGTGATATGCCTGTTGAATTTTCTTCGAAGATCAAGTGAAAACGTGCGATTGTTTTTTTCTAGAAAAGTACCTAATTTATATAATATGGATTCCCATAAAAAATTGGATACTGTAAGGGTGAGAAAATTTAAATGTTTTATGCAATATTCATTGTTTCTTCAGTCTCACTTATGCAAGTTACTAACTGAAAGCAAAATTTGAAAAATTACTACCCTCGGACCATAATCCTTTACAAGGCAGAACCGGCAGAGCAAGAAAATACATGAAAATAAGAATTTAATATGTACAACATATTTTATTATACATAACTTCCACTTTCAGTGACTGCACGTCCTAAAGCAATAAATCCAAAGCCTTATATATTTCAAATAATGCATGTATGAACGGATACTCACGTTTTGGACCTGATTCGCATTTTCCACATCATCGAATTCGGACAGCACGCGGTCTAGGAGCTCGATGGAACGTTGGACGTCGTCTCCGCCACTACAACAAAAAGAAACACCGTCACTTCTGTTTTAGTCGTCCGTTTTCTTGTTAGGTATTTAGTTCTGCATATGAGCTTTTCTGTTTGAAAAATATGATAAAGATACACCCTCACAGACCTTTTTAATTAGAAATATGATAGAAGAATCAAATGTTCTCCACTGGTTGATACATTTATATGAAAAGATACCGAAGGTATTTTCTTTAATATAGCTGATTAAAGAAAATAGTTCGGTATACTAAAAAAATGTGTTATTTTTCAAAAACCACGAGAAAACGCCCTCTATCCTTGAAACCAGTAACCTCAGGGCCTTGGTTTCTTAATACTTAGAAATTACCCTCTTAAATTTTTGATAGGAACATAACATAATGTAAAAAATACATGGCGTTCCATTTGAGTTAAAAGAGTTTTCGGTATTTGAATTTCCTAAAATCTAATGGATGATATAGAACATTTGGTATAAGCACTATTGAATTTATCTTTCCTCTAAAGTGTAGCTCTTTCCTTTTGCCAAGAACCAAATAAACCCGTGCTAAACGAAAAAAATTGATTGTCAAACCATTCAAATTATCTGTAAAATGTCAAATATCTCCGAAATGGTTGGGTTTACCTATAGGGTATGTTACATATTTTTGACTCAGAATATTATGGACTTTCCGGAAATGCATAAATATACAAGATGTTCCAGTTAAAATGGTTGATATAGATATAGATGATGAGTTGAGATAGATTTCAGGTATAAGCGGAAGTACAAAACCAGTGAAAATATTTAAAAACATAGATCGCCTGCCAAAATGGCATTTGTAAAAAATTAAAATTTATATCCCTACTAAATTTGGAGATTTTGGACCTTATATACAGCGTGAGTCAATAAGAACGAATTCATTAGTAGCCCCTTAAATAAGGGAGATAGAGCAAAATGTTGAAAAGGGAAATTGTTTCATGTCTTCCTTCTACAGTTCAAAAAGATATACAGGGTGCACCGTTCAGCGGTTACAGCATCCAACATTTGTTTTTATATGGAACACTATATTTTATAAAAGACCTTGATAAAGCTTAAAATTCCCCATACATTGGTACGCCGCTTGCCGGTCTTGTATGCGGGGTTGCCAAACTATTTCGGTTTTTCTAAAAATATGGGGAAAAACCTAACCTTGTTAAAAAATCTTAGCAACAAGAAAAACTTCAGAAAATATGTTGATCATTTTTTAAATACTTGACAAAGTCAAATAAATAAATGACAAATAAGTCACTGACATCTGTTTAAATTCGAATATCTTAAAAACTATTAGAGTTAGATACAGCAAACTCTATATCATTTGAAAGTTTATTTCATACTCGTTTCTTTGAAGTTATAATATACAGGGGGTTCGGGGTTCCATAAAAGAATCCGAGTTTTTACACAATATATTCAGTCCTCTCCAGTTGCTTAGAAAAAACACCCTGTATAAGCAAATCAATTTACGATGATATCGGTTTATAGTATAAGGGTTTGATTCCCTAAATACTGAATTTATTATGATTTTTTTTTACAAGGTTATGTTTTCCCCATATTTTTAGAAAAACCGAAATAACTTGGCAACCCAGCATACAAGATCGGCAAGCGGGACGCCAATGTATGGGGAATTTTAAGCTTAATCAAAGTCTCGTATAAAATACAGGGTGTTCTATATATTTTGCTCAGCTTTAATCTCCCTTATTTAAGGGGCTACTTAAAATAAGTCGTTCTTATTCACTCACGCTGTATATCTCCTAGCTTAAGTCGAGAAAATGGCACCAAATTTACCAAAATTACAAATTTATCATATTAATCATTGGTGATTAGATGATTCCTGAGGCTACATGGCCAAACGGGCGGGAGAGTGTTTCTGTTCAGTGCCCCGAAAATTCATTTGCTATAATGCCATGAGAAAGTTTATTTTTTCATTTGTTTCAAGTCAAGGCTATTCCTAATAGTCGAGGAATCTTTTTCAAGACTTTTTGTGTTCTAGTTCTTCTGTTTCTTAATATTTTTTATCTTTAGGTGCATGCAAGTATATCTATTTCTTCCTGAATTAGTAACTTTCTAAATTTTCTGTAGACAATTTGTTTTCTGTATCATAACTTAATCTTTAAATATCTTTGAATAAAATATAGATCGGAATAAGAAATATTTCTAAGTCAATAACAGATGCGAGAGTAACGAACGATGACTAGACTAGACTTAATATACTTTAAAGGAGGGAAGAAGTAATTCAAACGGCCAAGACAAACTCATGATATTGCGCCATATTCAGCACTTTTATAAATCCAACTAAGGAGATTACCGGACTTCAATTATCCAAAATTCAGCAGTATTGCCGTTTTTAATCAATGAAGCATTCCCATTATTTTACCATTCCCACTGGTTCTTTTATAAAAGTAATAAGTCCGCATTCATCGAAATGAGTCAGTAAGTCGCTATATTACATCCATACTTTTGGAATTATTATCAGGTCTTCATAACCGGCTCAGTCGAATGGATCCGCACCCTCATAAATATTCTTTTAAGGAAGATCCTAATCAGGCCGTCGAAAACTACGCAAACGGCATAAATTTCACACGTTCAGAAAGAAATTTCGTTAAACGGGGAAGAAATTATGATGTCGATTTGCATGGGAATGGAAAGATGAGAAGTAGACTAAATATAGGGGCTTTCGACAATAAAAACGGGCGACTTTCGTTTATAACTCTCTCACCCATTAAATCAACGGCTGGGATGTCATGCCACCCGATCGTTTTCTACCTGTTTAACATAATTACGTCTTACACGAATGCCGGCGCTCACGAATTGTTAACAAACTGACGAGCGGATAAAAAGCCTTTTAAATGTTCTGTAATTTACACGGATATAGGTTAATTTTAGCTAAAACACCTGCAATTTAGTTGTTTGTCACAGTAGTGGCTGATTATATCATAATGACACTTCACATAATATACAACAGAAGCCTGGGATTCTACGATTTCTACTTGTATTGCTGTTTATTATACATCATTATACTATTTACATGAGTTTATATCATCTAAAGGCGGCCTTAGACGTCAATGTAACTTGTAATTGAATTGTGTATGGAAATACGCAAATTTGAAACTTGTGCAAAACAGAAAGTTTGGTTTAAGTAAAATCAAAAATAAAATCCTTATATTCCAGAACGTAATTGAAAACTTAGAAATTTTCGAGATTTATTTTTTATTAGAATTAATTGACAAAATCTATTCAAAACTATTTTAGATAAATTAAATAGTTTTTGAAGGACGACACCTTTTCGAAGGGCGGGCAGGGCTTCGAAGCGTAGCGGAGGGTCCCATTGATAAAATTGATAAAAATGTTTACTAAAAAATGAATTCTACTTTCAGAACTTCAAAAATGATGATGTTTTACCACCAAGAAAGGAGTACCCCTACAATTAATCAAAATATTATTAAGAAAAAACGTTTAGTGTAATTAAATCATCATTCCAGATATATAATTTCAGCTCTGCCTCTAAATTTATTATTTCATATACAGGGTGGCGCAGATGGATCGGGTGGTTTTGAAGTGGACTGTACGTCTAGAGTGGGGGAGCCACGTGTTCGGCGGTCTTCGTGCTGTGGTGGGTGGGACTGGGACGGGAAGTTTCAGTTGCAGACTGGCAGTCAGTCGCGATGGCCACGTGGTTGAGCATCGTGTTTTCGCAGTGGAAGAGTTTATACGCAATAACGAGTCAATTGTTGCTGTGACGCGTGCCTTTCGCCGGCGTTTCAACATCCCACCTCGCGGTAGTGTTCCTAAGCGAGATACGATATTGAGTTGGGTGCATAATTTCCGCACTACTGGTTCATGTGCTCCAAAATGGACGTCTAGACCTCGAACAATAAGAACGCCTGAGAACGTGGAGCGTGTGAGACGCCATGTACATTACGAGCCCACGTCGATCAATGAGACATCGTGCTCAAGCTCTTGGAATGTCACGTCGGAGCCTTTAAAGGATTCTTAACAAAGAACTGAAATTCCACCCCTATAAAATCATGGTGGTCCAGAAGATTCTCCCAACAGACCATCTTCAAAGGCTTCAGTCTAGCCAACGGATGTTGGAGTTATTGGAAGATGAAAACCTGATTATCATGATGTCTGACGAGGCTCACTTTCACATTAACGGCTACGTCAACAAGCAAAATTGCCGTTACTGGGCCGACACTAACCCAAGAGACCTACACCAACGGCCTCTCAATAGTGACAAAGTGACGGTTTGGTGTGGGGTTTCTAAGGTAGGGATAATTGGGCCTTACTTTTTTGAAAATGAAAGGGAGCAGGCGGTTACTGTTAATTCGCAGCGTTATGTGAACATGATTGAAGAATTTCTTCTCCCACAACTTGAAGAGAACAATTACGACATGGACAATATGTTGTTCCAACAAGACGGGGCAACTGCACATACCGCTAGGATATCAATGCAAGCTGTACGCGCTCTGTTCCCTGGCCGTTTGATTTCCCGTAATGGAGATCTCCATTGGCCCCCTCGCTCACCGGACCTCACGGTATGTGACTTCTTCTTATGGGGCTATTTAAAAGCAAGGGTGTACATGAACAATCCCCGGACCATTCAGGAGTTGAAGGCAGCAATTCACAACGAAATCACATTAATTCCTGGTGATGTGCTTGAGCGGGCAATGCGGAACGTTAAGGACCGACACCAAGAATGCGTCGCTCGAGAAGGAGGGCATTTGATGGATGTAATTTTTAAAAACTAACTTTACTAATTTTTTGTTAATAAACTTCCATTGTAACTACACGTTTTGCACTTTATTTCAATCCAATACCTTTAAAATTGACAGTTTGACAAGTATTTTAAAACCACCCGATCCATCTGCGCCACCCTGTACAAGGGATTATCTCGAATTTCTTTAATATGTGTTTTCTTAAAAATAATATTATTTTAGATGCTGTGACCCGAAGGGTGACCCCACGGCTAGGGTTAGAAATGGAAACGAAAATCGCACTAGCGATTTTCTCCCATTTCTAGTAAATACTCCCGTGGGAGGTGAAAGGTGAATTAAATCGTTGTGGATGTAGGCGTATATCGTAATACGTATATCGAATGAAAGAAAAAGGTATCTTATTACAAAAAGTAATTACAGAGAATGTTTTTTATATAATGGGCCAAACTTCACCACTAGATTATTTGATGAAAATTAAGGGGTAGCTACTTCATTAAAAAGATTGCCGATATACAGTTCGTTTCCGCGTTAAAGTTGGACAAATAAAAACAGTTTTGTTTTATTTGTGTTTGCAATTCTACCTCTTGATGCAGAGACTGTGATCTCGTCGACATTATGTTGAATATCATCATGAAATGAAATTATTTCTCTCCGAATTATTTGTCTCCGAATACCAGAATAACCAGTACAGACGGCCCAGTGGTGGAGTTACAACGTAGAGTGCTCTTGGGTGATAGGAGGATAGGCAAAGCTCTTGTCTTTTTACGAATATTTCATTATTTGTCCCTATTTAAGAAACAATTTAAATTATCTGGACTAATTATTAAATAACATTTTGTTTTTTGATGAATGAGACACGTACAGGGTTAGTCAACCATAGAGTAAAGTTCATTATCTCATTTGTTTAGAGAATTACGAAAAAACGTTAAATACAAAAGTTTTATAGAATATTAAGGTGCACAGTTTAAAATTATTTTTGAGTATACAGGGTGATTAAAAAAAGCGTGGCGAATATAACATGTTTTTTTAAATGGAACACCCTATTTTTTAATTTATTTTTAAATTTTACATGAAATTCTATAACTTTTTTGTTAATAATGTCATATACCTAAACCCAGTAGTTTTTCTAATATTTTAATTTTTTTAGAAAAATATTAGTTTTTACTCTTATAAGAAACTGACAGTACCGCCATTGTTTCTAAAGGTGGAATACTCAAATTTGGTACAAACGTTCTATAAGGATGACAAAAAAGGTACCTATATGTAAATAAATTTGAGTTAAATGCTACAGGGCCTTCAAAATAAATTTACACATTTCGACTATTTTAACTTCAAAAATTTCAATTTTTTGAAATGGCACACCCTGTATATTATTATTTTTTCTGATAGATTTTACAAAAGCCTTCAACTTTTATTGACTATGTCATATACCTAGTTTTCATAATTTGCGAGTTATTTTGATTTTATTCTTTTTTACACTTACCTACGTTATTGTGGAAACATAAACTAATATAAATAATAATAATTTCCCTACTAACTACCTTATTTTTAATTATTATGGAGTAATCAATGATCAAAAATATGCCCGTCTACTTAGATACACATGTTTAGTCTTGTTACTATATTTTCTTGCATGTTCCATAGCATAAAGGATGTTTATTGTCCTCCAGGTATCTCGTATCCTATTTTCGATATCTTTTGGTGTTGTAGGGGAATTCACATAAACACGATCTTTAAAGTGGTCTAACAAAAAGAAATCTAAAGGTGTTAAGTCACATGATCGAAGGGGCCACCCAATGAATCCGTTAGTGTAATAAAAACAAGTGTAAAAATGAATAAAATCAAAATAACTCCCAAATTATGAAAACTAGGTATATGACATACTCAATAAAAGTTGACGGGTTTTGTAAAATCTATCAGAAAAAATAATAATATACAGGGTGTGCCATTTAAAAAAATTGAATTTTTTTAAGTTAAAATAGTCGAAATGTATAAATTTATTTTGAAGGCCCTGTAGCATTTAACTCAAATTTATTTACATATACCTTTTTTGTCATCCTTATAGAACGTTTGTACCAAATTTGAGTATTCCACCTTCAGAAACAATGGCGGTACTGTCAGTTTCTTATAAGAGTAAAAACTAACATTTTTCTAAAAAAATTAAAATATTATTTAATTTAATTTTATTTCATTTTGGTCTATACACTAAGACACTAATAATGTATTACAAATATATATTATTACAAAACAAAACAAAAGATTACAAAACAAGATTACAAAATTAACTTGATCCACTGTAAGCAAAGCTTGTGTTGTGGATCAATAAAGTTAAAAAAAACAAAATAAGATATGTATACACATATATAGAATATGTCGCTAACAACAAGTAAAGCAAAAACAACACTAAAAATAAGAAGGCTCTTGATGAAAAATAAAAATAGGAAGGCTTCCGATGAGACAAGGAACAGCAGTCAGTGAACGACTAAGTAAGAAATTGATATATCATTCATAAGTAATTTTAAATTTATCATAATTATTATTTACGTACTGTTTCAACTCTTTCTTTAACTTATTTTTATTTTCGATTCTTTTAATGCATGTAGGTAATAAATTAAATATTTTTGGAGCAAAATACGTAATAAATCTTTGCGTATGAGTTAACCTGCACAATGGAATCACTGCAGAAAAACTTTCTACTGCCCTGGTACTATATAAATGTGTTGTATACAATACTTCTGTTGACATATACCATAATAGACTATAGTAAGTATATAATTTTCTAACATTAAACACTCCACTTTCTTTAAATAAAAGACCAGTGGAGTACTGTCTGTCTTTTTTAAACATTATTTTTAGTAACGTATTTTGAGTTACTTGAAGCATTTGTAAATTTGCCTCATACAATCCACCCCAAATAATTATACAATATCGAATAATAGACTCAGCTAGAGCGTCGTACACCATAATCATTAGTTTTTTGTTTATTACATTCCTTAGTTGATAAAATTTGTATATTAGTTTTCTTAACCTTTGTACTGTATATTCTACATGTTCTTTCCACCTGAGACATTGGTCTACGACGACTCCCAAATATTTTATGAAATTCACCCTTTTTATATACATACATTTACAATCTATTTTTTCTTTACACAAATTTTTATGGAGCATGATTGTATCTTTATTAGGTATGTCTTTCAGTGTTGGGCTGAAAGTAACAACTTTAGTTTTGGCAGCATTTAAACTTAAGAAATTTGCATTCAACCACCCACAAGTGACTTGAAGACCCTTTTCTGCGGTTTCATATACCTTGTCCCATGTATCACCGATGAAAACAATAGCCGTATCATCAGCGTAGGAAACAAAATGCGTATTCTCGATGCTTATGTTGTAGATGCTATTAATATATATAAGAAAGAGCAACGGCCCTATTACCGTACCTTGAGGTACGCCCATAGTCAAAATCAAGGGGTCACTAATAGTATTATCAATTTTAACGACTTGTTTCCTATTTTTTAAGTACCTAGTTGTCAATTAAATTTAAGGCTACCCCTCTGACTCCAATTTTTTCTAATTTTTTCAATAAAACTCCATGATTAGCAGTGTCAAACGCTTTAGCCAAGTCTAAGAATACTGCTAGACACTTTTTGTTGCAGTTAATATTATCTAGGATATGTTTTACTAGTGAAAAAACAGCATTTTCTGTAGACATATGTTCACGAAAACCAAACTGACAATTTGAAAGAATATTGTTCTTATTGAGAAACTTAATAACTCGATTCTTTAGACACTTTTCAAATATTTTGGAAAAATTATTTATAATAGATATGGGACGATAATTTGTAGCAAGTTTTCTTTCTCCCGATTTGTAACAAGGAACTGTAATTGATTCTTTAAAAGCTTCAGGAATACAACCATTTAAAAAACTAAGGTTGATAATATGACATAAAGGATTTGCAATATTTAAGTGATATTTTTTTATCAAAAAACTTGAAACTCCATCTGGCCCTGGTGAGGCATCATTTTTTAATGTAGATATTAAAGTAATTATTTCATTTATTGTTGTTGGTAAAAGATACAGTGATTCCATGTTAACTAAGTCCCTGTTTAGATGTATAGGTTCAGAATCATTAATTTTTTCTGCCATATGTCTTCCAATATTTACAAAAAATTCATTAAAATAGTTTGCTCTGACTTTATCAGACTTTATAACTTGACCTGTATCGTCTATTATATTACAAACATTTTCTTTTTCTGTTTTTTTAGTATTAGCTAATTCATTTAGTTCCTGCCATATTTTTTTATAATTATGTTTGTTTTGCTCTAATTTTTTAGTATAATAATTATTTTTTGTGAGTCTAAGTAAATTAGTAAGATAATTTCTATAATTTTTGTATTCATCTTTAAGATGTTGTGATTGTTCTTTAATTAATTGTCTTCGTAAGAAATCCCTATGTTTTATAGAATTTAACAAACCCTCTGTCATCCATGGTTTTATTTTTAAACCTGCATTTTGTAAATGATTGTTTATCCTTGTACTCTTATCGATATGTTTTTTGAATATCTTAATAAATATGTTATAAGCCATATTGGGATCGTTTGATTCAAAAACCTCGTTCCATTGCTCTAACCTCAATACTTGTTCTAACTTCTTATGTATAATATACTTATGTGCCTTTTTATTTTTACAGTTACTGTTATGATAATTAGGAGCATTGCTACTATCTTTTAAATTTAAAATTAATAATAATGTATAATGGTCTGTAAGATTCGTTTTAACCACATATGATTTAAACTATTAGTTTATTAGAAAAACTATTGGGTTTAGGTATATGACATTATTAACAAAAAAGTTATAGAAGTTCAAGTAAAATCTAAAAATAAATTAAAAAATAGGGTGTTCCATTTAAAAAAACTTATGTTATATTCGCCACGCTTTTTTGAACCACCCTGTATACTCAAAAATAATTTTAAACTGTGCACCTTAATATTCTATAAAACTTTTGTATTTAACGTTTTTTCGTAATTCTCTAAACAAATGAGATAATGAACTTTACTCTATGGTTGACTCACCCTGTACATGTATCAGACGAAGTAAATTGTAATCATCATTCACATTGTTTTCTTCATAATTTCTTAGACCTTAATGAAAGTGAAGTCCTCAAATGGCAACAAAGTATGCACCAATATGTTCCTCTTTACATGAACAAAAGTTGTTCATTGACACGATCATTGTCGTTACAATTCGAAGGCATTTCCTGAGCCACCCGCTTTTAAAAACGCAATGAACGACTTTTTGAGATTGGATATCCTCCGAAACTTTTTACGACTGCATTCGGAAGCGGCATCTTTTATTTCGTTGTCGGACCAGTTCTAATTTCATCCTCCGTCAATTTTATAGTCACATAAATCACTTCGGATAATTCTCAAATACTACTCGAGGCAGTATGTATCGCTTTAGCTCCAAAAAACAACGGATTGTGTTATGCTTCCCTTGTGTAACAAAAATAAAAGCTTGCTTTCGAGATGAAATTAAAAACAACGCAAGCATTTCAATAACAATAATGTTCCAGGAAAAATATCAGTCTGATGGGCGATGTTGTAGTAGTGTAAAATCGAATGGATAAGAACCGAAAGCAAAAACGAAATTAGTATTTTATTTATTTGATGGGTTAGTACCATAGAAATTACGAAAAATATAGAATGCTTTTATGGAGATTGAAAATAGTCTTCCTATGGAAAACACGTAATTCTTGTAACTTTAGTTTTCTGTATTGGTAGCTATGTCGCATTAACAGCAGCTTTGCATTAACTGCCAGGTCTGGGGAATTCGAAAATCAGCTCATTTTACATATGAAGCTGATTCCAATTTTTCTCATAATATACGGTAAAATATATCAAAAATCAGTAGGAACACCAAATATACAAACAATTAACACACGCTGACATCCCACAAGATCTATCTGTTAATGTGTTCAACACTATCAACACATTCATGCTTGGTTTTAACCCAAGGTGTGGTAGCAAAAATTCCCTAAAGTGACGATTTCGCGTGTTCTGCATAGATTGATTATTTTAAAATATGTCGTGTAATGGTAATGGCTTTTGGCATTCTATATTTTTTATGATTTCTATGGTTCGTACCAATTCCATCAAGAAATTATTTTTTATTTAGGAACGAATGTATGATTGCTTTTTATAAGTGGGTATGTACGTTTACTTCAAGGTCTCATTGAGTATACATTGTTCAGGGTATTATTTTGCGGCCAATATTGCATTGATAGGTTTAAAGATTTGATGTTATTATCTATACTTATTTGTACAGGGTGGCCAGTTAAGCGAGGTAAGCGGCTGTATCTTGGAAACCGTTCACCGTACAGCTTTCGGGAAAAAAATTCGTTAGTAAATACGGCCAAGAGAAATCGCTGGAAATTATTTTCAAGTTCGTAAGATAGCCGCCAGGGGGCGTAACAGTAGCAGTGTGTTGGGAAACGGCGATTACTCTAAAATTTGCCTTGACAAGGTCTACTGATAATACTTGGAAACAAATCTCGCATCTATTATGAACAACTTTCCTTACATACATTTTTCTCTAACTCTTCAAATAAAGTGGTGGGGGTAAGGTGAACATTCATTTAGAAAAAATGCAATATCTCAGGAACACCTTGTCAGATAATATTAAAATTTGTACCATTTAAAAGAGTTTTTCTTGTTCTATCAGCTACGTTACAAGCGATGTCTTTGTTATTTTCACTATGGTCGCTAGGTGGCGCTTTTTTAAAAAATGAGAAATTGTGTGATTTTTCTCGAAAAATTTAAATGTAATGGTATAGATATTACACTGATACAAAAAAGAGAACTAAAGGCCAAAGCCAATGGTGAAAACCGCAAGTCCCTATCTTTTTTCTAACCGGAGATATTAATGGAAAACTATTAAAACAGGTATTCAAATGAAATAAAAAAAGTCACAGGTTTTCTAAATTCTAGGAATACTTTCTATTAGAGATTAAAAAGTGAAATATTTAAAAACTAAATAATTTTAAAGTAATTTTTTTCTAAAACTGCTTTATTCATGGTATTGCAGTCATAGCCCAACTATACTATGTGCGGTGCTATACTGTTCCGTTTTGCGGGTCCTGCGACACGGGAGCCGTTTAACGAGAATTCCTTTTTTGATTCACATAGCTGAGAAAATGCAGCACAAATGTGACAGTGATGATAACACTTAATATACCATCCCCCCGAAAGGCTCTCGTCACGCGGGATTCGCAAAACCGCACTATGACTATTAACTATTAATTCACCGAATATTATACTATAAAACATAGTAGGTTTAGAAACAAAAAAAGAATGTCTGTAATAATAGAAGAAATGTCAAATTATTTTTTTAGTGTTTATTTTATATTTAATTTGAGCATTAAAATGCCTTTTACTAATGACGAAAATGTTGATATGATTGCTGTTTACTTTGAGTGTTTTCAAAATGCAGCAATAGCTGAAAGAGAGTATAGGATGCGGTATCCAAATCGCCGACATTGTAGCAGAAGGTATTTTCCGCAGTTAGTACAGCGCTTACGTACCACTGGAAGTTTTCGCAGACCTATGTTTCAAAGGCGTCGTAATGCTAGAACCGAGGAAAATATTATCAATGTTTTGGCATATATAGAGTTCAATCCCCATGTTAGCACCAGAGCATTGTCTTTTGAATTGGGAATATCATGGACTACGGTTCAAAAAATTTTAAAAGAGCACAGGCAAGTTTATTATCTCTTTGAAGTATGATTAATTTTGATGTATTTTTCTAAGAGATCCTAACTTTTCATAGTTGGTTTCTTTTGGGATTACACCACCTGTAAAATAACAAAAAGCAGAAAACCAGAAGTATACAAATTAATTATTCAAAGTGTAGTAACAAGGCAAACTTCTAAAGTTTGCCCCAAAAAACCACTGTATTAACGTGTGATAAAATAATATTTGATATATTGACTAAATTTTATCAGTGGTTTTTCAGTTTTATACAAAATTTTATAATATTACATGTCATATTCTAAAATATGTCCAAATAAAATAGTTATAATAAAAAATTAAAAGAAATTAAACACTTAACTAGCTTTCGTCTAGACGTTTCGAGTTGATCCTCAACTCTTCTTCTGTAGACTATTTTTATGTTGAGAACTCTTTATATGAACGAGAAGTAGTTCTTGTCAGATTGACATTTTTAATTTAAATTGTCATCACATGCACTGATCACTATGATATTATTAATTTTCCATTGGTAACATCTTTTTGGAGTTAATTAATTAAAAATGTTAATCTGACAAGAACTACTTCTCGTTCATATAAAGAGTTCTCAACATAAAAATAGTCTACAGAAGAAGAGTTGAGGATCAACTCGAAACGTCTAGACGAAAGCTAGTTAAGTGTTTAATTTCTTTTAATTTTTTATTATAACTATTTTATTTGGACATATTTTAGAATATGACATGTAATATTATAAAATTTTGTATAAAACTGAAAAACCACTGATAAAATTTAGTCAATATATCAAATATTATTTTATCACACGTTAATACAGTGGTTTTTTGGGGCAAACTTTAGAAGTTTGCCTTGTTACTACACTTTGAATAATTAATTTGTATACTTCTGGTTTTCTGCTTTTTGTTATTTTACAGGTGGTGTAATCCCAAAAGAAACCAACTATGAATCGTCAAAATACACCACAAATAAGTTACAGACATTATCCTAACTTTATACTAATGGGAAATATATATTTTTTATTTTTAGATTTCACCCTTACCATATAGTTTTACACCAAGCTTTGACTGAAGAGGACTTTGACCGGAGGCTGGATTATTGTCATTGGCTTTCCGGCATGATCAATCAGAACCCTCAATTCATATCCCAAATACTTTGGACAGATGAGGCTACTTTTCATAGCGACGGTAGAGTAAATTTAAAAAATATGCATTACTGGTCAGCTGAAAATCCTCACTGGATGCGGTAAGTTCAGCATCAAGGTCGCTGGGGTATTAATGTGTGGTGTGGTATACTAGGGAATATTGTTATTGGACCCTACTTCTTTGACCAGACATTAAATGGCAATCTTTTTCTCGAGTTCCTTAGAAATGAATTGCCGGCTTTATTGGAAGATGTACCCCTTCAAATTAGGCAGAATATGTTTCTGCAGCTTGACGGATGTCCAGCACATTTTTCAATTAACGTGCGTGAACACTTAGATCAGACATATCCAGACCGATGGATAGGAAGAGGAAGCCTGTTTCCCTGGCCAGCTAGGTCACCCGATTTAACCTGCCTAGATTTCTATTTGTGGGGACGATTAAAAGATATGGTCTTCCAAACTGTTCCTACGACCAGGGAAGACATGAGGAACAGAATTGAACATGCAATTCGTAGCCTGCCAGCAGCAGAGGTAGAGGCTGCTGTATTGTCTACCCGAGAAAGACTCGACCAATGTGTGGAAAATGATGGCAGGCACTTTGAAAATCTAAGGAGGCACTAGCATACTTATAATTAAATCCTTAATTTCTTAATAGTTGAAATCTAATGTTCTATCACACGAAAGAGTGCGAGAGATTTTAAAACAAAAAACTACATTTTTTGAACTTGTGATAAATTGTTTAAACTTTAAGCACATATTACTTATAATCAATTCGAAAAATGTTTTATAGGTAATTTCACATGTCAAATAAACATTTCTTTTGTGTCCGTGCCTACTTGTCTTTTAGCATTATGCCCGGGGGTCTAGATAAATTAGCTTTAGATGAGTATATTAATTTTCCATTAATATCTCCGGTTAGAAAAAAGATAGGGACTTGCGGTTTTCACCATTGGCTGTGGCCTTTAGTTCTCTTTTTTGTATCAGTGTAATATCTATACCATTACATTTAAATTTTTCGAGAAAAATCACACAATTTCTCATTTTTTAAAAAAGCGCCACCTAGCGACCATAGTGAAAATAACAAAGACATCGCTTGTAACGTAGCTGATAGAACAAGAAAAACTCTTTTAAATGGTACAAATTTTAATATTATCTGACAAGGTGTTCCTGAGATATTGCATTTTTTCTAAATGAATGTTCACCTTACCCCCACCACTTTATTTGAAGAGTTAGAGAAAAATGTATGTAAGGAAAGTTGTTCATAATAGATGCGAGATTTGTTTCCAAGTATTATCAGTAAACCTTGTCAAGGCAAATTTTAGAGTAATCGCCGTTTCCCAACACACTGCTACTGTTACGCCCCCTGGCGGCTATCTTACGAACTTGAAAATAATTTCCAGCGATTTCTCTTGGCCGTATTTACTAACGAATTTTTTTCCCGAAAGCTGTACGGTGAACGGTTTCCAAGATACAGCCGCTTACCTCGCTTAACTGGCCACCCTGTACTATTGCCGAATTGTAACGGGAGGTTCTTCTTTTGAAAATATATGTTTAATTACTTAATTTATTTGAAGTGCAACTTTTTACATGAATTTGATTCAGTATCCTATTTTGTGTTAGATGTGATGTTAGTAAAAGGTGCTTTTTAAGAATGATAGACCTTTAAACTGAAAATATTTTGTGATTAAAAAAGTAATGTTATTTAAAAAAACAATGTATTACATTAACATTTAAAAATTATTTGCGGCATGTGACCACCGCGGCTGTCCGCAAGATAGCGTATTCTTTTGATCTAATTTTGGGTGACTTTTTCGAGCACTTCTGGTCGTATGTCGTGAATAACACGAACAATGTTGGTTTCTAAGGCTTTAATTGTTGCTGGTTTATCAGCATAAACTAATGACTTGACATAGCCCCACAGAAAATAATCTAGGGGCGTCACATCACAGGACCTGGGTGGATAGTTAACAGGTCCATTTCTCGAAATTAATTTGTCACCAAACCTTGTTTGCAACAAGGCGATTGTTTCGTTCGCCGTGTGATACGTAGCGCCATCCTGTTGCATCCACATCTCGTCTGGATCAATATCATCCATATTTTGAAACATATATTCATTAATCATGGTTCGGTATTATCTCCAGCCTCATTTTTAAAGAAATAAGGTCCGATGATGCCACCAGCATCAAACTGCACCAAACGGTCACTTTTTCTGAATGGAATGGAGTCTGTTGAATTTCCTGTGGATTGGCATCACACCATATCTGGCAATTCTGTTTATTCACAAATCCAGAAAGCCAAAAGTGAGCCTCGTCGCTAAACAGAATTTTATGGTAAAACAACGGGTCAACTTCCAATTGCGCTAACGCCCAATTAGCGAAATGACGACGCAAGCCATGATCTTGCGGCTTTAATTCTTGTACCAGCTGGATCTTATATGGGTATAGATTAAGATCTTTCCGCAAAATTTTCCAGGTAGTCGACGGACAGAGTCCAACTTGCTGTGACCGACGACGAATGGATAACTTTGGATTTTCTTCCACACCTTCACGTACAGCGGCAATATTCCTTTCATTACGAACATTCCTTCGACGAATTGGTGTTTTCACATCATGAAAAGAGTATGTGGTACGAAATCTATCCACAGTACGACAGATGGACGATCATGTGGGCCATAAAATTCACTAAGTCCTCTATGCGTTTTGTTGTTGTTGGTAGGCGGCGCGGTTACCCGCAGCACTCAGGTCTTTCGACCCATTGTGCCTGCCGCTAGTCGGGAGCTATTGGAAGAGACCCGTGCTATGCGCATAGGCCAACAGCTCTTCCAAAGGAAGCTCTCTAATATCCTGGGGCAGGAGAAATGCTGCACCCAGATGTTTGTGTCTCCTGACCATAAGGCAGGCACAGCGACAGAGGATGTGAATGGAGTCCTCGTCATCGTGTCCGCGAAACCTGCACCTTCTAGTGTCACTAAGGCCGATAGTGTTAAGGTGCTTGTTAAGATGTCCGTGACCCGTCAGCAGTCCTGTGACAATACTTGTGCTGTTACGACTTAGCGCAAGCATTGATCGAGTTGCGTTTGACCAAGGCCCTCTAATTAAGAGCCTGGCTTGTCGCAGCCCAGTCCCGTTTGACCATTCTTCCTCTGATCTATCCTTGATCTAGTTACCAATAGACCTTGCTACATAACTAGGCGGAAGCCCGAGTACTGGTTTGGGCCCTGTAAACTGTATACTTGGTAGCGTTATTAAAGCGTAAATCTATTCATGATGATTTGCCAAAGTATACTGAAAATAAATTTTATAAACAGCGTCAGACTGGCAGTTCTGTCTGACAGTAGTTGGCATGTAAAGTCCTATAAAACCTAAAAAAAAACACCCTTTATATGTTTTCTAGATCCGGTACGAACTATGTTTCCACACTATTACTAGTCAGGACTATTAGTACAGGAACCATAAAAAGGTTTCTACAATGAAATCTTGACTTAATTAAGTATAGTAGATTTAAAACGGTCTTTATATACCTACTTCATGTAGGTCATCATACCATACTGTACCATCTCTATTTGCTGTATTTTTTAACAGTTTAGTATATTTGATGTTTGTTTTCTTTCCTCTATTTATATGTACCTACTAATATTTTGTTCATTTAAGGGCAACTTATTATTATTATTCATCCTTGGAGAACCACCCGACTTACATTAATCAGGGCATATTTCATAATTAAAGCATTCGTGCCAGAGACTATTAAATCATTAAAATTAGGTAGATAAATGAATGAGCGAATGTTACACAAATTCGTTTACAAAACCGGCCTTGTTTTACATGAACCGTGCAGAAAAAGGCGTCTAGTCGGCTGCAATTAATATAATGAGATGCTTCACGTTTACATCAAGCAGCCGGACAAAAATGAAAGATGAGTTTGCATGCACATGTGCATATAGGGGCGTCATTAGTGAAAAATGGAACAGGGTTCGAGCGAAATCATTTATAAAATATCTAGTTGATACATTATTTTGTATTTTTCTTTTAAAAATTTTAATGTTAGCAAATTATTGAAAGATGCAATCTACGTTTCCAGAGGCGTATTGAATGCTTCTTCATGTGCTGAATGTATTATTGGATAAAATAATTATTTTATTTATTTATTTGTTTTATTTTATTTATTTATTTATTTTGTTTTATTTTTATTTGTTTATTGTCATTTAAGTTGGGTTATGTTAGTGGACAATCAAACTGTAAAGGAACTGTCAAAATGTTGTTCTTAATAATAGTTATGGTTTTTATATCTATGGCATGGTTAAATTCGTCATAATCAAGTGCCCTTATAATGGTCCGAGTTAAAACATGGTTTTTAAGGTTTTTTTACATTAAAATAAAGTAAAAAACAAATGCAATACAAATATAAAAACATAAAAATGAGCTAAAAATACAAAGTATAACGACACAATGAACACTAATATCACAATTTTCAATGTCCCAAAAAAATCGGGGACTTTTTTAATTATTGCTTTCCGAATTATTTGATTGATTCTATTTGAAATACTTAATTGACAAGTTTATAGTAAAAGTTAAATTATAATTATTCCATAGCCCCCTTCTTCAAATACGGACCTGATATTTGTCTGTTCAATTTATGAATATTTTGTACTGGTTTCAGTGATACACTTGATAATTTAAGTAAGTTTTCAATACAAATCCTGATTTTTACAAGAGTTTATGTTGTAAATTTTAGACAATTTTGTCCAAAAGCTGAAGTAGGTAATATGTTAAAAAAAAGACATTAGGTACTTACTTTATTTAGATGATAGTCTAACACACGCTTTGTAAATCTAATACTTTTAGAGATAGGCCCATTTTATCAGAGTGTTCGTAAGAGAATGTTTTATGCAATTGGAACGTACAGGATGTTCAATTAAAACAAATGTTTTGAATGAAATTTTATTTATTTTTCTAAAGCTACATTTTTGCATGTATTTCCTAAAATTTTAATATTTTCTTTTTGTTTTTTATTTTCCCGAATTTTCAAAAAAAAATAAAAAATTACACAGCAAAAAGAACTCTGTATACAGGCTTCCTTATACACAGTCGTATTTCTTCACAGTTTCTTGTTTTGTATTCATGTATATTTGTGTTTTGTATTCACGATTCTTTAGAGTAGGACACATAATTCAGATTCAAAATAAGAATGGCCTTCCGCGCTTCACCGCGCAAAACTTTAAAACTCGAAGCAAACTTTCCGCGCGCGTTTCCACTCTTAATTTTATTTAACCCGCTATCACGACTCCGAGGACTCCATAAAAATTCTGCTGGGATTCCATAATCCGCCCCTACTTAAAAACTTTACCAAGATTTCTGTTATTTCTGTTGGATGGCCATCTGCGGCAGTTGAATATAATAAAATAATACGCATACAATCAGATTACATAGCGGCGAGCAGAATTAAAAGAAGGCGTCGAATGAACGATCGAGACCAGAATTTAAACATGCATTGTGCATGAAGAAAGTCTCTTATTTAAATTTATAAAAAACGGACTGCAGATCTTTGCAAATATGCGATTAATGCTAGAAATTTTGTCCCAATTTTGTGTATTATAGAAAATAATTGTCCCAAGATACCTAATGTGACACATCCTTCAAGACAAAATGAGATAGCGACGAGCGGTTTTCACTGGTGCTCTCAATTTTACAAAAAGTTTTCTTTTGTCATTGGTACTAGTTTGTTTTACTTCTACAGGTGCTTGGAAAAAATTGCCACTTTTTAATTCAAAATTGTGATCATTTTTTAAATGAAACACCCTGTAGATTATATTACCATTAGATAGAGGCACTTTCCTCTTTTCAAAAATGTATAGTTTGATAATAGAGTTGTACTACAAAATAAAGGAGTTATTTCAATTTACACTCCAGCCCTTTTCAATAGACCATCATTTTTTTGCAAGATCGCATTTTATTTTTTTTATATTGTCAGACGATTTCTGACGATGAAAAAATGGTGGCTTTGTTGGTTTTGTGCAGTTTTATGGTGATAGCATCAAGTTTAATAAAAAAAAAACGAAATTCAAGGCTTCTTTATGTAAAAAACGATCGGGATTGGAACTTCTAGTGGATTTAAAGTTTCAGCATATTCTTGTAAATTTATAGCTTTCTATTAAATTCATGCTTACTTGCCAACCCTGTATAAATGGACGTTACCTGCGAACTACAGTCTACCAGATGTACTGAACTCTGGCGGCACAGTTGACCTCTAACGGCAATAAAGTTGACCTGCACTGTAAAACTGTGTTATAAACTCCAATTTATGGTACAGTTGAGTGCGTTTGGCGTTCATGCAATAATACCTTTACTATATCCATTTTTCTTCTAACTTTGATCTGCTTATTATTTACATATTTATTATTATTATCAATTATTTTGTTATTGCTTTATCACCTTTATTTATTGCTACTTATATATAATTTTATTATTACTTAATCAACTTTTTAAACATTAACCAACCACAACTTTTAATTTTGTAAAGATCTATAGACTTTTCCTGTAAACACTGCATTAAAATGAAGGCTAATAAAAAGTTTTATTGGCTTCTTATGTATTTACACTGCAAGCCTGTCACATAATATACGGGGTTATTTTTATTTGTGTCATGGCACCACAACGATATTTTATTTTACGAAGGATCCTATAAAAAATAAGTGTTATAGTCGGTCGTGAAAGTGACTGCCATCGAGGAAAGCATCTATCTACGACCTATGTATTTGTCAGAAACTGAGTTAAAGGCGGCTTTTCGCCTTTACATAGAATATAATATCCATCAAATAAAAAATCAAAGTGTACTAATCATTTGCAATTTTATTTTGTATTTTAGAAGTTTTCTAGAACCGCAACTTTTTTTTCGGAAACTTTAATTAATATACTATAACGATAACTTCGTTATTTATAAGGTATAGGTAAAGGTACAAAAAAATACTTACTATAGCTATGAAATTCTCTCTCAGGGGTGAGCAGAGTGAAGTACGGTAGGGTTATTTTATTATCTCCCAAACTTGGGCGCCATCAATTGATCTTATTTGATGGTACAGAGTGGTAAAGGTATAGTTCCTATCTAAGTGAAGCCAATTGCAAAAAAACACTTGACAAGAACAAAATTAATTTTTAATATAATTCTCTCAACTATACATTTACGAACATAAAAGACACACCTAAATCTAAATATTAGAACATACACCCTCAAAGTTACAAAAATGAGTGATAGATTTACAGCAAATAAGCTTGTTAACAAAAAGGTAGTTGGCTGTACTAAAGATCTACCAAAAAATGCAGTTTTTAGATATTTACAGTCCGCGAGGTAACAGTAAGGGCCCTTATTTCAGTCGCACACACGCCTATGCATAGGGGAAGTTAGTCTAACTAGGCACGGTGTACGTAACGTGGTTTAAGATGCACTTCCAAAATAAGTAATAAAGTACTCACATAAGAACAGTTGGTTTCGGGGTTAACGTTGTTCATACGTTCTGCTGCCAATTCACAAATCAACGTACTGGAATGATTATTTTCTTGTAATCACACTAGGGAATAGTAGGAATCGTTTACTAAGATTAATAATTCATCTTTTATATTTGCTTTTTCAAGCTTTTTTCTTAAAAACTTTGAGAGCTGCTAAATTCACACAACCTCTCGCCACTGCTAATCTTCGCCATCCTTTTTTCCCCCTCTCGCCGTGCTCTTACGTTGCCCATCCGCTCACGTTCTTAACACGAGATGGCGTCACTATACTGTTCCGAACCTCAGGTTATGCAAACCTAGGACGATATATGAAGATAGAATCAACGCACAAACACAGAGAGTGAAGTTGAGATTAGTCACTTAATATACACCGAATACATATAATACTTTAAATACAGGATTGGTGTTTAACAAGAAGGTAAAAACACAGATTGAAATAAGAATTATTAGTTTAAATCAACTAAGAAAGGTATTTTATTAGTTACTAAAAACGAGACCGTTTCAATACACATATTTTTGTTTAAGGCAGCATTGCAAAAAATGTATGATATGAGAATATCTAGCAGATCTAAAGGGTCACACCCTGTCTTCTAGATTAAAATCAGCTCATTATCCCAGCTATATATTTAAAAAGACCGGCTGCACGCCTCTTACATATAGTGGCACGCTTCTCAAAGTAACTATTTAATATTACAAGCGTCCTCTTTTCTGGCACTGTCATCTACACAAAGCCAAGCCATATAACTGCACCGGAGATCGTTTGCAGATATAATCTAAGATTCTGTAGCATTAATTGAGGCCCATTGTGTGTCGGACGTTGATGGCGGCTTTCTTTCCTTCCCCATTGTTTCAGTTACGGCAAGAATTCACTTAGCTGCGCGATCGATGTAATTTATACAACGTGCACACTAGCCTAACATGATTTCCGAGTCCGGAAACTTTTCTCGTGTGTAATCACCTTTACTTATTCCATGAATCACAACAGTTGCCAAAAGCGTGGGTGATTTGATTAAGATTTGGATTTATCCAAGCAGTTTCTATTTATCCGTATTCTGCTACATCTCCCTGCCATCGTTCGGATCTGAACCCTTCCGAGCATTCAGAGATACTCGATCATAAAAGGATAAAGGACTAAACCGCTCCCTGCGCAGTGCAACTGACATCATCATTAGCTGCCGGTTCTCCCTTAATTACAAGAGGGTTTTTCGCCGCTATTCCCACAGCTGGGAAACTGGAAACATTTCCACATGCACCTCGCTAATAGATCTTGTTTGATAGATCCCTGGCGAAGTGCTTTTGGGTTTCAGACGATAACGTATGTAGTTGGATGGGTTGGACTTGAACACTTGTCAGTGAGAAAGATATATAGAGGCAGACATAGAGAATAATGTAATGTAATGTAAGTTAATTCGATAATCGTTAACGAAAAGATTTAATTTAACAAGAGAATACAGTTTTATACTTATCAATAATTGTACACCAATAAGTTTATGTATTTATTAGTGCCATGGACTCCATAGATGAAACTATTAACAGGTCATTTGCAAAACATTATTTCGGACGGGTAGTAGTGAGAGTCCAAATCTATGGAAAATGGTAGCGGTCCTAAGTTGGTCCCCTGAGGAACTACTGATGTATCTGTTTAAGCTTAGACCGTATGACCTTTAAAAACCCTATTACCTATATTCAGAATATTTGGGTAAACAGAGGATAATAATAGAATTTAAGATGTAGAAAAGCTATCCAGTACCTACGTATAAACAATGAAAGTCTTGGTTACAATACGGAATTTGGTTTGCATGCATACCAAAGTCTAATCTAAAGGTACATATTGGGGAAGTGTAGGGTTAGGATACCGAAATATCTGAAATTTCAGTAACCCTTTTCACCCTCCTCCTGCAGTTTTTGCATATACTATTTCCTGCCATCCCCTGACCTACTGAAACCCTCGCCGGCTCCCACACGGCCTCTCGGAATAAATAACCACTACCGGAATTGTATTGAATATTGCGTGTCAGGATGAAATATGAGCTGCTGCCTTTCCTAGACCCTCACGGTCTATATGGACGGATCCATGACAACCTTAGAGGAATAACTATTGGCGTACAGATTTAATCCAGGGAACAAACATTTTATACTCGCTATTAGTACCCTGTCGATGCAGTATAGTGTTTGCGAGTACACTACTAAATAATAATAAAAAACCGCCTGAGTAAAATTCAACTAGACTATGCACACATTTCCGTATTAATATATAAAATACATGTATAAAAAATTTACGTACACCTTTACGGGGATTCGAAATATTTTCAATTTTTGAACTCTCCGTTAATTAAGATTTTTCCGTAATTTGAACTTATCGTCGAACTTTTGAATAACTTATATCTTTTCGCAAGTTATTGTAGACTGAAAATTCTCAATTTTTAAAATTTTCCGTAAATGGTATTTTCCGTAATTTAAATTGATTGTCCTTTGATGTAAATTCCACCTTTTATCCAGTTATTATGGATCAGAAAATTAAAATTAACAAATTTTAAAACTTTCCGTAAAGTGGGATTTTCCGTAATTTGAACTTGTATGTAAATTCCACATTTTCGGAGATTATGTGTCGCCAATAAACTTGAAATTTGTATTAAAAAAAACCGTAAAATAATTTTTTTTTCATAATTTAAACATGAGTAAGTAATTTCCATCTTTTCGAAAAATATTGTGAGTTATAACTTCAAAATATGGTACTGAACATGGTTAATTAAATATTAATAATTTTAGAGTAGATAGTTAATAATAATATTAAGTTGATAAATGAGAATAAATGAAAATATACGAAGAACTACGAACTGAAAGAATTTATGACGATTTTTTTAATAACAAATAGTTCAAAAATTTACAGGTTTGGTGTTACAGATACAGATATTCAGAAGCATATACAGCGCGAGTCAATAAGAACGAATTCTTTAGTAGCTACTTTAGTTCAAAACTACAGTTTTGAACAAAACAAGAAAAATTTTAGAAAATGTGTTTTTTTCTTGATATACTTAATTACATAAATAAATAAATAATTAAATGACAAAGAAGTCACTGCCATATTTGTATAAATTTGAATATCTTGAAAACTATTAAAGTTAGATATAGCAAACTATATCCCATTTGAGAGCTTATTTGATACTCGTTTGTCTGGTGTTACTATAAACAGGGGGTTCCATAAAAGAAAAACGAGTTATTACACAATATATTCAGACCACTTCAGATGCTTAGAAAAAACACCCTGTAAAAGCAAATAATTTTACGATGATATCGGCTTATAGGCTAGTATAAGGGTTTGATTATCTAAATACCGAATCTCAACCTTTAATCATCAGAAACAAGGCTACTATGATTTCTTTTACAAGGTTATGTTTTTCCCCAAATTTTTTGAAAAACCGAAATAACTTGGCAACCCCGCATACAAGATCAGCAAGCGGGGCACCAATGTACAGAGAATTTTGAGCTCAATCAAAATGTTGTATAAAATACAGGGTGTTCCATATAAAAAACAAATGTTGGATGCTGTAACCGCTCAACGGTGCACCCTGTATATCTAAAAATAATTTTCGATTATAGAAAAAGAGAGATAGAACAAGCCCCCTTTGCAATATTTTGCTCTACTCCTTTATTTAAGGAGCTACTAAAGAATTCGGACTTATTGACTCACGCTGTATATCACTCGAAAACCAAAGTAAAACGCCAATTGTAGATGTATTCGCGTATCACGTACTTGTTAGACTTTGAAATCCATAAGACATAAGATTCTATAAATATGTTTCTTATTTTTCCCCCGTCAGTGTTGTCAGTATGAAGTATCAGATAAAACCATCGCCGCTGTGTTGCAAGAAGAAATGACAAAAGACCTGGCCTCATAAAACCACATTATTCTAAATGAAACCTATTTGTATTGCGTCAACTTCGAGTCAGACGGACAGTCCGGAAAAGGCGTCCGTTTTTGTTTGGGCGATAAATTAGCGGATTAGCCGTCGCGCTCGACAAAGAAGTAAAAAATACGGCGAGGATTAAGTAATAAGTAAATGTCAAACGGGAGTTTTACTGCAGGAGTAATGCCATCCGTGCATGCCTACATTGGCAATTGAGTAATATCTAACGTTTTTGAAAGGTTACAGTACGCATTAAAACCGATCACACACGATAAGATAAAAATTAAGACAAAATCGACAGAAAAGCGACCCTGCAAACCCGGACCTGCGATGGTATAGAATGCTAATCAGTGACTTCAGATATTAACTTACAAATCTAAGTTAATCACCTTTCACACTGATAAATATTACCAAGTATAATAAAATTTATTATGGATAATAATAAAATTGGATTTGACCTTGACATGGGGCCCCTAACTATTATTATGTATACAGAATAATGTTTATTTTCGTCAGACCTCATATGAAACAGATTAAATTTGAATAGTTTAGTCTCTGTCATTATTACTGGGTGTTCCCCAGGAACCAAAGTCATGACCAGTTCTCTTTCAACATTTTCATTAATAATATAATATGTAGAACTATGTATGTCTGAAATATGTCACAAACTTATACATTTTCTAGTTATACTGTAAAATGAATAGCTTCAATAAAATTAATTCTGTGCATTCGACGAACCTTGTAGATCGACCTAAACAAAATTAAAGCTCAATTACCCGATCTATTCAAAGGTTTTGTCCTCCACCGTCGTGAAACACTAAGGAGGCATTAATTACATGTTAGAAATTCACATTTAACGTTTGTCAAAGTAAAAGTAAAATCTAAACTCCCTAGTATTCATGATTTAGCCACAAAATATACTTCTCGTCAATTAGATACAATTATAAGACGTATATGTTACAAAGTAACAAGTATATTCATTAATACTATCATACTAATTGAACTGTGTCATTTATAGCTACTTGAGACTCTATTTTAGGACTCTCCTCCTCCCACGGACATTTCGCATGAATTTCTAATGGGGCATTGAATTAATTTCGAGTATAATATATGTAGGTTAGTCGACGGCAAGCCTTGTTATTTTCCATTTGGAAATACTGTTATTAGTGACCATTAACAACTGATTATTAAATAAATGCTACAGTTATCCATTTGCTAAATTTTATATAAATATATGAGGTAATTTTAATTCTCTTAATTAGTAGTGTGAATTCGATACCAAACGATTGCAAATGCCATACACTACGGTTCGGAAAATTTTACGCAAGATCCTAAAAATGTATCCCTATAAACTTAAACTGCTGTTTGAACTAAATGATGCAGATTTTCCTATCAGGTATGATTTTTCTTTACAAATATTGGCTCAGATGGAAATTGAACCCGAATGGTTATCCCGTATTTTATGGACAGATGCGACCCATTTCTCTCTAAATGGTTGGAGTCAATACTCAAAACAGTCGAATATGGTCAACAGATAATCCACATGAAATCATTGAGGAAGGTCTTCATGACAAGAAAGTCACCGTCTGGTGCGGTTTCACATCTAATTTTATTATTGGACCATACTTTTTTGAGGAGATACAGAGTGAGGAGCCTGTATCTGTAACTGTTACTGGTGAACCATGCCTGCATATGTTACGAGATTATGCCATTCCACGGACACAAAACGAACACGAAGAGATTGAAAACATTTTTATTCAGGATGGAGCACCTCGGGATATTTACCGACCAGTCAAAAAAATTTTAACTGATGTTTTTCAAAATCTTGTTATAAGCAGACATTTTGTAAATTCATGGCCTCTAAGATCGCCTGATCTTAACCCAGTGGATTACTGGCTGTGGGGCTATTTAAAAAAATTGGTGTTTAGAACACGACCAACAACGCTGGAAGAATTAAAACACTCTATTAGGGAGCAAATTGATGCAATTCAACCAGAAATGCTGAATAATGCTGTGTACAATTTGCAGGAACGGTTGGTGATTGTACAGCAGCAAAATGGATGACATATCGCGTTAACCACTGTTGGACATAAGGATACACATTTATTTGAAGGAGATGCCGAAAACAACTACTCCACGGGCATATTGCCCGTGGAGTATCTGTTCGGGGCGATATGCCCGAACAGATCCAAAGAGGGCACTATGGCGTGTTTCTCACCTACTAAAATGCACATTGTTTAAGCAATGGAATTCCTTTCACATCCTAATTATTGACTTAACTTTATTTGTTATTAACTTAATTTGTTAAAAATACATAAAAAGCTTTAATACATATATCCCTTACTTTATGATAACCTTGTTTTATAAGTATATTATAATATATTAATGTTATATAACTTATAATATAATTTAACTTATTCTATTATGAGAAAGTACGATTAACGAGTAATAATTAAATTTTCTGCATTGAAATTCAAAGATATTCAAGAATTCTCGTTTTAAATTCATTAATTGGAACGAATGTTGGAAATGAAATATAGATATTTATTATTTCAACTTGTCCTCAAGTCTGTAAAATAGATTAAGCGTTTGGAAATCCTTGGCACCTACCCAAAACTGCTCACTCAGAGTTCAGTGGTAGATTCGATCAATGCATTCAGCTGCACGCTCTTAAATAATGGTTATTGAAATAGCATTTGTATAGCGCTCATAATATTTATTTAAAGAAACAGTGGAAGAAGCTTTATAAAGAATATCAAATAAGGACAATTTATAAGGAATTATTACATTGTTCTGAGTGATTGATTTACCTTAATCTATTTCTTTTTATTGTTAGTTGGAAACCTCGAGAGGTTTCTTTATTTCTGACAGAACGCTGTTATTTCTAGAAATACATCTTTATAGGTATATAGAGAGAACAATTAATTTTTGCCCAACCGTTTCAATTTACGTGGTAAAAGATTCTATCTAACGAGAGACGCATTACCAGCAATATAATCTGAAAAAAGTTCAGGTACAGGGTATTCGCGTATATTTTGACCCCTACCTACAGGGGTTAAGAAAGTTTAAATACAAAAGTTGTTTGGTTTTTCACGTATTATCTTTTGGCTAGGTCGAAAAAAAAATTGCATGTTGTAAATTTGAGGAAACCAATTGAACATAATATTTTTAAATGGGACACCCTGTATAATTGTAGACGCTTGGGAAAAAATGTTTTCTGATTACAAAATATATATTTTGTTGACATTTGCACTGACAGTTTTCGAAGTACATATTTAATATTTAATGTCTACAATAAATTATAAAAAAAATATTAAAAAATGAAAATATTAGAAAATATTTAAATAACTAAGGAGGTTACATCGAAAATCGTTAAATATTTTTTATTACTGTTGGTTTCTAGTGTTAAATATTTTTAGTTCTTTGTATTTTTTGTATTTTTTTATGGTACTCGCTGTCGAATATTTCGAAAACTGTCAGTGCAAATGTCAACAAAATATATATTTTTGAAATCAGGAAAAAAATTTTTACCCAAGCGTGTAAAATTATACAGGGTGTCCCATTTAAAAATATTATGTCTAATTGGTTTCCTCAAACTTACGACATGCAATTTTCGGCCTAGCCAAAAGATAATACGTGAAAAACCAAACAACTTTTTTTTTAAACTTTTTTTCTAACTTTCTTAATAACCCCTGTAGGTAGGGGTCAAAATATACGCGAATACCCTGTACACCTATAGATTTGTCAATTTTATAGAATTTCGATGTTTTCAATGATGATTTCGATGTCCTGTAGCAGGTGACTTCGTATAAACTAGCATCCCCTGTAACTTTTAAATTTTTTATCGTACGGGAAAAATAAAAAAACTGACATACAGGGGAAATTTTTTATTTTTCAAATTTGCAGGTTAATTTCTGGTAACTTTGCATATACAGGGTGGCCCATTAAGAACCAGGACACCCTTCTAAAAAATGTTTGGTAAGTGCGATTCCAATGAATTTTTTAAATATATATTAGCCACCTAGATGTACTTGTTGAACCTTATTACGATGGTCCAGCTGCTAATCCTCAGCCTATTACGATTTTTTTTTCAATCAATTTTTTCGAAAATTACATACTTTAGGGATTTTTTTATTAAAAATTTGACATCGTGGCATTCTTCAGCATCATTTAAAACCCCTGTGGCACAAATTTCATCAATTTGTATCGAAGAATAATTTTTTTATATAGCCTTAAATGTTTCAAGTTTATTGAATTTGTGTTTCGCTTAAAATATATAGCATACTGTAACGTTTGTCTAACCTCCAAACAGATTAAACCAGCTTGTTCGACAAAACAACACAAATCTTTATTGTCACTAGATACAAACTTCAACTATTTTTCACAACTGTCAACACAAATTCCTTAGTTTGACGTTTCGGTTGAACGCGCTCACGCTTTTAACTAAAAACTCCCCGGCCTCTTGAAATCACGAGTATTTATATATTTTTCAAGCTTCTGGAATATTCGGGAGCCTCTTTTTGGATTCCGGAACATAATGGAATGATTCTATGACTTAAACGAAAATTCTAGATTAGAAACGTCAACCTAAAGATTTTACAAATGTTAATTTATAAACAATAAGAAATGAATTAACAAAACAGGCAGATTCACTAGCAAGGTAGGTGAGCTTCCGTAACACTGCTCCCCTCTCAGAACTGATCGTCTCGATCAGGTTACTCCATTGTCCGCATGGTGTTCTTGATAAGGCGTCAGTCGATCTATGTGAACAATCTTCATTTTGGATTGAGGATTTCTTTGGATCCTATACACGACATCGTTTAACCTGGTCACAATCGAATAAGGGCCTTCCCAAGATCTCTGTAATTTAGGTGATTTGCCCTTAGTCCTCTTTGGGTTGTACAGCCAAACTTTATCATTTTCATGAAACCCACTACTGTTGGCACGTAAGTCGTAACGGGTCTTCATTCTGTCACTTTCTATTCTCAGCTTTTCTCGTACCTCCTCATGTACCAACTTTATTCGATCTTTCAGGTGGCGGAGATAGTCACTGATATTTTCCTGATGTTCTGGTCTATTTGCAATGAGGTCTATCGGTAGACGTAATTCGTTGCCAAAAATCACACTGGCTGGTGTTTTACCAGTGGTTTCGTGAACTGCCGCTCTATATGCTAAGAGAAATGGAGGAAGGCAGGTGTCCCAGTTGGTCTGCTTTTCATTCACGGCAGTTTTCAGGAAATTTTCAATGGTTCGATTGAATCTCTCGACCATTCCATCTGATTGTGGATGAAGAGGTGTTGTTCTAGTTTTCGAGATACCTAGTAGTTGGCAAACATTCTGAAATACCTCAGATTCGAAGTTCCGTCCTTGGTCAGAATGGATTTCCCTCGGAACTCCATAACGGCATATCCAGTTTTCAAATAGAACCTCTGCTACGGTGATTGCTTCCTGATTAGGTATAGGATATATTTCTGGCCACTTGCTGAAGTAGTCCATAGCTACCAAGATATAACGATTGCCAGAGTCACTTCGAGGAAATGGGCCAGCTATGTCAATAGCTATTCTTTCAAATGGAGCACCGACATTGTACTGCTTCATCTGTCCGCGACTTCGAGTCATTGGTCCCTTACTAGAGGCGCAGGTTTCACAATGCCGGCACCACTCTTCCACATCGGAACGACTCCCAAGCCAGTAGAATCGCTCTCTGACTTTGTTCAAAGTCTTATTGATTCCAAAATGTCCACCACCAACACCACTATGAACCGCTTGGAGAACTTCTGGAACTCTTGTCCTGGGTAATACAGTCTGGTAGTTCCTTTCTTTACCGTCCGGACTCTCCCATACTCTTTTTAGTAGGCCATTTTCTACAACTAGGGAGTCCCATAATGCCCAGTAACTTTTCAGAGATGGAGATTTATTGGAAATATCCTGCCAATCAGGTCTATCCATTTTATTTATTTTCCATTGGAAAATTGGGCCAAACTCTGGATCTTCACTCTGTTCTTTAGCAAGGCTTCTACTATCCCAATGTTCTGGGCCTTGGATGCTAATTCTTCGGCAATGAAAATCGTCCTGTTCCCTTGCTTCCTGTCGCAAGCAATATCTACAATCAGGAAGGCATGGCCTTCTGGATAAAGCGTCAGCGTTGCGATGGCTCTGTCCTCTTCGGTGTTCAATTTTGAAGTCGTACTCTTGCAAACGTTGAAGCCATCTTGCCACTTGGCCTTCCGGGTTCTTGAATTGCAGGAGCCACTTCAATGAAGCATGGTCGGTTCTCAAAATGAACGGCTGACCATAGAGATACTTGTGAAAATGCTCCACTGTTTTGACAATGGCAAGTAATTCTCTCCTAGTCACACAGTAGTTCATCTCTTGCTTGGAAAGGACTTTGCTAAAGTAGGCAATCACTTTCTCTTGTCCTTCCTCTACTTGCGATAGTACCCCTCCAATTCCAGTATTACTGGCGTCAGTGTCTACGATGAACTTCTTCCCAGGAATTGGATATGACAGGATCGGGGGAGAACACAGGGCGCCTTTAAGCTTCTGAAAAGCTTCCTGACACTGTTCCGTCCACATAAATGGTTGGCTATTTTCGGTAAGTCGATGCAGAGGTTTGGCGATATCGGCAAAATTTTTCACAAACTTCCGATAGTATGTGCAGAGTCCCAGAAAACTCCTTAATTCATGTTTGTCTCTCGGCACTGGCCATTTCCAAATGGTTTCAGTTTTCTCCGGATCAGTCTTGACTCCATCTGTAGAAATAATGTGTCCTAAATACCTGACTTCTTTTTGGAAGAGCATGCATTTCTTGGGACTTAGCTTCAGTTGGGCTTCTCTTAACTTTTGCAAGACTTCCTGTACATTCTTTAAATGATCTTCAAAGTTCTTGCCAAGTATTATCACATCGTCAAGATAGACTAGACAGGTTTTCCACGTCATTCCACGGAGAATTGTTTCCATCAGTCTTTCAAACGTGGCTGGCGCGTTACAAAGCCCAAACGGCATAACGTTGAATTGCCACAAACCTGTCCCAATGGAAAAAGCTGTCTTTTCTTTGTCGTCCGCATGAATTTGGACTTGCCAGTAGCCACTTTTCAGGTCTAAAGTAGAAAACCATTGAGATCCAGATAGTGTGTCCAGAGTGTCGTCTATTCTTGGCAACGGATAACTGTCCTTCTTGGTGACATCATTTAATCTTCGGTAGTCAACACAAAATCTAGTAGAGCCGTCTTTCTTCTTCACCAAAACTACTGGAGAGGTCCATGGACTTTGTGATGGTTCAATGACTCCCTGTTGTTGCATCTCGCTCAACAATTTCGATACTTCTTCTTGTTTGGCCAATGGAATTCTTCGTGGGGCTTGCTTAATTGGAGCGGTGCCGCTGGTATTTATGCGGTGTTGAACTAGGTCAGTTCTTCCTACATCGTTCTCAGTTAGTGAGAATACATCTTGGTACTGTCTTAATAATTCTTCTACTTTATGAACGTCATCCGATGGCAATGATGACGTGGATCGGTTAACCAGGTTTTGCAGAATTTCCGGCAGTATTCGAGGATCACAGCGTGCTGTTGATGATTCTACATTCTTGAAAACTACATCGACTATCTGACAAACTCCCAAGGATTCTCCTTTCTTCACTTTTTGTGGGTAGTCTTTCAGATTTAACATTCTCACCAACACTGAGTTGTTCTTCTTTTGTGTTAGAGTTTTTCCTATTAAAATTCCTCTTTTGGAAAGATTGCTCTCCGGTTCTGGTTCCACAATTACTGTTTCTTCAAAAGCCACCGAACTGTTACAAATTGCCTCAATAGTTACTTCTGATGCCGCGGGTAGAATAATGTCTTCTAATGCTTTAACGGTTTTAATCGGTAGATTTCTCACTTCAGGATAATGCATTAAAATTTCTTCACCTTTGGTCTTTAGTAGTCTCTGGGGAAGATCCAGGATAAAATTTTGCTCAGTCATGATATTCAGACCAAGAATGACGTCATCGGTGATGTCGGCTACAAGGATGTCTTGTTGGAATGTATTTGTTCCTAAACAGATGTTTGCAACATGGATGCCTTTTACTGGTATGACTTCCCCATTTGCTGTTTCCAAAATGAAGTTTCTGTCTGGCTTCTGAATTCTACAATGGGCTACGATGTCTGGCCTTACTATGGTGTGACTTGAGCCAGTATCAAGGACCATTTCGCATTCCCGGCCGCATATTCGCCCTGGTACTACCAAGCTGTTGCCGTTGTTGTGCAGCCGGGTAACCTTGATCTTCATGGTTGGTGGGGCTTGGTAGCACCTCACCAGCTTTCGCCCCTCAAAGCTGGCTAGTTGGCGTTTCCCTGGTCCTGTTCCGATGTGTTTTTAGGGCATCGATTCCTGAGATGCCCTTCCTCCCCGCAATTCCAGCATCGTATGGGTCTACGTCTGCTAAATGTAGCAGAGTCGGTATGATTCCGTTCGGTTTGGAAATTGTTCAAAAAATCTTGAAAATTTTTCAGCAATACCTCCACATTTTTGTCATTACTTCGATAGTCGGCTGGCTGATATTTAATTAGCCTTGCTCTGCCTTGACCCCGTCTGGATGCTTGTTGAGCAGCTTCAATTTCTAACGCCTGCGCCAAGGCTTCGGAAATGGTTTTGTTTCTGGCTAACCTCAACGCCTGACTGATTTCAGGGTCTCGCAGTCCATCTATGAAGCTACTTACAGCTAATTGCTCTTGGAACTCTACAGGGGCAGTGGGGTAAGCTAGCTTCACCATCCGGGCTATATCGGCCTCATATTGCTGAATATTTTCTTCGAATCGTTGTCTTCTACCCTTTAATTGAGCCTGGTAAACATGTTGCATGTGGGCTTCACCATACCTCATTTCGAGAGCACTTTTCAGCATTTCATAATCGGTTTTGTTCTGCTCAGGCATCGTTCTTAAGATTTCCATAGCCTCACCTCTTAAAGCTACAGTTAACGATATCGCCTTTTCACCTTCGGACCAGTTATTTGCCATGGCAGCCGCCTCAAATTGCTTTAAGTATGTGCTCCATGGTACCTTTCCATCAAATGTTGGTGGCTTGACCCTCGAAGATGCAGAATTACCTTCAACTTTAATAACTCCTGTCGTGGACAGCTGTGTGAATTTTCGGTTGACTTCTTTCTGCATCTCTTCGACTTCACACTTCAACGTACTGTTGACTTTCTGCATTTCGTTGACTCTCTCTTCGACTTCACACCTCAGCGTACTCACACTTTCTTTTACAATTTGGACTTCGTCTTGCATACTATTCCTCAATTGATTTATTTTTTTCTTCTACAGTTTCTTCAAAATCTTTGAATTTTTCTTTCATTAGCTCTTCTAACTTTTTATTACTTTCTTCTAAACTGTTCTTTAGTTCTTCTTGGCTGTTCTTCAGTTCTTCTTGGTTATTCTTCATTTCGTTTTTTAATTCATCTTGACTGTTCTTCAGTTCTTCTTGACTGTTCTTCAGTTCTTCTTGGTTGTTCTTCATTTCACTTTTTAATTCTTCTTGGTTATTCTTGATTTCCTTCATCATTTCCATTAATTGTGTCAAGGTCTCATCCATTTTTATCGATTTCGATCTGGTAACTGGCATACACTTACTATTTGATCCCTTTTTTTTTTTTTTTTTTTTTAATCTTCGAACGTTTCACGTCGTGGAACGTCGCACTTCTGACACCAAATGTAACGTTTGTCTAACCTCCAAACAGATTAAACCAGCTTGTTCGACAAAACAACACAAATCTTTATTGTCACTAGATACAAACTTCAACTATTTTTCACAACTGTCAACACAAATTCCTTAGTTTGACGTTTCGGTTGAACGCGCTCACGCTTTTAACTAAAAACTCCCCGGCCTCTTGAAATCACGAGTATTTATATATTTTTCAAGCTTCTGGAATATTCGGGAGCCTCTTTTTGGATTCCGGAACATAATGGAATGATTCTATGACTTAAACGAAAATTCTAGATTAGAAACGTCAACCTAAAGATTTTACAAATGTTAATTTATAAACAATAAGAAATGAATTAACAAAACAGGCAGATTCACTAGCAAGGTAGGTGAGCTTCCGTAACAATACATTGGAAACTCTAATAATTATTGTTAGTCGAGAATACTGTTCCTTTACTTACTTCACAAATTAATAATAACGTTAAAACAATACTTTACAGTAGTCCCCTATATCCCTAAATCCCTAAAGTAATTTAAAAAAAAAATTGATGGGAAAAAATTGTAGTAGGCTGAGGATTAGCAGCTGAACCATCACAATAGGGTCAACAAGTACATCTAGGAAGCTAATATATACAAAAAAATTCATTGGAATCGCGCTTACCAAATATTTTTTGGAAGGGTGTCCTGGTTCTTAATGGGCCACACTGTAGGTATATACGGGGCTCGACAAAAAGTATATATTTCTTTAATGGAATGACCTGTATATTTTTGGCTAAAATGAAAGATCTTTTTTCTGATTTTAAAGATACATACAAGTTGACATTCGGTCCAGGCATTTTTTTTGCGTTATGTAATTTTAAAGTTGCATTGATTTACATTATCTTGATATACGCTGCCATGATTACTGCATAGAAATCAACAACTATTTGAACAGTGGCAGTGGGCCATCATTGTTTTCATGGCCCACTCTTCAAAAAGTTGTGCAGATTTGGAAAGAAAACAATTTCCCCTGTATGTCCGTTTTTTATTTTTCCCGTAGGTAGGTACGATAAAAAGTTAAAAAGGGGGTTACAGGGGGTGCTGGTTTATACGAAGTCACCATGTACAGCGCTACAAGTGAAATTCCACTCAATCAATGATCTGATGTTTGATTTCAATTTACCTAAATAAAATCCCGAACCACCAAGTTACATCCAAAATCCAGATAACCAACATTTATATCGTCGTGATTCCCTGAAACAGGGCATAATTATCGCTTATCGGGAAGTAGGGTGCCACGTCCCGTGACGTATCGGGGAACCCGTGACCCCTAATAAATCGACGGACTGCAAATTCGCATAAAAACATAAATCGGTCAGGCCACTACGCGTCCAAAATACTGAACGAACAGCGAGCGTCGAACGCCATGCAACGGCGAGGGTAAAAAATGGACAGGGCCGAACTGAGGACCGTGCGATGCACGACCCTTATTTGGTTAAACTGGAATGTCTATGCTTTGGAATATTTTGATTTCCTGGAAGGGTAAAACCGGTGTCTCAGAGGATACACACGATGCGCATGCTCACGGGGAACAAGATCATCAAAAATGGTTTAGAGAAATAAGCCAAACCTCAGCACACTAACACTGAACGCCGTACCAAAATAAAGCCAAATTGCTTATTGTTCACGAAAAGTAATTGAAATGTTATTTTATTGTTAATAAAATTATTTGAATACTATAATACTACTTAAGAATTATTCGATCTATATAAATAAACAATAAATGCTGTTCGTTGGTAAGCGCATCACTTGAGAACAGCTGAACCGATTTGGCTATTTTTTTTTAATGTTCGTAATAGTCCGAATAAGGTTTTAGGGAAAGAAAAATTGGAAAAGTTGGCCGGAAAAATCTGGAAAAACTGAAAGTGCTTTTTTCTATGGGAAATTTGGACAGGACAACGTCTGTCGGGTCAGCTAGTTGTTAATAAAAAGTTAACACATGTGGTAAACATACTTTCTACAAAAAAAACTTGTATAGTCGCAGAAAATCGATAAAATTACTGCTTCTTTTAAGAAACCACCGCATTTTTAGGTACATAAATATTTTAAACAAAATAATATTTCATAAATAATTTTCTATAACCGTACTCCTCGAAAGATCTGTTCACGTTCAAGATATTGTATCATACAAATCACACCCTTGCTTATAATATATTCAAGACATCTAACTCCAACTTTAGACTTTGAATTATTAGTACTGATTTTACTTTAAATCAAAAGTTTACGATGTGTACTGAAAAAAGGGTCTAAAATGGAAACTCTTAGCCGCTGAGAGAAAGCCACCTTGTGGGTTTTGATCATTGGTACAGAGTACGGTTTAATTCATATTTGCGTTGCATCAGTGTTGCCAGTATTTTTATAAGAGATCTACCTTTGCCTACAAAAATATATCCTAAAATAGTATTATTATTAGATTTAGAATGCAGAAATTACTGGGCCTTAGAACCAGAACGGTCACGTGGAGCCATTATTGGAATGTTATTCGCAGAAATGAACTGTAGATATGCTAGGCAAGAGTAAACCTTGGCTAAGTACTATGACAGGACTCATAACAGGGCACTGCCATCTCAAAAAACACCTCTATAATCTAAGATTGGAAGAATACCACCATATATATTGGCCAGATACAAGTTGTACTTATGCTTTCTCTTTCAGTAGAAGCGTATAATACACAACTGAGTCATTCCGCGAGTCATTTCGTAATTTTTTGATAATAGTTACCAGAAAAAAAATTAATTCTACTTTTCTTTGATTGTTTCTTATGAAAAATAAAAAAAATACGACAACTTTTTGAAAATTGTCATGATTTAATAATGTTTTTAACTTTTCTGCTACATTTGATACCTATGGCTTCATTGATATTTTTTTACAGAACGAAAACGTTTCATCACAACTTTATTGATATATTTTTAGTTATTTATGTTATTTATTAAACCACTTTTTATGTAATTCATTTCACTAAAAAATCACTAAGCCGGTCCTGGAAAGTCCACGTGAAGGGGAGAGAATGTAATCAATCTTTGGTAGTATTGAACGTTTAATAATTTACGGCCCTGATTTAATGTGGATATAGAGATGATATGGTTATTTAAAATGTATTTATTTTTGGCACGTTAAGCTGCTTTCAAATTTTTTTGTGATATAGGGATTTTTATTATAACATTTTTTTGAAAACGTCTGCATTTTCTGGTCGGATTGATTTAATAATTTTTCAAAAATCAAGCAAATATTTTAAGTATTAAACACTGATTAAAACTATTTTTAATAACACAAAATATTTTAAATTATTAAATTAATATAACCTATCAAGTTATTTACTATTATTAACTTTTTAATTATTTCAACTAACAGTATTTCAAATACTCAATGTCCTCAATTGAAAGTGCAAATATCCTGAAAACTATTGTAGACAATCCCAAAGAGTTATATACTATAAGATTTTTGCAAAATATAGATGTTCCACTAAAAAAAGTTAGTTTTTGGTATACATCGTGTATTTTTATAGTAATTAAATTTTACAGGAAAAATCACATGGGTTCGGCTGTATATATTCAATTTTTAATTTACTCTACAAACAAAATAACAAATACGCGCTACCCATACGTCTTTCATACTCGTATATTTAAGTTAAATTTGTTGCCAGGCCAAAGTTTTATCTGAAATAACAAAATAATTACATATTACTTAATTGTATAAATAAATAACGACGATATTTGAAAAAGTCAAAAGTTCAACCTAATTAGTGCCTAATACATTCACTTATCGAGTTTCGAAATAAATTACATCTAAAAATATCAAATAAACAAGCTAGACGGAGTTATACTTAAGAGGAAAAGTTTTTCGCAAAGGTCAACAGAACTAGAGTTTGGAATGAATGCTGTTTTGCCTTTTTTGTCAACAGGTAAATGTCGACTTTACAAGAGTCCAGATTAGAAACTATCATCTTCTTACACCATGTCAGAAGATATAAACAAAATATTTCATCAATATTGGAGGGTTATCTCGATTGTACAGGACCAGCACATTAATTCAGGAGATTTAAGAACCACGTCAAAGAATAGAGACTCTTTTTGAAAACATTATATGATAAAGGTCACTCCAAAATGGGTTTCGAGCCGCAAATATCTTCAAACGTAATTTGATTATGTTATCTACCGGGTTTCCAATTTCATTTGACTAATGGCAATTAACATGGGCTATTACATTTCATTGAATTTTATATTCCCAGGGCACACTATGAGAAATATTGCTAACGGAATCGATAGTACTGACTGTCAAACACTTCTGATTACCAAAATACTAAAGCGAAATGCTTTTTTAAATAAAATATCAATAAAAATTCGTTTTAAGTTATTAGGTGTAGTTTACATAACCGTTTTAGAAACATTGTTAAACATCATCCGGTGGACTAGTTGGTTGAGCGGCAGTGTTTCAAACTGAATCGCAAAATTTTGCAGGTTCAAATCCCGCCAGAGACAACTTTTTTTTTTACTTTGTGAAAGTCACAATATTTGCTTATCAAAAAAAATAATAATAAAACATGTTTTAATTGGTTCGTTTCCTTTATCTTTAGCTAAAGCTACTATCTTGTAAAATAAGTAATCAACAAGCAACATATTTTTTATTTATTACATGCACTGTGCTTTTACTAATAGTGTACTTATCTCTGCTAATAGTTGTTGTTGTTGTTGATAGGCGGCGCGGTTACCCGCAGCACTCAGGTCTTTCGACCCATTGTGCCTGCCGGTAGTTGAGAGCTATTGGAAGAGACCCGTGCTGTGCGCATAGGCCAACACCCGTTGTAGGGGAAGCTCCCTAATGTCCTGAGGCAGAAGAAATGCTGCGCCCAGGTGTTTGTGTCTCTTGACCATGAGGCAGGCACAGCGACAGAGGATGTGAATGGAGTCCTCGTCATCGTGTCCGCAAAACCTGCACCTTCTAGTGTCACTAAGACCTGCTAATAGTTACTACATATTATACCTCAATCTGGATATTGAGTTAAACAGTTACAGAGGAACTGTCGTGAATTAGTAATAGTAATAGGTCTTTTTTGAGCAGTTTTTTTAAAATATATTCTTATTTTAAAAAACTCATAATTTTAGAATTATGAGTTTTTTATTTAAAAAAAAACCTATTACTAATTCACGACAGTTCCTCTGTAATACTGTTTAACTCAATAACCAGATTGAGGTATAATATGTAGTAACTATTAGAGATAAGTACGCTATTAGTAAAAGCACAGTGCATGTAATAAATAAAAAATATGTAGCTTGTTGATTACTTATTTTATAAGATGGTAGCTTTAGCTAAAGATAAAGGAAACGAAGCAATTAAAACATGTTTTATTTTTTTTTTAATAAGTAAATATTGTGACTTTCAAAAATAATAACTAGGTACTTACAATGAACCATATTTATTCAAATAAGTAAACACTAATAATTTGTAATTAATGAAAAAGTAAAATAAAAAAAGTTGTTTCTGGCAGGATTTGAACCTGCAAAATTTTGCTGTTCGGCTTGAAATACTGCCGCTCAACCAACTAGTCCATCTGATGACGTGACATATTAGTGCTAAAAGGCTTATGTAAACTACACATGGTAACCTAAAAGGAATTTTTATTGATATTTTAATTAAAAAAGCATTTCGCTTTAGTATTTTGGTAATCAGAAGTGTTTGACAGTCAGTACTATCGATTCCGTTAACAATATTTCTCATAGTGTGCCCTGGGAATATAAAATTCAATGAAATGTAATAGCCTATGTTAATTGCCATTAGTCAAATGAAATAGAAAACCCGGTATATATGTCAATTAAATTTCTTATATCAATATTGTTATAATAGGTATTAATTTTTGCCAGAATTAAGTCAATAAATTTATAATCCATGAAAGCTCTTCATGGAGTTTCAAAGTCAAAACTTTTTTAGGCAAAGAAAATAAGGCGATCCCAATAATTTCATAATAGAAAGCTGAAATCAAATGTTTTGCGCAAAAATATTAGGTACTTCGTTAGATAAGAGACTATTTTTACAAACTCCAAAGCAAAGTCTATATATACTTTATGTGTAGACTTTGTCGATAGGTTTGTTCCAACACTCATGCATGCTGCATGGGTGACTTTTTGATTATGAAAGAACTAGCAAATCGTGGTGACATTGAAAATGAAGCTATTTTCCAGAACGTTATCGATGGAATACAAGATGACCAATCAGCCAAACTTATTATTTATGGTGCCAAGTCAGTTAAGGATCCTGTCTAGTCTTCCCTCATAATACTGATAAATTGTTCATTGTTTTAGTAAATGGTCAATCAATTTCAATTCCTTCTAAGTTCTTCCAGTGCTTTAAAATTCCTTCAATTTCTTTTAATTCCTCTGCTGAACACAGAAAATTGTCTGCGGTTTAACCCTCGCTTTAAAATAAACATGTCCTCTATCAAACAACTTCAAAGTTCCGATATCTAATTATCCCGTCTCCAGGCGTGAAAATCCTCTCTCCACGATCCCACTTCTGATCTGCGAATTGAAATATTCGGCGGCCGGATTCGAGCGATCCGCCGCAGTCGATAGCGGGTCAGTTCACTCGGGAGATCATCGGCCAAAGCACGCCGAGATCGCGGATGGCCCGTCGACTGGAATTGCCGGGAAGTCATTTATTGGGATCGAAATTCTCTCTAATTACGCCGATCTGATTGAATGGCGCGCCGATCGTACAGGGTGGTACAAATTCAAAGACAATTTCCATTTTCCTGTAATTTTTAAGCTAGCAAATACATTTAAAAAATTGGATTATGAAATCTTCCGGGAAAATATTTCAGCTTTCGGAATTTATATATATAAATCTATCTGAAGAACACAACATTTATAATGGTTGAAATGCAATAACTGGAACCATATCAATACCTGTAATATAGGTACAGTCATACAATAAATACAAAATAGTACAAAAGAAGTAAACTTCTGTGGTTTTGTAATAATTATAAAAACTAATAGTCTTGTTTTCTTCAATTTTATCTCTTCTAAATAGTAGTATACTCAGTGATCCTCACTTCATGTGACATATTGTCTATTTCAAACTTCAAACATTTTTTGTAGTTCAAATGATCCAAATGAATGTTGAACTCAAAAAATAATAATACTAATAATAGTAGTAATAATATTAACAATAATAATAGTAATAATAATATATCCAACCCCCATTGTAATCACTGGAATTGGCCCAGAATTCTGTGATTTGATAGGAAGAGAGGGCGGCATATTATTATTCAGCCACATTTACACCTTAGGAACGACTCACGTTGGTAAGCCCTCACCAACATTCAGTGCTGGAATGAGGGAAACCTGAAAAAACCTCATTTGTTAGGGGGACAGTCAAACATTAACTGATGTTATATATCATATTAACACCAAGCTAACATTCTAACCATTCAGGGAAGCACGCCTGCATGGTTACCCTGTGAACAGACCTTAATATAAGAGTAGACAATTTAATTACAAATTGTCACGCGGAATGGGTATTCGAACCCACGTCCTCTGGGTTAAGCAATTGAAATACTTAACTCCGCCACCGACTCGATTCTAATGGGAGAAAATTTAGAGGATTTAATATGGACCACCCTGTACAGGGTGATTCACTTTCGTGATGATGATAAAAGATAGACTGTAGGTTTAAATTCGGCAAAGTTGCGGAATTTTGTGCTCAATACGTTGGCGCAAAGAAAACCCCCTTATCCGCTTTTGTTTTTGAGTAAGAGGCAAAAAAACATTTTTTCCGGTTTTCGTTTTCTGACCATAACTTCTATACTTTTGAAAATATTGGCGTATCGTTTTCACATTATTAGGACACTTTCTTGAGACAAATACGATGACGTAAACTGTTTTTTTTTAAATGTCACTTCTATTGTAAATCATAGTCAATTTTATTTTTTCTTATGGGCGCCATATTAATTTTTCTCATATTTGAATAAACCGATTTTTTCTGAATACAACAATATAATATATGTTAATATATTTGCCTAAAAAATAAGGGCATTATGAAGGAAAATAGGTATTTTTTTGAATTACAATAGAAGTGACATTTAAAAAAAAACAGTTTACGGCATCGTATTTGTCTCAAGAAAGTGTCCTAATAATGTGAAAACGATAAGCCAATATTTTCAAAAGTATAGAAGTAATAGCCAGAAAACGAAAACTGGAAAAAATGTTTTTTTGCCTCTTACTCAAAAACAAAAGCGGATAAGGGGGTTTTCTTTGCGCCAACTTATCGAACACAAAATTCCGCAACTTTGCCAAATTTAAACCTACAGTCTATCTTTTATAATAAGCGAGATACCCATGTTACACACTCGAAAGTGAATCACCCTGTACACTCGGTGCTACATTTTGCAAGTGTTTGAAGTAGTGAGTTAGACTCATAGTCTGGAGTCAATTTACAAAGTTTCGAATAAATTCAATAAACCCTTCAAAGTTTCGCAATTTCTCAATCAATTCAAACCCTTTTGAACCCCAATGAAAATTTTATCGCGTTTCTTATATAATTATTGTCCTGAGGTTTCATTATTGGGCTTTATTCAGTATATTTAACTTCTCAAATAACTTCAGACATAAAAATCACACGAAATTAAATCTGGAAAACGCGCAGGCCTGTGTAAATAATCAATTACACTCAGACAAGACAAAACAGGACCATGCCACCTAGACATACACTATACCACCTCCTCTCCCTCGCCGAGTCATGAGACGCAAAGTTTCTCGCTAGGTAATCCTTGCAGCTACAATAAAGGATAGAGATATTAAACAAATATTATACAGTTACAGAACTATTAACATTCCTCTATTATGCACGCCCGAAATGTATCTAATCCTCCAAATTCCGTATAAGCAAATTATCCAGGCGTAAACCCACTTTGGCTGGGCCCGAATAAATGTTGCAACATCAAGATATATCCATCTGGCATCCCTGATGCATAAATGATGGGATCTCTCGGAGAAGGTACATCTTTCACCTTGGCTGCCGGGGATGTAACGGATGCCGGCCCTAATGAGGCCTAATTAAGTCAGATTAATTTCATTACTTAATAAATGAGGAGGAATGTCGGTTACGGAGGGTGTTAGTGCCCGGATTTGGGTACGCGTGGAGTATCAGGGGTAAATCTATCTCTGATTGATAGATATTCTGGTATATTCTGTTTTAACATAACAGTTCTTGTTATATGATACCGAAAATACAAGGTAGGTATACCATAAAACACATTTCAAACTGTTGCTACTTAATCATTTGGAAATAATTTTATTTGTGCTAGAACTGATCATTATTTAAGAGCATGTTTTTGCAGTCATGTTTTGGTGGAAATATTTTATTCAGAATATTCAGCGGTATCTTCTAACTGGTTCCATTCTCAGAGGAATAAGTGAACATAAGGTTCTTTCCAGAAAATCAGAATGAAATGGAATTGAAATTGAAATTGAATTGAAATGAATCAGAATGCTGGAATGAAATTCCATTCCATATAATGTATATAACCGGTGAATGTAAAGTTCAATGAATATAACATGCAAAATTTTTTGCATTTCTATGCAAAAAAATCAAAAAATTGTTATAGGTTAAGTTATACGCTCTAGTTTTTTGATACAAGTACAAATCACGTTATTCTGCTCAAGCCCTAAGAAAACGGTCAGACGAATCCCCAGAAAATCCTCTGATTCTTCAAATCGTTTGGAACTGTAAGAAACTTCTCGTTGGAAAAACGAATTTTCGATTAGAGATGTTGGGGATTGCCTGCTGGAATGAATTTGTACAACAGCGCATGCTTCTGATCATACAAACCAGTCTGTGATCGCTGCTGGAAAGAACCTGTAGAGAGGCTCTAAATGCTAAATTGTATCCATTTATAATCAATGGCAATAGACAGATAATAGAGTGAGAAGTAAAAACAAAAATGGCTCACATTGGCATACAAATGGCACACACAGAGGTGCAGTACACTCCTGTGGCTTGCCTAAAGGTGTACACAAGATGAGAAATATAAATTTAATAAAAAAATCCTATACTCTAAACAGATTAATTACGGCAACATATGCGCTCAAATATAACTGGGTATTGGCGATTTCAAAAATGAATGCGCCCTCTGCATGAAAATATTTGAACCTACTTAAAAAGTAATTTTTGGAGGCTTATTGCTGATATAATGATAAATAACACGTGTTTAGGTTTGTTTAACGTAATAATTTAGTGGTGCTTGTGACTTTTTGGTATTACAAAGTTAAAAAGAACGTGGTTAGTATTTGTACATCTTTATTTTTACATTTTAAAATGGCATTTAAAAGAAATCAGCACAACACAAACTGTCGTGTTTATAGGTGTCATTCCACAAAATTTGTCAATAGAAGTGTTTGAGATTGAAGATAGGTAAAAGTTTGGCCCTAGTATAAGAAACTGTTTCTCATTCATTTCTCCAAAAGGCATGTAACAATAATTTAATAACAGGGAACACGTTTATTTACACAACATAACCACTTTGTTGCAGTATGTTTACATACTTTCCTCCTTATATTAGTCTTATAAAAGCAGAATATATTTTAATTTAAACATTATTTAAAAAAAAAACAAGCACTATGGTATCACCATCACCATACAGTTTATCACACTTATTTTAGTCCAAAATGTAAGTAAACTAAAACATCTGTTTCAATCCAAAAAATTCATATAATTAGCAATGAAGCACTTATGGGATGTTTGACTGCTTTTACCACTCTTTTTATCCTTTATTTTACCCTCACTAGCACATGAAGTCGCTATAGTTATTGCGGATGAATGCTAAATTGCTAGATGATGTGATATAAAATGTAAAATTTTTACTCGTCTTCCTCCATATTTGTTTACAATTTGCAGCGCCCTCATCAGTAATTTGAATCGCCAATACACATGTACGATGGGAACCAACAAAACATATCTACTTAAATTTTAATACCAAACATCGATTTAGCAGAATTTCGACATTTTAGGTCTATGATTACATTGATTACAATACAGTTCACAAAGCTTACCGATGATAGGTTAAAGTTGGCGCCTCCGCCCGTTTTACAAAATAAACACGTTTTGTCTAGTTTTAATCATTGTCTCTGACAGTATAATTATCTATAATACAGTCAAATAACAGGCTAACGGACAAATTATCAGAAAATTACTTATTTACACAACAAAAACATTTGCACCTCTAGCAAAATATAAACATAACTAGCAGTGTTGCTAGCCCATTAAGAAAGAATAAATTCTGGTGATTTCTTGGAGCGCATACATTTAAAATAACGATCACAATATTATAATTCATATATATTATCATTATTATATATTATATTATCATTATCTATCTCCTTACATGGCTAACTTTGTTAATAGTGAATTAAATTGATTAAATTAGCAAAATTGGGCAAAATTACAAGAGGAATTCAGTGCCTCCTTCCGATTTAATTTTAATTTTCAACTTTTTGAGAAAATCGCCAGAATTTTTAAACTCGAATATCTCGAAGACTATAAAAGATACAAATAATATAAAAATACTCTGTGATAGTGTTTTTACGTGGAATTCAGCGGTGATGTTAAAAATTTCACGGGCATCTTAGTTTTTGAGAAAAAAAAAATAAAGTTATGTTTTTTTAAATGGCAACCATAGTTGGTTATGGTATCAATAAAAAGCTTATTTTTTTTTTTATTTCAAAAATATAATATTCTGAGGTTCTATTATATCGGTCTTGAGTTCCCGAATGATATGTAGATGAAGATGATTAATGTAAACTTTGGACTTCGAAGGTGTATGATTCGAAGAATAGACAAACCGTGGCAAATTTCCATCCAGGGGCACTAAATTATTTTGAAACATATTTTACGAAATATCCAACAAGCTCTTACTCTCCAATCTGTTGAAACTGTAAGTCCATGAAATTCATGGCACAAGAAATTGAATCGTAAATAAGTATTATTTATTACTGCTGTTTGTAAAATTTTAAGCTTTGTTTATTTAACCCTAAAACTACCCTAATTCAATCCCATGGGAAACGTTCTGTTCGCCAATCGAGCACCATTAGCCAGAACAGCAATACAGGTTCGCCTGTGATGGATCGGCGAGATATCAAACATGACATTATCATTAAATTTGAATTTACTCCCTCGAAGTAAATCTATCAATCATCACCGGAAAAAGTGCCTTTCCCAATCGTCCAGAACGGTCTATTTGCCGAGGAAGCCGACCCATCAATCTCTGCATATGAAAATCTGAGTTTTTCTATAGAAACAAGGACGCGGGGTCTCGAGAAAGGGTTTTTTAGGGCCTCGGTGTTTGGCTTGCCTTGCAGAGATGAATGTTGGACTACAAAAACTACTTCCGGTTTTATTTTTGCGTGCACTGCATTGGTGTCTATAAAATAAGGAATTTAGCTTACCTTATACATTTCCATATATAATACATACAGTGTTATTCAGAACTTATCCATAATAAAATTTGGGGATGTTCAACATACATGTAGAAATGTGGTTTTAAAAAAAAACGGCTTCTTTTTTTGGCGGCTTCTGAAAACTATTTAAAAATTTTTGATTGCACGCCGCTGGATACTTGTCCACTGTAATGAAGTGACCTTGGGACTGACAATGCAAACTGGCTAGCACAAAAAAAACTTCGGAAGTTCTGAGATTATACCGACACACGGCGCAAAAAAGATTTGCAGCGTTTTTACTTTAAAATAAACTTAAAGATAGATAGATGTGACCAAAGTGACGTGTCTTTAAAATGAATAAAATTTTGTTACACTAATTTTGAGGAATTGCGCTACTTGATTACTAGGTATTAGAAACATGAAATTTATAAAAAATTTGCACATACCTTGTTACAAAAGCTATTCGAAATAATATTCCTCGACTTGTACACATTTTGGGCACGCCTTATCCAATTTTGCCGCACTAAACCGAATGTTCCTCCTGGTTGTTGATCTTGTAAACGCAAATTATTAAGTAAATTGGGGATTTTCAGCATTTTGCTGCAACAACCACTCACAAAACCTAACTCGTAGTTGATAATCCACTAGTAACAGTCCATTAACTCAACATTACTGTACACATGAGTCATTTTGAAAATTTTACAGTTTAACACTCCTACGATAAATAAAACACCGGCACACAGAGAGTACACACATAGACTGATGACTGAATAGACAATAGAGATATTATCCCCACTCCAAGTCTATGCGCCCAGGCGTTCTAGGTACAAAAAACGTGTTTACTTTTTTTTACCACATTCTTAGGAATGTGGTATATCAGATTGTCGTTGAAGTACAGTTGCCCATCTACGTAGTCTTTTATAATAGTATAACTTTAAACATTGTTTACGGGAAATCCTAAGACTTTTATTATAAATTTTTTTGGTGATATCGATTTCTTATTTAAGGATGCACATATCCTCAAAGTTTTAGAGATAAGTTCTGAATAACCCTGTATATGTACATATTTTTTAAATATTTCATAAGCCTTGACTTTATTAAAATATCTGAAAAGCCCATTATTTTATGTCCATTTGCCTTCGAATGTACTTTTTATAATTGTAGATTATATTAAAATGTGTAACGGTATTGCAGCTTTTGTAATAATTTTATCAAAATAAATATTGCACTTTATATCAACCCAGAAATTTATAGTGAAATATGTGCAAGTATTAGATATATTACTCTAACTGCAAGGATTAACTAAAATATCTAAAACTGGAGCACGAGAGGGGGAAGTCTACTATTATTCTATAGAAGGTGTCAATATATAGAAGTATCTTATCTTGATAGCCATGACCACTGCTTAATATGGGATTGAAACCTCATTGGGCGTCTACGCAAATTGTTCCAAGTATTAATATCAACCAATTAATAATAATAATATCTCTACCCCTCATTCTAATCACAAGGATTAGCCAGAAAGTCTGAGCCTTGTGTGGGAGAGGGGGCGGCATATTTCGCGGGCCGCATTTGCGCCTCAGGAACGACTTACGTTGGTAGGTCCTAACCACCATTTAGTGCTGGAATGAGGGAAACCTGAAAAACCTCATTAGTTAGGGGGGCAGGCAAACATCAACTGATTTTAATATATCACATTAAGACCACGTTGACATTCTTCCCATCTTAGGCAATCGCCAGGATGGTTGCAAACCCATCCTTGCGAGCAAGCGTTGATCTACGTGTAAAAATTGTTTGGTGGAATGGGGATTCCACCCCACAACCTCTGGGTTGAGCGATCGAGACATTAAACCCTGAGTCACCGGCTTCGCCTTAATATACCAAAAAAATATATCAATAAGAGGTAATTAATATACCAAATATTCCTAATTCACGACCCTAAAAATCCCCCGGATACTGATTTTCAGTAGAATCGGACTATAAACACAAGAAATTCGTACGTTATATTAGCGCCGACATCTTGGATTTCGAATGTTTTACCAAATATTCGTAATTAGCAACTCTCAAAACCCACAAATACCAATTTTCAGTGGAATCGGACTACAAATTTAATTACAAAACTGATGGCCATCTGGAATTGTTATATATTGTAATTGTAAATATTAAAGCACCTATTAAAGTGTATTGTCATCCAAAATCTATAAGTATATATACCAAATTTTAGCCCAACTAACGAAAAATAGGGGAAATTAAGATTTCGAATTTTGAACCAGGTTTGGAACAAAGCTCACCTGTCCCAATTCAGGTGTCTATAACTTCCGTCAGAAAAACACTTTTGAGAATGTTTTCTAACTAATCTGAAAGGAATATTCTTATCCTTGAATATGTCAAATATCACTCGTTTCTGTTGATTAAATGTAGTAGCTACTACTAATTGACTAACCAATCTTTGACTACAAATGAATCAAACTCAATTGCTGAGACTGAAAATTATGTTATAATCATGATTATGTGTTATGTGAATAAAATATCAATATATGTATGTGTATGTGTAGATATATAAGCGTTATTATTGATTACTACCCGTATATTCATTCCTGTATAGACACAATACAATTCGTCGTCGAAGCAATAGCCCACCTTTCAACTCTCGACATCACGTTAAACTAAAGTTCCAGTTTCCATGTCAAATTTGAAGGGCAATAAAACCGTCGAAACACAATCATTCGACGTTGTGTGTCGGCCCGAGGCAATCTTATTTCGAATAAATAAGCTGCTACGCCACCATATTGCGGCGATGGAGACCGCTTCGGCGTCTTTTGAAAGCGAGACTTGTTGCTAGTTCGAGGAATGCATTACATTACAATATCATCGACTTCAAGTTGCGGGCGTTATTGGTTTTCGTTTAGGAGCCGTAAAAGCGGATGGCAGCCACTTTGTTGCTTCATGTTACAAGAACTGAGAATAGTAAATGAAAGACCGAGATTTTTTATGCATTGCTAGACTTTCGGCATAACAGAAACCAAACTTGAGATTCATATTTGAATTGAGTAGCGTAGCGAAAAAGCAAGGAAGAGTTGCTGTACAGAGCAGTCCATTTTTGATGGGAATCCAGGGTATCTCGAAAACTACAAGATGCGCAACAAAACCGCTTGCACATCCTCGAGCTACTTTTTTTGGTTTGACTTAATGGTGAAATCAGATCGGGTCTACTTTGTTTAGGTTTTGAGATACAGGGCATTTCTCAAATTTTGCCATTTTCGTCAGTGCCCTGTAACTTTTTTATTTTCAGACCTACCAAAAAAGTTTAAAGAGGAAAGTTTTAGATATTTTTAAGAGGAATCCATTGGCGTAGCAAATTATTTTTTATTGCGTCCCGTTTTTTAGATACAGACCAAACTTGTGTTTTTTTAAATGCAACACCCTGTATATTTCTGGTTAATTTGAAAGAACTTTCAATTCTGGTTACAGTAATATATAATAAATAGGGGTTTATTTGAATTTAAGTACCTTTATTAAACATTTTTATGGTTAAATGGAGGGAAACGCGTATTTCCATTGATTTATTTCCTTATTTAAACTCTTGATTTAATTAAATACACTATTTTATATAAAGATTTAAATATTTCCGAATACTAGATAATAATTAATTATGGAAACATAAAAATGTCGAATATTTTTACAAATATAAATTATATATAACCGTATTTGGTTATATTACTATTAAGATATTAAGTATAACATTAAACAGGAGTTCAATGTAGTTTATAAGGAAATAAATCAATGGAAATACGCGTTTCCCCCCCATTTAACCATAAAAATGTTTAATAAAGGTACTTAAATTCAAATAAACCCCTATTTATTATATATTACTGTAACCAGAATTGAAAGTTCTTTCGAATTAACTAGAAATATACAGGGTGTTGCATTTAAAAAACAAGTTTGGTCTGTATCTAAAAAACGGGACGCAATAAAAAAAATTTTGCTACGCCAATGGATTCCACTTAAAAATATCTAAAACTTTCCCCTTTAAACTTTTTTTGTAGGTCTGAAAATAAAAAAGTTACAGGGCCCTGACTAAAAAGGCAAAATTTCAGAAATGCCCTGTATCTCAAAACCTAAACAAAGTAGACCCGATCTGATTTCACCATTAAGTCAAACTGGAAAAAGTAGCTCGAGGATGTGCAAGCGGTTTTGTTATGCATCTTGTAGTTTCCGAGATACCCTGGATTTCCATAAAAAATGGACTGCTCTGTACATCAGGGCTGTTTAACATGAGGCCTGTGGGCCGTATGCGGACTACTACAACATTCTTTGCATTTTGTAAAAAAATATCGAAATTTGCCTAAAAAACGAAAATAACACAAGCGGGTCATTTCTACACCAACGATGAAATAAAATAACATAACACATACATGGGCTATGTGACGCCACTGGCGATGGATAGAAGGCCGCAACGAAGTTACTGGATCATTGGAGATGTCGCTGGACCTCTCTCGAACATTCGAGAGTGGGCATTCGCGCGCATATAAGAAGGTTGAGTCAAGCGGGACGGGCAGAGTTAATAACTTAGACTTAAACGTAGAAACTTAGACCTTATACTGGGCTCAAGTGCTGGGAAGCACATATCTTTGCGCGAAAACAGATTTTCCAACATGAAATTTATAAAGTCAAAATATGGGTGTTCCCTGTCTGAAAAGTCACTTACTCAGTTGTTTCGATTGTCAACAACAAATAGTGTTGTTATAAATATGTTAATATTGATATACTGGTTAGTAAAAACCAACATTCCCAAACTTCCCACTAATTTTTCTTTGTATATTTGTTTTTTTTTTTTAATACGAACAAACAAACATTATAAATTTATCTGATTATAAATTATCTGATATACAAACAAACAAGTTTTTTTGTACCTATTACAAATCACTGATAAAGTTGCATACGAAGTATTATATGATGCGGTCCTCACAACCGCAATATTTTTTACAGCGGCCCTTGGGCCACTTGAAGTTGGACAGCCCTGCTCTGGATGATGATCGAAACGGTTCGTTTTCTTCCCAACATAAATACATGTTTGTTACCAGTGGCGGCGCGTGAACATTAATTGTATGTGTTCTGCTTAGGGTTGTCACATTGGTCGAATTCAATTCCGGGATATTAAGTGTGGCCGGAGCCGCAAAATTTTTAAAATTTTCAAGGTCACGCGTATTCATGGCACTTCTGAACTTCAACCGGGAATTTCAATCGGGACCGTAGGTACAGCTAATTCCCGGTACAACAATCACAGAAAATCCCGGTCATGCCCATGTGGCAATCCTATAGGGTTCTAATCTAACTGACTTTCTTATGTTTATTTTACCTAATAGGGCCAAGTTAACCTCATTTGACAAATGATTTGATTGTTATTTCATGTCTCTTGATGCTCTGACTTAAATGACTTAAATCTGTCACGCCGTATATTGTCTATGCTTTATCCCCACCGAAAAGTAAGCACAGAAAACAAAAGAGTGCATTTTTTATATCACACCCGCATATCCACCCTGTTTTTGTGTATACATTATTGTTAAATTGTCTTTTGTAACACAAAATTTAATTGTGGTGCTGGCCTACCTAATTCTTTTATTTTCAGTTTATCCTCATAAGGCAGAGAACCAAATAAAGTTTTTTGTAAAAACAAACCGCTATTCATTTTAGTAACTAGGTATAATATCCGTGGACGCCTAAACCAAAATATTTACCCGTGCCGCTCACAGAAATAAACGAGCACGTACTACGTCCTATTACGATTACGAAATATTACTGAATTTACTGCAGTGGCTGTTGTTGTTGCAGCCACATAAGCCCGTATGATCGTGTACCGGGTCACGTGCCTGATTGGCCAATAAACAAAAGGACGGACCTAATTGTTCGCTGTGCACACATTTTGTATATCAGGTTGCGGTTGCATAAGGGGCTAGCTCGCGTCGTAATAAATAATAATATAAGCTCCTAGATTTATTTTAACGCGAGAGCATTTGGATTTTTTAAATATTTTGTATTTTGTTGATATTTAATATGCTTAAAAGCTTAAATACATGAAATTTTATGTGTTCTGCAGCTCCGCAGCTCTTATGGTAAAACCGCCACTGTTTGTTACTGCCCTCTATAAATCTTAACGCTGTTGCAGTTCTTTGTAGCAATGCATCTTGAAGGCACATAATAAATACTAAAATTTAAACTTTCATGTTCTGCTAATTCTTATAATAATATCTACGAGATGGCAGTGATACAGAAAACCATAATACCAAGTATGCATCAAATCGAAAGTCCAAAAAAAAAAAATTATCAAGGGTGTAAAGGTTCGTACAAACCAGACAACAAAATGTTGCCAACTGTTGGCAACATGTTGACGGATGTTGGCAATATATTTGTTGGACACAACAACTTGTATCCGGAAACATGTGGTCAACAGTGTTGCTCACCCAAACCAAAACAAGTTGCGCGTCCAAATTAAACGAAGTGTTTACAGTTGACATTTAAAAATGGACTTGTCATACTGCTGCTGGTGTTGGTGCTGGTTTCATCATAATATATAGCTTCCCACGCCTAGAAACAAAAAAGAAGATGATGGCAGCGGCAGTTTTTACAAAATGGGACAAGCTATGGTGACAACTTAATGGCGGAGTTACTCTTGAACGATGGTAGTTCGTCGCGCAATTTCGTCAGACTTAAAAAATAATTATTTTGAAAAAAAAAAAAATTATTTTCATGATGTTTCATAAAGAACCATCCGCTTCAGTATCCACTTTAGACTTACAAAATCTTCTGATTTCGAACAAGCTCGCTGTTTAGTCGCCTCTAAAATCTTGAAAAAGAACTACCGTGCCGCGATTCCACTGTCAATAATAAAGCAGCGCTGTAATAAAGCAGCAAAAGGAAACTTCACTTTTAGGTACTGTTTCGACGTTACAATATCATCCAGACCGAGCTATGTTTTCTATTTCAAATTGAAAACACGGATACATGCAACACGCAATAAAATTCTTTGATGTCTATAATAGCCGCCCAACATCGGCACTAAGATGCCGAATATACAACTTATTGCGAGTTGATAGAATACATGTTGGCAACAGTGTTGAAAACATGTATCTGGACGATTGTTGGCCGGTCTGTGCTTAGCTTTAAGGCGGGTTCACATTGATATAGTTACTAAGCCTATTTACTTGTACTTGTAGCTAGCCTGGCTAGCCTACTGTCACATGTGAGGGACAGTGGGTGTTTACACTTGAAAGCATATTTTATGCACACTAGTACCAGTGGTGCGGTCACATCGCCAGAACCAGGATGAATCCTTTTCGTTGTCATGATTCTCGTCATTCTAGAATGTTGCGCAAGAAAAAGTTAAGAAAAATATTTGTGAGAGTTAAGCAAATTGGTATTGGAGAACTTATTAGAGATAGAAAAGGAAATTTGTCGTCCAAAGAGAAGATGGGTCAGAAATTGGATCAGTAGAAGGGATTCAAAAGGAGCATCAGCACTTCTTCTTAACGCACGGTTTATTGTCAATCAACACACAAACACCTGTGCGTATAGGTACTACCAAGGGAGGAAGTGTTTACATTGGTGTAGTGGACAGGACAGCCGGTAAACTGGTGCCTGGTACGGTGGTGGGGAAAGACAGTGGATTCGCAAGTAAATAGCCTGGTTGGCTATTCACTCTCGTGTCCTCATTACGTGTACCAGTACTAGTACAAGTATTTTCCTATGTGGTTTACATTAGGTTAATAGCTGTCTTGCTAGTTACTGGTACAAGTATCTAACCCATTTACTATACCAATGTAAACCCGCCTTTAGAAATATCTCTTACCGGTACACTATCAATACAAAACACTCTTCAGTGGTTTATTAGCGTTAGACCTTTCTCCCAGACACAAACTTACAAAGTCGCTTATTCAATAGTTGACCTAGAAGTACCGGTTTGTGTGGGGGGCTCGGTTACTCCTACAATCTCTTGGCTTCGTGAACTGCACGGCTGACTGTTGCTGCACCCACGGCTTCGATATTATTATTATGTTATTAATCTGCCTCTAATTTAAGAAACGCTGCTTTGACCTCTGTCCACCAATCAAACACGCATGGTCCACGCCGATGCACCCAAATAAAAATATAGTCCAGCAGATAATCTATCAGCCAATCTGTTTTAATTTAATAAAAATATCAATTTAACTTGTTTTATTTGGTTACAACACTCGATATGATACACTCAATAATAACAAAGTGATGATGAGACACACAGACACAATTTGGATGACGTGATGTGACCTTAAAATATGATTCCAGTTTTTTGTTGATATTAATTGGTAACAAGTCAAGAAATGGGAAAGCAAACATCCGATTTTTAGAACAGTAACATATAAAAAAATGGATATTTGCTTACCCATCTTTGACCTATTATTAGTACCAACTATACACACAGATTAAATGGTTTTCGATCATACGGAAAGATTTTGGAAAAATGCGCCTTTACTTGTCTTCTTTTAATGTTTAAAATTGAGTCATCAAACACAACAAAAAGTTTAAGCATTACTTAGCACTTTTCCTTCAAACACCATAAAGGACGTATTCCTAAATAAAATTATTACTGTAGGTGTTATTATCGATGGAAGTAGGCTATTATGTTACAACAAAATTATACAAATCTAACAATTTGTAATGAAAACTGAACATGTTAAGAATGCTTTGAGTTCACTTTAGGAGTACTGATTTAATTTCAAGTTTAAATTTATACCCCAGGAGGGCGCGTGATACATTTGAAAAATTGTAAATAGACCAGCAGCGGCACTCCACAAATATCGTTTCGATGTCAACCGATCGATATCGATATTATATCCAATACTTGGTACTCCTTAATATTTCACTATTGCAATAGTTACGAAAAATCCACTGTTTGTATCGAAATAATGTCGACGAGAATATCCTGCCTGAAATGATTTACTCTTTCCTTCTAACACACGGACAGAATATGCTATTTCTGTTTAACCATCGAAATGTTTGGTTTGATCAAAATCGGCTAAATCACGTCACCTGCTCCTATTTCCAATCTATCGATTGGGACTAATTTAGGTAGGTACAGGAGCCTGCAATTCATTTCGTGGTTACCATGGAGATTCGGTAGCTGTCGCCATCACATGGTGCTTCTGAGAACTGCAAAATGTCAATATGGCATATTCTATCTGTCAAAAGTTGACCCTGACACTAGTGACAGAAGTTGGACTTTATGGCACTACACAACGACAAAATAATTAAAAATAACGAAGATAATTCGAGTAGCATCAAAACAATCACGAAAACACCAGCAGATAGGTTTGACAGCTGTCAGATTGTCATAAACCTCAAATCAAAACAAACAATTGTTACATGCTGCCAATCAAGAACCCTAAACAAAAAAGGACTGATCAATCAGTAACAGCCAATCACATTTGTTTATCACTTATGTGACGTCAGTGGATTCCCTTTAGCGGGAGATTTGAAATTTAAACATCCTCTTTGTTTTAATTTGACAGCTTTAACCTTTTAACATAACCTATATATGTCACATTGTCATGTAGAATGTCTCGGTTGTCTTTGGAATGTCATCACTGTCATCAGTCATGTCATCATATCAAAGTATTTCTGTATCATATCATAGTAATCTGTGCACTGATTGACAAAACACAAGTTATCACAGTTGTCAAATCGACAACGATTTTTGCACAACGCACTTCAAATCGTAGGATATATATCGTAAAACACATATATAAGTACTTTAAAATCACATTTGATTGCATTAATACAGTCTCTGAAATAATATTGGGTTGGATATTTTGACTGAAAATTTTTGAAATTGCAATTAGAGGCAAATTTGGCAATAGGGAATCCACTGACGTGTTACGAGAAATCTGTTGAAAATGAAATTTTTATGAATGAATTGATCAGTCCTTCTTTGTTTAGGGTTCTTGGCTGCCAATACCGGTAATTACGGAGTATACATCCTTTTTTAAATCCTACATGTTGCGTATTTTTGTTAAATTCTACATCCTACGGTATTTGTTTAGCAGATTTGTATGCGATATGTTAAAATATAAAAGGATTACGCCTGGCATACTGCTAGTCTACCTGTAACTACCTTCAAATGAATTATCTTGGAACAGCTAAACCGTTCAAAGCCCTCCAGATACGTGTACGGAAAGCGTACACCGTGGTTCTTTCGTAATCTCCTCAACATAAAAAAGCTTTTTCTCAGTCGGCTGTGGGAAACTAGGAAACAAACGCCTGTCGAGTTCGCGATTTACTCGACGCATTGACAGGCGTGCTACGAATTGACGTTTATTCATTAATCTCACTCTCGGTATTTTACGGGTTTCCGAAAGCTGCAACGAACTGAAGATGAGGATTTGATCAAAATTTTTACGATCGAGGATTATAAAGTCTTGCCGTGCAATGATTAATTTCTTTCTTTTTTCTGCTTGCTTCACGACCTACCTCGACTGTCAAGACAACTGTGACATCACTTCACTGTGCATTATCCTGGAATATAACCTTGAAGATTATATCATAATTGAAATCCTGTTGTTGAAATTGGACTACTAGCGTCTATAGTAAGTACATTCCTTTTTTTCAAATTTTGAACCATGTATGTTCATAACTATTTTTGATATGCTAACTATATGCACTAAAATACTGCAATCCTTCGGAATAATGGTACAGTCTGGCGACTGATTCTTGATCAGCGACGAAAGGGTGAAAGCCTACAAAAAATTGGACAGATGTTCCACCAAATGTAACGATCAGTGGCGTACGGATGTTGTATGGCGAAATTTTGTACAAAAACTTTGCACTTTTTTAATTTTCTCATTATTTTCTTTAAACTTTCTTTGCAAAAATAAGTTAAATCATAGTCTACCCATGCCTCATCCAACTAAACAATATTGGGGCCTTCTTCGCGAAAATTTGATTTTTTTTGGACCACTGTATTCTTCATGATAACTTAACAGTATAATAATAATAGTATAATATACATAACAGTATAAAGTTTCCTATCACTTCCCTCATTTTGTCTGCGAAGAATTTTCCCATGCATTTGTTGTATGCAAAGCATTATTAAGAGCCCAAAATATATCCAATGAGGAAATACCCTAGCTCATCAAACTACGCTACTGGAAATGCAGAATAATAATTACAAGTCGGAAATATGCACTGCTTTGCATATCTTTGAATTTCGCCGAAGCCGGCACTTGTTTATTTTTATGGACCAATAAGAATTCGATTAGCCAACGGTTCCAGAACAAACTCTGATTTCAGTTCCATTATAGCAGAATTGCGGATACGTCACAGGTACCCACTTACCAAACTGTAATCTAATGGTAACTCCATCTGTTCCATAGAGTGGTTGTAAGTCGGGTTTACTCGATTTTTTTCTCGCAATAATGTCTCTCTCGAGTAATGTGTCGTACGAGGACACTAGTACAATCTGTGTAACAAGTACTAATTCTCGATCAGATTGATTTATTATTACCGTTATTATCTTGTGCATTTTCCTGTACAAATCAATTGACTTTGTACTTGTCTTCTTGGGTCCATGTTGTAAGTAAAAACGACTCCACGTCATTCACAACTATAATACAAAGATTTATTTCACTTACTGAGTTGCTTCGTTTGTCAACAACAAATATTAATATTAATATTGATACACTGAAAAGATATTATAAAGATCGGTGGCGATAAAAAAGATGCCGTGTTTCCTCTCAAAGATACTAAGAGCTTGAATGATCTATTGCTTGAATGTGTGAAAAGTGTGTTTACAAAATAATTTACAAATGCAACCGATCCTTATAAATTGTTAATCCCTGTTCCGGTCCCATTTTTATCCCTGTAAAAATTGAAAACTCATCATTATGCCAGGCACCCAACCCGTCCGTGGCAATAAGCTTTATATTAATGACAAAATATGGACATCAACACGGAATCGATATGCGTTCAATTTTCAACACGAGATAATGAGATCGCCAGCAACCAGCAATTTCCATTACGAGGAGCCCCACCTGGATTCGATTCGGGCGTTAAGGGAAGCGTGTGAGGAATAAACAGTCTATTTCCTGCGCTCCTAGGAGACTCATTCCAACAGAATCCGCAGACGATGCGTCTCGGCAGCTGGTCTGCTGTCTATGAGGCCGTCCTCAAAACTAATCTAGAGAAAAGCGAGGAGTACAATTGTTGGAATCGAGGCTTATGTAAAACTTTGCAACACTTGGTAATGTTACACATTACTGACGTATACTGAAGGTCTATGTAATGTAAATATGTATATACAGTGTGTCCCATTAAGAACCAGGACACCCTTCTAAACATTTTTGGTAAGCGCGATTCCAATGATTTTTTTTGTATATATTAGCTTCCTAGATGTACTTGCTGAACCTATTACGATGGCCCAGCTGCTAATCATCAGCCTACTACGATTTTTTTTTCAATAAATTTTTTGGAAAATTATTTTAGGGATTTAGGGGTATAGGGGACTACTGTAAAGTATTGTTTTAACGTTATTATTAATTTATGAAGTAAGTAAAGGAACAGTATTCTAGATTAACAATAATTATTAGAGTTTCCAATGCCTGCTATATCCTTTAAGTGAAACACAAATTCAATATACTTGAAACATTTAAGGCTCTATAAAAAAATTATTCTTCAATACAAACTGATGAAATTTGGGCCACAGGGGTTTTAAGTGATGCTGAAGAATGCCATGGTATCAAATTTTTAATAAAAAAATCCCTAAAGTAATTTTCGAAAAAATTGATTGAAAAAAAATTGTAGTAGGCTGAACCATCGTAATAGAGGGTGTCCTGGTTCTTAATGGGCCATCCTATAATTTTCAACCAATAGTTATGTAATATTGTAAAAGAGAGTAATGGCGGGACAACAATTTTTACAGGGGTCAAAGTTAACCCCTAAAAGCCCTCAAGAGAAAGGTGCCTAAATTTACCAGTTATATCTTTTGGACTATACAGCTTTATGAAGCTATCGATTAATACAAAAAATTAAATTAAATATATGTAATAATGGGTAGTTTGTCACATGAAGTGAAGGTATCAAATCACACAGACTACATAAGGGTGTGCGGAATAGTTTTCGTATAAAAAACCAGCTTTATTTGTCTATTTTATCCTTGAAATTGCTTTAGAAAATTATCTTACTGTTTAAACTGTCGTGAAAAACATCGAGTTAGATTTCTCTAAAATAAAAAAGTACTAAAAACCAACATAGGCTTTATTATACTTACAAAAAAACAGGACCGTATTTAAAAAAGTAACTCAACGATTCGATATCGGTTCGAAAATTTGAAAGTACCACATTTTTCGTCAAAAAGTAGAATTTATTTCTCGACACCTTTACAAATCTCGAATAAGAAAAACATAAAACACAACCATAACTAATTTATAACTTCATAAAAAAATAATAAATATTAAATAATTCTGAATCTTTTCGTTCTTGACTCTAATAGCCAAAAGATGTCGCCACTATACTAATTCCATAGCAGTTGTCAGAATCCTTGTCAGCAGCTATCTCTTAATTGAATCAAAATGTATCAGAATGGTTATATTCCCAAACCATTGTAGACAAAAATGTAAAATACAATGCAAAAATAAAATCACAAGACTATTGAATTTTTAATGAACACTTCGCTCGAATCACAATATTTCCGATACCCCTACTACATAGGTAATTCCCGTGATTCGCAGACTTCGCGTCTGAGAGCAGCTCTCTCCTGTCCGGGACGTCGTCCTCAAGGCAATGCTCTCAGACGGGCGATGAAAGCTGAAGGAAAAAATAATCTCTCTTGACGTTTCATCCGGAACGTCGCAGGGTATTAGGTGCGAACCACGACGAGCGAGGTTTTGAAAACGTGGAGGGGAATGTGTGTGCTTTGGGATGGGCTGGATTGGCAACGACTGAGAAATGTGTCTCCTAAGATGAATTTCGACAAAAAATTGAGCTGAGAGAGTATAGAAAAAGTTTAGTAGAGATTCCTCTCTATGAAGATGTTTGAACAACACCTTTCTAATTTCTTGGTTGTCCTCGAGCCGGGCATTTATGTCAATTTATTAGAAAAACTTAGAACACATTACACATTTTTAATAGTGATCTCTATCGTTCATTCTCATCGTAATGATGAGTTCGAAAGTAATAGACTTGAGTGGGAAAAGAGGGGCGAGAATGTACTATTTATTTAAAATGCTCCGCCCTGAAGGTTATTTATAGACGATAATACATATTTTCAAAAATCATTTTAATTAGTATTAATATAGTATTAATATACTATTAATATAGTATGATAAATTGGGAAAGTAAAGACACAAACATACGGTAATTGACCAGACTGGTTAACCTTGAATGTGCATTGGCACCCTTCGTTGACCTTGACTCGTCATTAGCTCGGGTATTTGGCCTTCACTTGTCGCCGATGCTCAATTCTTTACTAATTTAAGTAACAATTAAACATCTGCAAGCTTATTAATTATTATATAAGTTTTCCTGATTCATTTTGCGATAGAGCAGTAATAAAAATGACGCGTTTGCGACAGAACTTTGTTGGGTGGAGTTCCTCTCAGTGTAAAAGGTAAAAGACATATTGAAGGTCAAATGCATAAAAGAAACAGAGGATTACAACTACCGTACCAAGTATTTTTATATGGCCTAATTTTTATGTTGAGTTATTCCGATCCATGTATGAACATTTACTGTAAGGTCACATAACCTTTCTTGAACTATAATTTCAACCAGTGTATCGGGTACAACGAGATGTATAATAAGAGTGCAACACAATTTTGGGTCTAAAGTTTGTTGGCTGCATTGAAACAATTTTGATATATTTTTGTTGAAACAAACCTATAATAAAAAAAGTTATTGTTCGAGGGTAAATTTCTTTAATAAAGGCATAGGTACGATGCTTATTACAAACCCAAAACCCAAATGCAATTTCCGGTGTATCACCAACTTTACTTACGGAGCCAGGCATTAATTTTTCTCCGAGAATAATAATTCTAATCATCCCCAACCAAGACCTGACAGGCTTTAGGTTACAACCATCTTCCTCGCGTATACCCATAAGCCATAAAAGCAAATGGTTCATTAGGGTCGCAAATTTCATTAATACAATAATTTATCATCGTTTGGGCCGGAGGGGCGTCAGACGGGGCGGCGTAGACGGGGGGCGGCACCTCTCCCGCCCTCGATAATTGCATATCTAAAATACCCGTCAATTTCCTCGTTTCCATTCCGCGTCGGGGGCGGCAGTTATTACGGGGTTAGCCGGATCGCTGGAGTAGAAAGTGGTGGCGGATATTTGCCCAGTGGCGGCACTCGGTAATGCGTCTTATGTACCATTCAATGAAAAAATTCGGGATAATTCACCTTTGAATTTGTGCGCAACGGAATTGGCGAAGTCGCCTAAAAATTACCAGAAATAATTTTGTAAAATTTTGAAAATTATTATTTACAATAATTATACTAATTGGAGTTTTAGAAGTTTTAAATAACAAATTTCTTCTAATGTCTGCCAATTTTGGAATTACTTGAAATCTCTCGAAATGACTTGGAATCAACTGAAATCGGCCACATTTACACACTTTCACAATGTTCCTTGTTCCTTGGCGAAGCCTAATAAATTCAATAAAATAATTATTTCATCCGCTGATAATGATCTAATTAGCGAAAATCTTACCGAGTATAATGGAGGTAAGTACTTGAGGTGATGAAGGTGTATTGATATAATGGTTTTTTCCATTTGCCATTATTGTTCTTGAGTCATTTATATTTTCTGTTTTTTTTTTACTAACTTTATACCAATAAATACGAAAAAAACCTAAAACATTATGTAGATTTTATATGTTTGATATGCGTAAGCAACACCTTCCTCATACATAAGATACTTTTCCGTGACCTTCTAGAACACCCTGTATTGAAATATAAAGTGTTCTCACAGTTGAGAGTCAATGGCTTATACATCAACATAACAATGAAAATTTTACAAATTTTATTTTGGCTATACTTATACGAAGCTACATTTACACGAAATGGAATTAAAAATGTCCAGCGAACAGTGTTAGTGAGCAAGATTATACCCGCATAATCAGTATGTTTTCTATCTTTGTTATTTAGCAACTTTTATATAAGAGATTTTTGTCAAACTAGCTTATATTTACGAGTTTAACATTCTGTTAAAAAAATACCTTAACTTCTATACACAAAAATCTAAATTCAGTTGTAAATTTGGGTACTGTGGGTCCAAAATCCTCTCTTTAGAAATAATTACTGTTTGAGTACAATCTGATTATATCTAATTGATTACTGTCTGTAAATTTTTCTCGAACGAGAGAGATTGACTGCATCACACCCCCAAATAAATTTTGCCGGTCCCGGAATTTTGAACGCCCATGAACTGATATCTGAATATTCGAGTAGGTAAGTTGGATATATCTCGTAATCGTCAACAGATTCGGTATTATCCTTTATATATATATATACAAGGGTATTATGAATACGGGCAGATATTCATTCACGGCGTAATGAGAGGACTGAATAGCTATGCATACTATGCAACGAAAACAATGGAATCGTTGCTATTACAGCTTTTATAGGTTATGGAATTATTCGATGACAATACGGACTGCGTAGCCAAACGTGTCTATATAGATTATTTTTAGAACTGCTTCGCTAATAAGAATAATGCTGCCTTCTTAGGAGGTTTATTTATAGACGCTAATTATTTTGAAGAATTAGTAGAAAAATGAACAATGATGATGAGTAGACATTAATATCATGATTTAATTGGTTTGAGTCATACCCATTTAACGCTGGTAACTTGCGACAATAACCATAGGCGTCGCGTCGGCGCCGTAGGTACATAGTAAAAAGCAGAATACTTATTATTAAAATAGAGGTAACGGTCCAAGCGCAATCAATGTGCGTAAGTAATTGACAATATATTTTTTTTGCAATCCATGTTCTCATCTATTGCTTAGTTTGTTTTTCGGGATTTAATATGGCTTTGAACTCTAACGTGCACAGATAATAAATACCTTCGCAGCGTCTCTCAGAAAAAATTCAGTAACGAAGTTTTTAATTATACCGGGTGTCCCACGGTGACGGTCCATTAGAAGTATCTGGAGAACCAATTAAGCTATTAATTTGAGATTTGAGGTGAAGTCAAAGTGGGCCATGATCTACTTGACGGAAATATTTTGCTGTACCTACCACTTCCGATTATACTGGAAGTCGACATTAACTTCGTTATTTTAAATGGGATACCCAATATATTATTGCATTTTTGGATTCTACGTGAAATTCTAAACTCATTTCATGTAGGATGTCCTATACTTGTCTTCAACTGTTTTGGAAATATTGACAGGTGAAATATTGACATTTTTCAACTTTGACACCCTGTAAAATCTAAACGGTTTGAGATCAAGCAAAACGGTTTGCACATTTCCGTCTTAACTTTTCATAAGCTATCGTTTGACACTAATTTCAGATTTAACTAAGAGATTAAATTTAATCGAAAATTTTTAATTTTTAGAAAATCTGAAATTTTAATCTGAATAACCCTGTCCGGGCTTGCGTTTCCCCCGGGTCTGACATATATGGACTGTTACGGAGAATTACCAGCCTTACTCATAAAATAAATATAATTCAGACTAGTTAAGTGATTTATAGGTAGGTATATGGATCTACTAGTAGACGTTATGGAATGAAATTAAATGTAGTGTAATAATAAAAAAAAAATGCAAAAGTTAGTACTCACGCACAGCTAAAACACTTGGATAGATACGTTGCCTTGACTTACCTAAAACAGGAAAAATACACGTAAGTATACAAAGAATTATAATAATAATAATAATAATAATAATGTTTATTAGATTAAGAGTTTTTTTGTTACAATACATTTTGTTACACAGATACATTAAATAAACATTAGTGATAACCATAGAAACCACAAGGGTTGTGCATGGCGTTTGTTCCTGAATATAATAGTGTACCGTTTCCATTCTGATCTACCTTAAAATTTAAGTGTTTATCTCTAATTCTCGTATTACAATTGTAATTTATAGTTTGTAGTATAGATTTATTTCTGTACACATATAAACTTATGTTATAAAAATAAATCTTTCTTAAATCTAAAAATCTTGATTCGCTAAAAAGCAGATCTGCTGAGTATATTACGAGGTATAATACGGGTTTCCTATACATTATTTTCAAAAATTTTTTTTTGGAGGATCTCTAGTTTTTTAAGGTATGTATACGAACTCCCACCCCAGCTCAATATAGAATAATATTGCGATCCTGATTCTACCAGTGCGTAATATACACTTTTTAATTGAGAAATGTTTGGAAAATTTCTCAAGTACAGTAGACTCTCGATTATTCGAAATAATGTAGACCGGACTAATTTCGGATAATCGAAATTTCGGATAATGCGGAGATTGAGGAAAATCGTTAATATGATGTACATATTGTGTCTGTTTAAAGCACATTTATTAAATTTCAATTTAAATACATATAACAAAACAAATACATAAATATGTATTTAAATATGTATATACTTAGGAAAAAGTAACTACATATACTTTTATAGATGTATGTAATAAATCCTAACAATGCATCAAATGTACGGGATAAATAATAGGTACATAATAAACTAATATTTAATCTGCATTCTATAATGGTAATATATATTCAATATTCATAAATTTAAGAAAGAGGTAATTGGTCATTGTTTCATTTTTAAAGTGTTTCGATTTTAATCGAATTATTTACATACATATTTCATAAATTTCGGATAATGCGGAGGCATAGCGAGAATGATTTCGGATAATCCGGTTCATGTGTCGTTTCGGATAATGCGGAGTTCGCATAATCGGGTTTCGGATAATCGGGAGTCTACTGTACTTCAATTTATGAAGCAAGTACCTCAGTGTTTTTGTCATGTGATCTATGTGGCAGGCCCATCTTAAATGGGATCAATAAAAATTATTCCCAAATATCCACTTGATGTCGCCACGTTTTATGTTATACTCGTTACTGTTATTCCTCACAGGTTACTTATTATAGGTTGACAATTTATTCTGGTAACTTGTAATTGGAACAAAAAAGGTTTTGTTATAATTAATGGTAAATAATTTATGTTGTAAATTAAAAATATTCTCAAGGTCTTTTCTGTTTTTTCTTTCATATCAGCCCAAGTATGAGATGAATAGCGATTAGCTGTATCATCCGAAAATCTAAAGACCTTCCAGTTGTTTTATGGGTAAGAAGGTTGTTAATATACAGATAAATAAAAACGGTCCCAATACCGTGCCTTGAAGTACACCTTATTTAATCATTAACTCAGTGCTCACACATTTCTCAATTTTTACTACTTGGAAACGATCTTTTAGACAACTTTTAAACACATTTCAGGTAGTGTTTACCAGTTTATATATCTGACCTATTAGCGAAGTGACGGCATCGTCTGTTGATATACCTTCCTGAAACCCAAATTGCTGATCAAGTAATTATTAATAAGATTATTTTTTTAATGTAGCTATTTAAGCGGGTCTTTAATAGTTTTTCAAATATTTAGTCGAAGGTGATTTATCCTCCTATATCACTCTTTTTGTATATTGGTATGACAAAAGGGTTTTTGAAATCGGAAGGACAAATCCTAGTTTCAAAAATTTTGCGCATGATATGAACTAGTTACGGAGCAACATTTTTAGAGTTAATAAAAGCAACTTGACAGAGTATCTAAAGAATTTTATTCAATAAACAGCCCTACATATGCAATTAATAGTACTAATTTAATTATACATTTTTATTCGACAACCGAACAACATGCCTACGGGTTACTACGCCTACTTGATAAAAACAATCTCTCGACAGGTTGGCCGTGAACTTGGTATATTTACTTGGTCGAACGCGATCACGTGTGGGCCACGAACAGAAATAATTCAGTTTTTTCTTCTGTTCTCAATTTACTTTTAAACCGTATTTAATTGGCGCTGGGGGATTACAATTTGGTTACAGTTATCTTTCATTATGTAGATATTAATGTACAGTTTTTTTTGTGTCCATTATTAATTTCCCATTACTAGAGCATGGGGCAATAAAATTTAGTAGATGTAGTGAACATAAAATTTTTAGGTCAATTTAAATATACATTATCCGATTGGTTGCTAGTAATACTTATCGTTAATAGCTCTGTCATTCTGTACAGAAATATTTTAAAAAAACAATGTTTTAGATTGAATTTTATATAATCGCATTCTTGAAAGGCTTAAGTATTTAAACCTGAGTTGCTTTTAAATTAAAAGCATTACTTGTCTATTATATTAATAATTCGACAATATTTCTCTACCTAAAAAGTGATAAGCAATAGCGACTTTTCACACCTTGAAACGGCCTCCTTAAGACTACCTGTACAATCACATAGCCAGAGTCGAATTCACGGGGGTGCATATATAGGGTGATTCAGCCGTTAGTACATAAATTTTAACTAGGTATTTGCAAGTTCTAATATAGACAGAAAATCGAAAAAAAATTTGTTTTCTCGACTCTTTAAATGTAAAACAAATTAACCCATAACTCCCGGTAATACGGCGCCCCTGGAGGGCAACAAATTAAAACACGAAGCACAGCGCGCATAGCCTATCGTTCCAATCCAACAGCGTTGCCACGACAGACATCCAAGCAACGTTCCGTATCTGCAACGTTATAAGTACACAGCAGTGGCGGAAAATTTTCCATATTTCAAGGTCAAACACCTTAAAATTAAAAATTAGAAATTCGTAGAGCAAAAATATTTGCTTGAAGAAATAGGTTTCGTTAGGCAATAAATATCCCCTTTTTTGATGCGATTGACAGAAATATGGAAAAATGATTTTCCATATTTCACTTCACACGTTCACTTTCGACTGTAGTCATAGGAATTGTGCACAATATAGTTAATAGTTCAACCGATTCCGAAAACGTCGTAAGTAAATTATTTTTATTTAACATTTGTAATAAAGCACCACTATGTTGTATGAAATCATCTCTAGAATACATTATATACAGCTCATTTTTTTAATTTTGTAATGTTGATCTTTGGAAATAAGGCACACACTGTTTTAATATGTTCCAGATGAAAAACTATTCTATAGTTGTTAAATTTCTCCTTTTCAAACAAATTGGCTATAGTTAAAAAATCAGTAAATTGAAATCTCTCAAGTACGTTCATTAATATGATGTCACATATTTCTTTGCACTGCATTACCTTTGAGTCTCCTACAGTAACTTTTCTCTTTTTTCTTAAATTATCCACAGAATGTTCCTCGGAATGTTCTGTTAAAATGTCAGGATTATTTATTAATTCTTCTGTATTATTTCTTAGACATTGTATAGCAGCTGTAAACGAGTCTAAATTATTTCTAACAGTATTATCATCTAGATAATACTGTTAGAGTCTAACTGCCTCCCCTGTAACTGATTGAAAAGTATCTTGTACTCTGTACTCTGTACTGTCTGGTCGACGGGGCAGCGCCCATTCAATGACGTAACAGACCGCATTAGAAAAGACGCGCTGGAAAAATAGAAGCTGTGTATCCTTTTCTTGCGCATGCAAATAGAAAAGAAAAAAGAACAGGCACACAGCGGCCGTGCCCAGCCCAGTGGACACACGGATTACACAGACGGTGAAACGTGAAGCGGTCTAGACGCTAGACGGATATGTATGCACCAAAAATTCAATATTCATGATAAAAAATTAATCAAAAAATCCACCAAATTATAATAATTATAAAAGTTTATAAAATATCACAACTTTCACAAGTCTTATGTGCTTACGCATAGGGCATGTGCCCTTGTGCCCATTATGACTAGCCGCCACTGGTACACAGAATTGTATTCTAACCATAAACATACAATAATAAGTATAACCGAACACTTGAAGTGTTTCTTATTTCCATTTCATAATTATTTTATAAACAAATAGGTGATTATATTCCATTTTGGAAGGTTTAATGTGCAAGCAGGAGTCTTATAAAATCTAATTTTGTTTAAGAATTAAATTTCACTTGAAAAAATACAGTAAAACTGCTCCATGTTCCATTCCTTAATAACAAATTAAGGGATTAATAAAATTACACTTCCTACTTTCCCTAACGCCATTTTATTAGTTTTATTACCTTACGTATCGATTTATAAAATTAACTATCCAGGATACCTTGTATTCATTATGAATACAAAAACAAAGTGCTATGGACGAATGATTATTGTTTTACCAGGTGCTGGCATTTTAAATAGGAAAAAGTAATTATTTACACTATTTAAATAAGAAAAACTTTTCGGCCCCTTTTAATAATTTACCAATTGCGTGTTGGTTTTTTATATGCACTTCTGTAACGAAATGTAAGTAGTTTATTCTTTAACAGATTGGAGTTTTATATACAGGGCGCCCTATTTCTTGACCCGTTGCATGGGTAACTTTTTTATTAGTAGAGATACAAAAACGCTTAAATGAGCAAATTAGTGCAGTTTCGTATTAGTAATTCTACGGTAAGGCGAAAAATTATATACGGGGGAAGGTTGAAAAGTTATTGACAAAAAACTAAAAATCCAACTTTTCTATTATCCCTCGTAGCTCGTTCATTTGAAGAGTTAGAGAAAAATGCTTCACATGTTTTTTGCAGTATTTTTTATGTAAAATGACATGCACTTGCTACTTTTTATATATCTCTTAAAATGGTTGAGAATCACAGTAAAATATATTTTTTTTAAATGTAATGGATAGGTGGCTGTGACATTAACCGAAAGTCCCCTTTTTTCTCTTTCAGATGATATAACATAGTCCATATTTTATCCTTACAAAAGTAATAATAATCGTTGTTTTTAAAGAAAGTTTATTGTCACATCAAGAATGCTATGGATTATGGAACAAAAGAATGTTTTGAGAACAGAAATTATTAATTAATTAATTATATTGAAGTAAATGTTCGAAATGACCACTATCCTGTTGGATACATAGTAAGCAACGTTTCGGGATACTTCTTAAAACATTATTTATTGTATGTCCATGTATGCTTCTAATTGCATCTTGAATCCTGACTTTTAGATCCTCTATATCTAGAGGAGCTGTCACATAAACTTTATCTTTCAATAACCCCCAAAGAAAGAAATCTAAGGGGGTCAAATCAGGTGTTCGCGCTGGCCAGTCGATATCCATTCTATTTCCTATAACATTATCAAACTGTTCATGTAAATATTGTTTTACCTCGCGGGAATTATGCGCAGGTGCTCCATCGTGTTGGAAGTTTTTTAAAAATATGAAGTGGTAATTCATTTAAATATTCCTCTGTTAGAGTATTCCTTAGAAAATGAAGGTAATTATTCGCATTCAAATTATCTTCGTAAAAATATGGGCCAATAATTTTGCCACAAAAAATTCCACACCACACATTTATCCCAAATTGACGTTGATTTCTTCTTTCAGAAACAAGATGTGGATTTTCTCGGCACCACATTATGTTATTATGGCGGTTAAAAATACCATTGTTGGTAAATCTACTTTCATCACTGAATAAAATCTTTTTCCAGAAGTCTAGATCCTCTTCGCATTTTGAAATGTACCATCGACAAAATGTCATCCTTCTTTGATTATCAGCTGGATATAAAGTATTGCATATGGAATAATGATAAGGCTTTAAATTGTTACCTTTTAAAATAGCTCTTACAGTTTCCTTGGAAGTGTTGCAGTGATGTGCAATTTCTGCAGTTGAAGAATCAGGTTTAAAATTTACATAAGCCAAAACATTTATTTCAGTGTCTTCATTGAAGTTTCTTTCATCCTTAGGCTTTGAAAAAGAACCGTATAATCGTATATTATTTTCCAGCTGTCTAAATATTCTATGATGGGGTTGTCTTCGTTCCATGTAAGTTTCAAAATAAAGATTCGCTGCAGCTTGTGCATCTCGATTTTGGTTATAATAACAAAATAGCATATCATTTTTCTCTTTGTTGGTGTACATATTTGCAACACTATTATTTTGTATGCAGTATTAATAATAAACAATAAACTACTTAACAAAAACTAAAAATGTCACTTATGATCTGTCAATAATTAAATGCCAACTAGACGTTTTTAAAAATATCAGGAATCTTATTTTTTGTTTTATTTCCATAGCATTCTTGATGTGACAATAAACTTTCTTTAAAAACAACGATTATTATTACTTTTGTAAGGATAAAATATGGACTATGTTATATCATCTGAAAGAGAAAAAAGGGGACTTTCGGTTAATGTCACAGCCACCTATCCATTACATTTAAAAAAAATATATTTTACTGTGATTCTCAACCATTTTAAGAGATATATAAAAAGTAGCAAGTGCATGTCATTTTACATGAAAAATACTGCAAAAAACATGTGAAGCATTTTTCTCTAACTCTTCAAATGAACGAGCTACGAGGGATAATAGAAAAGTTGGATTTTTCGTTTTTTGTCAATAACTTTTCAACCTTCCCCCGTATATAATTTTTCACCTTACCGTAGAATTACTAATACGAAACTGCACTAATTTGCTCATTTAAGCGTTTTTGTATCTCTACTAATAAAAAAGTTACTTATGCAACGGGTCAAGAAATAGGGCGCCCTGTATAACTTCATATTAAACTATATTTATGTATATCTTCAATATTATAATAATAATAATAATAATAATAATCGACTTTATTGCTTCAAATTTCACAAGTATCGTATCTATTAGTAATAAATAAACAAAAGTATAAAGCAAAAGGCGAAGTTCAATTTATTTAAATAAATTGTTCTTCCACTTAACCTGAAGAAATCATCGCCAACATTAAGGCACAATTTTTAACAGCCTCTATTGACCTTAGCCTTGCTATTGCACATTAAACATTAACAAGAATTGACACTATTGATGTTCAAATAATAATTGCTTATAGGCAGTCCTAAATTTTTGGAGAGGGTAACTTTTGAAGGGCAAAGGAATGTCATTATAAATTAAGCATATTTGGTACGTAAAGGCTCGTCTGAAAATTTCTAGTTTAAAAGATAATAAATATAAATATATATATTTAATATATAAAAGATATTAAATTATATTTTTTAAAATGTTAAACAGAGCTAACGTTTTTGCAATCATCATATCATAACAGTCACATTTGGTCAGACGAAAGAAACACACGCTACTTGCCGGTTTAACTTTCAGAGGAGATTGTTTCAACGTATGAGGAAGAGTGTACGGAGAACGTTTAATTGGACCGCATTTGCTATGGGAACATCAGAATGGACCGCATTACTTTGAATTTCTAATAAAATTGTTTTATCTCATAAATATTCAGCATTCATTACATATTTTCACATTTTAAATTATTATTTTGGCCAAAGTAAGCAAGAAACAACATAAGAGTTTCTAAATTAGTCAAAAATGCTTTTGCTGGCGATATTTTGCGAAAATATTTAAATTTGGCAACATTGCGTCTAGCTCTGCTACGAGTTCGCTCACTTGTGTATGAATCGGGGCAGTCAGCGGTCAGTGACAGTCTAAACAACGGTTTAAATAATGTTTTGAACATGTTTTCAACGTACATATGCATCTAACCATTTTTTAAATCGTGTATTCGTTTTATACTCATTTTTTCTTATCACGCTTTTGCTGGCGATGTTCTGCGAAAATATTTAAATTTGGCAACATTGTGGCTAGGCCTGCTACGAGTTCGCTCAGCTGTGTATGAATTGAGACAGTTAGCGGTTAGTCTAAACAAGGGGTTTAAATAATGTTTTGAAAATATTTTTTTCACCGTAAATATGTCTATTCTACACGAATATACGATTTCTTAAATCGTGTATTCGTGTTATACTCATTTTTCTTTATCTTCTCTTAAAATGAATGTACTAATTTCAATATGTAGCGGGTAAGTAAACGTAGGGCATATTTATATGGGTGGTATATTTCAACCATGTATCTGATTTTATTTTTAACCTTTTTGCTATAATTTGAGTATCTACATCGCTACTGGAAAGTAAATTTTGTCTATGGTGGTAACCTTAGACAAAATTTACATTATGGTAAATGACCACCACTCTATTTTACCACTCTGGGCTTTAGCTCCAAACAACTGCGCGCGTTTTCTAGGATCATGAGCTGCGAAATGGATAGTTACCAAACTTTGCAATTAAAGTAAATTTAAGGATATTATCAAGACAGCAGGTAAAGCATATACAAACTATGTATTTTACTCCAACCCGTGTTCAGAGACCACAATTTAATTTTCCATATAATTACAACTGCCACAGCCTATTCCCTTTCCATATCTCTGGTTTGGATGATTTAATTATTATACCTTCACAACCCATAAAGTGAACATAATCGAAATTTCAATTCTGTATATCCAGTTTTTGATCTTTCGCCCGAAAATGACTGGCGCCTTCGGCAATAATTTGCCAGGGCTAGTCTACGCCCCTCCCGTTCGGTTACCTGATTCCATTTTGGCCACTGATAATTACATCGGCGAAATAATTTAAGTAAGTCAAATACGGATCAGCCCGAGGCCGCATAAATTAATCGTATAATGAGTGCTGTTGGAGCGCCGTGGAAATCCTATCACCGGACAGTGTCTGGACGATGTTGTTCGGCGACTTTGCCAGTGTCCGACAGGGTGGATGGTGTGTACCCGCCATTGTTTTCGTGGTCAAAGTACTGGTTTAATTTAAATTTTTGCGTACAAATTTTAAGTTTAGCCTTTGTATAGTTATGTAACAAAGGCGAAATGTTATGTAGAGTTAGTATAATCAATGTATACAGGGTTATTCAGAACTTATCTCTAAAACTTTGAGGATATGTGCATCCTTAAATAAGAAATCGATATCACCAAAAAAAATTTATAATAAAAGTCTTTGGATTTCTCGTAAACAATGTTAAAAGTTATACCATTATAAAGGACTACGTAGGTGGGCAACTGTACTTCAACGACATCTGATATACCACACTCCTACAAAAAAAGTAAACAAGTTTTTGTACCTGAAACGCCTGGTCAAGACCGAGCGAATAGAGTTGGAGTGGAGATAATATCTCTATTGTCTATCTGTGTCGCTCTCTCAGTGCCGGTGATAAACAAAACGAGGTCAGCCCAGCCTAGGTACTGGGTACATTAGAAACAAGAAGTCAGTACTATTGTTTGTTTTATTTATCGTAGGAGTGTTAAACTTTAAAATTTTCAAAATGGCTCATGTGTACAGTAATGGTGAGTTAATGGACATGCTTCTTATTTATGGTGAAGTTGGACAAAATGCAATGGCAGCTCCGCGCTTGTATGCGGATTTATTTCCCAATCGACACACGAGATGGTGGGCCGGGACGACCACAACGTATTTTAGCAGCTGAAAAACAAGTGTTGAATCTAGTCCGTGAAAATCCGCGAATAAGTACAAGTCAGATCGCTAGGCAGGTGCCTGGGGTATCCCAATCAACGGTGTGGCGCCTTACTACACGAAGCTCAGTTTTATCCGTATCATATCCAGCGTGTTCAAGCACTGTTACCAGCGGATTATCAATTACGAGTTAGGTTTTGCGAGTGAGTTAGGTTTTTGTGAGGTGTACCGTACCAAAGTGGAAACAGTAGAGTATTTGCGCAAGCGTATCACAGCTGCCGCGAATAATTTGCGTTTACAAGATCAGCAACCAGGAGGAACATTCGATTTAGTGCGGCAAAATTGGATAAGGCGTGCCCAAAAGTGTGTACAAGTCGAGAAACAAAATTTCGAACAGCTTTTGTAACAAGGCATGTGCAAATTTTTTATAAATTTCATGCTTTTAATATACCTAGTAATCAAGTAGCGCAATTCTTCAAAATTAGTGTAACGAAATTTTATTCATTTTAAAGACACGTCACTTTGGTCACATCTATCTATCTTTAAGTTTATTTTAAAGTAAAAACGCTGCAAATCTTTTTTGCGCCGGGTGTCGGTATACTCTCAGAACTTCCGAAGTTTTGTTCGTGCTATATGTGACATCGCCAGTTTGCATTGTTAGTCCCAAGGTCACTCCATTACAGTGGACCAGTATACAGCGGCGTGCAATTAAAAATTTTAAAATAGTTTTCAGAACGCGCCAAAAAAATTTTTTTTTGCACTACCACATTGGTACATGTATGTTGAACATCCCCAAATTTTATTATGGATAAGTTTTGAATAAGTGTGTATAGTGTGTTTCAAATTTAATGCAATAACATTGGTACCTCCTTGGAAACCGTTAGAGATAGAGACTAGGCTAAATTGGGGCAAAAAATCAAGGCTAGCATGATTGGCTTGATTGAAGAGCTATTGAAATAAAAAGGGCACTTTCTCATAGCAACTTTTTACGCTCTATCGAATGGCGTACACACTTTTTTTTTAATTAAAACATTTCGTCTTCAAAACCGTCTGCAACTTCATTTTTCCTTCTGAGTTCAATGATCACGTTTTGAACGTGGAAAACCATCAGCAAACTCATCTACGTCTGTCTGTCTGTCTGTATGTATTAACAAAATGATAACGAAAAAGTAACAAATCATTCCAACAATAAATTAAAAAATAATAATAAACAGTTAATGGAAGAATAAACAAAGTATAGCATGTGATTCATCATTGAAGTCACCAGGGGAAATGATGTCGTCGAGTGAGGTAGAAATATTAATGGGGCCGTATTAGAAAAAATGAAGTTGATGACGGTTCTGAAGAGACGAAACGTTCCTTAAAAACACCTTTTACGCCTATAGATAAATCGTAAAAAGTTGCTATGAGAAAGTGTCCCTTTTATTTCCATAGATCTTCGGCTGAAATTTTATAAAAACCAATTTCCAAAATTACGATTTTTTTCAAATCTCAAAAACTAATCATGTTAGCCTCGATTTTTTGAGACATATTATCGGTTACCTAATTACGCAATTTTGCCACAATTTAACCTAGTCTCTATTTCTGACGGTTTCCAAGATACAATGTTATTGCATCCAATTTGAAATACACTGTATAAGTGGTGTTTGCGTGCATAGCAAAGCACAGAAAAAACAGACCAAGAAGGATTACAAAATGATAAAGAAAGTCGGCAATTTATTTCTCATACGAGATCCATTATCTTACGTAATTTAAGATAAGTCTATATTTACAAAATACTTGACGTTAATTCTCTTACAAGCAAGTGCGCTAGAGATGGTAAGTATAGAAACTCAATATGATCTTACCCTTAAGACAAATATGTTAAAAATAGTGCTACACATATTTATTTCCCTTCACCACATCGTAGCATCTTTAACTTTCAAAAAGGTATACAGGGTGTCCACCTAGTGCGCGTAAGTCCAATATCTGGGTTAATAAAAGAGATAACTTAATTTTTTTTTTCTACAGGGTTGTCTAATATCCCGAGCTGCACAAAATGAAAATATATTTACATATTCAGGGTGTTCAGTTTTTTCTGGACAGGTACCAACTTCGTTTTTCTAAATGGAAATATATATTTTTTATTGCTTTTTCGAACTAAACCCTTGATTTTAGTAGGACTTTCATCAGCCTTCCCTATACCTAACTTAAACTGTTTTTAAAATATTGACGGGTGAATATTGACATTTTTGCAACTTTGACACCCTGTAAAATCTAAACGGTTTGAGATCAAGCAAAACGGTTTGCACATTCCTATCTTAACTTTTCATAAGCTATCGTTTGGTACTAATTTCAGAATTATCCAAAAATTTAAAATTTTCTGAAAATTTTGAAAATTTTTTATTCCTGTATAAATTTGAAATTAGTATCAAACGATAGCTTATGAAAAGTTAAGATAGGAATGTGCAAACCGTTTTGCTTGATCTCAAACCGTTTAGATTTTACAGGGTGTCGAAGTTGCAAAAATGTCAATATTCACCCGTCAATATTTCAAAAACAGTTTAAGTTAGGTATAGGGAAGGCTGATGAAAGTCCTACTAAAATCAAGGGTTTAGTTCGAAAAAGCAATAAAAAATATATATTTCCATTTAGAAAAACGAAGTTGGTACCTGTCCAGGAAAAACTGAACACCCTGAATATGTAAATATATTTTCATTTTGTGCAGCTCGGGATATTAGACAACCCTGTAGAAAAAAAAATTAAGTTATCTCTTTTATTAACCCAGATATTGGACTTACGCGCACTAGGTGGACACCCTGTATACCTATAAGAGACACCCAGTAGAACTCCTTTCGAATTTAGAGAGATCATCAACAGTGTAACTTGGCTGCTAGATTATAGCAAATTAATTTATAGCTCGAGAGTGCACCTACTTTAATAAATTAGTTTGCTTAGGATCTAATGCTGAGCAGTTATCTATGAACTTTGCATCTCTTAGATTTGTAATTTCACAAGGTAAATGCCAATAAATACGAAAGTTTTGATCACGGCTTACTTTTTGAGCTAAATTATACAGGTGTCCCATTTTTATGCTGAAAAAATTGTACATGTAGAGCTAGTAAAAATAATGGGACTTTGCTATATAAACTTATTTCCAAATCCGTATCGCTTCTGAAATACAGGGTGTTGAAGTTGAAAAAAAAATAATTTTTTTATTTATATCTTTTACAGTAGTAAACCAATTGTTTTCAAATTTTATTTGGTAGATGCTACTATGAATCTTTACTTCCACAAATAGTTTTAGCTCAATGGGAATAGCCAGTGGGGGCAACTTGCACTCTCGGACCCCTTTTCTAAAAAATAAAGTTATGCCACTGACTAACGTTTAAAATAATACGAAATTTCGATGTCCCACCAATTTCTCTACAAAAAAGTATTCTTTCATTTTTTCCAGAAAATGTACCGTTACGGAGGAAATCGATATTTTATGAAATCATATCATGTCCTTTCCTAATAAAATAATACTTTAAAATAAAATTCAGTATAATTTTATTTTAAGGTATTATTTTGTTAGGAAAGGGCATGACATGGTTTCATAAAATATAGATTTAATCCGTAACGGTGCGTTTTATGAAAAAAATTAAAGAATACTTTTTTGTAGAGAAATGGGTGGGACATAGAAATTTCGTATTATTTCAAACGTTAGTCAGTGGCATAACATTTATTTTTTAGAAAAGGGGTCCGAGAGGGCAAGTTGCACGCCACTGGCTATTCCCATTGAGTTGAAACTGTTTGTGGAAGTAAAGATTCATGTAGCATTTACCAAATAAAATTTAAAAACAATTTGTTTATTAGTAAGAGATATAAATAAAAAAAAACATTTTTTTTCAACTTCAACACCCTGTATCTCAGAATCGTTACGGATTTGGAAATAAGTTTATTTAGCAAAGTTCCATTATTTTTACTGACACTCTGTATATTACCTGCTACTCATTGTCAGTAGTGTAATAGCTATACGGTGTGTTAGAGGTTTGATTGCCATTAAGTATTTATACATACGTACGTACGTATTTATAAGTATTTATATATTATTTATATAAGTATTTATATTTTAACGTATGCGAGAAATACTTGAATGTGCTGGGACAAGTAGGTATGATTGTACCGTCACGTAAATAGTGTGCAACATAAAAATTAAAAAAAAGGCGTGCCTTCAGCAACACAGTTTATGTTCGATTTACTGGTTACTTGAATCACATGTTGATGATGTTCCCCTGCACTTACTGGATAAAAAATAATTTCGGGAGGTCTGAAATAAATACAATTCATGTTAATATGATGCGTACGCCTTTGGCCCGCCGGAAATGACGGCCAGTTTTACTTATTACTGGTACAAACTACTAATAATATCTTTGGAAAAGAAATCGACGACTGCCAATAGACATAATCGTAAGACTTAATTCCTCCACTTTGATTATGCGTTGCCCGAAGTCATTTTTAAATACCATTTATCATCATCTCAGTGCTCTTCCCAGAGCCGTCTTGATTAATGCCAACAAGTTATCTCTAGCCGCTCAGTCCAATTAGAGCTACTAAAAACTTGCATGATGAATGGATAACTAGTTTTTGTGGAGCCTCAGACTAGAAACATGGCTATTTCAAACTTATTTATGCGAAGTTTATCGCGATTTTCAAATGTTACCGTGATTTTTGCAGTCATTAAACCAGTTTTTGCTTGTACTGTCAATGCATCGTCTTGCAGAGATCCAAAATAATTAAACCTGATATAAATCAGAACCAATTTTATAGTATTTAGTATTTACCATTAGCTATAGTAGATTAAATGTAGATAATAATAGATCGCTTTTAAAAATCTGGGTGATTGCTTGATCCATAACCCAAGGCTTATGTATCAAACTTAATACAAAATGTTTATCTTTTTATACAGGTACTTGTTTTCAAGACTCTGTTTTCTAAAGAAACTGATAAGTGGATCTGGAACGTCGTCATTGGAGTCTTCGTGTAAAAAGGGGTCATATATTTATTTTCAAACTCGAGATAATGAATTTTTCAATCTGCAATAAGATTTTTGGATGATTGAGATATTTTTATTTAGAATTAGAAGAAAAGTTTGTTTCGAGGTTTGTTTATGCGATACTTTGCGTGAGTGGGTCAAGTAACAAATGAATATTACAATTTGATGGGAAATGCGAAATAATCTCTGAATACAGACATATTGGCTTAGTGCTTAGTGCCTTACTCCATGTACTGTGCTCGAGGAATTGTCATTGCAAAAGCAACTATAGAATACATAAAATTTGTAATAATTTCAAATGTCATAATGCAACTTTTCTTATATTAATGCTTTTTGGAAGATTAACTAGAAACGCTGGTAAACGCTCTCTTCCAGAATCTTTATTAGTACATTAGTACTGTTGAGCCTTCTTACTATGTTAGTGTTGTCGAGGAGCTGGATGGCCTCGATGTTCACCTTTTGATGGAGTCGTTGTTCGTGAGTCCTTGCAAATTTGGTAATTGTCTGTTCTACAGTGTCCATCTGAAGATCTCGATGAAGGTCGCTGTTTCTGATGTACCAAGACACTTTGACGATGCTCCGCAGTATTTTGTTCTGAAATCTTTGAATGATTAATATATTCTCTTACTGGCACAGCCCCAGAGCTGTATTCCATAGGTTCACACTGGCTTGAGGATTTGTTTATACAACAGTATTTTGTTGTAAGTTGATAAGCAGGAGTGTCTACCAAATAGCCAGTACATTTCCTTATATCTGATGTCTAGCTCTTCTCTTTTCTTTTTAACGTGGACTTTCCAGCGAAGTCTTTCGTCTAATGTGATGCCTAGATATTTTGCTTAGTTTGCATATGGAATCTGGGCATTATTCATGTTAATAGCTATTTGTTGTTCTCTTTAATATGTGAAATTGATCTGCACTGATTTGGTTTCATTCAGCTTGATACGCCATTTTCTGGTCCAGTTATTGATTTGGTTAACTGATGTTTGCAGTTTATTTGCAGCTTCTTCATAGCCTTTGCCTCGCCATCCTCGCAAGGATGGCAGTATCATCTGCAACGTGGCTATTATATTTTGGTCTAACTGTGGTATGTCACTGGTGTAGATCAGGTACAAGCTAGGGCCTAGGACGCTTCCTTGTGGTACTCCTACTCTGATTTCTTTTAATTCAGTGTAGACTTCATGCTTCATCTTGTTTGACTCTGAAGAGTCTATCCGAGATAGATGATTCCAATAATTCTGAGTATTTAACTTAATCCATTCCTGGCTTAATAATGGGGCACATGGTCCATATAGTCATTATTCATGAAGTCAATGTTTCACAACGTGTTTATTAGTAGAATAATAGGGATAAGCCACGCATTTCGCGCAATCCGCGGCATATGAGATTTTGAAAGTACTCTAAATTAGATTTGATTTTGAAGTTATGACCAATAAAAAAAGTACTTGTAAATGGGCGGGAATTGCATAAAATGCGCTGAACTTAAAACACGGAAAATTTTCCAACGAACAACCCTAATATAGAGTAAATATTTTTTAAAAAAGGGATACGGAAACTAATGGTTTATTTAACATAATTCCATAACAAATACTTTCAAGCGTATTTTCATCAACTTTGTGATTTAAAAATACCTAATAATTATCAAATCGAAAGGTTCTTTCATTTTTCTTTAGATCACTGAATCGACAATAATTACCAAGGCTATGTTATTAAATGAGTTGATTATAAAATAATTTTTCCCTTCCAATTCGTTGCTTTTTTTGTAACACACGACTGTTTCACGTTAATTTAATTTAGCTTTAATCAGCTTGGCATTCTGCAGAAGACAGTTTGATTAAATTAACGAATAAATTAAATAAATAAAGCCACGGTTATTTTCAATCCTCCAAATTAATGGCCCTCCAAAAAAAAATGCTTATTTTAAACGCAAAACCATTACCTGGAGCCACATTTTTTGTTTTAATTAAATCTACAATGAACTGCGACATTCACCTTCCAATTTAAGAAAGCGTGGTCACCGAGATCGCGAGATTATTAAATTTTCGGGGTCTTAAAAGGCGTATAAAGTTGGATGATCCAATTTGTCGCGGGTTTATACAGAAAATTACCTACAAATTAATTTTTTGAAGGTGTTATACTCAAGATGTACGATCTTCTATGTCAGCCATTTTTGACAAGCACAGGGGATAAGACATAAAGTATAGAGTTACGACAGATAGAAGAGACACAACTATTGAAACTTTAACATATTTTATATAATTAGGTAATACTGAGTATACAGGGCGCCCTATTTCTTGACCCGTTGCATGGGTAACTTTTTTATTAGTAGAGATACAAAAACGCTTAAATGAGCAAATTAGTGCAGTTTCGTATTAGTAATTCTACGGTAAGGCGAAAAATTATATACGGGGGAAGGTTGAAAAGTTATTGACAAAAAACGAAAAATCCAACTTTTCTATTATCCCTCGTAGCTCGTTCATTTGAAGAGCTAGAGAAAAATGCTTCACATGTTTTTTGCAGTATTTTTCATGTAAAATGAAAGCAATGCACTTGCTACTTTTTATATATCTCTTAAAATGGCTGAGAATCACAGTAAAATATATTTTTTTTAAATGTAATGGATAGGTGGCTGTGACATTAACCGAAAGTCTCCTTTTTTCTCTTTCAGATGATATAACATAGTCCATATTTTATCCTTACAAAAGTAATAATAATCGTTGTTTTTAAAGAAAGTTTATTGTCACATCAAGAATGCTATGGAAATAAAACAAAAAATAAGATTCCTGATATTTCTAAAAACGTCTAGTTGGCATTTAATTATTGACAGATCATATTGAATATTTAGACAGCTGGAAAATAATATACGATTATACGGTTCTTTTTCAAAGCCTAAGGATGAAAGAAACTTCAATGAAGACACTGAAATAAATGTTTTGGCTTATGTAAATTTTAAACCTGATTCTTCAACTGCAGAAATTGCACATCACTGCAACACTTCCAAGGAAACTGTAAGAGCTATTTTAAAAGGTAACGATTTAAAGCCTTATCATTATTCCATATGCAATACTTTATATCCAGCTGATAATCAAAGAAGGATGACATTTTGTCGATGGTATATTTCAAAATGCGAAGAGGATCTAGACTTCTGGAAAAAGATTTTATTCAGTGATGAAAGTAGATTTACCAACAATGGTATTTTTAACCGCCATAATAACATAATGTGGTGCCGAGAAAATCCACATCTTGTTTCTGAAAGAAGAAATCAACGTCAATTTGGGATAAATGTGTGGTGTGGAATTTTTTGTGGCAAAATTATTGGCCCATATTTTTACGAAGATAATTTGAATGCGAATAATTACCTTCATTTTCTAAGGAATACTCTAACAGAGGAATATTTAAATGAATTACCACTTCATATTTTTAGAAATCTTAAATACTTCCAACACGATGGAGCACCTGCGCATAATTCCCGCGAGGTAAAACAATATTTACATGAACAGTTTGATAATGTTATAGGAAATAGAATGGATATCGACTGGCCAGCGCGAACACCTGATTTGACCCCCTTAGATTTCTTTCTTTGGGGGTTATTGAAAGATAAAGTTTATGTGACAGCTCCTCTAGATATAGAGGATCTAAAAGTCAGGATTCAAGATGCAATTAGAAGCATACATGGACATACAATAAATAATGTTTTAAGAAGTATCCAGAAACGTTGCTTACTATGTATCCAACAGGATGGTGGTCATTTCGAACATTTACTTCAATATAATTAATTAATTAATAATTTCTGTTCTCAAAACATTCTTTTGTTCCATAATCCATAGCATTCTTGATGTGACAATAAACTTTCTTAAAAAACAACGATTATTATTACTTTTGTAAGGATAAAATATGGACTATGTTATATCATCTGAAAGAGAAAAAAGGGGACTTTCGGTTAATGTCACAGCCACCTATCCATTACATTTAAAAAAAATATATTTTACTGTGATTCTCAACCATTTTAAGAGATATATAAAAAGTAGCAAGTGCATTGCTTTCATTTTACATGAAAAATACTGCAAAAAACATGTGAAGCATTTTTCTCTAACTCTTCAAATGAACGAGCTACGAGGGATAATAGAAAAGTTGGATTTTTCGTTTTTTGTCAATAACTTTTCAACCTTCCCCCGTATATAATTTTTCGCCTTACCGTAGAATTACTAATACGAAACTGCACTAATTTGCTCATTTAAGCGTTTTTGTATCTCTACTAATAAAAAAGTTACCCATGCAACGGGTCAAGAAATAGGGCGCCCTGTATATGTTTTTATAAAATGAAATTATATATTTTTGGAAAGGGAAAAAATGTCTTTCTCACTAAGCCATAGCCAAAATTATGATTTCTATTTAGAAAAACAAAACTTCAAGTCGTAACTCCAAATTTGATGAGCTTATTAAAAATTTGTCTACGCTACTGGCATCTACTCAAGAAACTTTTTTAATGAAAAGGTTTCTCTGAATTTATGAATGAACTCAGAATCAGCATTCTGAAATGCCGAAATCTTAAAAGAACTTGTGTAAGATTTCTTAAGATATTTAAAGTATTTATCCTTGAGATATCAAGATTATACTGAAAAAAATTCAGCTACAAATTGCTGGAAATTGATAAAATATAAAAAATTACTATAATTGCATGCCAAATGCTGTAGTATTGACTCTCCTATCGTCAGTATTATTTCTTGTGATAGCAAAGAGACCCTTTCCACGACCCCTGCCCGCCGTCTCCAAAGTGATCTAAACACCACAACAGCTGCTCCATTCTCTTCCCCCACTCCCATCGACACCAATCAATCAGCCCTTTTAACGGGCTAATTTGGCGCATATTAATTTACTTCCGCTCCCGCCGTGACGAGCTATTAATTAATCAGTTTCAGAATCCGGTGAGCGGCGGTCACTGTTCGACAATTTAGCGATCTTTAACCGCATACCGAGACGAATGGTGTGTTGTTTTCGATGTTCGAAATATAGAAGAACGGGTACGTAGAAAAAGTTGACGCCTATATGGTACTCTTTAAATGTCAAATAAAGGTGACCACACACTTATGCAAATACGTATGTACCAATGCCCAAAATTTTTTTGGTGCTTTCGAATGATTTTTGGACACTTTCATTCTCAAGCACCAAATAATTCATGATAATAATAACCACATTTTTTATACAATAAGTGAGCGTACTCTTTAAATGTCAAATAAAGGTGACCACACGCTTATGCAAATACGTATGCATCAATGCCCAAAATTTTTTTGGTGCTTTCGAATGATTTTTGGACACTCTCATTCTCAAGCACCAAATTATTCATGATAATAATAATTACCACATTTTTATACAGTGAGCGTACTCTTTAAATGTCAAATAAAGGTGACCACACACTTATGCAAATACGTATGCACCAATGCCCAAAATTTTTTTGGTGCTTTCGAATGATTTTTGGACACTCATTCTCAAGCACCAAATAATTCTTGATAATAATAATTACCACATTTTAATACAGTGAGCGTACTCTTTAAATGTCAAATAAAGGTGACCACACACTTATGCAAATACGTATGCACCAATGCCCAACATTTTTTTGGTGCTTTCGAATGATTTTTGGACACTCTCATTCTCAAGCACCAAATAATTCATGATAATAATAATTACCACATTTTTATACAGTGAGCGTACTCTTTAAATGTCAAATAAAGGTGACCACACACTTATGCAAATACGTATGCACCAATGCCCAACATTTTTTTGGTGCTTTCGAATGATTTTTGGACACTCTCATTCTCAAGCACCAAATAATTCATGATAATAATAATTACCACATTTTTATACAGTGAGCGTACTCTTTAAATGTCAAATAAAGGTGACCACACACTTATGCAAATACGTATGCATCAATGCCCAAAATTTTTTTGGTGCTTTCGAATGATTTTTGGACACTCATTCTCAAGCACCAAATAATTCTTGATAATAATAATTACCACATTTTTATACAGTGAGTGTGCGTACTCTTTAAATGTCAAATAAAGGTGACTACACACTTATGCAAATACGTATGCACCAATCCCCAACATTTTTTTGGTGCTTTCGAATGATTTTTGGACACTCTCATTCTCAAGCACCAAATAATTCATGATAATAATAATTACCACATTTTTATACAGTGAGCGTACTCTTTAAATGTCAAATAAAGGTGACTACACACTTATGCAAATACGTATGCACCAATGCCCAACATTTTTTTGGTGCTTTCGAATGATTTTTGGACACTCTCATTCTCAAGCACCAAATAATTCATGATAATAATAATTACCACATTTTTATACAGTGAGCGTACTCTTTAAATGTCAAATAAAGGTGACCACACACTTATGCAAATACGTATGCACCTATGCCCAACATTTTTTTGGTGCTTTCGAATGGTTTTTGGACACTCTCATTCTCAAGCACCAAATAATTCATGATAATAATAATTACCACATTTTTATACAGTGAGCGTACTCTTTAAATGTCAAATAAAGGTGACCACACATTTATGCAAATACGTATGCACCAACCCCAAAATTTTTTTGGTGCTTTCGCATGATTTTTGGACACTCTCATTCTCAAGCACAAAATAATTCATGATAATAATAATTACCACATTTTAATACAGTGAGCGTACTCTTTAAATGTCAAATAAAGGTGACCACACATTTATGCAAATACGTATGCACCAATGCCCAAAATTTTTTTGGTGCTTTCGAATGATTTTTGGACACTCATTCTCAAGCACCAAATAATTCTTGATAATAATAATTACCACATTTTTATACAGTGAGTGAGCGTACTCTTTAAATGTCAAATAAAGGTGACTACACACTTATGCAAATACGTATGCACCAATCCCCAAAATTTTTTTGGTGCTTTCGCTGATTTTTGAACACTCTCATTCTCAAGCACCAAATAATTCATGATAATAATAATTACCACATTTTTATACAGTGAGTTTCAGATTGATTGACCGGATTCTAAATGCACCTAGACTCCAATTCCTATAAAAACTGGTTTCCGTTTGCTAAAAATTACATTTTTTTCTATGGTTAATTGTTCGATTTCGAAAATTGATGTATGTCAATAGAATTATGATAGTAACAATAGAAAATAAAGTAATATTAACAAACGGAAATCAGCCATGATAGTAATTGGGAGAAGGTGCGTTCAGAACCGGGTCAATCATTCTGGATCCCTCTGTATATAAATATTATGGTTATCAAAGTTAAATATTCTACTCTGGAATTAGGGGTCATTCATTATTAAATAAAACCTTAAAATTTATAAATACCTAAATAACTCTACATGAGACGTTTGCATCTCTAACTAAATCAATGAAAATAAATCATTATACTGTGTACTACTTTAATAATACAGGGTGTCCCAGTATGGGCGTACAAAAATTTACTAGGGAGTAGACAAAGACGTTTACAAGAGGTATGTTTAAGAGCTACGAAACAGTTTTTAAGTTATTGCGGAAAATTGTTATTTTTCACTATAACACCCTGTAACTCATTAGGCGTGCATCAGAGATATTTTCTTTATAAGAATTTTATTCTTATTTTGGTCTGATCTACCCCCTGGTAAATTTTTGTACGCTCACACTGGGACACCCTGTATAATATATTTGAACGGTCCGTGGTGATGGTGAAAATGATTCATGTGCCATACAGCCTTAACCTAATTTATAGTTATATGTATGCAATCACAAGAAATCGGTTGTATTGTGTATAGAAGTAAAAAAAAACTGAATTTAATTAAAACTAAACTATGTTTTTGGTAGATATTTTCACGTAATACCTAGAACTAAGTTTGTTTATAATTTATACTATATTTATTTATATATACTACTTTAGTTAAAACACAATCCACGTATTTTTATTGAAAATTGTGGGTTATAGTTTCATCATATTGTTAATAACAATTCCTAGTGCATGTCCTAAATGGGTCGCGTTCGTTTTTACCCTCCAAAATATTAAAAACATTCTACCGAACACGCCTGGTCATTTACACGTCCCCATTTCGAGCAAAACTAGTTAAAAAACTACCAATAAATTATTCAAATTTGCAAGCAGTTCGCGCGTGTAAATTTTCGTAATGTTTCCACACGCTGAACACCAGCTGGAACACCAGTAGGTGTTTCGATGAATTAACAAACAACTCGATAAACTAACTGCACGCCTTGTCAATCAATCCCAATCCGCCTCGTGACCCATTTCCATAGGGACACGCAGCAGCATCCTGTTATGTATATTATTCCAAGAATGTGGGTCATATCGGGCAATGCGTATGTGTACCGTTTATATATGTGCAAATATCGATTGAATTGAGCACCGCTGTTGTTGGAGGCTTTCATAACAGAGGCACAGAGTAATAATTTGTGACAGAGGCATACCATAGATTAGGTTAGGGATAGATAGGAATCTGCCATGTTAATAAAAAACGACGCGGAAAACGTCATCTGTAGAGATGTAGTGGAACTTTTTTAAACATTTTCTACAGAATCGCCCTACCTTTGTAAAATATTTAACTTTTTTAATGAACATAGAAACAAATAAAAGTACAATAAGTATATTTTTGCATATTTTGTATTACAATATTTACAATATATTCGCAAATTATCAAATTTATCAATTTGTTAAAATACCTATAATGATTGAAAACCATAATATATTTGTGCTGTTGTTTCAATTAAACAACAATCGCTATACTACACTTGATATCTATTCGATTTTCTCTTCTTGTTTTATTCAGACACATCTAGAAAAATTATTTGTTTTCACACAATACGGACTCCATACTTTTGAAAGTGTATATTATCCTACGAAATTTAAAATTAATAAAACACATCACATTAACTAATTTTTCTTTTACCTTCTTAAACCATGAGAACAATTATTTATCTTCATACAATCTGCACACTTAACTGCATTTTAATGTTAATCTGTTTGCTTTGAATTCTGAAGAAATGTCACTAAATATACTGAGACACAATTAACTACAATTCAAGCTAATACACATTAGCTACACACGTCCTGTTAATACAGGATAAATAAAAAATAAAAATTAAGATACCGCGTCCACTTCATAATTTTAAAACATAAACTGACAGTTGTCTTTGACATCTACGTAAATGATTATTAGCATATTTTATTTTCTTATGATTGGCAGATGCTCAAATTTTTTGTAAAACGCTCTCTGGTGAGATGTAGTGAAACTAATCAATTTGTCTACAAAACTCCCGTAAGAGTTCCCAGGCCCTGAGGCATACAACCAGACGTCACCGCAGTGTGAAACAAAAGTCTGAACTCACTTCTTTCCAGCCAATTGGTTATCCCGCGTCTCAATCGACAGTGTATTATTTTTAACCATGTAAAAGGATAAAGCATGACTTTAAGCTAAAATCCTGACATTTTCTCCGAAATGTCAGCATAAAATTCACCGTGGAGAACACGCACCGCAGTATGTATATGATACCCGTGAAAGGTACTTAGGCTACGTAGGACTCGTACACAACAATGTACTTAAAAATAAATGCCTCTGACATGAAATTTGGCTCTCAGTGTGGCCGTAACGGCTACAGTTTGCGCCACAACAGCGTTGTACTGGTTCTGCGTAATGTTTCAAATCTGCGGGCCAAGTTTTATTACCCACGTAAAAGTAAAAGTGGTGTGCCTCGTGCACAGCATGAATTAAAGGAGCAGCGAAAAAGCTCTGGGATTTTATAAATACATATTACTATGTCTTAGTTTAGTAACCGACAACGCAATTTGGAATATCCGAAAACATCCGTTTGCTCATATAAGCAAACGGATGTTTTTTTCTGTGATAAAAATAAAATTTCAATAATTCAAACGGTACAACGAAAGACGTGATTTATACGTAACAATTGGCTTAGTATTTTTTCGAGCTCGCATCTTATAATGGCATTTACTACGAGTATAATTTTATGCCAAATAATGGAGTGACTCAAAAATACCATCAGATCGCTTTACTATTCGCCATATAAAATAATCTTGAACCGATACAATGATTGTGTATAGACATTTAATGTGCCGCTCGCTACGCATAATGATATAAACTATAATTTTATGGACTCGAAAACTGGAGCATACGCATTTATACGTCGATAACATTCAAGTTTTCGTGCAAGTGGCGTTGAACGAGTGTGTTTTCAAAATGTCTATCATATTCCATTTGTATACAGACTGACTCAAATTCGGGTCAATGTATGGGGAACTCGGAAAAAGGTAAAAAGATACGAGGTTGGTTAAATGGGAGGCAAAGTTGCACAATCAGGGGACAAACATAACGGTTGAAAACTGTCAAGGCTAACTTGATTAGTTTTTGAAATATTTGAAAAGAATTGAAATTTTGGAAATTCGTTTTTATCTTATTCCAACTATATTTCAGTAAATATTAAAAAAAGAACAACACTTCACACACAACGTAAAGAAGTGTGGTTCTTTTTCAATATTTACTCAAATAAAGTTGGAATAAAAAAAACCAACTTCCAAAATTTCAACTTTCTTCAAATATTTCAAAAACCAATCAAGTTAGCCTGGGACATTTTCCAGCCATTATGTTGGTTCCCTGATTGCACAGCTTTGCTCTTATTTAACAGACTTCGTATCTCTTACCATTTCCGAGATCCTCATGCATATAGATTCCAATTTAAATTAGTCTGCATAGTAAGATAAAATCTAGTAAAATGCAGAATTATCTCGAATGTTAATTTACACTTTTCTTTCAATTTTATTTATTCTAGTAATTACGTAAAGTAGATACCGATAAACCCCTCCCCGAATTACTATAAAACTATGAGAGGAAGTGTTTGCAAGATATTATACTATGATGGTCAACCATCATCGCGGATATATATACCACAAGAAGCAAAACACAAAATAGAAAATTAATTAGAAATAGGTAAAAATATTCCAATAAAATAATTTGTGCCATAATCCCCAAAAAGACAACGGTGCTGATGTTTCTGAGTTTTTGTTCCTCTTCATTGTGATCGTCCCTTCATTCTGTGCTAAAGGAAAAGCTCTTGGGACCTCAGGAACAATAAAAAGCAAGAAAAAAAAGGGGTGTTAAAATACAGGTCAAGTGTAATATCAAGGCAAACTATTAAAATCTGAATTTAAAATTATATTCATACAAGTTTCGTAATAACTTATACGAGTATATATCGTCATTTAAAAATCAATCTAAATCTAACAGAAAGTGGCCATTATTTCATTCGGAGCTGTTTCCAATAAAACTAATACGACCACTGAATGTGTTTCCCGTCTCCCGTGTTCGTAATTCCCCAGAGATCGAAAATATAACAGAAACTGCCGAATCCTGGTGTATTATGGTGGCTTCTGGCCAGGAAAACTTTGGCCATCAACGTCAGGCAAGTATAAACTACTTCATATAAATTAAGGACGACATATTTTCTGCAGCGTTATGACATAACGATGCCCGATTGTAAATTGGAATACTGTAAACAATATTTTAACCCCAAATAGTTACAAATCGTTGGATAAAGAGAAAATATATTTTAGTTTTTGCAAAATATATAGGGTACCTATTCCATTATATATTTTTCCTGTATATTTTTTAAGAAGTAAAACTTTTTTATGCGAAATTAAATTTTGCTGTTAAAGTCACGTTTAGCTTTTGAAACAATTAAAGGGGAGTTTTACGTGGACCTGATTGTACAATCTTAAGGAAATTATGTATTTTTCCCGTTTTCCCCAGTTTAATTATCTCCAGATGATGCCAACTTGGTTGGCGAAGCGCGTTCGATTTATGACGAAATCCATAAATAAAGTATATGTCAGCATATTCTTGATTAGAAAATCCGAAAGGCATTTTAATGTTTCAAAATAACAGACAGATTTGCTTTAAAGTAGTAGACTTACTGATACTTATAAGGAAGTATTAAATTGGTCAAAACTTGTCACAGTCTACTTCATAAAATTTAAATTAAATTCTAAATGTAAATGGCCCAACATTACCTGATAAAATCTCAAATATCTCGAAAACGGTGCGCCGCGCGCCGTATGAAAAAAATGAAAGAATACTTTTTTGTTCTAAAAGGCATGGGGCATTGAATTACGTTTTTTATTTGCAATAAAGTCAGTGGCGTAAAAGATTTTTTCGAAAAGGGGTGATGGCATACCCATAACTCCGCCGCTGGTTTTCGTAATTTATGACCATAAGCCTTAAATCGGGAAGGATCCTTAGCTGATACTGTATGCCAAATTTCCAATTTTTCTAACTAGCCGTTTTGGCAATATTTAAAATAATATACTTTTTTTCCAAAATTTCAACACCCTGTATCTAGAAAAGGAAGCTTTCCCGGATATAAGTGTACTGAGAAACTGCTATTATTTTAATTATCTATCATTTGATGAAGTCCTGCTATTATAAGTTGGACCATCCTGTATAAGCCCTTCCTAAAATATATTATAATGTGAAGTGTGATTATAATAGACGATTAATATCTGGATGTAGGCAATGAAAGTCTATGAAACTATTTAACACTTTACCATCGGCATGAAAACAGACGATGCGGTGTTGCCATTGGGCAAACCCCGGTCTCAAATTAACGAGGGTTACGATGATACTCATGAACATACGAACGCAGCATGTAAAGATAATTAATATATCTCTATCATACCTCCCCATTGGCAAATGTATACCTCGCCATAAAACGGTAATTATATAAGCCAACAGTTGCTACAGATATAAATTACAACCTTAGTTCCCACCCGTTACTCGCTTCTATGAGTAAGTCCCCAGCCGGGTTCCTTAGCCACGAAATGTGTCCCTATTAGTCGCCTATGGATACTGAGCAATTTCGTATTTTATTCATAAGGTTCTGTGCTACATTGGAAAGGTCAGCTAAAGCATGACTACCCAAGTTAATGGCCGTACCGTGGCTATCTATAACGATCGACAAACGTGAAATGGTATTGATTATTATTATTACAATAAGAACGGTGTTTGCTCCGCTATCTTCTTTTTCTTAGTTTTCAATGAATCAGGCAAAAGACTTAAATACGTATATTGTTTTATTATGTGCAAAAAATTTCGCACGAGACGTCATCAAGTGTTACATTTACATGAGCGAAAAATGACCCACGTCGTATACAACTTACTCGTATTTTCTATATTTGAAACTGAGCAATGAATTACATACTACAAGTGTAGCGGCACGCTTGCTACATAATACTTTTAGTTCAGTAAACATATTTAGAATAGTTTTTATACTGTATTCTCTAGACTTAGGCTAGGAATTCCTACTTCAAATATTGTAAATAGTAACAATTAGGGTTTTCCTAATACTTATACTGTAATTTAAACTTTATTATCATATAACATCATAACATTTAAACTTTATTATCATATTACACCCTTCCGGCAAATTTGATCTACAATTAGGTAGTTACCGACAGGGCATACCATTTCTCTAATGCTAATATGATATTTCTTATTATACAGCAGAGACGGGGATTTTCCGGGGACGACACAGGTAAAGAAACGGTCAGAGTCCCTGATTTATAAAAGCAATACAGGACAACTCCGGCATTCGCAGTAACTCGATTCATTCAGTCAAACTCATTAGGTACTGAGATTTCGCACTGTACACATCAACATCCTGTTCGTCTGGTCAATAAAGTGTTTTGTTGTTAAACGTAACTAATTTCCTTCAGCACCATACAACCTCCCACAAGAATAAACAAAAATCTCTATAGTGACTACATAGATAGTTAACGGAATAGGTAATAGAATACCACCAATTTCCATAAGGCATTTATGATTTTGATGATGATGATGATTTGGGTAACATCCGGAGTACCCCAGGGATCTATTCTCGGACCTCTTCTTTTTGTATAGTATATTAATGATATTATGAGTGATTTGGCAGTGTCTTATCTACTACAGGCGGATGATAAGAAACTATATTGTAACATTATTTCTAGTACAAATTGCGAGAGACTTCAAAATGATCTAAACAAAGTATATAACTGGTGCGTAATAAATAAGCTTCCACTTAATATAGAGAAGTATAATGTAATGTATTTGTCCAGATCACGTGAACTTGTATTGTATAATTATGAAATAAATAATAATATTTTAAGTCGTCCTCAAAATATTACAGATCTGGGAGTCACCTACGACAGGGAATTAACATTTAATGCATATATTAATAATGTAATACAAACATGTTACAGGAATCTAGGTTTTGTGATACGAAACTCCACAGTTTTTACTGATAGAACTCTTTTAATTTTGCTCTTTAATTTAATGCTTTTGTTAAATCAAAACTTGAGTTTGCTTCGTTAATTTAGAGCCCTGGTTATGTAACACGTATTGGGTCTAGAATCGATTCAAAGACGTTTTCTAAAATATCTAGCATTCAAAGAAGATGGCTCGTATCCACCTTTTGGAACACCTAAAAGTTTATTACTACTGTAACCAGTTTACATGGTCGTAGAATTTGTCATATTCGTGTACAAAGTCATAAACAACAAGATTGATTGTCCTGAAATTTTGAGTTGGTTTGATTCTATCTTCCTATGCCTAGAACAAATCTACTGATATTTTCTCCGCTCTATTTCATGTGTAGGAATTAGAACAATTTGCAAAACAGAATTGATATATTTCATTGTACCATAAAGGAAATTAAAAAACTGTTTACTTGTTAATAAACTCTCTTTATATATTTTAATTATACAATTATTTATTTGTCATTGTTCTTTGCTGTTTTTTATGTGTGTTTTACTTCTTTATGTAACAGTATTAGTTTGTAATTTGCTTTTTATATTAGTTTTCTAACGTTAGTGACATATATTTATACATGTTTGTGTGATTTTTTTTTATATTCCTTTGATGAGTTTTGTAAAATTGTTTATTTTCCCATTCTGTAATTGGCGTCTGCTGTTGGATAGAGTATATAAATAAATAAATAAATATTTCGAAAGGAAATCAAGTGCCATAATCGCACGAGCCAAGAATTACTATTGTTTGCTCGAGTTACATACTATAATTTGACTTAAAAGAAACAAAAAAAAAAAAATAGGAAAACAAAATTACAGCCTAAATTTGGGCCACTTTCGCTTGCGCTTTACATCACCCTCTCTTGTAATCGTATTATTTACGACTTTTATTTGTAGCGACGCCACTGAGTCCAATGAGGTATCTCGACAAAAAAAGGGGGAGATGCTCGATAGATAAAGCGGGATCTACTGCTATCGCTAACAACTAGAACTACAAGTACTAAAACAAAAGTTCCTCGTTCCTTTTGAGATAAGGGTAGATGAAAGACTAGCGCGCTCGAGGCGGCTTTTTATTAATTAAAAATATTCCGCTACTGCCAACGTTGCCACATGGTGACCGAGGAGGCCAAATTACTTTTGGGAATGCATCAAAATATATTATGTCATATACTGTGCCCAAATAGTACAATAACATTCATATCTTTGTTTGTAATTATTTCTCAGGAAAAAAACACATACAAGTAACAGAAAACGAAATGATTTCGAGATGTAAATTTATTTTCTTAGCAATTATTTGGTAATTTATTTATTTATTTATTTTATTAGAGATAAATTAACCTAGTGTTAAATAATATGCTTTATATCAGCAATCTTACAATGTAATATATCAAGTCTTTGGTGAATATCAATATACATATGTAGTTCAAGTACATTTGATACACTCGGGAATGACTGTAAACATTTGTACGAGAGGTAGGAAGATAAACCACGTTATTCGATCTTGTATTTGCTCTGAGCATACGGTAATTGATAAGCAATGTAAGTGACGTGACGGGCAATTAACTATGTTATGAATAATTTTATATAAAAAAATAGTGGAATACCATGGCTTATCTTCTAACAGGGCTATTTATTTCAAATTTATTAAGCAAATATTCCTGAGGGCAACCTCTACCTGGCTAGCTGCCATCCAAAATAAAACTTGTCGATTTAAAAAATCGGCGTTGCACTTTTTCTAATGACTTAACATAACTGCTGTAATTTGCTGCCCAGACAACAGACAGAGGTACTTATACTCTAGCTTGGATTTGACGAAAGCGGTACTAAATGTAGATAAATCCTTAAACTATTGTGTTTCACATCAAACATGTGTTAGTCTATTTTATTGTTGTTAACAAATAAATATTTATTTATATTTTCTAATGCAAAAATCATATTATTCTCTATGAACAGAGAATAACTGATGAAAAACTGAGCAACTGAAAATAGTTGGTGTAAACTGGAAAAAATGGAAGTTGAGGAATATCTTCAAAAAATTTCATTCCGGCGACGTAACAGAGGCAAAAACTTGATCAACTTCGTTAAAAATTCGCATTTGCAATTGGCATGGAATTTGTGGAGAAAATATTTCCATCGTTTACTGCTCAGTGATTAGTGGTATGCTGATCTTTATAATTAGAGGTATTGTTGAAGAATTTTGTTATTAGGGGTGAAGGGTTCTCAACAAGCTATGAACATCAAATTCCATGACTTTTCCAGGTTTTCCAAGATCGCATTCGCATAAATTCGCATTTTCTAAAATTGGTACTTTTTCCTTGGATTAAAGGTTGATTAATTAATCAGACGAAGTGGATGTAAATACAGGGTGTTTCAGTTTTAAATTGACAAACTTTGGGATTCTATAGAACTTCGAAAAAGAATGTAATTTTTTCCTATACATTTTATCCATTTGGAGATCCCTAAGGAAGTTACAGGGTGTTAAAGTTCACAAAAAATAAAGACATTTTTTAATATCTCTGAAACTAAAAAAGCTATCTAAGCCAAATTTGGTATACTTGTAACTAATGTCGGTTGCCACAAAATAGTGAAGTATCCACCTGAACGAAAAATCAGTAGCGGAGATATAGGTAATTAGTGTTGCTAATTTAAGAAAAAGTAGCCCGACCCTGTGCAAAATCTAAAACGGTATTAATTTCGAATATGCCTTTTTATTCTCCACAAAAGTATTCTCCATGTTTGTTCGTATCTGCTACGGTTTCATGGAAATTCATTTTTTTTCAATTAATGGGTACATACCTCTACGCTTTTTTTGGAAAAAGACATAGAAAGTAAAGCAGAAACGTTTGTTTCTTTGAAAAGAAAAAAGAAAACGAAATGTTTTCTTTTTACAGTACTGTACAGTTACAAGTATACCAAATTTGATATTAGATAGCTTTTTTAGTTTCAGAGATATTGAAAAATATATTTATTTTTTGTGAACTTTAACACGCTGCAACATTCTTAGGAAGCTCCAAATGGATAAATTTTATAGGGGAAAATGACATTCTTTTTCAAAGTTCTATTGGTTCCCAAAGTTTGTCAAATTATAACTGAAACACCCGTATATATGAATGAATTAATACGTACAATCACATTAAACATTTTGAGTTATGCTTTAATGGGTGCCCCAACGACCCCAACTATCGCGTCTTCATGGGGAGAATACATTTGATATAAGCATTATTGCTTTGGGAAATACATAAAAGAATCTTGAAAGAGGTTGGAAGCTTTGGCGTGAAGATAACACTGATGTAGTTTTCCACAGGACACCAACACACTATACTGCACTCGACGCGCGTTTCGCCAATCAAGTTGGCATCATTTGGAGATGATTAAAACTGATTTTAACTGTGTTTTAATCATCTCTAGACTATGCCAACTTGGTTGGCAAAACGCGCGTATAGTGTTCGGTGTTATGTGGAAAACTACGTCAGTGTTACATAAAAGAAAGAATGCCTACTAATACTACTAGAACGCATTTTGTGCCTTTCTTTGTTTTCCATTAGTTTTTGGAATTACATCATAAAACCCAATAAAGGTTTCAATAAGTATAGTAATATAAGTATAGTAATACTGACCACTTTTCCTTCAATTCCATAATGGACACATTCCTAAATAAAATTACTGTAGGCGTAATTAATAATGGACCCAGATTCAAATACTGAAATTCCCCTATTTTTTCAGGTTCCCCGCCCTTTCCCCAGATTAGAGGGAACACTGATATGGTAATTTAAAAATCCAATGAACCGATAACGTGCAAGTCCAAACCAAACGTTTTGCATTTCGGTGTGGCAACACTGGACGCGTGGCGTATCGCGAATTCTGCAACATAAATCGCGACCACGGATGGAGACTTCAAAAACAAGGAAGAGTGTTTAGTTTAATCCGTCGGAATGTACGCTCGCGGCTTCACCCCTATAGAGGGGTGCGATACGGCGGCCGGCCACCCGCGGATTTAAAACTCGACTTGGAATATCAGCAGGGCGCGAGGAAGGGTGCCGGAAGAATGTTTCAAATTGTGTGTGTTTATAACAGAAACACGATGTTTGTATGTTTGTGAAGCCATGGAGGGAGCTAGAATTTCGATTAGTTACAGCGACATTAGTTGTGGGTTTTGTAATTTAAGTGCAAATATTTTTTCATTTTATATAAAATGCTGGGGTGATTTATGTCAACAAAATATCGTACTGGTGTTTATTCAATCATTAAAGTAGTCCTTAACTTTGTCACATTTAATTAAATGTAAATCAGCTGCCGAAGTCAAACGTTTCGTTAAAATGCGCAATTTTTAGTTAAAATAGTTAAGTGGATACTCGAAGCGGATGGTTCTTTATGAAACATCGTGAAAATAATTGTTTTGAAAAAAACATTGATCTCATTTAGACGTTCCAAGAAATATATAGAAAACACTCTATATACTAGTATTTAGTACCTTTTCTCAGAAAAGGTACTAAAAGCGTGTCGTTATTTATTTGTTTACGAGCACCTACCCCCGATTGATCCTACCATCTGGTAAAGCCCGAGTTTTTGTACCTTTTCTAAGAAAAGGTACTAAAAACTAGGGCTTTAAACAAATAAATAACGACACGCTTGGAACGCTTGGAAACGTTTAGTAATAGACATTTACTCTATTGAAAAAGGCCTAATAAGCCAAAATACTAGTATATAGAGTGTTTTCTATATATTTCTTGGAACATCTAAATGAGATCAATGTTTTTTTTTCAATTATTAAAATAGTTGTCACTTCTATTCAATTATTCCTAAAACCTCCTCAATCCCGTTCAGTTCTTCGTCAATGTCTTCCACACGTACATTAAAATTCCTCTGTAATGTAACTTAAATTTTTATTATGCATGGCGAAGAAAATCTTCTATAAATGGTTTTTGAATACCCTCTTTTCAACTGTGTTCGGTAGCATACTATAAGCATAAGCAACATAGAGTGAAATTGATGTATAAATAATTCCTGAATTCGACATGAAATTCATATCGAAAGACAGGACTTCATTCGATACCATGCTGAAGATCTCGTTGTGTGGATATCTTGATATAGTAAATGGATTTTCATAAAACATTACTTCATCGACAGTAACTATGGAGGAGAAAATCTCTGGAATATTTTTTACACAGATTATTTATTCCTTAAAACTCTTTCTAAATTCCTCAGATTCTTTGCTCAATTAATTCCAAATTCTATTCCAAATACTTGCAGTAAAATTCTTCAGAGGTTTTCTCTAGCGTTACGTTTAGAGTTAATCTCAATTTTAGTTATCCTGCATTTTCCTCCATTCCGATCACGATCAGTTTGCATTTCTCGTTGTCCGATTAGATCGTGCGTCCCTTTGGTTTGGGTTGTATTAGAAGGACCCAGCCTTTCGCGGTGGTCTTTGTTGTTCGGTGATTTGTGAACAGGAGCCGCGATTGGGCTAATATTCGGACCCTTCGGGATAGGGCTTTCGTCATTTAAGGTAGGGCGGGTTCCCTTGGTCCCTTGCGTCTGATAATGAATCAGAATTTGCAAGAATCAGGTCACGTTTAATATGCTAATAATGGAAAATGAAATCAATAATATCTATAGAATATTTATAAGCTAAGGTTTGTTTATAATACCTGCCACTTAATTCTGGTGCAGCTATGTGCTATGTGGCTGTAATATACTTGTAAAAAAGTCACCTGTAAAATAGTAAAAAACAAGAAACATGAAGTATTGAAAATAATTACTACAAATATTGTATCAAAGACACTGTATAATGTACGAAACAAACGAAGCTTGTTTAATATGTTAACAGTTTAAAATTTCAAATTTTGATATAACCTTTATAACAATTAAACATCTATATTCCAACCCCCCCTACTGAATATAAAAAATAATATGGTAGCCCTAAAACTGGGCTCTGAGGCACTCCACTTCTTTATTGATAAGTCATTATTTCGACATAATTCGAATTAATCTTCACTATACTTTTAAGTAAATGAAAATTTATTACACAACACTGACCCAAAAAGATAAAGCAATTTACTTTATTGCAACAGCAACGTAGGGGCCTAGGAAGCGCCTTTCCCGGATTCGGCACCGCGATAAATTCCGGGATTCCCCTATCCGTTTAAGGGCTAATTGCTTGTCCGAGATACCACCCGAATATTAATAGAGAACCTCTCGCTAATCTCTGACGGACAAAGCAGTCGAAAATTGAATTTTACATCAGGAGGTGGATCAGGAAATATATGTATATTTTACGCACCTTTGTCTCTATGCGATATGTGTGTTCAGAGGCTGCAGTCGATTGTGTATTCCTTCATAGATTAAAGCGCTGTAAGTTGCTTACCGTCAGTCGTTTTGATATGATACGTGTTACTAAATGTCACGTCAACCCGGATCTTGCATATCAAATTAATAATTGAAGATTTTAATAATGAATCACTTATGCTCTGTAACGGCGTCAACATTCCTTACTTGCAAGACAAAATTGGTAGGTTAGAACATTTAAACCAGATATTAGAAGAGCAGATAATTCTTTACTGTTATTGAGTTACAACAGTAGCAATCAACTTAGAAATGTAAGAACATATTATGAATATAACTCATTTACTATGCCGACATAAACGGACCTGAAGTCTCAACAACAGTATACTAAACAGCTCTTCCTTTTACAAATAATAAACAGATTTCAATCAATCATTTTTCCATCAGACCATCAGCTATCAGCTGAAAACGTAATTTATGTAAAGCTCCGCGTCTGGCCCATATTCGGCTCGATCAACGAGATGTTCCCATTGACTGCCGATTTATAATGGACCGACGTGCGTCCCATTAGCGACTGCGGCGAGATAAAGCCGACGGAGAAAAGCCACGGACGTGCTTCCTTCAATGGCCAGAGGATGAAGGGATGTGGATACGATGAGTGCGTATGTGTCAGTTTTTAGCCGACGTGGGTTAATCGTAAATAAGCCCTTGAAAAGATGTATGAAAGTAATTATAGTAAAGCCGTGTGATATTCCACGAGGTTGTTTCCGACACAAAGGGGTATTAAAAAAAACGTAGCAATATTTCTAGGGCAGATAATACATATCACTCAAGTGGTCTACACTTTGTTATAAGGTAAATGATTTTCGAGAACCTTGGTATTGAAATGTCATTTTTCCAACGTATGAAAATGAATTCCTTTGACTAAATTTAAAGAAGAAAATAGGTATTTGACTCACAAATGGTCAAAAAACTAATAATCTAAAATTTAAGCCACCAAATCGATCAAAATAAATAATAGAAATTTATCCATATACAGGGTGATTGATTAAGGCCGGCCACCGGCTGAATATGGGAAACTAATGGTCCTACAGGTTCGGGAAAAAATTTCCCATGATAAAAGTGACCATGAAAATTTCATTAAGAATATTTTTATCTTCCGTAAATCTCCGCAAGAGGACGCAACTGATCATGAAATTTTTAAAATTGATTTTAAATGAAAAAATTCCGTATTAACCTGGATATATTTTTTTCAGTTTTAATCGTTAGTCCATTTCCTAAAACTTGTTCAGTGACATTTTTCATTTCCTCGATAAATAAAGGCGTGGGAGCAGTTTTTGTTTTTAATTTGAAAAAATGCTGTATTTTCGGATCGCTTTAACGGATTTTCTTGCAATTGGGTTTTTTAAAAAGAGAATGAATACCTTACAGATTTAATAAATGTTTTAGTGATTGCAAAAAGTTGGTTAATAAAGGTACAAAATGGCGATATGTTGAAACCTAACCTATTTTTTAATTTTTCTTGGAAATTTTAAATGGAACGATATACAGAGTGCGGCATAAGTTCCGCCCCCATTTTGCACGAAAAAGCGAATAATAGAAAAAGCGAATAAAATGTAATTTAATGAGTATGCTACAGAAAATAAGATATTTACAGCTTAGAATAAGTTTATAACAAGTGTTCAAATTGGTGACCATCTTGGTCAACGCATCTGCGGCACCGTGTGACGACAGTTTGGCACGTACGACGGAACATTTCTTAATGTTCCCTGATGTTGTCGAACTCCTCCTCGATGATTCTTCTCAACTGCTGGACTGTTGTTGCTCGTCTTGCGAACACTCGATCCTTCATCAGGCCCCAGAGAAAAAAGTCGCAGGGTGTTAAATCGCAAGACCTCGCTGGCCATTCAATTTCCCCACGTCTTCCTATCCACTTCGTTCTTCCAGCGTAAATTTAAATCCACCAGCTTGCATTTTCACAATGAATGAACGTACGGACAACAATAATATACCGAACACCTTGCCACAATCGTTTGAGAACGCAAACTAACGAGGCCGAAGTTATACTGCACCAGATTACGTCGCGCTGTAAGAACCTGATAGTGGGGCGGAACTTATGCCGCACTCTGTACTTTTTTCCACGTCATTACGACCAAAATTTAGTTAAAATAACACTGGTCAAAACCGCATCTCGATATCTCAAACCGTTTAGGAAATATTTAGATTTTCGTATTGTACCCAAAGAAGGAGAATACATTTTCATTTACCCCCGTATCATTTCGAAACAAAACGTATATTTATTTGCTGTTTTAGTAATTTGATATTATTTTAGAAAAACCGGCCTCCCTTCACACTTTATCCAGGCTTAGGACTGGTCCAAATAGTACGTGAAATAATTATTGTAGCGTGTTTAAAGGCCAATGGGCCAAACAGCAATAACACAAAACTAAACGAAAAGCAGTAAGGTATAATAATAACTACAACAAATTTGCCAGCGTTTGTGAGGACAAAAAAGCAAAAATTAAGAATGTTCAAAATATTTACCATCATTGTCGATGCACAAATTAAGTCTTTCTCTCGTAGATTGTATCGTTGCTTCAATTTCGGCACCTGATAAATTTCTTATAGCCACACGAATTCTTTGTTTCATATCTTCTGGTGTTGTGGGGCGATTTTTGAAAACCACGTCTTTTATTCTGCCCCATAGATAAAAATCTAAACAAGTGAGGTGTGAGGAGCTTGGAGGCCACGGAAAAAGACTTCCCCTGCCAATCCATTTATCTGGAAACGCATCGTCAAGATAATTTTGCACGTTCTGGGCAAAATGAGCTGGACATCCAATGTGTTGGTACCACATGTTCATCCTCTCAGCAATGGGCACCTCTTCTAATAAAAGCAGCAAATCGGTGTTCAGGAACTCTAGGTACCTTTCCCAGTTAAGATGACCATCGAAAAAAAATTTACACTCCACCTCTTTTGGTGATCGACCTCTCTTAACCAATGAGGGTTAGTTGCCGACCAATAATGCATGTTGTGCAAATTTACTTTCCCGTTGCTACTAAAAGTTGCTTCGTCGGTCCATAAAATGTTTGACAGAAACGTAGCATCTTCGGTGAGGGCACCTTTAAGCCAATGACAAAAATCTAATCTACGATCAAAATCTTGTTCTTTTAATGCTTGATGTAGCACAATATGGTAAGGGTGCATTTTATGTTTTTTTAATATTTTATAGACACAATAAAATGTTAGTCCTAAATCCCTTGAAATGTCTCTAATACTTAAATGTGGATCTGAATGGATGTAAGCCAAAACATTTATAATGTTTACTTCAGATTCAGTAATAGGTTTGTAAGCAACAATTTATTCATTGCTAGCATGTGCTAAAGGTTGAGAGTTCGATATCCGTCGGGGCAATACTTTTTTTAATTTTAATTAATCGTAATTCTTCCTCAGCCTGAATAAAGTGTGAAGGGTTTATGTAAAATATCAAATAACTAAAACAGCAAATAAATATACGTTTTGTTTCGAAATGATACGGGGGTAAACAAAAATGTATTCTTTGGGTACAATACGAAAATCTAAATATTTCCTAAACGGTTTGAGATATCGAGATGCGGTTTTGACCAGTGTTATTTTAACTAAATGTTGGTCATAATGACGTGGAAAAAAGTATATCGTTCCATTTAAAATTTCCAAGAAAAATTAAAAAATAGGTTAGGTTTCAACATATCGCCATTTTGTACCTTTATTAACCAACTTTTTGCAATCACTAAAACATTTATTAAATCTGTAAGGTATTCTCTTTTAAAAAAACTCAATTGCAAGAAAATCCGTTAAAGCGATCCGAAAATACAGCATTTTTTCAAATTAAAAACAAAAACTGCTCCCACCCATTTATTTATCGAGGAAATGAAAAATATCACTGAACAAGTTTTCGGAAATGGACTAACGATTAAAACTGATAAAAAATATATCCAGGTTAATAAGGCATTTTTTCATTTAAAGTCAATTTTAAAAATTTCATGTTCAGTTACGCCCTCTTGCGGAGATTTACGGAAGATAAAAATATTTTTAATGCAATTTTCATGGGCACTTACGAAAATTTTTTTCCCGAACCTGTAGGACCAATAGTTTTCCATATACAGCCGGTGGCCGGCCTTAATCAATCACCCTGTAGAATAGGAAAATATTTTAACTGAAGCTTAGAGATTTATCAGATAAAAAAAGTATTCGAAAATATCCTCTTGAAAAAGTTTATCATTTTATGGTAGACTTGAAGGATATAAATATCGCCTATATCATGGCCAAAATATCTAATTCCGCTGGTATCCAAGTAACGTAATATACACAAGTCCAAATAGAAGGGGAGAATGATATGTGTGATAATATAATATTGATTATGGGCTGTCATTGCTTATTCCACTCAGTTCACTGCACGACGAGACTAGACTGTTTTATAAATTAATTTATTTGATCCTACACATATCATTATTAATATTTTACGTGATGGTTCACGTTGTGCAGAAGCCCTATTCAAATGGGATGTGTTTTTATGCAGAATGTTGATAAACCTAGACATTTCTACCTCGAAGTATATTATTATTTTATATAATATTGGTTCTACTAGTAATTGGAAGTACTATAAAAAACATTACAGGTCGAATATTTTACTGTTATTATTAGTTTTATTTACAGAGCTCCCAGTGACTATTGCTCTTCAAATTAAAGACTTAGGGACCTGGATCAAAAAGAAAAAAGGACCAAATAAGATACCATTTGTATCGTTTTCCAAGTTTTATTTAAAAAAGGCAATACATACGTTAATGCTTTAATCTAATAAACAAAAAATAAATTCCATTTGTTATTAACATAAAATAAAATTTGCCTTACGACTAATACGATTCGACTTTTGACTAATCTCCTGATTAAGGACGAAACATTTAAATGAAAAATACATATTTACTAAGATGTCTTGGACATCCTGTTCAGAAGTGCAGAAATCATTTTCTACTTCTTTTTCTCTACTGACGACTGCAGCTTGCCCAATTCCGTTCTCTTCTTATTGGCCTCTCTCCCAACTCATTTGGTGCTACTTGTAATCCTTCGATGTTGTTGTCTTCTTCAAACGCTCGGTAATCTCCCTAGTTAAGCTGCCTCCCCTTTTTCTCAATCTTCTTTTCTTAGCACTTGCAATTTCACCTCATTTTCGGAAAGGCATTTTCTATCGTTTTCCATCTTTTGTCGTACTAGTTCCTAAGCTTGACGCCTTCCTCTTCCCCTTTTTTCTTGCGGGCTTCATCTTTCTTCCTGTATTTTCGGCCTCTAAGTGAATTTCATAAGAGCTGTAAGCGCCACGGGCCAAAGCCAAGAGTTCCTTTGTTATTAGAATAAGGGATGGTTTAATGTTGAACAGTTTAAGACCCGATTTAACTGCATTTGTAGCATTTAGCATACGCTGACGCATTAATGCCCTTCCTTCAGTAAGCGTCTGCCCAGAGCTAGAAAACATACGCACGACAAAAGCATTGTAGTGTATATAAGGACAATTGGAACTGGCCAATGTTAAATCACAGGACCGTGCGCATTTATCTTGGTATTTCGTCCAATGTATTTAGCAATGGTATCGTGATTCGAATGTCGTGTACTATCGTGCAATATCGTGTACTAAAACTGTACAAGTGAGTCCTACACTGGACATCTAATCAGCCCGATGAACCATCTACAACTGCGCGCTGGTGTAAAGAAAATAAACAGACTGGTCTGCTGGATTGTAAATCATATTTTTGTTTCCCGTGCCGAGTTCTGAAATATCATCAATAGTTTTCCAGTGCAGCGCGTAAATACCAATTTAGTAGCGGTAGCGTAGTTTAGTTTTGTTAAATAAACAATAAAAATAACAATAATAAACATAAACAATACTTAACAATAATAAAATATGTTATTGGCTACATTGGCTACAACTAATAGGTATCTAATAAACACAAAATAATAAAAATGAATACAATTCTCATAAAACGATCTCTATAACATTATCTTAATAGCAAACATTTCTACCTCCGCCCATGTACAATAAAGAGATGCCAACTGTTTTTGCCGGCTTTTAGTTTTTATACGGTTTCAATTGTGCTTATATACACTATACCATGAGAAAGGATGAACACCGACTGCTATTTGTGACCGCCGCCGCGTGATGTTGATTATCCTATAACCACCCTCTATAATAATAAGACAAAAGGAGATGAATTAAATGAATTAAATTAAAAGTGAATTAAAATTAAAAGTTGTGAGCACTTTTTTCGGCACATTTTGCTTTGCTCCATTTATTTTGAAATATGACGTGCCAGAGTTATTATTAACTCAAATTATGTATGATGTATCTCAGGAAAGATAAAAGTGAGAATTTGTTTCAAAACTGTTATTCAACTTCGATTGCATAAGTCACATTAAATATTTTTGTATTCCCGGCAATTTTTATAACAATTAAATATAATAGATATGATGTAATAACAGCATACGAGTTTGGAAACAATCTATTTATATGTATTATGGTTACCTAATGGTTTTCAAGTTGTTTATAACCGTAACTTTTTGTAATGTAATATGTAAATGGTTGTTAGATGCTCAGTCGACGAAAATAGTATACAGGATAGCTTTATTTATCTCCTTATATCGGTAATTTTTTTATTTTTAGATATACAAGGTCGGTTAAATGGGGCAAATTGAGCACAATTTTGGTGGCAATGCATTGCTGTTTTTAAAGTTGAGATATGCTCTCAAGTTCCTGAAATATCTTAAAAAAACCAAAAATGATAAATTTCTTTCATGCCTAATATCTCGAAACCGATTCATGTTAAGGAAAATATAGCAACTGCTCTCAGTAAAATCAATCCAATCTACGCGCGATCAGTTAACGTTGTTGGGATCATCTGAATGGAAATTATTAAATCTGACACTTTCTTGGTTTTTCTGTCTATGTTTAGAGTCTAAACATACATAGACATCCTTACTAGTGACAAATAATATGCAAAACGCCACGTGTGCGCGCTGCTGGTTACTTGCAATCTTTACGTAAACAACACAAGTTTGCATATTCCGGAAGCGTTGTTAGACAAATATAAATTATGCATGCATTCGCCCCCGAGTCAAGAACCGGTGCCCAGAACAGATTTCCGATATACAGAAAGGATATGAGACGACGCTTGGGAACTGTGCCTTGAATATTTCCTCTTTATAGGTACTTCACTCCGAGATTGCAACTCACTTCTGAGAAGCTCCTCCGTTTACAACAGTTGTCTTTTTTATCTTTTCTTACTTATGACTGAATTAAAAAGATTAATTTACTATTCAAGAAAAGACATACTTAGTGTGTCCGAAATTTAAGCCGCGAGTATCTCGGTTATTATCTGTAGTAGTAATAGTATGTAGTAGTTTCGTCACCTACTCTCCATTACTTGACTCTTCTCGAACTTATCAGACCTTCTGATGAATGTGCAACGAACTTACTAAAGACGTTAGTCAATAATAAAATGTCTCTAGCTCCCGTAGAGATACCGGGTGTGAATTCTTTGTTTGATTTTAGGATATTAAGATAGAGTAGGAGAGGACGGAGTATAGAATTCCAAAGTATTAAAGACATTGGATGGAATATGGGCGCCAGCTATCATTTTATTCTTTATTATCTAAAACCCCCCATACATTGCGATGTTCCTTGCAATGTTAAGCACGCGATTAAAATAGTGCGCGCAAGATTGTAGGATCGCGTTGTATGTACATAACATAAATGTCCGTTTAAATTGGACCAGTTTTATTTCAAAATCGTGCTGCACCAGAATGGAACGAAAATTTTTATTGACAGTGGCGGCGGCTTTAGCTGCAAAACAGAAAATTAGAAAAAAACGTTCTAAAATGGTCCAAAGATTGGCTTTTAAAAGACAACAATTTTCACATGTAAACTTGTTAGCTGAATTAAAATTAGAAAAAGATGACTGGTTCAATTATTTACGTATGGACGAAAAAACCTACTTGAAATTATTACGATTAGAAACTCCTTTTATTGAGAAGAAGGACACCCATCTAAGAAAATCCATTTCATGTCATGACTAACTGTCACGTTGAGATATCTGGCTACTGGTAGAAATTATGAAGACTTAAAGTATACAAGTATAATTTCATCTCAGGTATTGGGCGCCCATTTTGACGATATGCACTGAGAAAATCGGCAATGTTAACAGTGCTGAGCACATACACACATCGTTTTGTCCAAACATGCAAAATTGCGCGGTAAAATTATGGGTTTGCGCGTAATTAAAATTCAGGAGTAACATTGTCGGTTTTTGACCATACACGACAATCTTGCGCGCACAATGTTACTCGCGCGTTTAAAATTGCAAGGAACATCGCAGTGTATGGGGCTTTAAGAGAATAAATAAAATATAGCAAAAAACTCCTACATAAAGTATAAGTAAATATATTACAAAACAGGTGAAAATAACAATTCTCTCAGTGTATACAAAGCACTAATCCACGACCGTATTGACATACAGTTAAAGTTTTTAAAAGAAGTCAAAAGTTAATAATAAGTTAGCATGTAAGTTTGCAAGAAAAATAGTAAAAACTGTTGTTATAATGTTATATGAACAATGATTGAATCAACCAACATTCTACTTAGTTGATTTATATATATTAGGGAATGTGTATGATGTTATTTTTGAAATAAAAAAATAAAGTTGTACAGTTAAAATTAAAAAAAAAAAAATTAATAAACATAAAGTCACTCAAAATTTATAAAGCAATAAATACAGATAGTCAAAACTTACATTTTTAGTAATTTAACTTATGATTATGATGATGTATGAACACATTTCTAGTTGGGTGTATCAAACCGAAACAAAAGAAACTTCTGGGGGGTGAATATATAAAAAAAATTAATACAATTTCCTCTTCGGCTTTGTCAGAAACCACGCCGAAGTAATTACTTCCTCGGAACGCACGTTTTATCAATTACCTAAGAAATAAGGAAAAATGACGTCCATTAACCTGTTGAAATAAGTATTTACTACCCCCAAATTACCCCGACAAAGATAGTATTGTGCGCTAAAAGCGTAATAAATTAATAAAAACGAAACCCGTCCCGAGAGAGAATTTGTACACTTCGATATAGTTTGTTTCAGAACACTGCGGGCTGCGGCTTTCTACCATCTTCGAAATATTACCTTCATAAAACTTTCTAGCAGATGATAATAATAGGTTACCTATTTTTTTTAATTTTTCAGTTAGATGTATGTTTATGTAGGTAAATATATCTTTTGCACCACAATAGGACAATGTGAACTCTTGAATTTTCTACTCGTTCACCGGATCGAAGTTCCTTGGAGGTCATTGCCCGTAAAATTCTTGTTGATTAAAATATCTTACCATACACAAACTGAGTTCAAATTACTGGTGGTGCCAACTTCCATTAAAAAAAAAACGTATTCGTCATGAAAAATTGTTTGTTATACACTATTCACCCTGTACTTTGTCCGCAACACAGTCAGTTCAAAAGACGTATATGAAGACCAGATTGCAAGAAAAGTATTGGAGGTTTTGTTACTTTTTTGTTGCTATTTTGTTACACTTAAATAAATCTACAATCCGCTAACTTGAACTTTAAGTTAGCAGTTTCCACGATATCATGTACCTAATTCACGTACTGCAATGGAAAAGGTGTCAGAATTTGTTACTTTAAAAGTACTTTCAAAAACCATTTTCAACAAAGTAACAAAATCTTGTTTTAATCATCTTTAGATGATGCCAACTTGGTTGGCTAAACGCGCGCCAAGTACGTCAGTGTTTACAATTTTTTACTTAACCGTAAAATCGTAAATCATAAAATCTTGGGGAATATTTTTCCCCAAGATTTAATTAAAATATCACCATGGATTCTGAAAGTACTTTTAAGGTAACAAATTCTAACACCTATTCCATATATCGCGGAGGCTGCTAACTCGTTCAAGTTCAAGTTAGCAGACTATAGATTCTTCGAAAATGGGTTAAGATACAAAATTTATTTCAGTGTAACAAAATAGCAACAAAAAGGTAACAAAACCTCCAATAATAGTTTTTTAATAATTGCTAACTTGATGTACGTGTTCAAATGTTATGAGAAATTGTGGCTTTCTGTACATTTATCGGAGTAGATATTATTTGGAAACGCACTATATTCACTCGCCATTGTTTCTCTATCCACCCCCGTGGCAACGTAACAAACAGCCGTCGTCATCATTAGTAATTCACATCGGATTGTCGTCTAGCGGTAACAAATGACGCACTGGCGATAGCATCACTCATAACAACTTGGCTAATACGATCAGAACCCCTCTGGATGTGGGGGATGCACGTGTCAGGGGGGGGTGGAAGTCATACCGGGCCTAATCTCCATTGTGTCGTACTATGGTCTGTTTTTATTAACATTTTAACCCTGAACGCCAAATCAGAACCATGACAGATGTCTCGTTGTAGATACGGATTTGAAAAAAATATTTAATACATACGTCAAAACTGTCAAATTGTGATGATCTAAACCTCCGATAGTGGCGATTCAAAAAATGAATGGAAACATTTGAATCATTTTACAAGATAATTTTTGGAGGCCGATTGCTGATATAATGATAAATAACACGTATTAGGTTTGTTTAACGTAATAATGAAGTGATGCTTGTTACTTTTTGGTATTGCAAAGTTAAAAACGAAGCAGACATATTTATTTTTACATATTTGAAAACGGTATCCGAAGCAAACCAGCATAACACTAAATGTTGTTTGGATGTCATTCCAGAAAAGGAGCTAATAGAAGTGTAGAAGATAGAAGATTTGACCCTAGTTTGAGAAACAGTTCCTCGTTCATTTTCATTTAAAATGCATGTAACAATTTAATAATAGGAATAGTATATTAAACAACGAGTATCATAAGGAGTGCTTTTATCACACGCGTTCAAGTCCAACACGCGAAAAAGGGGCGAGTTTTCTAAAGACCAAGTGAGATAAACCTTATGGAACCTTATGGAACTTGTGGAGCCTTATGGAACGCGTTGTTTATAGACGCAAAATAAAAAAACACGTTTATTTACAATATAATAATAATAATATAATATAATATAATATAATATAATATAATATAATATAATATAATATAATATAATAATATAATCACTTTATTGCAGTCCATGTATACGTTCCTATTAATAATCTTATGAAAACAGAAAATATTTAAACGTAAAAATAATAATTATTTAACAAATAACCATAAACACTAATATGGTACTACCAGGGCCTAGTCACTTACATTGCCCTATTGTTTCTTTATTTTTTCGCAGCGGACTTCTCAACAGATGGCGCTGCTTACCACTTTTCCAACTTTTCCAGGTAGCACTGAAACCAACAGAACTCCTTACGTCAAAACAGAAATGACCTGTCTTGTCTCTCTCTTATCTCTGGTCTTGTCAGTTGTCAAATCAACATTTGACAGTAATTTGGCGGTAATTGTAATTGGCAGTAGTGACTCGGTGAATCATAGATTATTTACACGTGGTGATTTGATTTTATTATATTCCGTTAATTATTTTGTGAGGTGATTTATTTAATTATTATTCTGGTAAGTAAATAAGCATGTTAAGCTGTATATTAAAGTGATGTAGATGATGTGCATTGAAAATAAAATTTAACAAACTCACCGTCTCATATACGTTGTAATACCTATACTATAATATATCACCTATCTTCTGTTCATTTTTTTAACACGAAACACGCCACAAAGTTTATTATACAGCATTGCATAGCCATCATTTTCCTCTAAATAATGTAAAATACAGTGTAAAATAAACAAATAATCAATTTTAGACTTTCATCATGGTTAAAACTGGATACTGTTCTGTAGCTCAATGTAAGGATCGGGAGTCTACTAGACACCGCTTTCCCGATCCAAATACTAACCCGGCTTTATTTAAAAAATGGTTGCAAGCTTGTGGAAATGAAAAATTGTTGTCTATGACACCTGAACAAGTACACAAGACACGTAAGGTGTGTCACTTACATTTTACTCCTGAAGACAGATCTACAAACATGTATCTGAAAAAGGGTGCTTACCCTGTTCTGCATTTACCTTCAGCGATATCTGCCCCTATTGCAGAAGCAGGTATGTTTCAATTTTTATTGTTACGATTTAAAAAATGTTTACAATATTTTCATGGAAGTAAGTATTCATAATATTTTTACTATTTTTTTAGGGCCACTAAAAGAGACAGTTATCCCTGAACCAACAACTTTTCCCATTGCAAAACAATGTTTTGAAGAGATGCCTTCAACATCGTATTCTATTAGTACTCAATCTGCAAGTGAGGAGCAAAGACAAGATATAGTATGTACACCGGTACATTTCATGCATACCGAAAGTGATAGTATAAGTAAGTTACCACAAGTTATTATATAATAATAATAATAATAATAGGGGTCATTCACTGACTAATTTGCATTAGTATGGAAGTCATTATATTATAGACTTGAGCAGCAATGCTCTACATACAAATACAATAAACATATTAAACAATAACAAGATTTATAGTTCACTCTATACACAACCAAAAACATAATATATATAAAGACTTCAATAATGTCCATAAACATTATATAAAGACATGTGATCTATTTAAGGTAAAACATCTGCACTTTTAAAAGACGTAGGTGTTACAAGAGAAATTCACTTAACCCCCAAGGCCAGAAAATTATACAAAAGAGCAACCACTTTAACAAAAACATTGAGGACGTTAAAAAGCCGTAGATCGAAGTTACACAAGAGGCGATTGTATAAAGAATTTTCTAAAGATGAAATGCTGGATCAGATAATCTCTCCAATGCTTAATTCTGTTGCAACATTTGTGCGATGTCAAATAAATCAGAGCACTAGAAAACCTCATGGCAGAAGATACACTTTGGATGAAAAAATACTGGGCTTGATTTTACACAAACAAAGTGGTAGGGCTTATAGAACTATGGAGAAGATGTTTTACCTTCCATCTCGAAGAACATTATCAATATTGTTAAGTCGCATACCTATTACTGCTGGAATTAATGAATCTATATTTGACAATCTAAAGGCAAATGTCATGTTACTGCAACCTAGGGATCGATTATGCACATTGATGTTCGATGAGATGGCATTAGAGCCTCACATAAATTTAAATGTACATACTTCACAGTTTGAGGGATTTGAAGACACAGGTGATGATGAGATGACAGGGAACATAGCAGATCACGTTCTTCTATTTATGTTAAAGGGCATTACAAAATCCTGGAAGCAACCAATTGTGTACACATTTTGTAAATCTTCTACTAAAACTATAGATCTAGTTCGGTTACTAAAAACAATAATCTATCAATGTCAGCAAGCCGGTCTCAAAATTCTGGCAACAGTAAGCGATCAAGGGACTACCAATTGTGCTGCTGTAAATTACCTAACGAAGTACAACTCTATAAGTGATAATTTCTCGGATGATCTAAAAATTTTCCAGGTAAATGAGCAAAGAATTATTCACATATATGATCCACCACATCTTCTAAAAGGCATTAGGAATAACGTTCTAAATAAACACTTAGTATGGAAGAAAAATGGTATTCTACATACAGCCAAGTGGGATCATATTATAAATGTTTATAAATTTGATAATGCTTCTGGGAATTTAAGATTATTACCAAGACTAACTGATAGCCATGTGATTCCCGATAAGTTAAAAAAGATGAAGGTCTCATATGCAGCCCAAGTATTTAGCTATTCTGTAGCATCTGTGATGCAGCTTTTGTCATCTGTAAAAGGTAGGTATTATTAATATTTAGTCTTGCACAATGTAGGTAATGCAATTTTTTTCAGATTCCGGTTTGGATAAGTCGGCCACTGAGACAGCAGGAATACTTGCTTTTTTTGATAAACTATTTGACAGTGTCAATGGAAATAGCTTATTATGTAATACAAAAGAACTAAAATGTGCTGTTACTGGTTCGTCTGGACATATCGAGTACTGGAAAAACACAAGAAAGGCATTAAAAAACATGTATTTTATAAAACCAGAGACAAACGAAAAAGTAATTCCGCCATCTATTAGGAATTGGATCTACACACTTGCAGGAATGGAAGAACTACAAAAAATGCTTAAAGCAAATGATGTATCTTTTTTCAAACCAAGATTTATAAATCAAGACCCTGTTGAAAATTTTTTTGGTCAACTAAGGCAACATGGTGGTCGAAATACAAATCCAACGGTTCAAAATTTTAAACAATTCTTTAAAACATTACTGTTAAATAATTTTGTTACCAGGCATTCCTTGTCTGCAAACTGTGAAATAGATCAATCTGTTAATATCATATCGTCAGTAAAGCGGTTTGTAACACAAGGGGTGCCTGAAGAAATCGAATACACATCAGAAGAGTTCGATGCTTTACTTGTGAATATATATATTTCAGAAATGCCACTCACATATGTAGACACTATGAGTGTTGGATATGTAAGCGGTTTTATATCAAAAAAAATTAAATCATTGAACAGCTGTATGATTTGTAAAAATAATGTACTTTGTAGGGACAAATTGAATCAGTGGCATGATCTTTGTGTAGCAAAGGAATTCAAGAGTAGTGTTCCAAATAAATTACGATATTGCACTCCAAATTTTGTTAGAGCAATTGCTCAAATTTATAATTTTTTCAAATTGTTAGTTTTAAAATTTTATAGAAAAAGATATTTTCTAAACATTTTAATTTATTTCTTAAAAAAAAATGTAGATTTTTCATTCCAAGAGTGTGAACATAGCGAGGACACGAAAGCGGCAATTATTAAGCATTTTGCAACTTTATGTTGCCATAATTGGGCAGAGGGCATAAACAGAATATTACGGGGAACTGACACAAGGTATAGGGGCACCGATATGGTTTATAAGGCTGCAATGGAATATTATAATAAAAGAAAAAAGAATAAAGAAAAATAAGTTATTGTCTTTATATATAGTAAATTTAATTATGGTACCTACTCCTAAAGTCAGAGTTGCAATTCATTAATTTTTTTGTATAAGTCACTAAAAATTTGGATTTGATGTGTTGTTTTATAAATTTTATGTACTTATTTAAGTTTTTAATACAAGTGAATTTTATTTTAAGGTCAGTAAATTTAACTTGAATTTTCATTATCTTGATGTGTTTTATTACTTATATACAATATTGTTTATACATTTTGTCCTAAGTGATGTAGAATTATGTAAACTTTGTAATGTAGTAAATATAAATTTATTCTTAATAACCAATTTATCTAAAAAAATTTGGTAACCTAATTAATTTTCCAATTTTATTATTGTAACCCTTTCTGACTATTTGTATATTCTAAATTAATTTATATTGTACAGGGTGGACCACATAAGATGACCCTGTACCTTATCTCAGAAACTGTTTAAGATAGAAAAAGTTTTATACAAAAGTTATATATACACGGCAATTCAAAAGTAGTGAATCATACCAAACTTATGGTTTTTTAAATGGAATGCTTTATATTGTCTTATACCATTATATGTTTCTCTTTATATGTCTTATACCACTTTATCTAATGCTTTATATGGTTTTATACCATTCTATCTTTTGTTTTTGAAAATCCGTTGTCAAGTTATTGTAATTAACCCTTTCGGGACGGTTGACGTATAAGAACGGCTTTGGTATGTATCACTACTTTTGAATCACCCTGTATATATAAAAGTATAAAAAATAAAAAATCTACTTCAATGCAAACAACTTTTGTTGCATAAAACATTTTTTTCTGTCTAACAGTTTCTGAGATAAGGTACAGGGTCATCTTATGTGGGCCACTCTGTACATATTTCTGAAAATAATCCTTTGTGCATTTTTTCAGTATCAATTAATTTAAATATATACAATTAGAAAAAGTATTAGGCCGGGTTTCATAATACAAAATAATGGATAATTAGTTAAAGTTGCTTTTAAATACCTTGGATACTATTATTGACACTATTATGTCTCAATAATAGTATCTAACGTATTTAAAAGCAACTTTAACTAAATCTCCTTTATTTTTTATTATGAAATCCGGCCTAATAATAATTGCAGTAAAATTTTAAACAATCCTGAACCCTCCGCGCAGTATAAACAGGAGCGGATTTCTCGGCAGATAGCGCTAAATGCAGTATCAAGTCATATAATGGGAGTTGCCTATCTAAACCCTCTATTATCTATGGGTACTACCATACACTTACCGATCGTCACCATACATCCTTGGGCAATTGTAATAAGTGCCTGATACTGTACTAAACAAATTTGACCATCTGGCACCAAGGAGCTACCTAACCTATAGATAGTAAAACAGGTGGATGGATAATACAGGTATTACTGGTGTAAAAATCAAGAAGAAAGAAGAATTGAACATGAAATGATATATTTAATATTTTTCCAGTTGGATTCCAAAATTCAATAAAAAAAGGAGCTCACTCGTAATTGTCTATTTATAAAATCCAATTAGGACCCCGTGAACGATCAAGTCATAACAATTTACGTCTATTTACGAAAAGGAATGCTTATACACATCTTTCCTCATTAAACTTGAGCGCATCTCATTTGAAAGAAGCACTTTATAAAAACAACGCCGATCGTTACACATTAGCAGCACATGGAAGACCGTAGAAATAGAAAAAACTATTTTTAAACGCATATTGTCAGTGGCTGGTTGAAGAGATACGCTGACGATGCGACGGTAGGTTTGTTTTTATGGCTTTTATTGTTCTATTTACCATTTGTAGAACGTAGTTTGAAAGGAAAGGATTCTCACCACCAAGCGGATGCGTATCTCTTCGTGAGGCGACAATAAAAGAAAAACAACTGCTGCAAGTGCTCGACTTATTTATGAAACTTTATATGTAACATCTAATTTCAGACCGGGAAGATGTTAGATTACAAACATGTATCAAAAACTAACGCTCGTCTTCTCGACCGTGACCTGCACTCTCGGAAATTGAAAAATGATACTGATTCGACTGACTTTGACTACCTTGGAAACCGTTGAATAAACACAAACCTCTCCGTTTCATAAGCTCAGGAGGAAAATATACATTTTCCTCCCTTACTAACCTACCGATGGTAAGAATAAAAAATAAAATGTTACATTAAACGGAATGGCTATTGATTTATTTTGTGTCTATTTAAAAAAAAAAAACATCTAACTGGTTGTGTCTTAATGATTCAAACATTGCAAATTTTGAAACAATTATTTTTATTATGCAGCATTTAGAGTGCCGCAAGGAAACAATTTGGGGGCAATCAATTTTCACATCCAGAATTAATTATTGATGTTTATAATATAACCATTGGTTTCTCGACTTGAATATCTAATCTTAGGTATACAAGATACTATAGCGATTAGAAGTAATGGCAATTATAAATAATTTAAGCCAACAATGCTTAGAACTTTTTGTAGTAAACCACCGTAATGTGAAAAAAAAACACCTACTTTCATCTAATACTCAGAAAAGTTTGATTGGTTTGGCATAAACAGGTTAAATCCTCAACAAATACAATCTGCTTTTATTTTCCCAATAGTATCAATATCAAATACGACTAACAAAAAATAGCCATCAGTTTATACGCCAATTGTACAATATTTCCATTTATTTCTCTACATTTTCATATTTAATTAATTCATTAGAAGCAAACCCCACAAAACCTACAAATTGGGCCAAGGTCAAGCCCAGCAAAACCTTTTAAACGCCATCCAATAGCCGTTTGTTTATTCCGGTTCAGATCACTAGATTACGCCACTGGTCCAAGCCGTACGTAATGAACATCACTGAAACGAAACAGACATGGCCTGACAGCTCCAGTTTAATTGAATCGCCGTTTACTTTAATTAAAATGTTAATAACTCGAACGAAAGACACTGCAAATAGCGTCGAACAAGTCGGTTAGTGTTTCGTTTTCTTGTAATTTGCGCAGGCTGCACTTCGACATCGCGTCTCCGACGGTTTTGCTTCATTTGTTTTTTCGCCGAAGCGTCATCGGTGCAATATTTGCCCTGTTAAGGGGCCTACGTTTCCTGCACGAGCACGAGCACATCATTAATTTAGTAGATAAATGAGGAAATATTTGAAATTTATAGTAAACGAGTCATAAAATGCGCGATTTACTCCTCGTCTAGTTGATTCAACTTGGTATGCTATGTGTGAAGTAGGTGATTTATTTACATTGTGTATGTCCAAGTTACAAATATAGGCCTCTTAACATTTCCTTCTGTCTATTTGCTGATATCGTGTCATCAGATTCTTGACTCGGGAAACGTGAGGTTGTTGCTTTATCAATATATATCACTGAATAAATATTTAGAGATTCCTTTGTCTCTAGTAAAGTGAATTTAAAAATATCAGCTTGGTAGGTTAATGTTTCGTTGACAGAATACAAGCTCGACAAATGGTATGTTTAAGAAATCGTGATGGAATAGAAACTGGTTCCGATTTGACTCAAAAATAAGTTTAAATTTAGAAACCACATGCATTATATATCTACGTCAATTGTTACAACATAAAGTCAACTTTTAAAATGTCTGGATATGTAGGTGCATATTGCTTATATTGAAATAAACTACAAAGTCAAAATTCAAGAAATATATTCTCTGATGTTTCTTGAACTTTTCACTTTATATTTGTTTTTACATTTATTTTTGCAATTTGAAACCGAAACGATGGCATGATATCAATGACAATTTTTCTTTAGTACAGTAGCGCAACCTCTCGGGGTAAATCTGTACTAATTTCCTGTTTCTTCTATTATTTTCATAATGAAAGTTTTGGCACTCGTGAAAGAAACCAAATAGTTCGTATTATATGTAAAACTTCGATATAAAACAGAATTGCAGTACAGATTTACACCTTTTTGCCTTATTAATTTGTGGGTAATATCTTATATTCTCAAAAAAGTTTTCAATATGATTAATATTAGGTGCTGATATTTATTTAAATGTCTTTATTCTTTAGATGGAAACTCGGTGCCGTTATCCACAACTATGGTTTGCGGAATTCCATACGTTAGGAGCACATTCTGCTCAAAGTAAGTATAAATGTACGTTGATACGAGTAGTTATGAATTAAAATAAATTTAATAATATTGACAAAGTCTACATATATATTAGAATATATGTAGAATTTGATATTGATTTAGATGTCTATATTCTTTAGATATAAACTCTCTTCCGTTATCAAGTCCATACTTTGCGGTGTGCCAAACATTAGCACATTTTGCACAAAGTAAGTAATAAATATACCTACTTTCTGAGCCTAATTCTACAAATTTGAAAGTATTTTTCTTGTGACAGATTTGATCATCTTGATGTAATTCCTGTCGGTTGTTTATTAACTAGATTTAGATTATCTTTCAATCAAACTCAGCTTTAACATTCTTTATGTCTAAACACATTTTATTTACATTTTCTGAAACACCTCCGATGATAGTCTGTCATTCATACAAACCAAAGTACCATTGGAAATGACACGACACTTGACATGTCGTGGATACTGTTAATTGCGCCTCACGAAAGTAAACGTCTCTGAAAGGAGGGTTTTAATAAATAATTCCCTGGCTGGCGCTAGCTGGGATCAATACCCTCGCCGTAGGGGTTGGGGGTTGGGGACTTTCACTTGAAACTGCGGGTGGGGTGCAGCGACAGCCACTTGAGAGGACACACACGCTGCGTTGACCGAGAATTCAAGGCTTCGTCCCGGCCGGGTGAAAGTTAGGGTCTCCCTGGGATGCACAGCAAAGAAGCTACTCAGCTCGGGGAGAATAAAGCCGCTGCCTGTTGGGGTACGATGATTTAGTAGGGGAATATTACCTAAGAAAATCGTATTTTACGATACACTGTTATAATATAATTAATGTTAAATAAGGCGGTAGTAGTAGTAGTAATAGAAGTAGTATATCAATTGAAAGTACTAACACACACATATAACAGGGTGTATTTTAAGTCTATTTCATAAATTAAGGGGGTAACGATAGAGGACGTTAAACTTTTGGAAAAATATCACATTTTTTCAATTACCTCTAAAGCTGTATAACATATATAGACGAAGCTTGAAGAAATGACATAGCTTGAAAGATTCGGTGTATTCTCAAATAAATGTCAATCAGTGGTGAAGATAAAAATACTTAACAATAACAGTACCATAGGTAATTAATTAAGAGTAAAACAAAAAATCAGTTTACAGAAGGTGGTGAAAATGCCCACCATTGACAGTGACACATGCGTCGAGCCTCAATCATTCTCGTATCATTGTCAAAAATCATTGAATTGTGAGAAATTTTATTTTAAATCAAATGTCAATACAAGGTGCCCATTATCTATCCCCTTACATGGCTAACTTTGTTGATAGTGGAGATAGAGAATTGTGTAAATTAGCAAAATTGGGCAGAATTACAAGAGGAATTCAGTGCCTCCTTCAGATTTAATTTTAATTTTCAACTTTTCGAGATATCTTGGAAAAACTTAAAAATCGCCAAAATTTTTAAACTCGAATATCTCGGAAACTATAAAAGATACAAATAAAATAAAAATACTGTGTGATAGTGTTTTTTACGTGTCATTAAGCGGTGATATTGAAAACTTCACGGGCATCTTAGTTTTTCAGAAAAAAAATAAAGTAATGTTTTTTTAAATGGCAACCATAGTTGCCTATAGTATCAATGAAAAGCTTATTTTTTTCTGATTTCAAAAATATAATATTTAATATACCTTTCTCTTTTCTTTTGTTTACTGTAATGAACAAATAATTTATTAACATAGTAAGCTATGAAAAACAAACGTAGATCAGTAAACAACAATAAAATATAAATGTCAGATCACACTAAAGTCTAAAGTCACATTATAAACGTCAAAATTAAACGTTTATCTTAAAATAGTTATTGTGAAATGTACAGAAACGAAGAAAAATACGATTTATTAAATATTATATTTTTGAAATCAGAAAAAATAAGCTTTTTATTGATACCATAGCCAAATATGGTTGCCATTTAAAAAAACATAACTTTATTTTTTTCTGAAAAACTAAGATGCCCATGAAGTTTTCAATATCACCGCTTAATGCCACGTAAAAAACACTATCACACAGTATTTTTATGTTATTTGTATCTTTTATAGTTTTCGAGATATTCGAGTTAAAAAATTTTGGCGGTTTTCAGTTTTTTCAAAATATCTCGAAAAATTGAAAATTAAAATTAAATTTGAAGGAGGCACTGAATTCCTCTTGTAATTCTGCCCAATTTTGCTAATTTAACCAATTCTCTATCTCCACTATTAGCAAAGTTATAGCCATGTAAGGAGATAGATAATGGGCACCCTGTATAATTCTATAAAGAAAATGCAATAGACCTTATTTATAAGAAACATAATAGGGAATATTATTTTCTCTGAAAAATCCCAATGGCGTCGATTATCCAAGGTTTCTCAATGAAAAGGCTCGCATCTTCGTCCCTGGTTGACATATTTATATAAAAATATACCGACCTATTCCCTTTGTTCAGCTATTTCACTTCTCAAAGTCTCGTCAAGCTATGTCATACATCTTCAAATATAATTGAAAAGATGTTATTTTTCAAAAACTTTAATGGTGTAAAGTAATTGGTATGTATGTTACATAAGTGGTATGTTACATGTAAGTGGTATGGTAATTTTACTGTGCAAACCAGTACATTACTTACAAATACATAGAATTTACAAAGAAACATTTTTTTAAATGATATTTATATAAAAAGAATAATTTAACAGTAAGGAATTAAACCGATCCTCCAGGAGTACTCTGATGCCGTATCTTTCAGGAATTTCTAACAATTGATCACAGTTGACTTTATCGAAAGTTCTGATTCATCAGTGAATTTTTCCGATGCAATGATCTACAAAAAAAAAAAAAAATACTACAGTGTGATTTACAAGCAGCTGTGGAAACACTTGCATGGTACTACCGATATCGATATCCTTTTTTTGTACCAGGCAGTAAAATACTTATTTATGATACTTATTACCATATAACTTTGAAGGTACTCTATCTGAATCTCCACGCAAATTTGAATATTATTTTTACCTCACATTCGTCTTGTGCTCCTCGCATTTATTGACAGTAACCGCAAACTTATGAGCCGCAAATTCCCTCATGAAAAGTTCGACATGAGCGGAATGGCTTCAAGTGTCGTTACTCGCGCGTAAAAGAAGAGATGCCAGCGAAGTAGACCTTATAAAAAGTTTCATGTAATTTTTATAGCTACTATCCTAACGGTCCTGCTAGCAGTGGGATATTTGAAGGGCCTGGCTTGTGCCTTCCAGTCGGTAAAAATGAGGAATGTTATAGACCTAATAACGACTTATTGTAGGACTCTTCGAAAATGTGAAATAGGGTGGTGTCAGTAAAGTTATTAAGTAGCTGTTCCACGTAGTATCCGAAGTATGATAGACTTGTTCTCATGGGTAATTCATACATTTACTTGGTAGCAAAAAGATATTAAAAGAAATATGTACGACAGTTGATATTTAGAGGTAAGAGATTTAGAGAAATAGGGTAGATTTTAGAAAACCGTTGGATGAATGAAGTACAGACAACGGTACAAACCGCTTCAAAACATTACAGAGACTAACCCTGAATATTTTTTACTTTATATTAGTTCATAGTTATAGTTTAAACTTTTATTTATAATAAATATTGATTAATGATTCATTAATTAGTGCACATAACACCATTATTTCATAATTTTAATAATACACCTACAGGGTCCGCCATTAGTGTGGGGACGGAGCATAACTTCTTCATTTGAAGTGATGTCGATATGAAATTTGGTAGTGGTGGATATTGAAGGGAGATATATTTTAAAATTATATTCGCTTTTTAGCGATAGCCATGTATAGGGTGGTGAAATAAACTTATATTTTTTTAAATGAAATATTTTATTTCCATATTTAGATATAGTCCTATCGAAATTCAAGAAAATGATACAACTTTTAGGAAGGTTGTCACTAGCAGTTTTCGGTGTAGAGCTTCTAACATTCAAAAATATTCTTTACTTTGAGGGCCTGAAGGCACCCTGTATATTGAAATCGTAATAATTTTTCTACAGGAACTAAAAATGTCCTCTGGCTTCCAAAACAAATTCATAGTTTGTTTCTTTTGGGATTACACCACCTGTAAAATAACAAAAAGCAAAAAACCAGCATTTAACAAATTAAATATTCAAAGTGTAGTAACAAGGCAAAGTTCTAAAGTTTGCCCCAAAAAACCACTGTATAAAGTGTGATAAAATAGTATTTGATATATTAACTAAATTTCATCAGTGGTTTTTCAGTTTTGTACAAATTTCTATGATATTATATGTCATATTCTAAAATATGTCTAAATAAAATAGTTATTACAATAAAATTTAAAATAAATTAAGCACTTAGCTTTCTTCTATACGTTTCGAGTTGATTCTCAACTCTTCGTCGATAGAACGGTAGAACTCTTTGTATGAAAAGTAATTTTTGTCAGATTGACATTGTTAATTTAAATTCTCATCACATGCACTGATCACTATGATATTATCAATTTTCCATTGGTAACGTCCTTTTGGAGTAGAGGAAGCCATGTTTGATCTATGGATATTGTTTCTGATGAGATACAATTATCACCATTAAGTTTAATGAAATCACTTTCTTTTAATTTTCTTTTTAACTGATTTTTCTTCTTTTTGTATAACTTTTAGCCTGTGTCCAATCAACTCGGTGACAGTTATCAAGTTATCCCATACATGTTTTACTAATGTAGACCTAACAACTTGGTAATCCTTAACATAATTTATTGATGAAACATCTAGACCATTACAAATAAGGATTCGCGAACATAAAAATTTTATTAATTTTTGCTTTATATTTAGTAGCATAATCTGCTATTGGTATAATGATTTATACTGATTTTATTACAACCCTCGCAACATCTTACACTGACAGAAGAACCGAGTAAAAGACCAAGGATTGAAACTAATTTCACCGCTAATATCTTGACGTTTAAAATCAGTTATCGCAGAAAATTTAAATTATCCACCAAATCCGCTTGAAATATGGAAATTAGGAAGGGAATTTATCCTTTGAAATCCGCCCTTCTAAATTTGCCCTAATAAAATTAAATTGAAGGATATATAACGAAATAATTTACCTGAACATGAGAATAATTTCCCTTATCCGTTCTTCTTTGTTTTCGGTAGCCGTTGTAGTAGCGCTACGTAAATTTCTGTTTTGCGAAGGATATCGACTTTATTCAATATGTGGGAGGGGTTTATCTTAAAAAAAATTTAATATTGACCTAGTTTTGTCTAGTGATTAATTTTTATTTAATACAGGTATATTTATCTGTGGAAACGTGATACCAAACTACAGTTAGCATTATTTATTAAACTGAGGTAGGTAGTTATGGCAAGAAGATAAAAAAGTAAACAGTTTTTCAGAATTTATAGCCTCTATATAAGTCACAACAAATACAACATAGGAGATATTAACCTTTAAATGTTGGATAGAGCCGCGCCGTTATGAGCAAACACATAGCCGCCACTGTGGGTTTTTAGTTTTTAAAATCAATAATAGTACATACTTTCATCACATTATATCATTAATATACTAAACCAGTGATTCCCAACGGGGGCGATAACGCCCCCCAGTGGGCGCTGGAGCCTTCCATGGGGGCAGTGGCGGATCCAAAGGCAAATGGGGGGCGTTGAGGCAGGCATGAGGGGCGGTCAAATAAATAAATAAATAATATAAATTTTTTCTCCAACCGTTACAAAACTATGACATTTTTTTTACTGTCAGGAGTCTGCAAGGTTGACATTTTCCTTACTGGAAAAAAAAATGATATCTTTAGTAACAAAAGTAGTCACTTTCAATCCTAGGAGCTAAAGTTAACACTTTTAATCCTGGCAACGATGAAGTAATTCAATAATTTCAAAGCACAAATTAATAATTAAATGGGGATTCCGGTTGGAGAAAAAATAACATCTTATATTCGGATTAAAAGGGTCTTTTTTGTCTCGCAATTTTGCATCCGTTCGGCTACGCTACGCTTCGCCTCGCAAATACAAAATTTGCTCGCCAAAAAAGTGACACTTTTAATCCTAATATAACAATATACTATATTATACTTAATATTTTTTTATAATTGTTCCTTCTAATACAGAAGGCCTCTAATCCACGAAAAACAGACGTATTAAACTTTACTAATATAGTGGTCGTGGATAAACATATAAATTAGGTACCTACAGATAATAGATATGCAACAATATTTTAATATTTCATATAAAATTAACTATTATGGACTAGGAGGAGCGTTGACATTTTTGTTCTCTTCTAAAGGGGGCGATGGTCCAGAAAAGGTTGGGAATCACTGTACTAAACCTTCTGCCTGCGATATTTTTAACTACATTTGTGTTCAATAAAATTTACCGAACAACACGATTTACTCAAAAAAATAAACAAAATGATTTTAGAGGCACCGTTTCGTTTAGGTATTGGTAAATAGGAACATTTAAAATTTTTAAGATATATCCATAGCGGTACAATTAATATTCATCTATCAAATTCATGTGAAGAGATTGCTTGAATATTATCTGTGAGAGGAAAATAAATCAATAATTAGCATTACTTTTTATAGAATACGTAAAGTTTAGTACAGCAAATCTAAATTTTCAAAGAAGTTCTTAGTTCTCCGTGTATTCTCGATGCAAATTGGCATGGTTGTTGACGTTGTCTCCAGCCGCTGTAACAGGTGTCTACAAAATATTGGTAGACAATTTGAATATTTAAACTAATTTAAAGTTATCTGTTGTTTATTACACTGCATTCAAATGTTTTATTCATTTGTGTTATTGTGTTTATTATTGTTCAGTGTTATGATTAATAAAAATTAAACAGCTAATTATACACCTCAAATACATTCAAAACACGAAGTGTGACACATGGCCGGATTCCTTGATTTTTTCTCTACCTAACCATTTCATATTCTAATAATATGGCGTCTATAAGAAAAACGAAAGACGATATTCATATATCAGAATCTAGTAGGCGAAACAAAATTATGCATGGATTAAATAAAACAAAGATAATTATGGATGTATGTACAAAAAGAATTTTTTTTTAAATTCCTATAAATAACGGAGCTAGAGCCAATTTAAGTTTTTTTGGAAATTTATTGTTTTCCTAAATATTTTTAAAACCCTCCAGGACCACTATTTGGTGCTATTAATTTCTTAACTTTTCTCTAATTTAATTAACTTCGTATCTCTTCAAATAACAAAGATACCAATGCATAGGAAGACCCGCGATTCACCCTGTATAAGTCAAACAAGATTTGCTCACTATACTTGAAATATTGACAGTCAATTGAAAAATTATACAAAATTTTAGAAAATTCGTACACTTCGTAAATGTACTCTATCATCTATCTCTAGTCTTTTCCACTATAACAAGTCATTAATTTCAAAGTTAATTAAGTTAAACCTTCATCGTACCACCTGGTGTAAATATGTCGCTCCTGAAGTCCTAAATAAACTAGCTCGTAGTCCTTAATCACCTGTTAAGTTTACTAAACTATCCATCACTTTTTTCTAGAAAACTGCAACTGTTATATAATTAATATACCTTACAACAAGTACAAACTATACCTATTTATCACATAGAAAGAGTTAATATATTTAATATTTAAAATACTGGTATGGATTGATCGTTTTTCCAACTCAGATAAGACGATCTGTCAACTCCTAACTTCAAACTTTACTGCTTAGAAAAATATACAGGGTTATTCAGAACCTATCGAAAATAAAATTTGGGGATGTTCAACATACATGTAGAAATATGGTAGGTAGTGCAAAAAGAAATTTTTTTGGCGGGGTCTGAAAACTATTTAAAAATTTTTCATTGCACGCCGCTGGATACTGGTCCACTGTAATGGAGTGACCTTGGGACTGACAATGTAAACTAGCTAGCACGAAAGAAACCGGCGCACTCGGCGCAAAAAAGATTTGCAGCGTTTTTACTTTAAAATAAACTTAAAGATAGATAGACGTTCCAGGTACAAAAAACTTGTTTACTGTTTTTTGTCGGAATGTGGTATATCCGATCTCGTTGAAGTACAGTTGCCCAGCTGGGCATTGCCCAGCTACGTAGTCCTTTATAATGGTATAACTTTAAACATTGTTTACGGGAAATCCTAATTACTTTTATTACAATTTTTTTGGTGATATCGATTTCTTATTTAAGGATGCACATATCCTCAAAGTTTTTTATATAGGTTCTGAATAAGGCTGTAGGTATATCCCTGAATATCTCATGTTGTTGTTCTGCAGATTTAAGTATGTTCATAATATGGCATTTTACATACAACGGTTCGAATCGTTTTTAATGCGTTTGAACAAAGTATTGTTAATCGGGGCTATGATGGAACATAGTATGACGTTGACGTTATCACTACGCATCAGCCAATGGGAATCCGTTAACAGCAACAGAAGCATGTTATGAGTATATAATAATTTCATGTTATTTGTTGTATCATATACCTCAATGTTTTGTCTAGACAAGTGAATCACGAAAAATAACAACATTTATTTAATTCAATACAATAATAGGTTGTAGAAACTAGTTCTACTACTATCAGATGGCATGCATATAGCAAATAACTACGAATAGTAAGGGACATCACTATCACTAAGGGCATCCTACGATGTGTGGTCTTAGTATTTCCTCGTAGTTTTCGTTGCAATCCGAATCCTTGTATTTTGATTCTAACTGTGTTAGACAAAATACGGCAAATTTTGCTTTGTAATTCAGCGCTCGGCGCGGCATATTGCCAGGAGAATAGCTGTTTTAGCTTGATTTGTTTAGTCCTTATTTAAATAAGGCGTTTGCAGATGGAGGATACTTAGTGATGTCCCTTACTATTCGTAGTTATTTGCTATATGCATGCCATCTGATAGTAGTAGAACTAGTTTCTACAACCTATTATTGTATTGGATTTTTACCCCATTACGATTTGTTTGGATTCTGTTGCGAAAACTACACAGAGGTGGCGCCAATAGGCCTTGCGTAGGTTTTGCGTACGCAAGGTTTACATATTGCGCCAAATACTCAGATCTTCGCATTCGTCGGTATGCTCACTTATATTGCACTGAGGAGATCATAAAAAGGTCGAAACCGGTCTGCAATTAGTGGCATCCTACGATGTGTGGTCTTAGTATTTCCTCGTAGTTTTCGTTGCAATCCGAATCCTTGTATTTTGATTCTAACTGTGTTAGACAAAATACGGCAAATTTTGCTTTGTAATTCAGCGCTCGGCGCGGCATATTGCCAGGAGAATAGTTGTTTTAGCTTGATTTGTTTAGTCCTTATTTAAATAAGGCGTTTGCAGATGGAGGATACTTAGTGATGTCCCTTACTATTCGTAGTTATTTGATTTATTTAATTCCCGGCCAAACGAGAGGTGAATACACAAATTAGTATACTTATAAAGATCAGAACCGACGTGATATGCCAGGTTAATACATGTCAGTCTAGCAAGCAGATAACGATGCTTGTCAGTTTGGACAATTGGACAATGGGCCATAATACGAGAATCCTATAATACGCATACCGTATCCCCTCCACGAACCGACGTTCCAAACTTTAATCCCAACATTCCTGCCTTACTAATAATAATTAAGATGAAAATTAGCCGGAATTTAAATGGTAACCCTCGTCCTTTCAAAGGGCTAATCTCATGAGCACTAGTTCCTCATATGGACGTGATAAATTAGATTCTAGCGTAGGGAATTGCCGTGATAAGGGGGCTTTAAAAGTATCGCAGTGATGCCAACCTTGGCCAGAGCCATCTTTCAACACATTTAACTCATTAACAGTACGGTTGTGGCGGGAAATTCAGATGATTTCGGCTCATTTTAAGGGAGTAAGTTTTTGATTATCGCAGCAATTTGGGCCGTTAGCCTCGTTATGGGGTATAATGCACGTTTATATTAATTCTGAATTTATATTATTTCATTAAATATGCTCTGACGAAAATTTTTAGAGCATAAATTTATTACAAAGAATATTGGTCCTTCGAGAATAGAAACTGAAAGTCAATTTTGGTTTGTACGATGAAACATTCAGTCGGAAATCAGTGATGTTCTACTTCTATTTGATTTAGAGCCCGCTTCGTTTTGCCCAAGGAAACGATTGCTAACTTTAGGGTATAAAACAAATTTACTAGAAATGAAAACTGAATGTGCTATACTGCTGCTACACACAATGTTCTACAAAATATTGTGTTAAAATAATTTTAATGTGCTAATGTTAGCGAGTTCGAAATGGTCCGTCGGAACGAATATGTCCCACCATCTGTATCCTCAAAACTAAAAGAGTAAGACAAAAGGTTAGATTAGAAAAATTTTGCAAACTACTTTTTGTTTCTTCTATTTTAGCTGTTAAAATCGTCATAAAAACGATACAACTGCGCCAATTTAACAGGAACCACCCTGTATGTTGGTACTGTAGCCTTGAGTTGCTATAGGTTTGTTCCAACACAGAATTCAAGATAGTTCGTAACTTGATTCCGGATTTAATAAATACGCATGCGTCAATTGGAATCGGTTCAGAATTTGGTACTTTGTTGGAACGCTTTTTGAGAATTCGAGTCAACCACGGAATATAAAATTATTAACGATGGATTCGGAAAGATCACAACATAAACCCTTGTCCCTTGTTGATATTGTGTGGCATAAACTTGTACCATACTTGTACGTACATAACCTAAACAATACAGACCCAAGTTTACCCTTTAAATTTAATATTTCCCATATGACTCCGTTCTATGATCTACGTTTAATACAATGGATCATAGCCAAGGCCCTTCAATGAATATAGGTATGACATATTTGGCACACCTTTTATTTACATCAACTAATTAGTAAATTTTTGTAGATGTAGATGAATTTTTAATATTTCAACTAGAATAGTTGTAATTTTAATATGAACTAGATAAATCAAAATCACTTCTTCAAAATCAGACATTTTTTTAATAACTTTTTCAAAACAATGAGCTAACCAGCAGGGAACATATATAAGAGTTACCAGCAGTCTTTTAGAAGTTAAGTTTTATGAAGTCAAAACGCTTGACGCGCATGGTCAGAATTACAAATTCTCGTAAAATCCCAGAACTATTTGAATCGTTCCTAACTGGTTGAAAAATCATGTTGGAACGGCGAATTGTATCCTCAAAAAATCAGTAATGGTTCTGAATTTGTGTTGGAACACGAAAATTAAAATGCGCAGACGCATTACAATTCAGAATCATTCTGAATTTTAGTTGGAACAAACCTTATATTTACATTATTGTTATTTAACATTAAAATGTATGGCAAAATTCAGCATAACGTCTCAAAGAGGTATCACATGCTAAATAGAAAGTAATATTCAATTTCCAAAATAAAAATTTGACTAAAAGGCAAACCGATAAATTCAGTACTAAGATAAATCATTGTAAGGCTATTCTTAACATTTACTTAATGACAATCATTCTACTATCAAATAAAAATAAAATACATTTATAGATCCTACATTGATTGTATTACCACAGGTAAGAGAGGTCTTCCTGAAATTCCTTGTTTATTACCTAAATTTTATTATTCTCCTATTAATTTTAATTACTTATGTTTACCGCGTATTTTGATGTTTAAATTAATAGAATTTTTAAATAAAAACGTGTCGTTATTTTTTACAATCTAACACCTCACTGGCTATAAATATCTATGAATTCAGTTAGGCAGATAATAATAATAATAAATAACTAGTAAAATAATTTATGGATACTCCACATCCGTGACAGTTTTCAATAAAATATTGACAATTTATTACGCTATTTAACTTTATGAAATTGTCATTTAGATGCGAAGTATGAATTTATTCATAGCGATGGAGAAATTCACACCTACTCTAGAGTGACATGATTAAATCTAATACCCCATAAATTATAAACGTATCCAATTGCAACATTTACTTGCCTTAATAGCGTTAACAGGGAAATGTATATATTTTTTAGTACAATTCACAATACCTACTGGAAACAGCAAATACATATGTGGTTTGATTCTAAAAGTGCCAATGTCCCAAATATTGATTTTGAGAAAATGAAGGTTGAAAAATATTAACAAGGTTTCACCTACTAGAACGAGGCTAGATTGGCCTTTTAAGTTTTCAGAAGAAATTCTTTTTTGAAGATAATGCCATATTTTTATTATTAATACATATTAACACATTTTCATAATACACCACAATAGCTTTTAGCATTTTATGGTATTTCACTAGATATAAAGCAAATGAAAAATAGGTAACCAAAGTCACACTATACAAATAGTATCTTTCCGTAAGAAGGCCCAATGTCAACATTGGCCTTTTTATCATATTGCCACCACAAGCTTTATTGAATACACATTGGCCTTAAATTTCGATTAAATTTAATCTCTTGGCTAAATCTGAAATTAGTATCAAATGTAAGAAGGAATGTGTAAACCATTTTGCTTGATCTCAAACCACAAGGTGTCAAAGTTGCAAAATGTCAATATTCACCCAAAAACAGTAGACGATAGGTATAGGACATCCCTACATGAAATTTGTTTAAAATTTCACGTAGAGTTCAAAATTGCAGTAATATACAGGTTGTACCATTAAAATAACGAAGATGACATCAACTTCCGGTATAACCGGAAGCGTTAGGTGGACTCCATTATTTTAGGTGAGAAGGACATGCCCGAAAACACTATTGCCCAAATTTTCAAAATCAAAATCGAAGTAGTCTCTGAAGTATGTCTAATGTCTCGTCACCGTGGGACGTGGGACATAAGAATTGTATTAAGAATTGTGTATAAGAATTTAAAGTAAACCCCTTACTTTATGATGACCCCATATACCGGGATATCAAAAATTATCTTGGTCAAGGGTGGTTGTGGAATGTAAATCGTGTGTCTTACTTTAAATTTTTGAATATGTTTTGTTGTGTCAGAATGTTGTGTCAAGTCATTGTGCTGAAATTTTCTAATCCAGTTTTTGAATCATGCCTCTTACCACACAGCACAAAATGTTCATGATTGAAGCCTATTTTCGAACGGGTGCGCTAGTTAATGGAAATTGGCAATACAGTCAACGTTTATGTTTGGACAATTTTTATGCGTGCCTTACAAATTGTGTTGAAGTGTTTCGCGAAACTGGTTGTGTGACTCATAAAAAAGGTGCTGGTAGACCAAGAGTTCGTACAGAAGAAGTTGTCAATGACGTTCGTCAACGTATGGAAGAGGAGCCTGCAAAACCTTTGTGGACTTTCTTATGGAACATGTCATAAGATTTTAAAGAAAGACTTGAACATGCATCCATATAAGATGCAAGCACATCAAGCTCTTCTGCCCGCAGACCACCCCAGACGCCTTGCTTACTGCCATTGGTTTGTCAATAATTTAATGAATGACGATCTTCTGGACTTAACTTTTTTTTCTGACGAAGCGTAGTTCCACCTTTCGGGATACATCAATTCTCAAAATATGCGAATGTGGAGCAATGATAACCCTCACGTTTTTACTGAATCGCCACTACATGCTCAAAAAATTGGTGTTTGGATGGCAGTTTCTCGCAGAAGAATAATTGGGCCAATTTTTTTCGATTTCACCGTCAACGCAGAAAGGTACAAACACAACTTTTTGGCTGAATTTGTGCAACAGTTAAACGATGATGAACTTCGGTACGGTTATTTTCAGCATGACGGTGCAACAGGACATACTACACGAGAAAATATTGCTTTCCTCCGCGAGTTTTTTGATGACCGGCTGATAAGTTTGCATACAGAAGTTGAGTTTCCTCCGAGATCACCTTGTTTGACAATTATGGACTATTTTATATTTCCTTACTTAAAAAACAAGATTTTCGCAACTCCGGTAAATAATTTGCAAGAACTGCAACAAAGAATTGTTCAGCAATGTGCAACCATAACGCCAGAAATGCTGCAAAACGCTTTTCACAGCATGAGGAGGCGCGTCAACTTGTGCATCGAACAAAACGGGGGACATTTCCAACAATTACTGTAATTTAGTTTTTCTTGTTACTAAAACCGTTATTTCATAATTTGTAGTTCATTATTGTTTTACAACTGAAATAAATAGGTATGAAATTTGTAGGTTATTGATGATGTCAGTGTGACAGTGACATAATTATTTAAAATTTAAAGTAAGACACACGTTTTACATTCCACAACCACCCTTGACCAAGATAATTTTTGATATCCCGGTATTATTAATTTTCGAAGCCCACAACTACTACAGAAAACGCCACAACATTGCACCGACTTAATGAATATCCCATCAACAAAAACCGCCTACATGACAAATGCGTTTGTAACCGTTAATTAATAATTCAAATTTCCCTGCATATGCCCTCGGAGTCATTATGCAAATAGCTGCCCATAATTAGGCGCATAGGGTTTTCTATTTAACGAACAATGGATCTGTCCATTTGGGATTCATTTATGCGGGCCAGATTCATCTTTGAAGTCTTTGAAGACTCTCTTGTATCTGCTTGCTATTTTAACTGGTTTTAAGATTTAGGAAAGTTCTCAGATGTCTTTTAAAGGGCAATTTTCCTTGCCTCTAAAATGCAGAGTATTTCATAACTTCTCCATGGCAGAGCTCTTTATTTTCCAATATGAAAAATAAAAACAATAAAACCAATTCCTTCAACATTTAATTCATATTATGCTCGCACTGTTGTACAGGGTTTTTCATATTGAGTTAGACACCATACTACCTCAATTGTTTTTCAATATAGGGGTGATATTGAATATCACATTGTCAAATATGTTTAATAGAGTATGAAATTTCATCTTGGAAAGATATACGCCTCAACAACGTTTGGAAATTATTCAATTATTTTATCAAAATAATCGTTCTTTTATTGCAACTCATCGTGCACTTCTTTATATATATCTTTTCCACTTATTTCCTTCTTTTCCACTTTTTTCAATTTATAGTCATCATGTCATAACATACCTGACTGGTTCACAACACAACAAATTGCTGAGAACACACAGTAAAAAAATTCGACTGATTTTAACACTGAATCCACACTCATCAGCGTGTATATAGTCCACACTTGGCAGTATTAGACATATCGGTGTATTATTACATTACATTAAAAGTAATTTAACACAGTAAATTTTACAAGATAATGTGTAATAGTTAATTTATTTAATAATAATAGTATTTATGGCGGATTGATTCATTTTTAACACAGGGTTTTGTAAATTTTACTACAATTTATGAGTACTTCTACAAACTTGGCGGGTATACCGTTCGTGTAATATGAGTTCTAAAGGTTTAGTTATTATACTACCCAGTTCGTGTTAAAAATAACATTGCAGCAAATTACGATTACCACTTAGTAATTTTACCATTTGTCTTTTTTTACTGTGCATTGCTGCAGTTTAGGCCAGTGTTGATGATGACTCTAATTTATCCATTCCAAGACTTTCGAAACAATTGCCTCTGTCTGGAACGTCTATTTCGCGTATTTTAAGGAAGGATTTGGGCTTACATTCTTACAAAATTATTCTGTCGTAAGAATTGAAGTCTTTGGACCATCGCATACGTCGTGAATTTGCCGATTTTGCCTTGGAACAACTTGAAAATGATGACGACCTTGGTAAGAAAATAATATTTTCAGATGAAGCTCATTTTCACCTCTTTGGAACGGTGAACAAGCAAAATTCTCGTTATTAGAGTGAAAATAATCCACAAGTCATTAATGAGAAACCTTTACATTCTGGAAAAGTGACAGTTTGGTTTGGTTTGTGGTACGGTGGGATCATCGGACCATATTTTTTCCAAAATGAGAATGGAGATACCATTACAGTCAATGGTGAGCGGTACAGACTAATGATAACTAACTTTTTATGGCATCAACTCAATCCGGTTCCGGTAATATTGATCCGGTTCCAACAAGACCGCGGTACGTGGTACACAACCCTTGAAACAATCGATTTATTGTCCAAAGTTTGGTCAGTTGATTATTTCCAGAAATGGACCTGTTCAACGGCCTTCACGAAGCTGTGATTTAACACTTTTAGACTTCTTGTGGGGTTATTGTTTATGAGAATAAACCAGAGACAATCGATGTATTAAAATTGAATAATCAATGGGAATTCAAATATTCGTGAAATAATGAAATTGGGTTAATCGAATTCGGCCTTGCAGGAGAAGCAGAAGCGGTGATTTAGAATGATATCGATGACACTTTAAAATAAAATAAAAATGTTTGGTCTGTTTCTATTTGTTGTTGTTTTATTTCAATTTAAAAACAACTCTTATTGAAAAATATACCTTCTTATATACGTATAAGATAAAATTACTTTTTTGATCCTTTATAGTTCTAAATATTTATTTAAAACTACATTTTCCATTTTTATACTAAAATACCGTATAATAAAAATATTATATCTTTCTAAGCTCCCGTTTTAATTTGGCATTCCTTCATTCCCGTCACTTAGTCTAACCAGAATTAATGAAAATATTGTGAAAAACATCTCGTCTTTTTAATCTCCGACGAAATATCTGCCTCTGGAATGGTTCTCTGGAGAGGTCGTGCGAAACTCAATCGAGACTACTTGAGATAGTGGGTTTAAGCTTGTGAATATTCATTATTCATTTTTGCTTTTTCAACTTGATTGTTTCGAGTATACGGAAAACGGAACTAGGTTAGCGTTTCGTGAAAATAATCTCTTTTAACGACACGTAAGAATATCATTTATTTTAAAAATCAAAGATACGAATTCCTATGTCTTCGATGTCTTTATATCGTAATTATAATCATAACAACAATCATACAAGGCGTGTCACTATGAGCTAAATCGATCTATATATGGAAAACCAGTAGAGAACCAGGGTGCTAGATGGTGTAGACTTTTTCAAAAATATTTTTCACTTGCTGTTACTTCGTGATATACCAAAAATCGATGGCAATTATTTATTTTAAATGAAATACTAAATTTGTTATTGCATTTTTTAATTCCCTGATAAATTTAACGAACATTTTATGCAGGATTCCCTATAGGCATACCTCAAATGTGCCGCTTTTGAGAAATTTCATCTTTTTAAAAATTTTGAGGCTTGCATAATTCTAAGATATGCTTAAAATTTTCAAAATAAACTCACCGAGAAATAATATAATTACAGCATTACTATAAAACGTCAATGGTACCTAAAATTGATGAAAATATATGCACAACGTTATACAGGGTATTACAAAAATCTAGCTAATAACTAATATCACAGAATTTTTTTAACATTTTTTCAACATAAACTTTTGCGTTAACTTTATTATTTTATTTTTCCTATCTCGTCGGATCTCCATTCCTAAGAAAAATTTTGGTTCGCCTAAATCTGTCATTTCAAATTTCTCTTGCAAGTTTGATTTTACTTCATTTAACTTTTGAACATTAGTACTTGCCAACAACATATCATCCACGTAGAGCAATAGTATTAATATTTCTTTGTCGTTTTTCCATGTAAACAAGCATGGTTCATTTTGATGAGAAGTTAGTCCAATTTTCTGAGCCGTTTTTGTAAATGTTTCATTCCATTTTTGTGGACTTGGTCGTAATCCGTAAAGTGCCTTTTGTAATTTTAAAACTTTGTCTCTTTTTAATTTTTCTAAGTTTTCTTTCCCAATTTTGAACTTATCGTTTGTCTCGGAATTTTCTAAGGTCATTTCATAACCTTCTGGAATTTCCATATACACTTCTTTATCTAATCTTGCGGTTAAAAATGCTGTCTTCACATCAAGCTGAATTACTTCTAAGTTCAATTTATTAATTATAGCTAAAACTAGTTGGACTAGGAATAGTCTTGAAACTGGTGCATAAGTTTCCGTTTGGTCATAGATGTTTGTATCCTTGAATCCTCGAATAACTAACCGTGCTTTATACTTAACTTTTCCATTCTTTTCTAACTTTCGTTTTAACACCCATTTAGAATCTATTATGTTTGGTTTCTTACCGTTTTTCACTTCTTTTGGTTTGTTTTCCACTGTCCATACTTGATTTTTACTCATTGATTTAAATTCTTCTTTAATTGCAGTTTTCCAGTTTTCTCTGTCGTCAGATCTTATAGCTTCTTTATATGATGTAGGATATTTGTTTATCTTAGCTAAGAGAGCATGGTAAACTTCATATTTCACATTACTATTTTCCTGGTCTTCACTTATTTCAAGGTTGGTAAAGTCTAAATCTACATACACGTTCTTTATCATTTCTTGACACAGTTTAAAATCTAAATGTTTATTTTCTGTTTCGTTTGTAAAACTTATCATTGCCAAATTTGCAGTTTTATGAGGCATGTCTGAAAAACTTGAATCTTTAACAAATCTTGGTGATTTTCTTAGAGCTTTAATCGTTTCACTAGATTTAGTTTTATCAGTTACTTCCGTCTTTCTTGGTCTTCCTCTTTTTCGTTTACTTTTTGCTGGTTTTGAATTCTCTCCCTCCATTTCTGATGTCCCTTCTTCCGTTTGTTCTGTTTCCTCTTCAAACTCAATGAACCATTTTTCTTGATTTATTTCTGTAAACGGCGTGATCCAATCTTTAATTGAATCTTTTCTGTATAAATCACCGTATACTAATTTTTCGTTAAACCTTACATCTCGACTTTCATACAATTTTCCTTCTTCAACCTTTAGAAGTACATAATTTGTTGATTTGTACCCAACTAGTACTGTTCTGCTTCCTGTTGCTCTAAATTTCGGTCCGGTTTTCCTTTGCACTTTCATGTATGCAATGCAGCCAAAACGTTTTAATTGGGATAAATCTACTCTAACTTGAGGTGCAAATTTCTTTAAAGGTACTTCCATGTTATTTGATTTCATTGTCATAATTGTCAACCTAGTTTATATTTATATCTTCACGTAAAAATATAACTTTTAGAAGTGATTTTGTAAAGTGTTTGACGTGTTTATAAACTATAAGTATGGTTACAAGCTGTGTAGTGTGCAAAAATATTGGTAATTCAAAGGATGGGTGCGGTTTACATAGGTAAGTAACCATGCATAAGCGTAGAATCGGCGATAGCGAGAGGGATCGTCAATGATTTTTAAAAATTTTTTTTAATAGTAAATATTAAGTACTATTATACATAGTGTAGTAAATATTATACACATAAGTGTATAAATTGTTGTTTTTGAATATGTAAATCTTGAACTTACTTGTATATACTAAAATAAAATATTCTAATTTGTACTTTTAGTTTTATAATTATTATTTTCACCCCTTAAAACATAGCCGCCCATGCCCTTGGCCAATATGACAGGAAATTTCATGAAATTGAGGTTGTCTTTTGTTATTCTTGAAAACGACCATTTTATATACTGACAAATAGGCAATTACTTATCTATACATATTTGATGGGAGGTTCCGACAATCTTTATATCTAAAAAAACGGTCTCCCGGAAAAGGTACAAAAATCAAGGTCCTACATACATTTTTATAATCTAATCAAAGGGTCTACTCTCATTGTGAGTCATGTAGCGTTTCCAAGGCCTACCTAAATGATGAAGTCGGTCGTAACCATAATTCAGTCTACTAGTACGTGAAGATGTGATCTTAGAAGGTGGCGATTTTGCGCTGGGCGTTCTAGCCCGAAGCCCGAAATTGAAATTTGTTGTTGCCGCGCGAGGCAAAGACAGCCGCCAACTTCTCCGTTATCTGCTCATAAAGTATTCATGCTATGTTCCAGGTACGTGCCTATATCGGGGTAGAATTAGGGGAGTTATACGGAGATGTTAAGAAAGACGGGCTGCAGGGGAAAGGGCCTCGTGGAAAGGTTTCGTCGGGGTAGGGCCCAAAGTCTTGATTTGATAAAAGTTTGCATCCAAAAATTATTATTTTAGAAGTCCATTTATGTTTTATCAACCATCAGATTCAAATTATAATATTTTTAAATTGGTAATCATAGAATTACGACAGAGAGACAATACCGACAATTCCCCCGGGACCTATAGTAAATTCGACTACATAAGTACCTAATTAAAAAGAATGTATGCCACAAATATAAAGTAGGATGTATGCTTTTATTTTCACAATTGTGAGGATTGATACATTTTCTAGTCTATCATAATTTTATTAGGAAAACAGATGCATGTACAGGGTGTCCAAAATAAGATCCTCTATCCCCTTATCTCAGAAAATATAAAAGATACGAGAAAAATGTTAAATACGAAAGTTTTTTGTTTTTACATAAATTTTTCATTTTTATAACTTTCTTGAATACAGGTTGTTCAGTTTTTCTGATCTAGGCATCAACTTTCTTTTTTTAAATGGGACACCCTATATTCAATTACGTTTTGGAACTCTCCTTAAAATTCTAGGTCGACATTGTTAAGAGTATCCTATACCTATCATTTACCGTTACGAAGATATTACCATTTAAAGAAAAAAATCTGTAAAAAACACCTGCTCAAAAAATCTCGGCAAAACAAATAAGACATCCAAAAAAAGTAAATAGGGTTTATTTCGTAGACAATTAGACTCAGAAATTACTTCTATGGATCAATATTACCTGATTAATAGACAGGGTGTTTTTGACAGATGGGTCAAACATGTATATGTTAAAATTCCAGAAAATCGAAAATCTCTTATCGAACACCCTGTGTATTATTATATTTTTGGATTCTCTATTAAATTTTCTATATAAAGTTCCCTATTCTTATTTTGCTTAGTTTTCAAGATATTGACGAAAATGTGGAAAAAATGTTCATTATCGGCTATTATTAAAAATATATCTACTATTATTTGGTATATTATAGTGTGTGCCTTAATACTGATTAAGAATATATTATTTTATTAAATCTAATATTTTTTTAAACTATTTCATTAATTAACTAATATAAACAAATCTATGTTTGTAACTTGAACCACAAATAACTAACAATAATCAACAAATAACAATAAAAATAATAAATTAAATCAAGTGTTTTATATGTCCTCAATTTTCAGCTATGCATGTTGTGTATATAACTGCTAGTTTTCTTACAGCTCAATCACTTTGATTGAGCGCTTCAATTTCCATCCTGATTTTAATCTTTAAATCATCAACATTATTACTCTGAATTTGATAAACTCAGGTTTTCAATGTACCCCATAAAAATTATTAAGTAGAGTTAAATCTGAGATCCTCCCCAAACGGGATATTCCCGTTTGGGCCCTATCCATTTCACAAAATAGTTCTTAATAAAATTCTTTACAACTGCAGTATTGTGGCATGGAACTTCATTCCTCTGATAGATGATCTCATTGGCATCTTCTTCGGCATCCAATAAAGGTAAAATGCAAGTTTGTAATGAATGCCATTTCCTGATATTTTACCTAAGGTACCTGGAACCATTTAAATATTGGCCAAGAAGGACAGGGCCTAAAATGTGTCTCTTAAAAATAGCGAACCAAACATTTTCGTCAATATCTTGAAAACTAAGCAAAATAAGAATAGGGAACGTTATATAGAGAAGGTTAAAATTTAATAGAGAATTCAAAAATATAATAATACATAGGGTGTTCCATAAGAGATTTTCGATTTTCTGAAGTTTTAACATATACATGTTTGAGCCATCTGTCAAAAACACCCTACTATTAAGTATATTAATCAGGCGATTCATAGAAGTAATTTCTGAGTCTAATTGTCTACGAAATAAATACTATTTACCTTTTTTTTTGATGTCTTATATGTTTTGCCGAGATTTTTTGAACAGGTGTTTTTTAAAGATTTTTTTCTTTAAATGCTATAATATCTTCGTGATAGGTATAGGATACTCTTAACAATGTCGACCTAGAATTTTAAGGAGAGTTCAAAAACGTAATTGAATATAGGGTGTCCCATTTAAAAAAAGAAAGTTGATGCCTGGATCAGAAAAACTGAACAAGTGTATTCAAGAAAGTTATAAAAATGAAAAATTCAGATAAAAACAAATACTTTCGTATTTAACTTTTTCTCTACCTTTTATACTTTCTCAGATAAGGGGATAGATGATCTTATTTTGGACACCCTGTACAACGGTGTCAAGGTGTTATATAACTTAAAAGACTTTAAATATGGATAATAGATTCTAATTTTCCTCAATGACGTTACTCAAATGTTTTCTAATTGACAAATACAAAGGTTTCATGTGGATGATGCTCCATTTTACTTCTTTTATTAATAGCGGAAATTTACTCTTATTTTATATTTTAAAATTGGTCCAATTTACCTATACCCCTATAAAAAATTTACGTAATGCGCTATGTTTCATCACCGTTTTCGAAAATCAAACTTATTGCTCTTCAAAAATGCCTTTCCGTTTGATTTTCTATCAACAATGTGTTCAAGAAAGTACTATTTATACTTCTCGCAGGCGACGATCAAAAGACGAGTGACTGAAACCACCCGATGCGAATTCTACTAACAATAATTGTAGAATGCGAAATTCCAGAATACAGTCAAGTAAATTTTAAAAGACATTCCAGGAAAATCGCATACGATATGGGCCATTAGTTTCTAGAATTGACGCCCTGATCGTTTGGTCGATGGGGCAAACCGTGTTTTTTGTGAACGGCGGAAATAAGAAGTTTATAAATTGTTTTTATGGGCCCGGGGAAATTTACAAATTAGCCTGCTGTTTACGCCGTGAATATTTGTTAAGGGGTGCATTTCAGAAGGGGTTGCTTATAAACGGCTTCTAGATAAAGACACGCATAATGCTTCCGTCTTGGCGAACACGGTGATTTTGTGAAATTACTCACATTGTTACTTTTAATAGCTAATAAAAAATTAAAAAATGGTAAAAATTTCACACCCCCACTTGTTATCCAATCAGGTGTGTCAAATTTAGGTCGTTGCCATGCCAACGGAAAAAATCAGTGGATATTTTTTGACTTTAGGGTACAAAAACAAAACTATAGTGAATATTTTTTTTAGTGAGTTTAAAATTGACATTATAATATAGAAACTTACCACCAGAATCATATGTTGAATTTTATCTCGAATTTCTGAAGAATTCTCTATTCCGTAACGGAAAATTGTAAATTATAACCAGAATTTAAACGTGAAAATACAAATTTTATGACATAAGCCTCCTTAGTAGTATTAGATTCATATTTTCATGACAAAAAAATAATGGCATTAAAATTCTAAATTAATTTTTCCTCGGTATGAAATTTTCCACCGAATATCCCAAGTGCACAAATTAATTGCCGGAAATTTTGCACTTGGGTATTATAAGTGAATATATTTTAAAAATTATATTGGAAAATAATTGCGCCAAGCGGAAACTCACGCGAAGATATAAACTTGTATTATTTTTAATAGAATACTCTTTATAGGTATTTTATATTTGTACAGTGTCCGCCAAAAAGTCTGCATATACAAAATTTTTTTGTTTATTTTTTTAATAGTTTTCATCATCAGTGTCTGCAACAAATATAATAAAAAAAGCTAAAAATATTAGTCATATAATATTAGCAACATCGCCAGGTGTCATTTGTTATTTTTGATTTCCAATAAGTAACTAAAAAAAATTTGCCAACTACAAAGTTTCATGTTAAAATTTATGTTTTTTTGCAAATATTGGTTATTAACGAGGTTATTAATATCTAAATACCGGGATATCAAAAATTATCTTGGTCAAGGGTGGTTGTGGAATGTAAAACGTGTGTCTTACTTTAAATTTTTTAATATGTCTTGTTGTGTCAGAATCTGTCAAGTCATTGTGCTGAAATTTTCTAATCCAGTTTTTGAATCATGCCTCTTACCACACAGCACAAAATTTTCATGATTGAAGCCTATTTTCGAACGGGTGCGCTAGTTAATGGAAATTGGCAATACAGTCAACGTTTGTGTTTGGACAATTTTCGAGAGCACTTCCCAAACGTGGCAATATTACCGGACAATTTTTATGCGTGCCTTACATATTGTGTTGAAGTGTTTCGCGAAACTGGTTGTGTGACTCATAAAAAAGGTGCTGGTAGACCAAGAGTTCGTACAGAAGAAGTTGTCAATGACGTTCGTCAACGTATGGAAGAGGAGCCTGCAAAACATTTGAAACGTCTTTCTCAGGAAATTGGACTTTCTTATGGAACATGTCATAAAATTTTAAAGAAAGACTTGAACATGCATCCATATAAGATGCAAGCACATCAAGCTCTTCTGCCCGCAGACCACCCTAGACGCCCTGCTTACTGACATTGGTTTTAATGAAATGACGATCTTCTGGACTTAACTTTTTTTCTGACGAAGCGTGGTTCCACCTTTCGGGATACATCAATTCTCAAAATATGCGAATGTGGAGCAATGATAACCCTCATGTTTTTACTGAATCGCCGCTACATGCTCAAAAAATTGGTGTTTGGATGGCAGTTTCTCGCAGAAGAATAATTGGGCCAAATTTTCGATTTCACCGTCAACGCAGAAAGGTACAGACACAACTTTTTGGCTGAATTTGTGCAACAGTTAAACGATGATGAACTTCGGTACGGTTATTTCCAGCATGACGGTGCAACAGCACATACTACACGAGAAATTATTGCTTTCCTCCGCGAGTTTTTTGATGACCGGCTGATAAGTTTCCATACAGAAGTTGAGTTTCCTCCGAGATCACCTTGTTTGACAATTATGGACTATTTTATATTTCCTTACTTAAAAAACAAGATTTTCGCAACTCCGGTAAATGATTTGCAAGAACTGCAACAAAGAATTGTTCAGCAATGTGCAACCATAACGCCAGAAATGTTGCAAAACGCTTTTCACAGCATGAGGAGGCGCGTCAACTTGTGCATCGAACAAAACGGGGGACATTTCCAATAATTACTGTAATTTACTTTTTCTTGTTACTAAAACCGTTATTTCATAATTTGTAGTTCATTATTGTTTTACAACTGAAATAAATAGGTATGAAATTTGTAGGTTATTGATGATGTCAGTGTGACAGTTACATAATTATTTCAAATTTAAAGTAAGACACACGTTTTACATTCCACAACCACCCTTGACCAAGATAATTTTTGATATCCCGGTACTTTTGGTCGGATATTTACGTTTTGTATTTTGTCTGAATTACAATTTGTAGATATTTTTCTACAATTTAAGAATTACTGAAAGTGTTTATATTTTAAATTAAATGAAAAACAAATAGTCGAGATATTCGTTGCACGCCATTAGCTATTCCCATCGAGCTGAAATTTTTTGTGAAAGTAACGATTCGTAGTAGCATCTATCAGACAAAATTTGAAAATAATTGGTTTATAACTGTCAGAGATATAAATAAAAAAACATTTTTTTTCAACTTCAACACCCTGTACCACAGATTTGGAAATAAGTTTGTATAGCAAACTGTATCAAAGTATTTTTACTGGTTCTGCATGTTCCCGAATTTTTTCAACATAAAACTGGGACACCCTGTATATATGCTATGGTTATATTGTGCTTTATGGGGTAATAGTAATGGTGATAATAATACGTATCTTAACTAAACTACGGGTTAATGTTCAGGGTCATGCACTCTCTCAATTCCACACGTTTTCCTGTTTCCTAATAAGGATAACACACCCGGCAGGACTATATTTCCTTATTTACATGGGAAAGTTGTTTGAGAAACATTAAACAAAGAGCGAAGTTCTTGGTACTCATAATCACTATTAAAGCCATCTGAGCCTGTAGCGACGGTAATATTTGTGCGTTTATATACACAGAGTATACATAAAATGCCAGCCAGAAGATTTTAAACATTTCAAAAAATTGTATTTGTTTAAAAATTGTATTTAAATATTCTGCATAATTTGAGAAGACAATTATTTTTCATTTTACACAGTAGCGTGCGTACATACTGATCAGAAATTTTTAATAAAGTCCTATTTTTTATCACACTTGATTTGAAAGGATCTGTTAAAATTCTTATCCCAATTTTCCTTTAGAAAAATGTTTGGTTTCTGATTGGCTACCAGTTTTAACAGCCATTTTAAAATTTTCCTCTGACATACGAATTATAGAAGGTAGTATGAATAAAAAATGTATAATATGAAAGATTTTGTTTATCAATTCGTAAACCAAGTTCCATTTTTTTTATATTTTCTGTGTAAACATTTGAAAAAATAGTATTTGTTTAAAAATTGTATTTAAAAATTCTGCATAATTTGAGAAGTCAATTATTTTTCATTTTACACAGTAGCGTACGTACCTTTGTTTCTTTAGAAGAGGAAACTGATTGGTCGGAAATTTAGAACAAAGTCCTATTTTATATCACACTTTATTTTGAAAGAATCTGTTAAAATTCTTATGTCAATTTTCCTTTAGAAACATTTTTGGTTTCTGATTGGCTATCACTTTTAACAGCCCTTTTAAAATTTATCTTTGACATACGAAATACAGAAAATAGTATGAATAAAAAATGTATGATTTGAAAGATTTTGTCTATCAATTCGTCCACCATGTTACATAATTTTTTTTTATATTTTCTGTGTTACCAAGGCAAAATGTTATCGCTGTTCTCTTCATCTCTTCGTGAGATATCACTTTCCATGTTATTTCAGGACACTCTGTACACTACATAGCGTAATCTAACATAAACATACGCAGGCAGCTATAAGAAGATTTAATTCTTTAAATAAGTACTACGGTACAACGTATCAGCATGGCTGTTGCTTGCGCTGGAGAGATTATGTAAATGGCATCACAGAGATATTTCAGTTCAGCTACTGTGTAACAGGAACTGCAATAGATTGCACTAGAGAAACTTGGCCCGTTTGCAAGTCTCGGAATTCCGTCAGTTTGTAAACAATACTCATTTTAATCCAGGAATAAGTATTTCACACCAGATTTGTCTGCTGCAAATAATGTTGAAGTAAAATAACGATATCTGCTTTTCATTATGCAAAAGTGAAGCGAAAAACATTTTTCGTAGCAACTTTATTTGTAACGAGATCAGATCAAATAAAATAATTTGGAGTTGGAGATTTTAAAAATCAATACGTCCAATAACATTAAAATTAAAAAAAAAACATACTAGGTATACATTTTTTTGTCAAAAAAAAACAGAAGACTGTCAGTTTTAAAAGATATACACATAACTTGTGTTTTTTTTTAAATAGAACACCCTATATATTTTTAATTGGTAAGATAGCATTTTTTTTTTGTTTCAACGGTATACCTCACATTATATTTTATTATTTTGAGAAATATATGCAAAAATGTGAACACGTATATATTGTATATTGCATGATATAGTGTGCCATGAAATGGAGGCCACGTAGAACAAAATTATATGTGAAATTATTTATTTTAATTTTGTTCTTAACTATATAATACAACATTCACAGCAATACTAGATTACTTTCACGGCACGCTATATTATGCAATTCGTGCAATATACTAATTGAGGTATACCGTATATTGAGGTATATACCGTATATTGAGGTATATATACTAATTGAGGTATACATTGAGGACATAAAGTCCGTCCCCCCCCTCTAATTTTTGAACCACTGGGTATATTGTGATGAAATTTGGAACGATAATATATGACTAAATTCTGCATTTTTTGACACATCAATGACAGGCTCTGAATGTCAAAGTGACAGCTGGGCGCGCAATAGGGACAGTTTTTTAAATGGAAATGGGGGTCGAGTAATAACTCATTTTGAAGCTATTTTTATGCTCAAAACATCCCCCAATTTTGAGAACATTTGGTTCAGTAATTTCCAAATAAACACCAGTAATATCGATTTCTGTTATACCATTTTTTTACATACATATTACAAATTATTGTAAATTATTCAAAGCAAAACAAAAATTAAAAGTAAACAAATACAATAAACCATCCCTAACCTAACATAACCTAAATTAAAAAATTATGACATAATTCAAATTAAACGTAGAGGCAGAAACAAATTTAGAAAACACGTGTTACTTCAAAATATGTTGAAAATGACCACCATGAACCTCCTGACAAATAAATGTTCCATGGGTAAGTTCTATTATAAAGATTATGTGGTAAAAAGATTATGTTATAAACTGATATTACTGGTGTTTATTTGGAAATTACTGAACCAAATGTTCTCAAAATTGGGGGATGTTTTGAGCATAAAAATAGCTTCAAAATGAGTTATTACTCGACCCCCATTTCCATTTCAAAAAATGTTCCTATTGCGCGCCCAGCTGTCACTTTGACATTCAGAGCTGTCATTGATGTGTCAACAAATGCAGAATTTAGTCATATATTATCGCTCCAAATTTCATCACAATCTACCCAGTGGTTCAAAAATTAGAGGAGGGGGGGACGGACTTTATGTCCTCACTGTATGTGTTCACTTTTTTATGAAATATATCGGAAAATAGTAAAACAAAATATAATGTGTGGTATACCGTTGAAATCAGAAAAAAATATGCTTATATGTTTAAATATGAAAAAAATCTTATCAAATAAAAATATATAGGATGATCTATTTAAAAAAACACACGTTATGTAAATATCTTTTGAAACGAAGTGTTTTGTTTTTATTTATCCAAAAAAAAAACTTGATAAACAACCCCACAATTTGGTTTTTGGTTTGTTTTAATACCTTTGAAAATAAAAAAGTTAAGTAGGTATATAAAATTTAAATGTTAGCAAGATAAATTGATAACCCTGTACAGATACCTAATTACACCGTCACTATGCGAATGTAGCCTTACATTAAAAATTCACAACATACACAACATTCACGCCATACTGCCGTGTTCCTAGCATAAAAATGGGGCATGCCTTTCATCAGACTTGATTTTAAATTACGATACAATTATTGCATTATATTAATTTACCAAAACTTATTTATTGTAATTAAAAATAAAAGCAATATTTTTTGTGTTTTTCACAAAAACACTTTCTGTAAAAACTGAAGAATCTTTTTCATTCTAAGATATAGAGAGCCAATGCCATAGTGAGACGGACAATCCCCTTTTTTAAACCAACTGATTTAATTGTTGTTGTGACGCTTGCAGAGGAAGTCACAAGTAAAATTCGTAATGTCGGGAGCCTTAGGGCGAAACTACTAGGAGGGGGCTAACCAAGTTGTAATGGGTTAATAAAATTGAGTGAATTGCAGTCATCCGTCGCCTCAACTTAACCGCTAATGTAATATACTAAACTTGTATTAAGTTATGATAATTAATTTGTATACATCTTGCTTTATATAGGAATTAAGTGAAAAAGTTAACTAAGTAATAAATTATTAATGAAATTATCAAATATTATGGTTCAATAAGTTTTAATTTTCCCTCGAATTTTCCTTTATAGGAATTAAACTTAATTCCTATATAAAGAAAGATGTAAACAGTTAAAAAAGCCAATAATATTAAAAATATAGGTAGGTACCATAAAAATTACAGAAGGTACTTAATTGTTTCTGAATTTCAAAAATTACTTTCTTTACTTTAAGGTACTTAATTGTTTCTGAATTTCAAAAATTACTTTCTTTGTTATATGAATGCCCCGCTCTTTTATCCCTACCAGTCAGACTTAACGAATGATTTAAAAGAAGACTCAAAATCAACATTTTTACGGGACTTTACGTTACATTGTCCCAGTTTCCAGTGTTATTAAAACATCCACAGAGAACCCTTCTCCGGCTTAATATTGATTAAGGATTTAAGGCCCCTCGCATTATTGTTTCTCTGTAAGTTGCCATGGAGTGCTTGGCAAGAAAATCAATTCGGCATGTCAATAGCATAGTTTATTAATAGCATTTGTAAGGGTGTTAGGTGGTCCACACAGGCGCCGGCAAATCTTGATATTTAACTACGGCAGCTTGGATATTATAATGGGACAGAATAATACAGAATAATGGGACAGATTATAATAGAACAGAATTTATACCGGTGTGAAAACTGCACCGTAAGATAGCACCCGAAATTTCCGGAGATACCCGAACATCCATAGACGTGCCTTAAATTGGGTACAACAAGCAGAAAATAAATATTTTAGTGCATAGTAGTTGTAATTTACTCTTTAAATATGTAGTCTTATATGAGATGCGTATTACGTGTACCAAAGGAGAAGTTGGGGCGCTCAATAATTTTCGAGAAAATTGAGATTGTTTGTATAGGGTGCTATCTGATTTTCACCCCCTGGAACCCATTTCAAGTCATTTATTTTTATAGTGAGAAGTCTATATTAGATAGGGATTACGTGTACCAAAGGAGAAGTTGGGACGCTCAATACTTTTCGAGAAAATTCAGATTGCAGGTTTTGGGTGATATCTGGTTTTCACCCCCTGGGACCCATTTCAAGTCAATGATTTTTATACTGAGTAGTCTATAAAAGATGGGTATTACGTGTACCAAAGAGTAGTCTATGGGGACCCATTTCAAGTCCATGATTTTTATACTGAGTAGTCTATAAAAGATGGGTATTACGTGTACCAAAGGAGAAGTTGGGACGCTCAATAATTTTTGAGAAAATTGGGAATGTTTGTTTTGGATGCTATCTGTTTTTCACCCCCTGGGATCCATTTCAAATCGTTCATTTTTATACTGAGAAGTCTATATGAGATGGGGATTACGTATACCAAAGAAGAAGTTGGGTCGCTCAATACTTTTCGAGAAAGTTGAGATTATTTGTTTTGGGTGCTATCTATTTTTCGCCTCCTGGGACCCATTTTAAGTCGTTCTTTTTCATACCAAGCAGTATATATATAAAAATAAAATTTCTGTACCGAATGAAAAGTTTGGAGGTCTCATGTTATCCGAAAAAATGTTATTCTGTTTTGGTTGCTATCTCGTTTTCACCCCCTGAGCCCCTTTTCTATTTCCAAATTTTTGTACTAAGTTATATACTCTTCTTTCGTAAACAATTCTCTTGTACGAAATAAGAATTAAGAATACTACGGTGTGTTTCCATGGAATTTAGGAGCACTTAGGAATTGAAGTTATGTTATGCCTCTAGTATTTTAATTTAAATAAAAAGGTTTATCTCTACGAATTAAACTCTTTTCAGTTTATACTAGCATTATACATATTTAAAGAGTAAATTACAACTACTATGCACTAGAACAGTTATTTTCTGCTCGTTAAACTATTTTCTACTCAATTTAACGCACGTCTATGGATGTTCGGGTAAAGTCTCCGAATTTCGGGTGCTATCTTACCGTGCTGTTTTCACACCGGTAAAATTGATCGTTTTTGTTATTTCTTTTATTCAACGGAAGTACAAATGAAAATTTCAGCACTCATCATTGTAATTCAAATAGTAGTAATTTAGTTGACTAAAGTACAACCTAATAATGTGAATTTATTGATATAAATAAACTGAATATTCTCCTTCAGTGCTAGAATTTTTTTGATAATTTTTGTTGATTTTATATTCGACCTGTTGATCTTTGTTTAAAATCATCATCTCAGTCAGTGTTGAGATAATATGTCGTAACAGTAAATATTACTGGTATTTATTAATTTTATAATTAAATATAATATTACCGTTCTCTTCGAACATATCAAGTATATTATAGCGTAAACATTATTTCAAAGTTAAAAAATCCAACAGTTTATGGAAGCAACCACTGGATATTAAAATATAATTTATTTTACGAGTAAAAATTAATTGTTATTCGTTATCTACTGATTAGTAAAAGATGTTCACTAAAAGACACTTCAGTTCTATAACTGAGAATCTAAAAGTTCTATAGTTTTCAAAATAACTGAGATATAATAGATTACAAACACTCGTTATTAAAGGATATATTTAGGTACACTATGTACAATTTTTTCTTCATCTCTATTTCGACTTTTGCCATGTTTCCCCCGGATGACAATTCCCCAGATTAGCCATCTGCGATTTACATACACGAAAACGACGAACGCGGAAGTGCATCGCGTTCCGCCTGAAGTACATACCGTGAAATTGATGGAAATTGATGTGACGTAACGAATGTAGTGAAAACTAATCTCGCTATACATCCAGAGCGCACTTAGTGATCCTCTACTGGCTGTACTAAACGTTCGCTTTTATTTAGAACAAGCTGTTACAACATAAAATACGTAGAGAAGTACAAATAACTGGAACACATGCTAATTATCGTCTTTAATCAAACGTACATGTGAAGTGCTTCTTAATTTAATATAATGAAACATGCTATTAGTTACGAAAGCGTAGAAAGGACATCGTGTGAAATAATTTTATAATTGCCAGTTTAAATACTGTCAATTATAGATAATTGTCAGTTTAAACTGGCAATTATGTATAATTGACAGTTAAACTGTCAATTATATCTGTTATTAAACTGGCAATTATGTATAATTGACAATTTAAACTGTCAATTATAGATAATTGTCAGTTTAAACTGCCAATTATGTATAATTGCCAGTTTAAACTGGCACTTATGTATAACTGCCAGTCTAAACTGACAATTATACATAATTGCCAAATCAAACTGTCAATTATACATAATTGACAGATCAAACTGACAATTATCTATAATTGACGGTTTAAACTGGCAATTATAAAATTATTTCACATGATGTCCTTTTATAATTGCCAGATTAAACTGTCAATTATAGATAATTGTCAGTTTAAACTGGCAATTATGTATAATCGACAGTTTAACCTGGCAATTATGTATAATTGCCAGTTTAAACTGGCACTTATGTATAACTGCCAGTCTAAACTGACAATTATACATAATTGCCAAATCAAACTGTCAATTATACATAATTGACAGATCAAACTGATAATTATCTATAATTGAAAGTTTAAACTGGCAATTATAAAATTAGTTCACATGATGTCCTTTTATAATTGCCAGATTAAACTGTCAATTATAGATAATTGTCAGTTTAAACTAGCAATTATGTATAATCGACAGTTTAACCTGGCACTTATGTATAACTGCCAGTCTAAACTGACAATTATACATAATTGCCAAATCAAACTGTCAATTATACATAATTGACAGATCAAACGGACAATTATCTATAATTGACAGTTTAAACTGGCAATTATAAAATTATTTCACATGATGTCCTTTTATAATTGCCAGATTAAACTGTCAATTATAGATAATTGTCAGTTTAAACTAGCAATTATGTATAATCGACAGTTTAACCTGGCACTTATGTATAACTGCCAGTCTAAACTGACAATTATACATAATTGCCAAATCAAACTGTCAATTATACATAATTGACAGATCAAACGGACAATTATCTATAATTGACAGTTTAAACTGGCAATTATAAAATTATTTCACATGATGTCCTTTTATAATTGCCAGATTAAACTGTCAATTATAGATAATTGTCAGTTTAAACTGGCAATTATGTATAATCGACAGTTTAAACTGCCAATTATGTATAATTGACAGTTTAAACTGGCACTTATGTATAACTGCCAGTCTAAACTGACAATTATACATAATTGCCAAATCAAACTGTCAATTATACATAATTGACAGATCAAACTGACAATTATCTATAATTGACAGTTTAAACTGACAATTATAAAATTATTTCACATGATGTCCTTTTATAATTGCCAGATTAAACTGTCAATTATAGATAATTGTCAGTTTAAACTGGCAATTATGTATAATCGACAGTTTAACCTGGCACTTATGTATAACTGCCAGTCTAAACTGGCAATTATACATAATTGCCAAATCAAACTGTCAATTATACATAATTGACAGATCAAACGGACAATTATCTATAATTGACAGTTTAAACTGGCAATTATAAAATTATTTCACATGATGTCCTTTTATAATTGCCAGATTAAACTGTCAATTATAGATAATTGTCAGTTTAAACTGGCAATTATGTATAATCGACAGTTTAAACTGCCAATTATGTATAATTGACAGTTTAAACTGGCACTTATGTATAACTGCCAGTCTAAACTGACAATTATACATAATTGCCAAATCAAACTGTCAATTATACATAATTGACAGATCAAACTGACAATTATCTATAATTGACAGTTTAAACTGACAATTATAAAATTATTTCACATGATGTCCTTTTATAATTGCCAGATTAAACTGTCAATTATAGATAATTGTCAGTTTAAACTAGCAATTATGTATAATCGACAGTTTAACCTGGCACTTATGTATAACTGCCAGTCTAAACTGACAATTATACATAATTGCCAAATCAAACTGTCAATTATACATAATTGACAGATCAAACGGACAATTATCTATAATTGACAGTTTAAACTGGCAATTATAAAATTATTTCACATGATGTCCTTTTATAATTGCCAGATTAAACTGTCAATTATAGATAATTGTCAGTTTAAACTGGCAATTATGTATAATCGACAGTTTAACCTGGCACTTATGTATAACTGCCAGTCTAAACTGACAATTATACATAATTGCCAAATCAAACTGTCAATTATACATAATTGACAGATCAAACGGACAATTATCTATAATTGACAGTTTAAACTGGCAATTATAAAATTATTTCACATGATGTCCTTTTATAATTGCCAGATTAAACTGTCAATTATAGATAATTGTCAGTTTAAACTGGCAATTATGTATAATCGACAGTTTAAACTGCCAATTATGTATAATTGACAGTTTAACCTGGCACTTATGTATAACTGCCAGTCTAAACTGACAATTATACATAATTGCCAAATCAAACTGTCAATTATACATAATTGACAGATCAAACTGACAATTATCTATAATTGACAGTTTAAACTGGCAATTATAAAATTATTTCACATGATGTCCTTTTATAACTGCCAGTCTAAACTGACAATTATACATAATTGCCAAATCAAACTGTCAATTATACATAATTGACAGATCAAACTGACAATTATCTATAATTGACAGTTTAACCTGGCAATTATAAAATTATTTCACACGATGTCCTTTCTACGTTTTCGTAATTAATATCTAGTAACATTACAACGTAAAATGTACCTAACCAGCAGGTCTTAGCCGGAGCTATGTTTATTAAATTAATATAAATGAAATTATTTCATTAATTAAACGTTTTCCTGATTTATTGTGATGGAGCAGTAAGATTTGTTTGTAAGAGGACTTTTTTGGTCTGGAGTTCCTCTCAGTATGAAAGATTATAGAATTAGAGGATAGGATTTTAGGTAACGAGGAAATATAAAACTTTACTGAATCATAATATTTGATAATTTCATTAATGATTTATCTCATAGTTAACTTTTTGGCTTAATTTCTATATCAAGAAAGATGTAAGCATTACATCTTCATGTTTTTCAAAATATATTGCAGTTTTCCCTGACGCGGTAGAAGAAGACGGCTACAGAAGCCATTTTAATGATGCAGACATATGCTAAAGTACACTTTTCATGAAAAGTTATCTGATATTGCATGCACTTGTAGTATTACCGCGAACGGCATTCTAACTGGGAATATATTGTAAATATTTTGAGCGTCTTCAACGCTCAGCCCAACCGGAACATCTTATACTCGCCCCCGACCCGCCGAAGAGAGCAAAGCGGCGATATAAAAATTAAATATTAACCCGAGAAAATTATCGTAACAGAATTTTGCCGCAGCGCGTCGGAAACGTTCGCCCAGGGCCGGAAATAATATTTAGACGGAATTGGAGTCGTAAAAATGTTCGGCGTTCTCTTTCGGCGTCTCGTTCCGACGGAGCGTGTAATGGAAATTTATTCGGCCCGCAGCCGGGAAATTTTGAACCAATTGGCGGCACGGCGTGGAAAACCACACAGGAAGAGTCTGGATAACTCGGGAAACACGCGACGCGGATAGAAAATACTGTTTCTATTCTCTCCCGATGATGTTAACTTGGTTACTAGAGTTTGCGTCAAGGTGACCTTTAGAAAATTTTATTTTCCTGTAGATAATATAGAATTCAGCAGGAATAATCACAAATCTTAATGATTTGTGATAATATTATTAATAGTAGTGGTGAGAAACACACCGTAGTGCCCTCTTTGGGTCTTTGCTACTACATGTCTGACAATTATTGTCAAATTGACAGACAGATAACGACCTGCTTTTCCGCATTGCCATTACAGAGTGACCTCTATTGTCTTTAAGGAAGACAATCCTACTTATTTATTTGAAGGAGATGCCGAAAACAACTACTCCACGGCCAATGTGCCTCGACTGGCATTGCATTACATCGGCGCATCTCCATAGGAGTCGCGTAATTAATCGCGTAATCTCCATAATGCAATGCCAGTCGGGGCACATTGCCCGTGGAGTAGATGTTTTCGGCATCTCCTTCAAATAAATATTATTAATGATGTGTATTTTTGCTCTACTTGCCTCTATGATTTTATCTCCAAATTCAATCAATATTTCCCGGAATTACTATCGTTTACAGACATGTTGCACAAATGTTTCACTTTTGCATTTAAAACCATTTTCTAACAAAAATTGTGTTTCAATAATTGCAACTGATCTCATAAACTTTCACTTCTTGGTTTTCCTCAAATTTACTAAAAATGTTTTTATCATACCTTACAAACAGATTTTCATATGTTGAAAGCAATGGTATAAAGTCAAAAGAAGTTATAACAACTTCTGGTGTCCCCAGGGTTCAGTGTTAGGTCCATTATTTTTAATATATTTACAAACGACATTTTTGACGGTTTAAATACACATTGCCTTTTATATGCGAACGACTTGAAACTATACTCAACTGCTAATAACTTGCATGATTGTTGCAACCTTCAGTCAGCATTTGACAAAATCCATTCCTGGTGTGTTCAAATTGTCACTTGATATTAATAAATGCAATATTTTAAGTTATTCTCTAAAACATAATAACGTTATTTTTAAGTATACACGAGGCAATTCATTGCTTCCTAGAAGTAACGTTGTTAAAGATCTTGGGATAACATCTGACTCCTTACATAACAGAATATTAGATACCAATGACTGTTTTAAAATGTTAAGTTACAATATACGTTATTCTCATGATTTCAATAACATTCTCGCTTATAATATTATATAATGCGTTTGCTAGATCCAAACCTGAATGTGGATCGGTGGTTTGGTGTTCTTACTATAACATATATATGTCAGCAGTATAAAGAGGATTCAGAGACGGTTTTTTCAAAATTTTAAAATTGATATGGTTCCCACAGCCATCTTCGTGGGCTGATGGACCACTTTAAGTTGATGTAAGGAATACGAATTTCATTCGCATTATAAAAACAGATCGATATTTTGCACCCACCTACTAATCGAGCGTTTGATGTTTTCGTTATATATATCTACACACGCAAAGACCTCATGCATTGAAAGCAAAATGATAAATGATTAAGCTGTGAACTGCTTTCCGAGTTTCCATTCAAAATCATATACTGGGCACCTTGCGTACACACATACGTATGTTTGTAGAGTTTACTATATAAGGAAGTATCGATTTCCCGTCGGAGGGCAATATAGTTGCAGATTTTCACGAGTATTGACGTTTCCACGGGCGAGTTTTCCTGCAAAATTAATCACCGCCATAAGGAACTTTATAACCTTAGTTAATCAGAGCTGTTGTAGTTTTACTCGTACTTTTTATTGCAGTGACAGATAAATATCGCCCTATCAGATCTGAAGCGAAATCTTTCCATCAAGATTGGTCGATTGGAATCAACTCAAACGCGGAAAAGGGAGAGCAAAGCTGAAAGTTCTTAGAAGTTTATAAAGTAATTATTAAGACATTACTAAATCATTCGAAAGTTTAACACAAGGTAGATACTGAAGATACGCTTATTGATTACTATATGATATATGAAACTTGAAAACACTTCTAAAGCGATTATAGAAATTTTGGTGAATGTTTCGCCCTCATCCGCTGTATAATAATATATGATGTGCAGGATTCTGTAGTGGATTTGACGCATTGTGTTATTTATAACATTTTGAGCAAGAAATGAGGAATGAAATTTGGGAGGGATTTTAACTTTTTGGGAGCCATTGAACCAATTTAGTAGGTAATGAATGAATTGGAGACATTTTATAGAGAATTCATAGTTTGTTTCTTTTGGGATTACACCACCTGTAAAATAACAAAAAGCAGAAAACCATTATTTTACAGGTGGTGTAATCCCAAAAGAAACAAACTATGAATCGTCAAAATGTACCACAAATAAGTTACAGACATTTTATAGAGAATTTGTGTACAAAATTACAGTCAGCTGATTGCTTTCCATTTCAAACATTGAATCGATATCGAGTGTCGTTTTCACCTTACATTTGTTCTTTACTCGAAGCCAATTAATGAAAACACTAAATTCTATTTTGTTTGCTTTCATCAGTTCGCAGAACTGTAGAACATTTAAAATTAAATCGTCAAAACATAACATCAACTGATAAAAATTTACAGGGTATGAATTCATCTGATACTATCAACTTTTTCAGACTTTTCTGATAGGTATAGTATTATGTTTTAAAACTTACTCTGTATTCCCCTGATTCGATCCTCTCCTCAAAGCCATACCGGAACGTGCCATTCCACCTAGAAAAAAGTATGCATTAGAATTTTGAAGTAACTAAACAGCGGGTTACGGTATCATAAGCATCCATTTTTTTACACTCATATTTTAAGGAATTTTAGTATGGAAACTGCTAGAAATGTTTAACGATTAAATTTGAGCAATTGAATTGGGGAGAAATTTATAAAAGACAACGCATTGAAGCAACAGCAGATTAATTATAAGCTGCAACTTCTCTCTCGCATTCCACAGGTTGAGGTGATTGTTATTAGCAATTGCTCATACTAAATGAATACATAGTTAATATATTTCCTGACAACATAAATTATGTCACCGCCACAAAGAAATAATGTCAAACAACATTTAATAATCCAAGCTGTCACATCCACGTGTCCTGTAAGGACTCTATCATCTGTTAATTCTCCCTCACCCCACTCCGCGGCTACATATCAATATTTTACCCACCCCTGATAGTTCTGATCTAGACAGCACACAAAACTTAAAGCGCATTATTGATTCGCCCATGCACAATGGGAAAGAGAAATGAATGGAACCTGTGCCGTGATGCCATTGTCGTCGGCCACCCTAAATTCACTCGCCTGTTTTTCTTCTGTCTGCGCGATAAACGCTCCCCAATGGTTTGCCTCATTTTATGCACCCTGCAACGTCCGATGTCGTATTAATTCAGGAAAGAACTATCGTAACAGTGATAAATCGGGGGTTTTCGCTTGAACAGGTTTAGACGGCGATCGATGTGGTTTGTTTTGGTTCTTTCTGGCTACGTTGTAACACTGTTTACAATTGAATTTGTGAAAACTATTGGTTGTTTTCTGCTGGGATCAGAAGTGGGATATTATTGTCTTTGTTCTTTTAGATGGAAGTGTAATTCGAGAGTGGTGATAAAACTAGATTTGGAATAACTATTTATTTAAATAAAACAGGAGACTAAGCAATATCAAGATTACCATATGAGGATTTCATACTAGCAGTGAAGAAGAGTGAAACGTTTGATGGAAAATCAAATAAAGAAACCCATCTAAAGAAACTATTGCATATAAATCTGGAAACCCTGAGGATTTCCATCGGCCGTGAAAACCTATACGCGCTACAATTTATTATTTTTTTTCTCTCATACAGAATGGTGTGTGAACTGTTCATTTTCATTTTTACTTATTATATTTTCTACACTCTCTAATGCAATGTCACAAAGGGCCATTTTATAGCCACAATTCCCTATCTGAAGCTTTTAAATGAAATGAAAATGAAGCCCAAAAAGATCAAAAAGCGAGCCCACGCCAACTCTACAAAAATTAGTCGCCTGATTACTCGTCAAACATCCATGGCCTCCCGCAATTGTTTAACATACCTTTAAAGACCGTGGGCCATAATGGTTAAAGCGGGTGGGTATAATATACAAAAATTAAATAGATACAGAACCTTAATCACGTTTACAATGCCACGTCGCCCCTTATTGGGGTGTTTTAATTAAAATAAAGCTGAGGCAAGGCTTTTGTTTGATATTGCCGTGTATTAAATTTATAAATTTACCTTTCCCCCACCCGTTTCTGCTCTCCTGGCGACGCAGCTGTGGGAATTGTTTGATATTCCTGTATAGGTGGGCGGATTGATAAATAACGGAAGAGGTGAAAGTGCAAACATTGTGTTCAATTAAATCATTCGGATTTATACAGGGTGTCCACCTAGTGCGCGTAAGTCCAATATCTGGGTTAATAAAAGAGATAACTTAATTTTTTTTCTACAGGGTTGTCTAATATCCCGAGCTGCACAAAATGAAAATATATTTACATATTCAGGGTGTTCAGTTTTTCCTGGACAGGTACCAACTTCGTTTTTCTAAATGGAAATATATATTTTTTATTGCTTTTTCGAACTAAACCCTTGATTTTAGTAGGACTTTCATCAGCCCTCCCTATACCTAACTTAAACTGTTTTTGAAATATTGACGGGTGAATATTGACATTTTTGCAACTTTGACACCCTGTAAAATCTAAACGGTTTGAGATCAAGCAAAACGGTTGGCACATTCCTATCTTAACTTTTTATAAGCTATCGTTTGATACTAATTTCAAATGTATCCAGGAATTAAAAATTTTCCGAAAGTTTTGAAAATTTTTAATTCTTGGATAAATTTGAAATTAGTATCAAACGATAGCTTATAAAAAGTTAAGATAGGAATGTGCAAACCGTTTTGCTTGATCTCAAACCGTTTAGATTTTACAGGGTGTCAAAGTTGCAAAAATGTCAATATTCACCCGTCAATATTTCAAAAACAGTTTAAGTTAGGTATAGGGAAGGCTGATGAAAGTCCTACTAAAATCAAGGGTTTAGTTCGAAAAAGCAATAAAAAATATATATTTCCATTTAGAAAAACGAAGTTGGTACCTGTCCAGGAAAAACTGAACACCCTGAATATGTAAATATATTTTCATTTTGTGCAACTCGGGATATTAGACAACCCTGTAGAAAAAAAAATTAAGTTATCTCTTTTATTAACCCAGATATTGGACTTACGCGCACTAGGTGGACACCCTGTATATATATAGCTGTAGTATGTTGGGAAAATACACGCAATGACATCTAGAGTGTCGGAATGGATTATGATATTCCAATGATATTCGTCTACCCTGAAAGATCCTTTCATATCCTGTAACTTTTTAACTTTAAGGCCTACAGAAAAACTAATATAGCTTACTTAAAATACTGAGATTATAGTTTTTCTCTCTCTATAATAGTATAAACGCAAAAGGTCAAAAAAATTGCAGGAAAAAGTTACGTACTGAGAAAAGAGTTCACCATTTATTTGAGGTTAGTTTACTAGTTATTTGATATGATGTGGGAAAGTACAGAAATTGCTTGGAATATTATCATTAGTCTGACCCGTCGGTAATTATCTCCTATATAATCAATCGCTAATATCCTCAATAATGAAGGAAACTGAATTATACTGTTGAAACTTTTATACTTATCCAGCTAAATATACAGTAAAGAGGAAAGTAAATACGGCAATTCTGAATGAGATTCAATTACATAACCACAGTGGTGATTGCAGTGCAGCTAAGTGGCATTTATGAACGATTAAGGGAAATTTTAATAAACGCACGTGGCTAATGAAAAATCTATAATGTAAATCAGTGGTTTAAGAAATTAAAATTGAAATTTATTATGTAAAAAAAGTAGTTCAGGAATAAAATGAGAAATATTCACGAATGAGTCGGTCTTTATTTTTATTGAGGCTTATTTAAGGGCAACGTTCAAGGTCAGACCTATTTCGCTTGTTATTAATACTAATAATAATAATAATAATAACAATATCTCTACCCCTCATTCTAATCACAAGGATTAGCCCGAAAGTCTGACACTTGTGTGGGAGAAAGGCGGAATATTATTATTTCGCGGGCCGTATTTCCAACTCAGGAACGACTTACATTGGTGGGTCCTAACCACCATTCAGTGCTGGAATGGGGAAAAACTGGAAAACCTCATTAGTTAGGGGGACAGTCAAACATCAGCTGATTGTAATCTCTCACATTAACACCAAGTTGACATTCTTCCCAACCTAGGACATCGCCAGGATGGTTGCCAACACCCATCCATGCGAACAAGCATTGATCTACGAGTAAACAATTTAATTAAAAATTGTTTGGTGGAATAGGGATTCGAACCCACTACTTCTGGGTTGAGCGATCGAGACAGTAAACCCTGAGCCACCGGCTCGCATTATTACTCATCATAATTTAAATATATATTATCCTGTCGAGCAAACGAAAACATACCTATACAAAAAACTTAAACAAAACCAATAAAAGCCACACCCACTTTCATTATAGACTTAGTTATTGTTTTATATAGACGTCTAGAATGTTTTATATATGTAGAATGTGTCTATTTCTTTCTCAAAATTAGGCAAAAGCCTCAAATAAAGGAACAGCATTCCAGCTAAGGTCAACTATTTTCTGGTACTAGAATATTTTAAGAAACATCTATTATTTAGAAGGTACATTTTTCTAACAAAAAGTAACATATCCCCTAAATCTGCAACTTTTTAAAGTGAAAGATTTGAACAGAATCAAAGATATTTCCCGTGTTGAAAAGGGGATCAAGGCAGCGTCGAAAATAATAATTATACTTTGTGATTTTAGTAAATTATTTTACATACAATACAACATATAAAATCACAGATATACCACTACTTGAATTCCCTAAATCATATTAGAGTTTTAAACCAATTGAAAACTCGAGTTTTAAATCAGTTGACCTGACTGTGATGGCAGGAGTCCCCCAGGGATCAGTACTCGGACCACTCCTATTTGTTTTATTTGTTAACAATATATGTAGCAATCTTCAAACCAATTGTCTGCTCTATGACGATAACGTAAATCTATTCGGATCTATTGACTGTTAAAGAATATTATCGTTTACAATAAGATCTCCCAAAATTAATTTATGGTGTCGAAATGCCACTTAATGTAATAAAATGCAAAGCTATGAGCTACGGTGACTCTCCTGTTCAACGCGTTTGTTAGGATAATATTAGAATATCCATCTATTGTTTATATTGTATATATTCACCTCGATTTCACATTCTGAATCTGGAAAAATCGCAGAAGAAGTATGTTAAATATCAATTAAAGTTGATGGTATCCAGGGTTCATCTCAGTTGGAGTTGGTCCAATAAATTTAATTTGAAACATGTATATTTTTCCATACTCTTATAAACGCTTCATTCACGATGAGACAGACCTACCTTGCCGCGTGCGGCGATACAGAGTCTCAGAGGCATATCTCAATGTAAATGGTGTTGTATCACTTAGTATCAGGCATCGCTGGGACGGTATAACGGCATGCTTATTGACTAGTTTTGGTTAGGTTTCTAATTCACTGAGTGATTCGGGAGGAAAAGACAAAGGTAAGCCTTTGTAAGTAAAGATAAGCTTTTGCAAGTAAAGGTAAGCATTTATCCACTGACAAATAATTTAGGAAGTCGTCTTTATCATTTTGTTGCACTTTGGGTATCAAATTCATGTGCGAAAAACTCCTTCTTTGTATAACGCCCCATTCACGATGAGGTTAGGTTAGGTTAGGTTCAAAAGTGAGTGGGCCGAAAACCAGACCCTCCACCGCGACCATGTGGTCTATTGTGGCTCACACCTACTTATATTTCACCCAACAGGTCCAGCTTCTTAATGTAGCTGATCACCTTATTGGGTGAGAATTTGTTCAGATCCTCTGGCAGAAGTTGTCCTTTGCCAAATAATGAGTATCTGATCCTTTCCCCAGCGGGGCAGGTGCACAATATGTGTTCTGCCGTTTCATCATCTTCTAAGCATAGGCGGCACTCAGCATCTTCTGCTATGCCGAATTTGCACAGATGATATTTTAAACGGCAGTGGCCCGTATATAGGCCAATTAGAGTTCGTAGGTGAAACCTGCTTAACTCTAGAAGTTTTTTAGTTCTTGTTTTTGAAGGGTTTATTATAAACGCCTTCGAATGAACTAATCGTGGTAGTTCCTGCCAGTACTGGAGGATTTGCTCCTCAGCCCGGGTCAGGAGCGTTGCTTTGGCAGTACTCGAGGATATGCCAAGCACCGGTTCTAGTCCGACAAATTCAGAAGCAGCACCCTCCCTAGCTAGAGAGTCGGCTGCCTCATTCCCTTCATGGCCAGAATGGCCTGGGACCCAGACCAGAGTTACTCTATTTTTTCTGCTCAATTGAGCAAGTGCCTGCTGGCAGCTCCATACCGTTTTTGAGTTGCAACGGTAGGAACCAAGAGCTTTAAGAGCTGCTTGGCTGTCTGAGAAGATTTTTATCGATTTGCGTGTAAGTTGCCTTTGTTCCAGCCTCTGTACACACAATTCGATGGCATAAATTTCTGCCTGAAATATAGTTGCATAACTGCCAAGGGATGAGGATATTTTCACCGTTGGGTTGCAACTATATACTCCGGCTCCAACTCCCATGGGTGTTTTGGATCCGTCTGTAAACCAACAACTATCTGTTCACGATGAGACCCACCTCACCGCATGAGGCGATACAAGGATTGTACAATGTACAAGGTAATTCTGTTTGTTAAAAGGACTCTTTCGTACATGAATTTCATATGCGAACTGCAACAAAATAAGAAAGGGAAAGGGACCTAAATTATTTGCACATGGACAATTACTTAACTTTGCTTACAAAGGTTTACCTTTGTCTTTTCTTCTCTAATCACTCAATGTATTAGAAAAGTAAACAAAACTAGTCACTAAGCATGGCGTTGTTGATTTGTCGCACCGCATGCGTCTTGCAAACGCCGAAGTCGGTCTCTATGATACCGCCCCAGCGATTCCTGATACTAACTGAAACAACACCATTCACATTCAGACATGTCTTTGAAACCTTGTATCGCCGCATGCGACGAGGTAGGTCTCATCGTGAATGGGCCCTTTAAGATCTTGTCCTTGTTAGAACATATTTTCAACATAATTTAATAGTTAAAATGATTTGTAACTTCAATCATTTGTATTTATTTGTATAGCAATTTTTATTTTTATTGGAGATATAATCAGATATTATATTTTACTGAAAAGGTACAGGACAAATACTACAAACAAATATACAAATATTAAAAGTAATATAAATACGATTAATTAAAACATGTGGGTGGCATAAATTACTACAAAATAGAAATACCTACTAAAAAACATAATTTATATATTGTATAGCCCTTTTATCGCCGCATGCGGCGAGGTGGGTCTCATCGTGAATGGGGCGTTCAAGTGCCACAATTTTGACCATTTCTTTCTTGGTTTTTGTTTTTTTGTATTCATCAAAAATTGCTAAGCCAACTGCAACGCCAATTGCAACCATTTCTTCCTTAGAGTGTTAGAGTAGCTCGCCGCGATGCGACGAGGCAGATCTGGTCGTGTATGGGGCGTTATACATGTATGCCAATGTCTTTTTGTTTTTGTCTAATGCAATATATTGTTCAACTATATTACTTCAATATTCCCTATGTTCAAACTCACTCATTTGCATTATTTTATTTAGCAACTACTAGAACAAATGTATTAAAATATTTCAATGCATAATTTGTTACAATTAGATAACATATTATGGATTTAGGGCATATTATTAATATGCCCTAAATTTAGTCTCAATAAATGTTAAGTGCTCAATAAATAATACCCCGTAATGTATATTAATACGCCATACAAAATTGTAAATGCTAATCATAATATTCTTATCTGTTTTGTTGTTGTGTTCTATCTATACTATCTAACTATGGCATATTTAATTTATTTGTAAATATTTTGTACTTATATCCATTACTGTTGACAAATTTTGAATACTTATTTAGAATGGTTATTAATGGTATCTATATTATTGTCATTCATACTAATTTAAATTGTTGTTTGTTCCTGTCCTTTAATTGGATTTTTATCTGTCTAGGCACAACTGTCTCCCCTAGATAAATAAACACTATTTTTAATATTCTTGAGAATTCGGTAAAACCGAGGGTAAAACTAATAAATTATTTTAAGCTTTTTTCTAAAGTTACGGTTAATTTATATAGCTATCTTGAGAAAACTACAATAATAGTTCAGGTATATTTTGTCAGGTCTTCACGTTTATTTTTAACTAACCGCTAAACTCCTTGATCTTTGATTTAAAAAAACTTTGTTAATACGGATTGTAGAGTGTCTCTTGAAGATTCAGATTATGCTATCACAAACACAATTAGGCATCTGAGGCAAAATTACATGATAAGCATGTTTTTTTTTTAATAATATACTCTATATTTTCATAAATACTTTTTTCTTCTGTTTTCATAAATATATAATTTTAATAAATTAGGTATTTATAAGCGTTTTCGAGACATTTAATAATATTAAAAAGTATTCATCTATTCTCCCACATTGCACTAATTTCGGCGCTAATAAACGCAATAACAGGCTCTCAGATGCCCAGTTATTGGGTTTCTGATATTCTGAATCTTTAAAAGACACACTAAAATCTTTTTTGTAAAATCAAAGATCAAGGAGTTAGAGGCCACTTCAAAATTTGCGTGAACACCTTATACATACAAGTATATCCACTCCACATATAACTATCGGGTTGATGTCTCAGAATCGGGTCGATGGCTCAGAACTGGGTCGGGGGCTCAGAGTTTAGTGTGTCGTTCGTTAACCCAGAAGTCGTGGGTTCGAATCACCATTCTATTTTTTTTAAATTAAATTGTCTACTCTACTCGTAGACCTGTTTGCAGAAATGACTTAAAATGACCTATTAATAATATACCTTCGTCACCCCTCCTCCACGTCACCACAAGTCTCAGACTGCCAGGCTAATCTTTGTGATTATAATAACATATATCTTATAATTTTTACCTGAATTTTTATTAAGATTACTCAACATATTTTATCTTTTCATACGCCGTGCAGGTATTTATTCCTACTGACCTGTTTGCAGAAATGACTTAAAATGACCTATTAATAATATACCTTCGTCACCCCTCCTACACAAGTCTCAGACTGCCAGGCTAATCTTTGTGATTATAATAACATATATCTTATAATTTTTACATGAATTTTTATTAAGATGACTCAACATATTTTATCTTTTCATACGCCGTGCAGGTATTTATTCCTACTGAAAACAGTGTCGTACTCATAGACATTATAAAAAATATAGAATGCAAATATCGATTATTATGACACATCCAAAAATAGCCACTATTCTGCAAAATATGCAGAACACGAGAAAACGCAACTTTAGGGAATTTTCTGGGAATTTTTACACCACACCATGGGATACAACCCTGTAAGTATTGGTAGGGCTTAATCCCAATTAAATGTTAAGTTAGGAACCTTTGACGTTTGTTAGCTGTCAGCCTGTGTTAATTGTACTTGTTTATTTTATGGCCTCCACCTTATTTGTGTATTTGTTGTTCTTACCGTTTTGTTGATAAAAATATTACCATACTTGATATTTTATTGTGTTCCCTGAACAACTGTTTTGTTTTAGTTTATAGTGAGATAGGTAAATAGCCTTTGGGTAATAAAACGAGTTTGTGCAAATTTCGGCTTTAAGAGTTCAATCTATCCAAAATTTTGGTAAGGATTATTCTACTATTAATAATAATGTAATGTAACCAGTCATTTAGTATTTATTTAGCTTGTTACTAGCTAAAAATTGCGTATGGGTGAATATTTTGACAAAAATTCCAAGTGGTTGCAAATAATCTAGATCACATGTAAAATAATTATTTAATTTTTGAATTTCCCACCCGGCGGCTAATGCGAAGCTAGATGGTAGTGCGACCAGAGCTACCTATACAGAAAACCAAAGTTGCAAGTGTTACGATTTCTCCATAGGATGGCCATATTCAGTCTCCATAAAAGCATTCTATATTTTTTATAATTTCTATGCTCGTACTTGTGTATCCGAGTGTGTACTTTTCCCATCGTGCCGATCACTAGGTATACTAGCACTTATTCCGCATTTTTACATAGTAATAGTAATCCTTGCAACACTAACTGCGGGTCGTTAAATGTGACGACATCTTACGCCAAATCACGTCATGTCTCGTTTTTCACACTCGCTTACGAGTTGCGTAATACAAACGGAATTTGCCACAAAATGACCGAGTTTCTGTCCAGATGGACCGCAGTTGAGAAACTTCTGTAAATAAAACAGATATAACTCCAAAAATAAACAAATGCTTGAGATGCAAATGGGAAATGGTTAGTATATAAGCTTGGATAAGTCACCTTTACACACCAAGTCTGCAAACAAACAGTTTACACAACTTGCGTTGCGTGTTGCGTTGGGTAGAATATGCATGTGACAGGGCACATGCATATTCGCACATGCACATGTTTCTTTCGCATGAGGACTAAGGCCAGTTGCACACTATTATAGTCTGTTAAGGTAAGCGCCCATTTGTTGGCATCGGACATCAGAATCGTATTACTTTTACCAACATCGCACATAACATTCGGATTTACACATATATATAATACTACTATATCGCGTATTTCCTATGTTAGCCCATAAGCGGTGTCTCCGAAAACATTAAAGGACAAAAGATATAGTGCTATACTGTTCCGGAGACCCTTTGTTCTATTTGCGCATGCGCAATCTCCATGGTTACGGAAGCTGACACACTGTTTATAGGCTGACAGACTTCCCAACTTTCAACTTTTTTTAAAAGAAGTCGGTAGACAGAGATGCAGTATTTATGCTGCATGCTTATTGGATGTCGCGAAATTCGTGCGCATGCGCATATTTGACTAAGGTACTCTCGATAAGGATAGAGATTGTATGTCGGCGCCGTGTTGTTTTCGGAATTTTTGGGCCTCTACCCGCGATATAGTAGTATTATATATATGGATTTACATAACTTATTTCCGAAGTAGGTCATTTTTATTTCTGTTGTCAAAACAAAATGAACAGTTCAGACAAGGAATTTATATACATGGAACGATTATCAAAGCTGCGCTAGTATTCCAATTTTGAATCTGCCATTTTGATGTCTGAAAATTAGTGGGAAATTTAACAGTAAACCTAGCCTCTTCAATTAAATAACAATAACAAATAAATACCACAGAAAGCAGCAAGTAAAACTTTTGAGGTTAAGAAAAGTTCTAAGTAGGTATAAGAAATGTTCAATATTTTATAGTTTAATTACAATTATTTGTGAAAAATAAAATATATCGTCAGCAAACTTTTTGTAAAATTGATGAAGGTACAAACGAAATATTTTGTGTATCTACCTATGTACCTTTTGTTCACATTATTTATGTAAAATACACCATTGGCCGTTTAGAAAAGTAAATATTTAAAATGCATTATGTATATAAAATTTAACTATCCTTTACCTTACTTTAACTATCCTGGCTTATTTTTTGTATTGTTTATGTTCGCAGTTTTCATAATTTACTATTATTTTAGCTAGGAACTATGATTGCATGTCTCTTAAGACTTTCAATTCTTGTTATAAAATCCGAATTTACCTGGAATAATTACGAAAGTCCAATACTCAAATATTGTCACTCAAAGTCTATAAATCAAAGGAACACAATAATAAACACACAAACAGAATCAAACCCAGAGAATCACAATAAAATAAACCAACAAGACGCCAAAAATACAAAACAAACACTATTTACCAAATTTACCCATACCACTGTTGCCGTGTTAGGAAGATTTGAATCATTGAATTGTTAGATTAGAAAGAAAAATACTCTAGAATTCTAGGGTCTTGGTCACGTGTACCAATAGAAAATGTAGAGGTTGGGAGCAGTGTGACATCAAAATGGCGGCTCCCATGTTTCCACACAAAATTGGATGCGCAGTCGTCTATAATCGTCCCATGTATATAAATTCCTTGAGTTCAGATGAAAAGATATTCGTCATTGTATGCGCTTTTGAGGAAGAAGAAAAGCGAAGAGAAGAAAAAACGAAGATTTTGGGTTCATAAAATAAATATGAAAAGGAACATTTATGGAGAATGTCATACTGTATTTGAAGATTTAATACAGGATGATGCGAAATTTTTTCAGTATTTCCAAATAACATATAACATTTTTTGAGCTTCTTAATATCGTGAACCCAGCTATACAAAAACAAAGCAGCATTTTCCGGGAATCTATTCTACCAACAGAAACATTAGCACTTTGTTTATGAGGTAAGATTAAACTAACATAATATAATAAACTTAGCATAGTTTAAATTAACCTAGAACTTATACATATATGTATACTATATGTTTGTATAATAGGTAGAATTTTGGTTGTCACTAAATTGGGGATACTGTTGTGAAGGTATAAGTGAACTGGTTGTATTTTCATAATAATCACCATTCCTATGTAGACCTGTTGCCCATTCACCCTAATTTCCAAATGTCGTGGTCATCAGCACTCATCGCATAGACGTATTTGATTCTCTCTGGAGGATCCTTCGCGGAATTCCTCTTATGCCATGCGGCCGATGCGAACAAATGTACCTTGTTCTATTTAAAATAAAGGAGTTAATCATTTTCGTCCGATTCGTCTGTTCGATGCGAATAAATGGGCGGTTACCTTTAAACAATCTGTGGGATATAGGCATCTACACTGAGAAAATGGTTTATTTGGATATACCTACTAACTCATTTATATAGCAAACAATACGGAAAGAAACACAGTATACAATACAGATTAATTAAAAAAAACTGTGAGTAATTAACAATTATGAATTATATAAATTTAAAAAAAAAATGTACTCAGTTGAACAAGAATATATTGAGAAGATCTCTTATTAGTGCGCTAATGCATTAATACGCACTTGTATTTCAGTAAACGATGTCTCTAAAGTAGCAATAATGTCCAAAAACACACAAACTCACTTTAGTTTTAACCTCGGTTTTAACAACATTGGTAATGAAAATAAATCAAAATTATTGGTTTGCCTCAAACATATTCCAGGAATTTTTAATTTCCTTTTATCGGTTTTATTACTACCAGTTTTCATTATTGATAAACAGTCAAGAGTTAATATGCATTGTAATTTCTTTTGGGATTGCACCACTTGTAAAATAATAAAAAACATAAAACTAGAAGTAATCAAAATAAGGATTGAAAATGTGGTAACACGACAAACTTCTAAACTTTGCCCCAATAAACCACAATATAATATATAATAAAAATAAATTTATAACAAATTAAGTAAATGTTATCAGTAATAAATAATAATAAATAATAATTAATACAGACATTATCTTTTGTTAATAAAATCGATATTAATATTCGTATAAAAAGCCTAATATATTTTTCGCCGTATTCGTCTCGTCGAAATGCCTGGATAAAGAACCTTTCCATTCAAAATATGTTAACTTCCTGTTAACACGTGACCAAGTAAGTTGACAGGCCCTTTTTCGGACCCCTCACGTGTCACTTATACCTGCATATCACTTTTCATATATCAACTGTCATATCGGCACGACCCGACCATTATCTACAATAAATATTAGCATACGACACGAATACTTCACATTACCGACACAAAAAAATGATTATGATAAATGGATGATCACGTTGAAAGGTGTAGACTTGGGTATTGAGTATATATTTCACAATCAAATTGCATACCTACAGTGAAATACCTAAAAACATTTTATTTAGAGTAAATGTAAATGTTAAATAACAGGGCGTCATGATCAATACGGTTAATTGTCCGGTTGACTATTACCCGGGAAATCCCAACAAAAAATATACGAAAATTTAATCTTTTCTCCACGTCGACACTTTTATTTTGCTCGAAATGATTTTTTTTTACCTATTTTCAGTTGATAATACAACAGTAAATCACTGAAACGCAAATATCGGCATTAAATTATAACAATGACTTTAAAATTGATATTTGAAATTTCATTGGGTAATCAATCCCCTATCGAATATTGATAAACAAATTAACAAATATTTACTCAGTAGAAAATATTGTGATGTCTATTCACGATTATTAATTTCATTTATCCTCAAAATTTATCAATGAAATAATTACATTAATGGAAAAAGTGAAAAGAGGAACCGTTTAAAGTAAGGATACCGATACCCGTTAATTTCACTACCCAAGTAGGTACCCGTTTTCAAAACCCGGTATTTATCCACTACCCGTTAATTACCCGGTACCCGTTAATAACCCAGTATACCAGTTAATTACCCGTTACCCGTTATTTACTTATTTAGCGATATCCCATATAGCTGATCAAGAACTCAAGCTCTGTGCCCATGTTCCCTGCTCCCTCCCTCATTCAGACCATATTTTATATCGGCGCCGCCAATATCCATTGACCATGGGCATGACCTGGGATGGTTTGCAGTCGAGCTGGATTATCGCTCTTTACCTTCCCCACTGCTGTAGGCCCGGACTGCCTCGTAGAGGTGGAGCTCATCTTTCACCAACCTCAATCACAAAAAGTCATAGGTGTGGCCGAATCGTAGGGTCTCTTCCTGGTCTCGGCTCTACCCTGCAGGCTGGGTAAGATCTTCTGGCGCTCTTCTGTCTTGTCTTCTTTCTTCGCCTGCATGTCTAACCCACCGGGCAAGTGCCGCTCTCGTCCTGGGTGGTGGTTTGGGGTAGGTCAGGAGTGGCTGTGTAGTCAGGGATGCACCTCTAAAGGAGCCAACTGGCCCTTTACCTTTATGCAAGGTAAGGGAAGGGTAGGTACTCGAAGTGAGCCCGCAACCGCTGTCGATAGTCGCGGCTTCGAGGGGAGATCTGAGGGTCGTTTTTTTCGTCGCTTCGTAGGCTTCTACGCTTGTTCCTGGTGGAATCTGAAACATAAGATCTTACTCTCATCCTTCCCTGATGCTTCCCTGATTAGCGGGTTGCTGTGCGTCTCGGCATGCGCGAAGAACTTGACTCCGCGCCTCCTTATGACTTCTAGGACTGGGACGTTGTCGAGGTCTCGGTATATATCGGCTGTACTGCTCCATCGCAAAGTAAATCTGGTAATGCATTATATTAAGAGACATAGCTCGAATGAGACATTTTTATATTTTGTTTTGTGGAGTACCCCGTTCTGACTGGTATTTTTGGTTCGACAAGCTACGACACAGTCTTCCCCACCTTTACGTCTCATTTACGCATCCAGATACCAAACTCTATAATGAGTGAGTTCATTTTATTTCAATCAATTTGTAACAGTTTGAACTGACCTTCAAATCCCTTCCGCTGTGTTTGGACCGAGGTTTGCACCAACTATACATAATCTATTTCTCTTCATAAATAATAATTATTCCTGGTCCTTCCAAATTAAAACGACCTTTAGGCTACATGCATGTGTTTAAAAACTATAATATGTACCTACATGTAATAATGAATTCCCCAGAACCGCACAACTGACCTGTAAATATATTTTTAAAGTTTTCTTGAAACAGGCACACATAAATTTGAAGACATACACTTTAACAAGTATACCTAGATATCTGGTTCTAGATTTTGTTATGTATGCGTTGTCATAATGATATACAAAAGTCATAAAACGGTGTATAATTAAGTCTATTTCGTTACCGAGAATAACTTGATATTATTGCCAGACATGAAGAGGAGCAAAAACGCCGAATTTACGATTCTCTGAAACTTTACAGACAACTCGACTGCTCTTGAACGGGAGAGACAAATCGCTCTTTTTCACGCAGGTATATTACGGCCCCGATCGTTGACGTCATTAAAAGTTTCCAAGGCGGCTAGATCTGTTTGCAAATCACCCAAGTTGAGAGCCGTAAGATTGTGTAGAAGATTATAATGGAATTTACCAAGATTGTACACACTAAGTTTTTGTTTTTCTTAGTGGGTATGGAGACACGTGTTTTTATGCAGGGTTTTTCAAAAAAATATGTTTCAAGATTTCGTGTGATGATGTCTCAGATCAAAGTAAAAAATATTATCTATTAAAAAACCGGAAATGCTTCATTCAGTACAAGAGATAGGTACATGGTGTCCAAGTTGGTAAAACTAAGGTTTTATCAGTCTACCATACATTCCTACGATAGTCATTAACATCTCTTTTATGCATGCGTTTTCCTCCATAAAACGCGGAATTGAGAAAAACGCCGCGTTTGACGAAATCATGAATGTAGTTACCATATTTATGCATTTTACGCGCGTTGTTTTGCTGTCGCGTTGGATTTAGAAAACGCCTGGCGACACGCGTTCCGAAAAGGCAAGAAAATATATCAGCGTTTTTATGAAAGGCGCTGTTTGTCGGTAGTCCAGAGGCTCGAAAATAGATAGTATAGTAGAAAATGTTGACCAAACAGGACATTTGCAATGGAGGCAATTGATTGATATCATAGAAAATTCTGTAATATAGGATTCTTCATCGGAATTTTATAAAAATAGACAGTTGAAAAGGGATAAATGGAAAGAAGTTTGTGAAATTATGTGCCCTGATTTTACCCATAAAAAGAAGAAACTGCTAGACCCCAAACTTCAGGAGAAAATGCTAGACCCCGTGAAAGCTCCACTTTCTTCAATCAAGTATCTTTCAATTTGCTACTTAATTCATCAAGAGATGATTGTGACATACGAAAATAATCAAAGAACTTGTCACTATAACACACTAATACGTACTTCACTGACTATCGTGTGGCATGAAACTGGCGATGCGTGGTAGAATACGCGTGCATAAAATACAGTTTGGTATAAGCGGCGTTTTTCTCAACTCCGCGTTTCGTGGACGAAAACGCATGCATAAAAGAGTACTTTTTTGGCTTCGTTCATATGAGAGGTGTTGACGCGCGATTAACGCGCGTTCTGTAATTTGTAACTGTACACATGAGTGTGATTATCGTGCCTTAGGTAGTATCCAATTGAATATCCAATTGATAGTCATCGAGAATGGAGACGTCGTAGAAGAGAAAGAGCATATTAGCATATACCTATATAAATTTATTTTGAACCAAAAATTACTAAATCTGTCAGGCGGTTAGTTTTCGAGAAAAACTAGTTATCTATTTAAATATTTCATATGAACATTGGGCGAAGTGAAAAAATTCTTCTGCCAAAATTTCTTACACTTTATAGGTACCATTAGAGATTTCTAAATAAACGAATTAATTTTTCTTATCTCGACCTGAGAAATCATCGTTGGAAATATTCTAACAAATTTTTAAAACACCCTACTACATATGCACCTAACCAATCATAACTAATTTGTAACCGATGAAGAGCTGATGCTCGATTTCTCATGGTTGTCTATGGTGGCATAGAAGTATCCACAACAAACAACAAGCCTAATGTAAAGCAGCAATATAAAAATCAAGGAAGTGACTCTATTGTGGAACAGACAATCGGGTACTTCTTGCTTGCCAAACCATGAATAACAACCAGTGACTCGAGGATGACGTCATGTTGAGAACCTTGTTTTGACCTGACCGTCAGGCCAATATAAATCACATCATTTTTATGCAATGGAACACGGGATGACTACACGGACGAGTTCTAAAACCAGTTTTTAAATATAGGTAGGCAAATCCGAGACGAGCTCATTATTCGTTATGTAACTCTGACTATATGAAGTGATAAAATCAGGAATAATCATCATAAATTTATTGGGTAATTCCAGGCAATATTGGAGAAGTGGAGATACTCTACCTAGGTACTCGTAATTAAGATTTAAACGTTACTGACCTTCTAATTTTACTATATTTTCCAGAATATTCTTAAGCTACATCATTGGTAAGTCCTTATATTAGTTACAACACTCTTGAACTTGTGTGATATACAGGGTGTATTTTACCTGTTTGCCCCGAAACCATTCCAGAAATTTATCAAGTAACGGGGTATAAATTCAAGCACCCATTTTTGTGTTTAACATGTTATCTCCTTTGATTATAATAAATACTAGTTTATTTAAGAATTATTTGTTATTTTCTGTTGCTCTTCAAAAAGATACATGATGTTGGTTGGATTTACGATATTACTATCTCGTTTTTGATTTTATGAAGACAGGTAATTTTCCATGTTTATTTCATTCTGTACTTAAATTGTTTAAATACCTATAATAATAAGTATAAACTTAGAGGTTATCTCTGCATACTCATATTTCAATCCTTCCACCATAATACAGGTATGATCGAAGTTTCAATCAATCGACAAATATTTGAAATTAAACATTCTGATCATTATTAATAAATTGCAAATTTCTATGTTAATATAAATAATAGAAAATACATGGCTGTACAAATACAACATTGTATATTTTATAATTAAATCATCAATGTCAAAAGACAATATATTTTGATGAAATTGTGTTAATGAATTCAATTACGTCGGTATCGGAAAATACAGAATATTGATTTGTTTTACTGTCCAGACCGTCGAAAATATCGCGCTAAGGACGGTGGTAGGTGCACCCAGTACCAGTGGACAGCCGATATATACCAAGACCTCGACTACGTCCCAGTCCTAGAAGTCATCAGGAGGCGCGGAGTTAAGTTCTTCACGCGTGCCGAGACGCACAGCAACCCGCTAATCCGGGAAGCCGTGGACTACGAACCAGATGCGGCCGCTGAACACAAGCGGCCAAGACTCCAACTGCTGGACCCAGGATGAGAGTAAGATCTTCTTATATTTCAGATTCCACCCCAAACAAGCGTAGAGGGCTTCGAAGCGACTACAAAAACGATCCTCAGACCTTCCCCCGAAGCCGCGACAGCACAGAAGAAACCCCCACGAAACGCCCACACCTATCACTTTTTGTGATCGGGGTTGGTGAAGAATGGGGTCCACCTCTACGAGACAGTCCAGGCCTACAGCGATGAGGAGGGTAAAGAGCGATAATCCTGCTCGGCCTCAAATCATCCCAGGTCATGACCACGGTCAATGGATATTGGCGTGTTTTACTGTACCTACTTTGGTCCTGTACCAAAATACAAAGCAGGCAGAAGCTGATTTTTTCCGTAAACTCGCTTTTTATTTTATCAGAAGCATTCGTTCGTAACTCAAGATCTTTAGGATTTATTTAGATAATATTCTATGGAAAAATCTACACTGGAATTTTAAAAAAATACGTCACGTATCAAACCACTAGGTACCTAATAACTCCATTAATAACGTAATTATGGATTTGGAGACAAGCCACACCGCTTGTGATGTCACCTCTTACAATCACAGTCAAGTAAATACACATTATAAATAACCATTAAATAAGCAGAGGCAATGAATACTTCCAGGAAACAGCGCTGGATTTTGCAAATTGCTCAACTGACCTTGAAATCTGTGCTTGGCTGCCGTGCAATATTTATTTTATTAATAAATGTTTGTTTACGATATCAATATCTTATTATATTTGCTATTGGCAGATAGAGCTTGGCAAAACTACATAGGTAAACAAATTACGTAAGTAATGTTTTAATTCTATTATTATATTTGGGAACTTTAGTCCAAATATTACAAAAATGTGGCATACCTATTGCACCTACCTACTTACCAATATCTACTTATAGGTAAGTAGGTAATGTGTTTTTCTAAAAGCAGACCATCTTAATGTTCAGTGGAGGTTAACCCACCTTTTTATTTTTATTAGTAGTTGAATATTGGATTAGATGTATTCTCTAATCAAAACATACCTATTATCCATTTAACAATAAATGAATGAGTGAATCATTTCAAATTATACCTTCCTACCAACTTAGAGACGATGTTAATCTGAAATTTTATTAGACAGAAGCAGCGAAATACATTTAAGTGCCCTATTACGACACGACCTAAAAAATGTGTACTTTTCTTTAATTTTTAAAGAAATAATTCTTGATACTCCCTTGAAAGTTGATACCAAACAGTTTTCATCAGTTTAATCATGTCCAGATGATGCCAACTTGGTTGACGAAACGCGCGTCGAGTGCAGTGTAGTGGTTTTTGTGTTGTGTGGAAAACAAGTCAGTATTTGATAGGTACTTGTTTATAGTCGACGCTGTTGTAGGTTGTAGGTATACATTTTTCTCACAATTACAATTTAATCAAGCGTAAAACACAGAGTAAATTATACTTACTGTAACAATCATATCCTCTGGAAAGCAGAGCGCTAGCAATAATCCTGTAACTCCTGTGCGAGAGTGCTCGAAACTGGCAAAATATTTCCGAATTGAATTCACACTACAAATTTCGCACAGCCACCTTCAGTAAAAACAAACACTGCTGTGCAATCAGTTCCCACACACACACAAAACACAGTCGCTGGAGAAATACACACAGAAATAACCCACTTGTGGCACTTTTCCTGAATGTTGTCTATTATTCTAAAAACAAACAGTCTCTGCTGGAGTCCTCATCGCGTGAACGAGTCACAGACAGCGCGATGCGACGCTAAACTCACTACAATCCAGTGCGCACTGAAAAACAAACGCCGGTCTGCGTCTTCTCAGGCCTCCGTTTCCATCTCCCATGTTCACGTGCTCCCTGCTCATTGTTATCGCTATGGATCGAGGTTCCCATACGGACCTGTTCGAAGAAGCAGGCGCTGGATTAACTGGATTGGCAAAGGCGAAGGGTTAAAGGGTTAGTTCTTGGAGTTTTTTTTTCTGTTTTGTTTACAGTTCGTTGCAGACATACGAGGGAGGTTCAAAATGGTTAATGTGTATGCGCGATAATCCGATACCTATCTAGAGTGCAAAGAAACCGACAGCAATTGGCCAAGAAGGAAAATCAAAAACTTCATTAACAGGACTAAAAACTATAACCACATGAATGGGTTGTCTTCACTCTGAGACTTGTAGACGGGGGATATCTAGTAGATCTAAACAGCTATGTCCTTTGGTGTTAGGAGTGATTGACACGTAAGTATGTGGTGATAGTTCGTATACCTCTGTCTGTATAGTTTATGTTAAAAAGCATTGACTATCAAAAGTCGGTTTTGTTGCAGAATACATTTTTAATCAATAATCATATAATCAATGTCATCGAAATGCTTCACCTTTTATATACACCTTGTATGGAGAAGCTGGTTCGATCAAGTCAGTTTAAAGCATAATTTCCGTAATTTATTTTTTGCATCATCTCAGCTACTCATTCCATTTCTGTTGATTGTTCAACATAATGTAATAAGAAATCAGATGCGTCTTGAAAGTATACTATTAACTCTATTCAGCTCTCAGTGTATTTCCTCTTCCTTGGTAAAAAAGTGTTTTCTTATGAGATGAGTTAACCACGACAACTGATTCATCCAATGACTGTTGCAAATTACCGAGCGGGAATGTATTTTTATATTATTAAATTACCTACCATACAACTTGGACTTACGTGTTAACTACAGATTATAATAAAAAATGATTTTGTTCAAGAAACAAAGCAGCGCCGTTTCTCTTTCCTTTGTTTGAAAACGGTGACAGTATGTACATTTCACAGCATTTTTTTCGCCAGTTGGCGAATTGTCCTTGATTGGGCCGATTGGGGTAATTATTAGACATTAGTCCCAAGACAACATCACAAAAAATTTGTTTAATTTCTCTTCAACCCAAACACCGTAATGGTAATAATTGTTTTCATACAAGCAGTGCCGTCTTAATAGACAGTATTTTTGGATTTATAGTCCAGGACGAACCTACAACATTCTAATCGAATGTCAATAGTATTATAAATTAATTAAAATGTTCATTTTATGGATGATTGACCTTCGGCACCAACTATACCTTTGTACAAGATGTCAGTGGGATTCCAACTGGATATATTACAAAAATATCCCCAATATGCCAATAAAAATCCCGTACATCACTTAAACACTTAAACCCATATTTGTAAGTTTATGTCCTCCAGAGATGATTGAATTTTAAAACTGGAGGTCACTGACCTTCATATGACTTCAATAAGATTTCAATCAGATTCCAAGTGGACTCAATACGTAACAACCACTCCACATGGATCACTAATCTTTGACTAGAGGATGTTTGCATAAGATTTCGGTAGGTTTCCAATTGGGTACTTGGTAGGCCATTTGAAGTTCGCTCTCAATAGGACTCAGTCCCAAATATTTATCAGTGGATCAATCTACTTTGAAACTAGAAGTCAATGTTGCTACTTGCACTGGATTCAAAGCTCAACCACCTATGGATCATTGAACTTTGACACTAGAAGTTGCTGATCTTTTACAAGATACTAGTGGAATATCAATTGTGTATATTCAAGAATACATCACATGCCCTGATCCATGTACTTAAGGTTAATGATCTAAAGAGCCTATTGAACTTGAAGAGAAGACACCATATAACCAATTGGATTATTCCAATATTCCAACTGGACTCAAAAATCCACGGTCTGTGGATCATTGACACTACAGATGAATGACTATATGACTTATAAAAAACTAAATAGCATTTATTATGTTAATAAAATATTACAACAACTATAATCTATGCATCTATGTATGTATCAATGTTTCCATTTGTAGTTGCAATTGTTATCTCTTTATGTTTGTCTAAATAAACTTCCCTAGAAAATATTCGTTCTTATTTTACCTTAATTTTGCAGAAATCCGCTCCGGGTACCATAATACCTTAAGCCGGTACTGTATGGAATTAAACGATTGTACCGACTTGCACCGACACAATGGAAGAAATCCAGTCTTTGAATGACTTTCTCATTTACTTACTTACTCAGGGAAAACCATTGTGAGCATCCCAAAGAGAAATAATAAAATTCAATCCCATTATGAAACGTCAGTCTATAACTTATTGTCCTGCACAATTTATCATTGGATCTATCGACTTGCAGGCAGAAATGGATGTCTCCAAGATAAATCTGACAAACGTTATTTTAGATTTGAAACTTATCCAACGGTCTGATGACTTCATTCGGGGCATATACGAGAGTTTGCAGATATGTTTTCCTCGTTAAAAATAGTTCCAGTGATGTCACAATTCGTCTTATACTTCGTTATTTGAAATGGAACATCCCGTATATTTTAACATTTTTTAATACTTCGGTAGGTAAAGGAGTTCCTAGCTCTGTTTGACAGATGTTTTTATTTAAAAAATGAAGAGTCTTAATGATCATTGGAAATGAATATCTCCCCTTGTAAAAAAATTTAAAAATCCGTATTGAGGCCTAAGACAATGGAATATTTTTTAAGCTATCGAATAGCGCGGTTATCTTTTATAGAAATTTACAGAATGTTTAAAGTAGAGGGCCCATTTCTAGGAACTTCAAACTCCAAAGACTTGTTTATTTGAAATGGTACACCCGATATTTTATTTCATTATAAAATGACGACCTTTAGTCATAAACCAGTATTAGCAAACCCTATACCTACCTAAAATTAATAGTTTTAGAGTTTTGAAAGCGTTTGACGGCATGTTTGAAAAGATTTTAAAAAAATTTACAAATCAACTGGCCTTTTAGTTGAAAATTTGTTTCCATTACTAATTTATAACTAATCACCAGGCCCACCATTCGTAAATAAAAAAATACACCGTTAACTCTGCGTGTAAACAAGTCATATTATGATTGTCAGATGTAAAATATTCCACCAAAACAGAAATGCAACTATAAAAAAGCTTCCCCTCATTCCAAAAAAATATATTCCATAAATTTCCGCATTCCCTGCATATTTCGGAAATAAAACCTGCCGTCGACTCACCTCTACCGCAGGGCAGAAGGGCTTCGCCTCGCCATTTTTCATTCAAAACGAAATGAAACAAGGAATGAAAGTAGACTAACGGCGCAGCCGAGAAAAGTTTTTAAAAGACCAATGAAAACCATAGAAATGATAAAAAATGTAGAATGCTTTTATGGAGGCCGAAGATGGCCATCCTATGGAGAAAACGTAACTCTAGCAACTTTGGTTTTCTGTATAGGTAGCTCTAGTCACACAAGCATCTAGCTCCGCATTAGCCGCCGGGTGGGAAATTCAAAAATTATGTAATTTTACATGTGACCTAGATTATTTGCAACTACTTGGAATTTTTGTTATAATATTCACCCATCCGCAATTTTAAGCTAGTAGCATGCTAAATAAATACTAAATAGCCGGTTACATTACATTATTATTAATAGTAGAATAATCCTTACCAACATTTTGGACAAATTGAACATTTAAAGCCGAAATTTGCACAAAATCGTTTTATTACCCAAAGGCTATCTCACTATAAACTAAAACAAAACAGATATTCAGGGAACATAATAAAATATAAAGTAAGGTAATATTTATCAAAAAACCTGTAAGAACAACAAATACACAAATAAGGTCCAGGCCATAAAATAAACAAAAAGAACAATTAACACAGGATGATGGCTGACAAACGTCAAAGGTTCCTAACCAGTGGCGGCTAGTCATAATGGGCACAAGGGCACGTGCCCTATGCGTAAGCACATAAGACTTGTGAATGTTGTGATATTTTATAAACTTTTATAATTATTATAATTTGGTGGATTTTTTTATTAATTTTTCATCATGAATATTGAATCATTTGGTGCATACATATCCGTCTAGCGTCTAGAACGCTTCACGCTTCATCGTCTGTGGAGTACTGTGGACTGGGCTGGGCACGGCCGCTGTGTGCCTGTTCTTTTTTCTTTTCTATTTGCATGCACAAGAAAAGAATACACAGCTTCTATTTTTCCAGCGCGTCTTTTCTAATGAGTTCTGTTACGTCATTGAATGGGCGCTGCCCCGTCGACCAGACGGTAAAGAGTACTAGAGATGGGAATACCCCATCATATTAATGAACGTACGTGAGAGATTTCAATTTACTGGTTTTTTAACTATAGCCAATTTGTTTGAAAAGGAGAAATTTAACAACTATAGAATAGTTTTTCCTCTAGAACATATTAAAACAGTGTGTGCCGTATTTCCAAAGATCAACATTACAAAATTAAAAAATGAGCTGTATATAATGTATTCTAGAGATGATTTCATACAACATAGTGGTGCGGTTGCTTTATTACAAATGTTAAATAAAAATAATTTACTTACGACGTTTTTGGAATCGGTTGAACTATTAACTGTATTGTGCACAATTCCTATGACTACAGTGAACGCTGCTTCTCAACACTTAAGCGAATAAAGACATTTTTAAGAAACACGATGTCACAAGAAAGGTTATGTTTATGTGCTCTAGCAATGCTTTCCATCGAAAAAAATTTAGTAAACACTATGACTGATTTTAACGAACAAGTTATCGAACATTTTGCAAATGATAAGTCAAGAAGAATGGAGTTTCATTTTAAAAGTTACTAAGTTTAGTTTTCGATGGACGAGCGGGTGGTTGCAGATTGTAAGGTAAGCACACCGATTTGTTATGGGTTTGGGTTAAGTACTTAAATGGGTTTTATTATTTATTTTTTTATCTATCTGTGTTTTTTCTGGTCTAGCAGAAAACAGAAGTTTCGCCTGCCATTTTTCTGACATGTATATATACTTTTTTTGAACCGATTTAAATATTATTTTAAATAATTTTTCCATATTTCTGTCAATCGCATCAAAAAAGGGGATATTTGCCTAACGAAACCTATTTCTTCAAGCAAATATTTTTGCTCTACGAATTTCTAATTTTTAATTTTAAGGTCTTTGACCTTGAAAAATGTAAAATTTTCGCCTGCGGCGTATTTTTTCCCCCTGTGCCCCCCATTCCCAAATTTCACCAGCCGTCACTGTTCCTAACTTAACACTTACTTCGGATTAAGCACTACAAATACTTACAGGGTTGTATCTAATGGTGTGGTGTAAAAATTCCCAGCAAATTCCCTAAAGTTACGTTTTCTCGTGGTCTGCACAGAGTGGCTATTTTTGGATGTGTCATATAATGGATATTGGGATTCTATATTTTTTATAATTTCTATGATGAAAACATAAATTACTACTGCGTAACAGAGTAACGTTTTTGTTAGATACGCGGTAATCTAACAAAAAACGTCATCATACAGATTTATAGAATTAGGCTTCACCTTCACACTAGCAGTTAATGCAAATTAAATGTATAAATACGGTGGCAATATAAAACGGTTACATATACAGGGTTTTCAGGGACACAGAAAGAAACCCATTAAAATGAAGGAATCGGAAGAGATCGTTCGAGATATTCGCTTAGAAATATAGGGTGTTTAAATTGGATAACCTCCAAACTGAATATATTTCAACAAAATTTTGTTTATTATTTACTGATGTAAGAGTTCACCAACAAATATTGATAATCCAGTCGAAAATCGAAATTATTCAATAGAAAACAATTAAGTGATTTTTTGTGCGTGAAACACCCCTAACTTCATAATGAATTTGTTTCTGCAAATTACACGAAGGATGGCTTGGTAATCCGACCTCTCATGGAGAAAATACACTTTTAAAGGCTCGGCAAATTCAGAGCCCTCCTTTCCCACGGAAGACCGTTTGAACCACCGCCACAGGAAAATTATCTGGAACTTAATAAAACTAATTTCGTAGTTACCAGAAGAATGATCGGTAGGTAACGGAATAAAAATAGGGGTTTAGTCGCTCGTTTAAATTATTTTCAGTTGGGAAGGTGTCTCGCTCGTTAGTCATGCGAAGATGATATCAGGCAGATTTATCATTAATTAAAGAGGCAGAGGAGTCTATCTGCGATTATTAAATTTATTGGTAGGGTGTCGGTGTGATTTATAAATTTTAACTAGTTTGCCAGAGTTGGCGTGTTTCTGAGAAGCGGGTGGAGTAGGGGCATGGCCCCTGGGGGTTCGCTAAGGGGAGAGCTGCGAATTTTCATTAGATTTACTTTTTAGACTGCAAAATTGCATCTGCGGGGTCTCCCGTAACTGTCTGGGTATTATGCAACCAGAAAAACCGTCGAAAGTGAATCTAAACCGTAACTATTTGTCTGCTCTTTACTAATAAATTAAATCGAACACGTGTCATCATCTGCTCTATATAATATCGTTGCTAATGGATATTATAACTTTAATTAGTGGCGGCTAGTCATAATGGGCACAAGGGCACGTGCCCTATGCGTAAGCACATAAGACTTGTGAATGTTGTGATATTTTATAAACTTTTATAATTATTATAATTTGGCGGATTTTTTTATTAATTTGTAATCACGAATATAGAATCATTTGGTGCATACATATCCGTCTAGCGTCTAGACCGCTTCACGCTTCACCGTCTGTGTAATCCGTGTGTCCACTGGGCTGGGCACAGCCGCTGTGTGCCTGTTCTTTTTTCTTTTCTATTTGCATGCGCAAGAAAAGGATACACAGCTTCTATTTTTCCAGCGCGTCTTTTCTAATGCGTTCTGTTACGTCATTGAATGGGCGCTGCCCCTCGACCAGAAGGTACAGAGTACGGACACAACAAAACAAATTTCTGTCAATCGCATCAAAAAAGGGGATATTTGCCTAACGAAACCTATTTCTTCAAGCAAATATTTTTGTTCTACGAATTTCTAATTTTTAATTTTAAGGTGTTTGACCTTGAAAAATGCAAAATTTTCGCCTGTGGCGCATTTTTTCCCCTATACCCCCATTCCCAAATTTCACCAGCAGCCATTGACTTTAATATCCCCCTTTTTAATGCGAGATATACCTATTTACATGAACAACAATTTTAAATATTAATATTTGAATATTTGGTGTTACACTGTATGAAATGCCACCTTTGCACAAAAATATTGTGTAACAAAACTCACAGGTTTCGTATTAAGCCATTGCAAACGATCCATATCGCTTGCTACAAGTTGATCCCGGCATCATTTTCTGCCGAAACGTACGCCAAAAACCACTCCAGCCGTTACCGGAAAGCCGAATTGGCCCATTTAATTTTATCCCTTCCATAAAGAGCTGGTTTCAATTCACCTCCCGTACTGTACCACCTTGAATTCGAAGAGATAATCTGGTAGCATAAAGGAAATGCTGGTAGTATGTGATAAGGGATACACTAGTAAAAGTGTTCATTGGCACGTATTGTTCGTTATCGTACATATTTGTGTAAAAAATTCGATACAATACACTAAAACATGTGTTTATAACAGATACCGATACAGATAGATATATAACATATTTTGAGATAAGTAAATGTAAGTTTCAAATATAGAGCGTGTTCCAGAATGAGCGAAAAAATAGTGGAAAAAGATATTCAGAGTATCATATGTACTTATTAAAATTACAAAGTGTCTTTAAGTTTCCTGAATTAACTAATTTGCATAATAATTGTGTACCTTTAGATTTTGTGTCGCCCACTAAAAAAAAAACACCCTGCTGCGCACTGGTTAGCTGAGCTAAATTAGGTCAATTGTGTTCGACTCCCACCGTTGTGTTATAAAGTTCCCTGCCATATCTCGACGTATTTAAAAACGACCAGGTGATATACAATTTATTTGTTCATTTATTTTTTATCTATGTTATGATATTCAACCAATGGTAGTCAAACCTCTAACACACCGTATATTTAAAACTAGACAGAGTCTAGTTTGGTGTGCAATGGTCTAAGGTGAACTGACGAAAAATGTATATTTTTTTCAGTGTAGATTGAGTAGATTTGAGACGAGAACGCAAATTTTTCCGATTTTCATGTAGATGAACTTTAATGAGTTATGACTACTATGGATCAATATGAAGCCTCTGAATCCTAAACTACACCCGCTATATGACAATTATAACATTTATACCTTTTCCTAACGATCCTTTTTGAGGATATAAATGACTTTATATGACTTATAGACTGAGCGATTATAGTGTTGCAATTCTCTTGTTAATGTCCTGGTTTTAATACTTGTTCAACATTAGACATTGTCATTCATATGTTCACATTATAGACTTAAACTGTAATAATGTAACATATATTTATGCCATATAGTCTAACAAGAACGTTTGTAACACTAGCAGCTTCTAATGTAAAAAATGTATGGCTATAAAACCAGTATAAAACTAATTCTTGATGCTCTGTAGACTTTTAAAATAATTGTTTTATTGAAAAACTTTTTGTGGTTCCATGTTTATTGAAGATGTTATACATATGGTTCTTAGGTAAAATGATTACAATATTTATACCTAAGCAGTAACTGTGGCTTCATGGTACAATTTGTTCAAAAAGTAATGAATCAATTTCCACCAAAAAAATATTAAATTTTTAATGCATAGGAGGATACTAACCCTGGCAAGAGAAAAACGGATATCCCTCTCACATAAATGTGGACTTTGCATATCTTTGTGCGGAAAGAAAGCAGTCGAGGTTACCTTCAACTTTGGAAGTGAATAATTATTCAATTTAGATGTTCTAAAATATTCAGAAGAGCAGGTCATCGCCTCGACAGTTCTGAGTCATCTTGTTGCATGCATTTATCGTTTGCCAACATCAGAAATGTATTTCCGCTAGTTGACATTGGCATCAATAATAAATGTAGTGGAGGTTAAATAGGTTAAAGTAGTCTGGAACTTTTATTAAAAGAAGGATGATATAAAAGGAAATAGTAGACTTTTAAAATTCAGACTCAGGGGAAATAGTAGACTTTTAAAATAAAGACTCAGGATATCTAAAATAATAAAGTGGGTTTATGAATTTTTGTACTGAATATTTGTCAATGTCACTGTTCAACTTATTTACAGTTTGTAAAATGCAAAAAACAACCTCTGCAAAATCTAAATATACAATCAGAATATTGTTTAGAAAAAACACTAACCATAGAAGAGTTTTAAACCACTAAAAGGTACTATAACTTGAATCAAGATGATACATATTCAAAACTATGAATTCCATGAACAAAATTTGTAAAAACTCATGAGATCAAATGTTCGTGAACACCCTGAACATATTTATATTGTACAGACAAATAATAATTACAAAATCTATAACAATGCATTATTGAATGCCAAAATGTTTTAAAATTTAAAAACTTTCTAATCCTCGCCTTGGTTCACTCAGAAGATATGAGTAATCCAACAAGCAGTTCAACGGGCTTATTACACCCAAGAGTGTAGCCGTGCCTTTGATCTTATCCTGAAGAGGCTGCAAAGTGTTGAAATTATATCTTTAACGTAACTGAGAGAGCTTTGACAACCACAGAATGAATTGTTCTGCAGATAAAGAAGCTGAAATATTTGGCCTAGCTCTCTTATATTGAATTCCCGGGAAATACTTCGTTAGAGACAATCATCGCCGTCCGAAAAAGAGGGGATAAACAAATTGGTAAGGTTATTCAACATCAACAATAATAATACACTCAATAATCAATAATTACCACCAAAATGGTGGAACATTCCTGTAATTCCGATGATTCGTGAAAAATTAGGTTTAAAATGAAAGTGGTTAAGTAGGATCTTCAATAAGTTTTTCAGCATTATTTCTAATTTTTTGTTTCTAGTAATTTCTAGTTTTTCTAGTTTTTTGTATAATTTGGTACTATTATATTATTTTTCTTTATTTTTTCTGTAAGAGTAACAGATACATTATTATATAAACACCATGAGTCTTATTTAAAAAATAGTAACACAAATCAGATTTAAAAAGCCAAAATATTTTGATAATTGACTCGAAACCATCCCGTATCTTTAAAGTTGCTCCCTACAGAATTTTCTTTGTACGCCCATGCGTATAAAGCTTATTTACTGAACTACTTTCAAGTCGTGAAACCGGTAAAGTTCCTTTACTTGAAAACCACAATTTCCTATTCAATTTAATTAAAGAAATACTTCAAATGTTCGATTACTTTTACGGTTACTGTTGCTATTGAGTAACGTAAACACTTTACTTTGTATGTGGGTCAAACAATTTTTCTAGCGTTATAAGAGTAAAATCCCTTTAAATTTGAGTGTGCTGATGTCAATTCCAAATAAAAATTCAGGAAACGGGAGTAGGATCAAGGTTGACAATATCAGACTGCGTTGTTTGCTTCTTTTTAAATAACACAGACAATAAAGCGTTATGCATTTGATATAATAAAATAATAAGACACTTACTCATCAAATGAATCACTGTTGTTAAAATAGTATCAATCAAGTGCACATGTGTCTTAAGCTGAAGGTCAATTTCATAGAATATTTGTAATACTTTCACGAATAACTTGAAATTAAACAATATAAATTAGTCTTATATGTTTCATTACACGATGTGAATATCTAGTCTCAGTTAGACATGTAAAATTGGTTTAATTACCTAAATTTTAATTTAATTTTAACCATTAACTAACTCAATTCAGTATTGTACCGGGATATCAAAAATTATCTTGGTCAAGGGTGGTTGTGGACTGTAAAACGTGTGTCTTACTTTAAATTTTTGAATATGTTTTGTTGTGTCAGAATCTGTCAAGTCATTGTACTGAAATTTTCTAATCCAGTGTTTGAATCATGCCTCTTACCACACAGCACAAAATTTTCATGATTGAAGCCTATTTTCGAACGGGTGCGCTAGTTAATGGAAATTGGCAACACAGTCAACGTTTGTATTTGGACAATTTTCGAGAGCACTTCCCAAACGTGGCAATATTACCGGACAATTTTTATGCGTGCCTTACAAATTGTGTTGGAAGTGTTTCGCGAAACTGGTTGTGTGACTCATAAAAAAGGTGCTGGTAGACCAAGAGCTCGTACAGAAGAAGTTGTCAATGACGTTCGTCAACGTATGGAAGAGGAGCCTTCAAAACCTTTGAACGTCTTTCTCAGGAAATTGGACTTTCTTATGGCATAAGATAAGATTTTATGTCATAAGATTTTAAAGAAGCACTTGAACATGCATCCATATAAGATGCAAGCACATCAAGTTCTTCTGCCCGCAGACCACCCCAGACGCCTTGCTTACTGCCATTGGTTTGTCAATAATTTAATGAATGACGATCTTCTGGACTTAACTTTTTTTTCTGACGAAGCGTGGTTCCACCTTTCGGGATACATCAATTCTCAAAATATGCGAATGTGGAGCAATGATAACTCTCATGTTTTTACTGAATCGCCACTACATGCTCAAAAAATTGGTGTTTGGATAGCAGTTTCTCGCAGAAGAATAATTGGGTCAATTTTTTTCGATTTCACCGTCAACGCAGAAAGGTACAGACACAACTTTTTGGCTCAATTTGTATAACAGTTAAACAATGATGAACTTCGGTCGGTTATTTCTAGCATGACGGTGCAACAGCACATACTACACGAGAAAATATTGCTTTCCTCCGCGAGTTTTTTGATGACCGGCTGATAAGTTTGCATACAGAAGTTGAGTTTCCTCCGAGATCACCTTGTTTGACAGTTATGGACTATTTTATATTTCCTTGCTTAAAAAACAAGATTTTCGCAACTCCGGTAAATAATTTCCAAGAACTGCAACAAATAATTGTTCAGTAATGTGCAACCATAACGCCAGAAATGCTGCAAAACGCTTTTCATAGCATGAGGAGGCGCGTCAACTTGTGCATCGAACAAAACGGGGGACATTTCCAACAATTACTGTAATTTAGTTTTTCTTGTTACTAAAACCATTAGGTATTTCATAATTTGTAGTTCATTATTGTTTTGCAACTGAAATAAATAGGTATGAAATTTGTAGGTTATTGATGATGTCAGTGTGACAGTGACATAATTATTTCAAATTTAAAGTAAGACACACGTTTTACATTCCACAACCACTCTTGACCAAGATAATTTTTGATATCCCGGTAATACAAATATATGTAATTATTTATTTGCATTTCGGTTTTGGAATATAATACCTATGCCATTAATGCAATTTTTCAAAGTTTGTTACAAAAAACACAAATTAAATTTACTGAATGTACGTAATTCTTCGTCTATTAATTTTATTACTAAGTCATTCATAGTTTGCCTTGATTCTGTACATTACAAGATATGATTAACTATTTTTATTTTACAAGTGGCGAATTACAGAGATAAGCAAGAGTTATAAATGAATTATTCATGAATCACATAACTGTGCCACAAATAAGTTACAATAAACAATATAAAAAATTGCATGTAGGCAACCCACAATGCATTGGCCATTTAAAATGTGGGATACTGTACTTTTCTCGATATTTTCGGTAACCAGTCGACTGTTGCAATTCGTATAGCTTCGATAATACGCAATTTTTCCTTACTTGCGATAGCATCAAGTGGTTAAATGTAGCGTGGGCCCCGGGCTTCGAGGATTCCAATTACCGACATGAGAAGGGGGCGCTTTTGTCACACTGGGGGGGCAAGAGAGATTGACGGTTTCTCGATATGCTCTAATACAGCTTATTACCACAATCTTTGTTGGGAGATGGTAGAAAGATGTGAGAATTATCCAGAAAAAGAAATTGCTGAACATGCAATAAAAATGTATGAGTAAGTGTTTCTGTGTAAAAATAAATGTCATAAGAGTGAGTTTAAATTGACGGTATGGAATTTGATTGACTGAAGAGTAAAAATAAAATAATAAAGCGTCCTTACGAAAATAGTTGCACTGAAAATACAATCGGCCAAACAAATTGCAACGTTTTAATTAAAAACCGTACTGGTCGACTGCAATTTAGAGATTTTTATGTTGCACGTCACAAATTTAGTGGCCTTTGCTATTTTATTATCCTAATTTAGTAGCACGTCATATTTTGAAAGTATTATTCGACAAAGAAAATTTATCAGCATATTCAGGTATGAGTTTCATTAAGGTCCATTCACTGTAGACTTGACATGAATTCGGGGTCGGGTTGAGAGGTTGGGTAGCCGATGGGTGAAGACTTACATATTTCCACTACCGAATTATTTAGATTTCGGAAGTGCACGTAAAGCCGAAGTAAAAAGGCACATGGAAATAAAGTTAGCCCTCATTGCAAGGGTACCGGATTTGTTTTATAATTGCAACAAAATTTCTTTTTAATGTTATAAATTATATATCACCGGAAAGATCAAAAGATAAACTAGATCCTTATAGTAGCAAATTTTTGTTTAATACATGTATTTTAGAGAAAATAATTTTTGAAAATACACTATTTTAGTACCCGATTGTTTGCCTGGAATTTTAAAAATAAAAAGAAATACCAAAAATTACTACTATAGGGACTTAGATTAAAGTCGTATCTTTCAATACTTTTTTACTAAAAGTCGCTATCTTTTATAGTTTTCTTATAATTAGACACGAGACGAACGTCGATTTTGGGCTTATTTCGGACTAGTGAATGGACTCTTAAGAACGCCGAGACTAATAACAATTTCATGGTTTTGTTTTTAAGAACTTTGTAAGTGACAAAATGAAACGCGTCATTGGCGGTGACAACGTGACCATAAAGATAAGAAATTCATTATGCTGACAAATGTCAAATTAAAAATGACAAAACGTAATTTTTACGAGAAGAAATGCACTCAAAAACCATGCTATGAACTCGTTATTCGATGCTGAAATCCATGATGTCAGTGAGAAAAATCAAGACAAGAGTAAATTTTATATGATTACATTACAAGGAGCAAATCTAGAATGTTCACAAAGGAAGAGACGTATTAATTTTTAAATCAAATTCTTCACCAAGAATTTACCCGCTTATTGAGTACACCGTTTATTGCGTATTAATGTTGTGTAAATTTTCCTTAATTGGCATCATGTCGATTTGAAACAAAATAGGGTTTGTCAAGATTCAGGCTACTTACACAAATTACCCCAAATTGGACCGAAATTCCTACTCTTGCCGGGGTTCTGATCAAAGGAATTTCCCAATAAACACACCGCGAAGCTCTGCATAAACCAAGAAAATTTGAGGAAATTTCCCGAGCACCTTTCCAGAACGAGCAGGGGTGCCACACTTTAAAATTCCCAGAGGGAGTGCGTGGGGGTGGAAGAGCGAGCGAATATGAGGAAGGGGCGCAAAATATAATAAGATGTCTGCAACAGAAGTTTTTTAAAAACAAAATCAATAAAAAGTGATTAGATTTTTACGAAAAATCCATGAAAATCATGTAACATTAACCCTTATAAAATTTAAATTATACATAACTTCGTCTGAAAATACAGGGTGTTTCGTATAACAGTTGGCTAGTTGTAATGATCTATTCCCTATACGGAAAAGTTATTAAGGCGGTTACAAACCTTTGCACTGGTACTTTTTTTTATAAAGTGGCAAAAATTTCCAAAGTATTTTATTTTGGTACAATCTTGTTTCTGAAGAATGTTACAGTCCGTTCTCACTGGGTGGTACACTCTGTATTTTATAATAGAAAACAGATATTTATCATACACATATTTTTTCTAGTTTTTGTTTTTCTAAAACTATCTTTGGTTAACAATTTACCTCAATGCGGCCCTGTGCATTTTCTTAATGAAATGTTGATTTAAGGGCACTATCCAAGTTTTAAGCTTATTAGCATTGTTTGTCCATTACATTAATAGTTCATGATATTTTTTAAACTAAAAAATTATATACAAAGCATACCTTTGTACCTTGAAACGGGGCCCTTAATTAGGGAATTTTCTATAAAAATATTAGTTTTCTCTTCTAAAAAACTCAACTTCTCACTTATCCTGTTTAATTATTCCTTGGTTCATAAGTATCTTTCACTTTTGCAATGCTCAAATGTATCCACAATTTAATTTTATCAGCATAATCCAACCGTTAACTACAGCTAATCCGTTTTAAAAACAAAGAGGAAAAAGGCGCGCTATGGCGTAGCCCGCTAGATGGTAAAGCGGCTACGAGAGTTGAGATACATTTTGCAGGCCAGAAATGCATTTTGTTGGATCTGCACCATTAAATTTATGACCGTGGCCTCTAAAATACATATTTATACGGCGGCTAGGAGACTGACAGTATGATATAATATCAAATGGATGCGATGGTAAGACGGTTACAGAAAGATTATTTAGTTAGGTGAAGCTAGTTCGACGACTATCGCATGATTAGTCTAATGCCACATATCCTTAAAGTTTTTCTGAGAATAATTCACACTCGAATATACAAGAAATGCGAAGAACAAATAAGGGACACTCAATTTGGATTCCAGAACGGACTAGGCACTCGAGAAGCCCTCTTTTCCTTAAATGTTTTAGCACAGAGGTGCAGAGATATGAACATAGTTGTCTACGCTTGCTTTATTGACTATCGAAAGGCATTCGACCGTGTCAAGCACCAAAAGATGATGGAAATATTATCCGTAACCGGGATTGACAAAAGTGATATTACATTTATAGCGAATCTCTACTTGAACCAGATTGCGGAAGTAAGAATAGACGGAGGAACATCTGACACTGTGTCAATCCGAAGAGGCGTAAGACAGGGCTGTATATTGTCACCACTCCTGTTCAACATCTATTCGGAGGCAATTTTCAAAGAAGCTTTAGCGGAAGACATGGGAGGCATCAAAATAAATGGAGTATGTATCACCAATATAAGATACGCAGACGACACCGTAGTCCTTGCCGATAACATATCAGATCTACAAAATATGATGAATAGAATAACTGAATATAGTGAGCATCATGGATTGGACATGAATATATCAAATACAAACTGCTAGTCTTCTCCAAGAGACCCACTGCTGAAACAATTTTGATTAACGGCAATCAGATTGAACAAGTGTTTTAAATATCTTGGTACCATAGTCAACGCGTGGTGCGATCCGAAACGAGAGATCCGTTCCAGAATCGAACAAGCCAGGAAAACATTCATAAACATGAAAAGATTTTTTACTAGTCCTGATCTGAGTTTGGAGCTCAGGGTTCGCATGATTAGATATTATGTCTTCAGTGCGTTGCTGTGCGGATGTGAATGCTGGACCCTGCAACTGAAAAGAAAATTGAGGCGTTTGAAATGTACTTATATCGCCGTATGCTCCGCATCTCGTGGGTCCAACGAATTACGAACGAAGAAGTGCTTAAGTGAATGAAGAAGCCGAAAGAACTAATGGCCCTCATCAAAGAAAGAAAAACTACATACATAGGCCACATTATGAGAGGCAACAAGTATGAACTGCTGAGACTAATAATTGAAGGAAAGATTCAAGGGAAAAGATCTATTGGTAGACGTCAGAACTCCTGGTTGAAAGACCTCAGAAGATGGTTTGGGTGCACTTCCATTGAAATCTTTCGAGCTGCTGTATCCAGAACAATGTTAGCTATGTGGATCGCCAACCTCCGAAGGGAGAGGGCGTCATAAGAAGAAGAAGTTATGCCCTCTGGCTCTGGAATTAGTTCCATACTGGTACTGGTGTTTAGCTACTCTTAATTATTCCGTTTGTAGATCTGACAGACCATCACTGACGTAGTTTTCTACATAACACCAAAACTCTATACAGCACTCGACGCGCGTTTCGCTAAGCAAGTTGGCATCATCTGGAGATTATTAAACTGTATACCAGTGAGTAAACTAGTTTTAATCATCTCCAGATGATGCCAACTTGGTTGCCGAAACGCGCGTCGAGTGCGGTATAGTGTTTTGGTGTTATGTGGAAAACTACGTCAGTGATATCTTCACACCAAAGGTTCCAACCCCCCTTCAAGATCTGACAGAATGTCAGAATATTTTACAAATATGTTTGCAAATATGTTACAAATATTTTACAAATACGTTAGAAATATTTTAAAAATATCTTCCTGTTTTAAGTCTTACAATGATTTTTTATGTATTTACCTACAATATTATACGGATCCTCAAATAAAAATATGTTCAATTTGAAGACAAGGACGGGTCGATGGTAAGTAGAGTGTGTATTAAACAGAGAAAAAGAACGGTGCACGGGTGGGCCGAGGTCAAGGATTTTTAACTTATATAGGATGGCTCAATCCCTAGAATCTATTAACCGTATCACGTGATTGGGTCTTGCGGCTATGTCATTGGATTGGTACAGTATACAAAATATATGAGTTATATATGACATATGATAGTGACAGTGACTTGTCAACGCGTCATAGATAAGGAGTCACACAATAAAGAGAGAGAAAGAGTATCGGGTCTCGCAATGACGTCACTAAAATCGGATAATATGGAGGAATAGGGATTCCATATTCCATATAGCAATTCTATATAAGTTAAAAATCCTTGGGCCGAGGTGTCAATATCTATGGATGGAAGACATGACACGGGTGACAGAGGTCAGAGGAATGGCCACAGATGTAGCCTGTAGGTTCTTAGCTGGCCACAGATGTAGCCTGTAGGTTCTTAGCTGCGTTCTCAAGAAAATAACGAATTAGGAGTTTTCCAGTATTATGTTATTTATATTTATTTAACTATGATGTACTAATATCTTGGGTCTGTGTTTCTACATTGATTATATTTTTATTTGGGGGCCTGTATAATTAAACAGTATGAAGTTTGGACAACCTCTAGATGATTTGAATTTGCTTGGCAAAATACGGAATCAACTAAAATTCAGTGCCGTACGTAGGATTTTTTCGTAAGGTATTTTGATTGATCCGTCCATAGAAATAGAGTAAACTCATTTTAATTTAAAAAAATGTTCGCTGTTGTTATATTGATGTAGAATATAAACAACACATGACACAAATAGGCAGTGGCATACAATATATACAATTATTGTTATGGAATAAATAATTAATTTTTAATTACCTAATTAATTTAATTTAATTATTTATAATTGTTTACGTACAGGGTCATCACGCGAAAATCTTAGATTCGACTGTAACTTTATTGTTTTTGAAGATATTGAAAATGTAATTGATTATTGACTAATTTTAAACAAGGAATTCGTTTTCTTTAACAGAAACACAATAGAGCATCTTATTATAGAGATATAAGTTGTCTATTTTGTATTTTTTTAAATGACACACTCCTTACATTCTCATATATTAAAAAAATCCGTTCCTGTATCATTTTGGTCTCGAATTACTGTTGCTATACTTAAAGGTAATTTGGTTGCGCTTGCTAATTGTTTCATGAGTTCTGGTAGTTTTCTCATAATTAGCACATACAATTCTTTCAAATATCTTCTTTAGTTTTTGATAACGAGTCAGAACGAGAAAATCTTTATAAATGTGGATTATTTGTGATGTAAATGCGAATTGCTAATAAACAATTGCCATGAACTTCACCCCAAGGCAATTGGCATGACGTTAAGTGTAGGATTATACACAAAGTACCATTTATTTTACTCGTAGAACCTGAAATGAGCGCTACCAAAGATACTCTTATGTTTATGTTTAAAGAAACTGAAGTCAGGTCTGACCAGAAAAAGTGGAAAATATTTGTAGGTCTTGAGGAATCTGGCAAGCTCCAAAACCAGCAACCTGCCAAAAGAAAAACCATGTCCTTTTTAATCGTACAGATATTGGATTTCCGGGATATTGGACTAGTGGGACACGCTGTATTTTCTGTCAAAATATATCATCTTCTCAACGCTACCAAAGCATAATTTTGTGCACGCTGCAACAGTTGTCCGAGTTAATCGGACACTGAATTAATATTCGAATTAGCCGCGTCGCGAACGAGATAATGGAGAAAGCGGTAATTGGCGTTTAATAATTGTTTTGCTGCAGGACTAATGCAAGCTCTATCAGAAATTCGCGCTCTGTATTAATAATCCCTAATAACGTCTGCCGAAGCCCTAAATTGGACAACGTGCCAGATGTGGCTTTGCAAATTGACAAAAATTGCGCGGCAGAATAACTAAATTGTAAAGGTGCATTTAAATTAGAGCGAACAGAAGCGAGTGAACGAATTTGTTCGTTCGTCTCTGTTCGATCTAATATATGCAGAAACACGGACGAGTTCGTTCGCTCCCGTTTTGTTCTCCAATATATTCCGATATTATCTCCTATAAATTACGTAAGCTTAAACAAATTCGTTCGTTCGTTCGCTTCTGTTCGCTCTAATTTAAATGCACATTAACAGTTATCAAATAACGAATCAGTCTACGACCATAGTGAGGCGGTGAGGTAAGAGGTAAGCGGCAGATAGAGGTGAAAGTACGGTGCGCTTCACCATAGTGGGGAAGTGAACCTCGCGGTGCACCTCGCACAGTACGGCGTGGTGCCGGTTGTCAATATGATACAAAGTTGTGTTTCTTTCTCGTATAATGGGTCGTCACTATCTTCAGTCAGTACCAAAATATTCTTGAAGAAGGTTTGATTGTTTTTGCTAACGGAGAGCAGATCCCTTTAAATACTTACATCCTGACTTGATTCGGCGTAGGCGACGATGGGCAATGCATCCCAACTTTCCGACGCATCCTCGTCAGCTTGAAGCCAAGAGGCTTGAAAAAAGGATTAAAAATGATGACGTAAACGCTTGGAATAGAGATTCCAAGCGGGTTAGAACGTTCAAGTTAATCTTAAAACGTTGTAGGATTAGCTTGACTCAAGCTGCTTCAGATTGGGATATAAACGCGATTGGATTCAATCACATCTAACTGGAGTCACGTACTGAAGAATCACATGTGATGAATGAAAAACTCTTTTAGTGATCCAGTGAAAACTAAAAAGTAAACTCAACGGTTATAATATATTATTAATACAATAAGCAATTAATACAATACTTAATTTTGAGGTTAGGTCGTTAGCTACGTATATAAAGCATGCAAGCGCAGGAATACGGCTTTAAGTAGGATTGAACAAAGGGATTCAATCCCTGCTTTATTCCTACGAAATAAACACTCAGGATTGAGATTCGGTTTCAAGCGGCTTTACTTTCAATCGCGCTTGAAATTGGCGAAATAAACGTGATCATTGATCAAGTACCCACATAACTACTGCTACTTTTTCAGCTTACTCTGAAACTATTTCACACATCTTTAAGCAGAAATTGGTCATTAATTCAGTTTTTAGTATTGTTTATATTCATCCAGCATGTAAGACCAAAATATTGGACATTGGATTGGATAAGTTGGATATCAAATTTCAAAAAATTATCCAGACCGTTTTTAACAAAATAGTAATATGATGCCCCATTTAAAGTACTGTAGTTCCCCAAAATGCACCGTTTCAATCGACGTTTATCAAACGAAAAAGTATTGTTTTATCCATAGAAACACATTCTTTAATCTCGAAACACGCGTATAGGTGGCGCAACTTTAAAAACACTGCCAGTGCCGGTGCCGGTTACCATTCTGAATTTTTATAAATTTAGGATATATTCGGGGATATATTAGAATTATAACGTATTTAATATAGCACCTCTCCTCTTTACTTTTTCTTTCCTTTTCTGTCACTCTTTTTATAGAGGCAGTAAAAAATCTGCTCTACTGTTATGACTTCACCATCTTCTCCATCGTAAAATCCCCCAACCCGCTCAAGAAAATAGTACCATAAACTCTAAGCCGAAGGTCCCACGCTATAATAATATTATAACAGGAAAGCGAAATACGAGCGGGCGGCAACATTGTAGATCCATCCAAGGAGGCTGTTCATGGCCAACTCGATGTGCACTAAAGTCTGATTATTATCTATGTAGCTAGCGCCCGGAGTTAAGTCGCTACGAAGTGGTGGACTAACCGTAGTTGACGTCTTTATTTATCTAGCGAAAATTAAGGGTGATCGTCATCTGTGTAATTACTAGAGAAAGAAAAACAACGCGACGCGACAACGTGTCATGAAAAGACTGATTGCGAGCGAGTCTGTCTGAAAGATGCGAAATTTTGATTAATTTTAGCGATGGAAATACATAAATATAAATAATGAAGTACCTAATAACACTAGAGCAGATTTCTTACTACCACTAGAAAAAATGCTACAGAAAAGGAAAGATTTAACTTCTAACTTGCTTATTCATTATCATTACATTTATAATTAGGTAGATTATTTCTGTATCTAAAAAGTGTTATGCCAATATTTTTGACCTTGAAACGAAGTCCTATTATAATTATCTACTATAAAATATATACACATTTGCTTCAATCGCTGTGAATGTATATATTTAGTACATATACACAATAACCCAAATATTGGTTTTTATTCTAATATAGTCTCGATCACAACACAATATGCTCGGTAGTATTGTTTGAATTAAGGGTTTGTAGAGAATAGAAAGCGGGCATTTCAATTAAAACTTGTGGACTGAACCCGATTGCCGTGGAACAATGTATTAGCAATGGGTTTCTTGATTAAATAGAATCAATACACTGCACTGGTGTGCTATCTATTAAGCTTGTTGTAGTTGTTTTATTACGGTAATAGTAAGCGACGACAACCTTTAGCTGATGACTACTGTTTGTGTGTTTAGCTACATTTGTGAAGACGGAGGACAGCTGGACTGGTCAGTGTTAGTTCGTTCTTAATTTTTGACAAAACACTCGATATGTCACAAAATACTCCCTAATACAGCAGTATTTACTATTTTATTCACGACCACTATATAAGGAAGGTTTAATACGTCTGTTTTTCCGTGGATTAGAGGCCTCTTAATACACTAGTGGATTAAAATTCATAACATAATACCACGCTTCGATTTTATAGTCATAGAAACGACTTCAAGACTTTCTAGTTCTCAGCTCAAAATCAATAATCCTGGTCTAAATAAATTTGTCCAATCTGACGTTTTTCAAAACCAAAATTTTTCACCTGCTTTCACACGGCTTTCACTCTCCTAATTGACCGGTTTTGGCCGTAGTCCTGACTAAAATGTTGAATTACATTAAGAAATTAACAGCCTTTAATCCTCTTGAAAAAATGTAACTCCCGGCTGCGGCTCGAGGGCCCATTTTTCGCGTGGATTAAAGGCTTGTTAATCCCCTTATATAATTAATAACTATAATATTTACGTCTACGTTTTATTAGTAATTCCACAAGCCGGAAAACTGTTGTGAATCCAAATATGGCTCATTTCTAGGCAGGGTGGACTTAATGGCACCTCAAGCTGCAGTTCTGGCTAATTTTTCATGCGTAAAACGACCTTTTAATTTGTAAACTTCTCTTGCCTCACCCCCGAAAGTTGCAGACTGCAAAGGGGTGGGGAACAGACTGTTAGTGAACCCGACTAGGACAATCTAATCTATCCAGCAGGGCCGTTTCATTTTCAGCTCAAGAAAACTAGTGGAAATGTTCACTAGTGTGAACTGCATAAAAAATTGAGGTACAGAGTATTACGTGAAAGACCTGTAAGGAGCATGAGTACTATGTTCTTTCTCATTTCTATCTGTACCGCCATTTGGTAATTTGGTACCAAAAATGAAACATGCTTCTTAGTTTACTTAACAGGATTTCTTCTCTCTTTGACATTGACATTGTCTTAATCTTCCTAAGGTCACACATTGCCCCAGAGAGTGAAACGATTGGAGATTTCTTCATCCTCTTTACATACCAAATATAGGGTTTTCCTATATTCACATCAAGAACAGGTAGCTCCTAAGACTGTAATACTCAGAATTTTCACCAGTGGCTTAAAATCGATCAACTGTGGTTCCTTTCGGGTATCATGAACTGGTCTGCAACTTGTACATCTGCTTCAGTTTCCCCTCAACATCTTGTAAGCCCATTTGTTAATTGATTCGCCAAAATGTCTTCTAATAATCCCCCTAAAAGGTTTAGTCCCTGACAAAGTCCCGCTTCTCGCGAAATCGTCAGCTTCCTCTTTCTCTGGGACTCCGATATGACCGGGTATTGATACTTTAAACTTAATTCTACGTTAGAGGGTAGAGTAGAGCAGCGTTCTGCGGTAGAGTTTTATGCATTGCACCTGTACTGGCCGAGCTTTTTTGTATAATTGTGTAATTTAGAAAGTGGATTTTTTTTAAAGACTTGGTTGTAACGTTTTAGAGATGTTTGCCAGTAAAGGGATATTAAATTAACTTTTGTTAATATTGAAAGAACTGGCATTTGACCTTGACACAAGGCACTCAATTGAAACACCAATTTCTGTTGCTGATGCCTATTAAAGAATCTGTGTTTTGCCCGTGAATGAAATTTTAAGTAAAAACTTTCAACAGATTGCGGCCGGCGTTCTGTCACGAAGGTCCGCCTCCCCACCCCGTCTGGCGTCCGTGCGTACACATTCGGGGCGTCCGCCCGCCAAACTCCCATCCGGAGTTCTCGAATTCCCTCGCAGACTTACAAGACAGAAGGATGTCGTGTCGTTCTTACAACTTTTCCCCCCCATCATCGATCCGCCACTGGGTCACGTACCCCGCCGACGCCGTATTTTGTTATAAGTTTTCGGCAAATTAAATTGAGACGTCGGCCGACGGCGCTTGAATTTATAGACGTCGATCCGGAGATGCGGGCTGATGGAGGAAAGATATACTGTGTTTAATTTTTTAGCAGGCAGCCTTTCAATTTTCAGTCGAACAAGTGTCGATCAAAAGTATATCATCTGTACTTTAATGTTAAACACTCCTAGATCTAAACAAAAGATAGTTATTTCAACCTGTTCGGTCTAATCAGTCAGTGACATACAGTTTGTTCAGGGAGAAGACACTGCAGGTAGATTTTGTGCAGGCAGTTTGAATCAGAATCATCGCCGTCGCCGTCGTCTATAACGTCATTATCATGTATATCACTCTCATTTGGACTAACAGTAATAATTATTGGATGGACATCTTTTATAAACCCATCGTTTTCCCAATCTTCATCTTGGATGTTTATTACGTGTTGGCAATATTTTTTCCATTCTTCTTCGGTAATACATTCAATGGCCTCCTTGGTGACTTCTTTTAAGAGGCTTTAAGGTATTTATGTTGAACTCCCCCGTGATATTACGACACCTAATTAAATATATTATTCGAGCCCAAGCCAACTCGATGGGATTAAGTTCACATATATAGGGTGGTGTTCTAAGGGGCGTATGACCACAAGTTCTTAAAATATTGTCTTTGCCTATGAAGCTGAACCAGCTCGAAGACTGCGAATTTTCTAGACTTCGGATCATGCTCTATACCTACAAATAAATGACTTTTATATAAATAAAAACTTCTCTCGCAATATTAAATGAGTCAATTTGGTATCTGCCTCTTTTTATATAATTATTATTTTCATATCCATATCCATGTGCATTATCCATAACAATTACAACAGAGCTTTCTGGTATGTTTGGTAATCCTTTATCTTCTTCTTCTTCTTTCTCCTGCTGGTAGGTTCTCTATAGCGAGTCCCAGAGCACTGCGGCCACATCTGGGCCTATTGTGCATCCCGCCGATCTTCTATTCAGCGAGCAACTTTGTTCTTGGCATAAACTCCAAAAGTCTACTCTCTGAAATTTCCTTAGCTCAAAAGGTTCCAAAAATGTGAAGCGCAGTCTCGTCTGCATCATCGCAGTCCCGGCATACCGGGCTTTTTGCTAATCTAAAATAATAGATGCTTCTTGAGATGGCAGTGCCTTATTATGAGCCCTGTCATGCTCCTGAGCCGAGGTTTACACATGCCCAACATGTCTTAAGTTCTTCTCTGCAAAGGATCTTCCATGAGTGTCTTCGCATGATTCTGTCGTGGTTTTAAAAACCAGTAATTCTTATGTTCAAGTTCGAGCCATTTTTTCAGACCGATGCAGATGGCATTGCATCAAGAAATATACCTACACAGAGATATAGAACACTTTCTACATCTATAATTTGTATACATATAAAGCCACATGGATCCGTATTACTAGGAATAGCCTGTTTGGTACTGATGAGACTTAATTAGGTCGAAACAGTTGACTGTTACTTGACTTTAGGAGTGTTATACATTCATTTAGTTACTGACAATTACAATTTCAGGTATAAAACTTCACTAGCAGCATCTGTCGTTGTGAATTACCTCAGAAATACGATAAATATAACAAAGATTATAAATGTAACGACGAAGAGGTGCATTTTGCTCCTTACAAAATACTTGTGTACATTTTCAACAGAGTAAATCAAGTAGGCACTAGTCTTTACTTTTAATTTTATGGTTTTTGGATTTTTTAATGTGGTGGTACGTTCTTTATCGTAATACGATGGACATTTAGAAACTTTTTATACCAATGTTATTATTGTTATTAATGCTAAAAATATAACTAGAAAAACACGAAAACCTACAAGGCACCCCATTGACAAAATCTCATCAGCGAAAACCTATCAATATTTATGATACTATTGCTTTAAAGATTTTCCTTTCATTGGTTTTATGACGAGGTGCATTGCTTTTACGGTCGGAAGTTTCCCTGTAAATTTTTATCGGATGGATCGACCGAGACGTCTGCAAGTTTGGACAAATTACATCCTAAAAGTTGTTTACGTGAGACAAATGTATACTGTATAGGTCTATGAAAACTGTTCTACCGAAAATTGTGCAAATTTTTATTCGGATCTTTCCTAATAATAATCAGGCCATTTTAGTTTGTCCTAAAAACTATCAGAACTTTTAGTATGTCCTAGGCCAAACTGAAATAGCCTGAAATCACAACAGATCAGACAGACAGACAAATAAGAAAGTATATCACAACCGTTACTTATACTGTTTAACAAGTCAATTTCTGAGGGTGTTTTTCCCAACATCTGGAAACAAGCTCAAGTTATTCCTATATATAAGAGTGGGGATAGAAATAATGTGTGCAACTATCGCCCTATATCAATACTCTCGGTATCTGGTAAATTTCTAGAAGGCATTATATCAAATGAATTATTTTTTAAAACTAAGAATATTATTAGTGAACAGCAGCATGGTTTTTTCCGAGGTCCTACTGTAGTCACCAATTTAATTCCATTCGTTCAATCAACCATTGATAATATGTCTAACAGAAAGCAAGTTGATGCCGTGTATACCGATTTTGCTAAAGCTTTCGATAAGGTCCATCATAATACACTCTTAGTTAAGCTGAAAAATATCGGTATTCACGGCAACTTGTTAAGATGGATTACATCATACGTACTTAACAGATATCAATGTGTTAAAGTCAATAATTGTACACTTCTTATGTCACTGTTACTTCTGGTGTGCCTCAAGGTTCTCACTTGGGCCCACTATTGTTTTCCCTTTTTTTATATGACATAGAGAAATTTTTTTGGCATTCTGACTTCTCTCTCTACGCTGATGATTTGAAGATGTTCAAAGTAATAAATAATATGGTTGATTGTATCAATTTCCAGGAAGATTTATCTCGCTTACACGATTACTGTATAGAGAACAAGCTGTTTTTAAAAGTTAATAAGTGCCACTGTATTACTTTTTCTAGATTGTCTGAAAATATTTTGTCTTCATACTCGATAGATAACTCAGAGTTGAGTAGGGTTAGTTCTATTAAGGACCTGGGAGTTGTACTAGACTCGAAGTTAACTTTTGATTCCCATATAGAATGTATTGTCAGGAAAGCCTATCGAAACTTAGGCATTATAATGAGAATTACGAAGTCTTTTACAAATCCAAAGTCTATAATAATATTGTTTAACTCTCTGGTTCGCAGCCATCTTGAATTTGCTAGCATAATTTGGAATCCCTGCTACATTAAGTATGTTGAGCGAATCGAAAAAGTTCAAATGAAATTTGTTAATATGCTAAATTACAGATTTAATAGGTATCTCCACTTTGGTTCCTATGAAGCAGGAATTAAGCATTATAATTTATTAAAACTGTCATCTCGTAGAACAATATGTTATATTCTATTTCTATACAAAATATTTAATAATAATATAGACTGTGATTTCATTACAAGTAAACTTATTTTTAACGTTAAACAATGTGCAATTCGTTCAACAAATCTGTTTTATTTAAATTTAAATAACACAAATTATGCTAATAATTCTCCATTTTGTTTAGCTCAAAAACTTTATAATGAATATTTCAATCACATAGATTTGTTTTGTGGATCATATGTTCAGGTCAGGCGCGAAGCAACATCTGTTTTCAGTTAAATATATGTTGGGGTGTATGTAGGTATATATGTGTATCTTTGTTCACCTTATATTAAGTTGTTTTAAATTTATTTTCATTCTATTTTCTAATAGCAAATTTTTGTGCAGTGTTTGCACAGTTCTTATCTCATGTGTTACCCTGTAATTGGGATTTCTTTGTAAATTCTGTTGGGTTGCCTTAACCGCAAATAAAATAAAATAAAAAATAAAAATAAATCGGATATTTTCTCGACGGATCAGCGGTTCATGTGAAAATAGGTCAGCAGTAACGGAAAAACATAGGTAAGGGTTCAACGGGTAAATTCAATATTTTTTACTGGAAAATTACAAATAAAAAATACATTCAGGCTGTAGAATATTACAGTTCCTGTTAATTAATGTCCTGTCTATTGTCAATTTTTTAGATACATTCATCTGTCACCTGTAGAGTTATAAGTACAAGAATAAATTAAATGAGTAGAGAATCAAAAAATTACAAAGGAAACCAAAAATCACATTCTTCCCTCAAAATAATTTTCAAAACCGGTTAGAAATTTTATACTTATAAACACGAATTATGTACAACTGAAGTTTTTTCGCCGTGCAATCGTGTATGACAAACATCTATTAATTGTTTTTTTATAAGGTATATTCCTTCTATAAGGTGTATAAACATGGTTTGCAATAAATGTGCTAGTGGATGTTTCGCTTTAAAGAGACTCCGCCATATCACCAATGAGCACACAGTAAAAACATTTTACTATTTTTCTAATATGGAATCAGGTTTTCGACATGGAATTATTTTTTGGGGTAACTCCACATCATCTGAAAGAGTATTTATTCTACAAAAAAGAGCCATACCTACGGTCAATGCTTGGACTACAGTTTAGAGAATCATGTAAGCCATTCCTTATAAATCAAAGAATTTTAACAGTGACTTGTTTATACATTTTAGAAATTTTAAAATTTGTGAAAAATAATCCTTCCAAATTCAATCTACTAAATCAACATCATAATAATTACTCAACTAGACATGGATCTGATTTTCAATACGAAATACATATAGACTTGAACTTTATTAATAAAATCCATATTATGGCGGTTCCATCCTGTATAATAAATTAAATAGTGAAATAAAACAAATTATAAATCATAAAAAAAATTTATCAACTGTAAGAAATTACCTCGTTTTAAAAGCTTTTTACTCAGTAGATGAATACTTAATGTCTTAAATGGAAGAAAAGTTTGTAACTGTAATTATTAAATGTGTAATTACTAAATATAACTACGTATGTTTATGTGTATATATTTTTATTTTATTTTATTTTATTTTTTATTTTTGTGAACAAGGCCCAACAGACGTAAGTCCAGTAAGAGGGCTGAATTTCCATAATTACAGACACAAAAAAAAATGAAAAGACAAAAATGTAAACTAAAAAATACTAAAATATAAATTAATATTATTAACTAACAAAAAAATGCTCATTCTGATAAATGGCACTTATCTACGAAATTATTAATTAAATTAACATTGTTGCATATAGAGTGAAAAGGAGACCTTAACATAACATTTGTTTTTGCTTGTGGAAGATAGAAAAAATTTGTATTCTTAGCATTAAATGACGGAACTCGAAATGTGATTTTGGAAAGAAGATGCAAGTAATCAATTTTGTTATGTAGTACTTTATAGACAAATACCAATCCAGCAACTATTCTTCTAAATTCAAGAGTATACATACTAAATTGGGACAAGAGAACAATGTGACTAAATCTCTGCTCAGGATAGGTACCATATTGTTTAAAATGTAAATATTTAAGGAATTTCCTTTGAACATTTTCAAGTTTGGTTTTGTGAATCTGGTAATAAGGTGCCCAATTTATTTTATCACGATTAGTCATAAAACCATGTTGGGTTTCCGAAATTATACCTTTTATACTACTATATATCAACGTGCAGAGGGTGACTTCAAAGACCTTTCCAAAGTTTGATAAGAGAGTTATGGGCCGATAATTAGAAATTGAATGTTTATTGCCTGACATAAATATAGGACAAATTTTACCCTGTTTCCATACATCTAGAAAAGTATATGCATATGACATACATCTAAACTATTTTGTACCTTGTTCCATTTTACTTTGTGTTTATAATTTCAAAGCTCTTTGTCCATCATCAGACTTGTCCTATATCATGTTTATGATCAATTGGATTAATAAAGGTATTGTATTGTATTGTAAATATATATCCAGAAGAATATCTCGCAGGAAGCACCTTTGATGTGGGTACCGATGGATTCGTGAGCTCGGTTCCAAAAGGGAAAAGTTTTTTAGAAAATATTTTATTGCTTTTCCACAGACGTACTTAATTAATTTATATTTTTATCGTTTTTTTTTAAATATGTTTAATTTATAGGAATCTCAGAAGAGAAGAATAATTTCAGAAGAAGAATTTTTTAGATGAAATAAAACTTCAAGCAACGATATGAAGTTTACAAAATTTTATACACCAGATTTCCCTTTATCAAGACAATTCCTATGATTTCCCCATGATTTCCTTTGAATTCCTCTGAATACTCGAAAAATCCCCCTGAATTCCTTTGAATTCCTCCTGAATTCCCTCACTGTATACCCATCGATTTCATTGTTTGTCCGAATAAGTATTCGCTGCTCCATGTTCGTTTGCCCTTCGGTGTTCGTTCGCTCAGTGCGTACGCGCCTTAAAGGTGTATTAATTCGACAATACTTAGCACTCCCACAGGCGCGAACTGATTTCAAATCAGGTTATTAGCGATTTCCATCACGCTGCTCGCTGCCAGAATAAAACTAGGTGATTACATTTTCCGTCTGCACGAAAAACAGACACGAAGACGTTTACCTTTGTATCTGTTGACATTAAAGAAATGAGGAAAGGATCAGCAGGCGGAGCACGAACCGGTATTATGCATGGTAATGGCCTGTCTCATGACGCTCCTCAGAGGTCGGAGGTGAAGCAGGGTGGGGCGCAGCGAAAACAAACGTGACTGGAATTTTTCAGATTACTTTTGATTTATGGTAATTGATTATAGAGCACGATGAGAGGTACCGGCCACTTTATCGGCAAGCTGAGATTGGAAGTGCTCGGATGGGTCGCGGATTGCCCGGTGTTTGCTGAGGAGGACAAATATTCCGAAATATCAGCCTCAAGTGTAAGTAAAATAAGTGATGCGCACCTTCTTGTGATAAAGGAGCAAGTTTAATTTGCTCACATAAGTTGCTTTCATTGGCCTTCAACACGTATTTTTAAGATATTATCTGTAACTTCAAAAGCATGCCTGACTTATAAAGTGGATAAGTCAAATTATAGAATAAGAAGACTGAGGAGTGATTTGTGTTTTGAATTTTTAGTTTCTGGGAGAAAGAGATCTTCTGAAACCCAATTAAGAAAAAGGCTCTTATAGAACTAATACCCTTGTATATAAAATCTATTTATATTATATACGAGGCTAATACTCAACTTAGTAATTTTTTATGGACACATGAATCTAAACAAGAGCGCAGGTAATTTAAAACTGATATATTATACAGGGTGTTCTTTAATGTCATGTTCATACTGTAGGAGCTAATTTTTTGTCCAATTTTATGACTAAGAGTCCATATAAACATGTGTCATAAATTGCCTCGTTTTCGAGATACAGAGTCTCAAGGTTTGTAGTCATTTGTAGTTATTATTTAGGTTTGTATCTTGCATTTTTTTAAGTGTTTGTAGATATTAAATTCCTGCTATAAAAATGGGGACATCCCAGTTTTTTTACTTTTAACATCTACATACTAACATAAACATTTACACATGCACTGTAATAGTTTTTTCCTCGAAAACGAAGCAAGGTACGAAAAAAATTAAAGAAACAAAAAAGTTGTATTTGAAATTGTTTCAGCTAAAAAAAATTCTAAACTTGTAAAAGCCAATTGTGTCCAATGTTTTTCTCACAAATTTCAAATAGGTTACCCTCCTGGACCCCACTGGAGCCAACAATTTTAATATTTTAGCCCCTTACTACTTCTAACCAACGTGCCCAGTTTCATCCAAATCGGCGGAAGAGTTTTCAAGATATTGATAAAAAAACGATTTTTTATAAAAACTTTGACACACTGTACCTCGAAAACGAGGCAATTTAGAACACACGTTTATTTAGACTCTTAGGCATAAAATTGGACAAGGAATTAGCTCCTACACTACAGCACAGTATAATAGTTGCGTTCGGTAATATGCTCACGGATGCGACGAGATTACAGTCACGTGATTCCAGATGAGACGGACAAATAGAAAATAAATGAACGAAATGGATTGCATAAGGCATAATATAACCTCACCTTTTCTGTTTTGACTTTGTTGACGGTTTGTTTATATTATATTTCGAATTATTTAAATAACGAATATTGTAAAATCAACCATTTTAAATGTAGTCCAAGGATATGAAATAATTTTTGAAGATGAAGATGAAGAATGTACAAATTGTTTGGAAAAAAATTAAAACTTCGCTAATAATTGCAAATCTACTTCTCCATTTCCAAAAAATGACAACTCAACTTAACTAGAACCAACTACAACTTCAAAAAATCAATGACAACTGACAACCATGACCACCACAACCTCACAAATTCAGATTAATCTTTTTCCTCGACCAAAATGCTTCGAGCAAATAGATCTTGCTCTGATCGATCTGATTTAATTTCTGAACGATCAAGATTTACCTCCCCTACCTCTAGATGTAATTAATGAACGATACGGACTAAAAAGATCAATCTGAGGTAATTACCGAACGCCACTATGGTTAAAGAATTATACTGTGACTACAGTATGGACATGTCATTAAAACCCGGGATCAGTCGCTAATATGTTAGAAAAAATCTAACAAATTTAGTTTTTTGCTCATAAAACGTGTCGTGGCAGCTTAAAACCTATCCCCTCCCAGAAGTGCCTGGAGGGGTGATTACTTTAGCGAATGGTAGTATATTGTTTAACACGGACCATAACGGACTAACTTAAATGTACCGGGATATCAAAAATTATCTTGGTCAAGGGTGGTTGTGGAATGTAAAACGTGTGTCTTACTTTAAATTTTTGAATATGTTTTGTTGTGTCAGAATCTGTCAAGTCATTGTGCTAAAATAAAATAAGACACACCATTAACATTCCACAACCACCCTTGACCAAGATAATTTTTGATATCCCGGTACTTGTTAGTAGTATTCTAACACGTACCACCAATCTGTTAGAAAAAATCTAACTACGCGACCCCTTACGCCTGTAAATTCTTTATGTTAATTTATGATTCTGGTAAGTTTTGTTTAATATCTATTTGTTTCTTAGTGTTATTTCAACCATATTAATTTTGATCTTTAGCGTTCATAAATCAGAGATGGACAAAAAAGAGGAAGAACGGCTATTTAGGTGGTACGAAAAAATTCCAACTGACACAGAACAACCCCTGGATTCAGACGATGATCTAAGTGATGCGCTCTCTGAACACAGTTTGCATAATACTAGCACTGAACAATCTGACGAAGAAAGTAATACTGACGAGGTTTTTGCTGGTGCTGTTGCACAACCACCAACAAGGAGAGAACCTATTTTCACAGGAAAAAATCTTACAGAGTGGCTAAAGCATAAACCGGACAAGCCTAGAAGAAAAACACGTCCCCATAACCTTATAACAAAATTACCTGAAGTGAAAGCCGCTGCCAAAGGAGCTGCAACAACTTTAGATTGTTGGCAATTATTTTTTCCTGACGAGATCATCGACAAAATTATTATTTCAACAAACCAGAAAATTGAACAGATGTTGAACTCAGTCAACAACATATATTTGTATTGAATGTAGTAGTAATTCTAACGAAGAATCTTTTTAATAAATGAGTACATAAAGCACTATTAATTTTTTTTTTTTTCATTAAAAAACCTAATTATTGTGTTAATTTATACAAATAATGTTTATAATTGCATAAAACTTGGATTATGAACATAATATAATAATATGTTTAGGCCCTTATTATTACTTGTTCTTTAAGGTTATATAAAATCTAACACGCGACCGATTGCGCTACAGGGATGCTAGCAACAGATCCCGGGTTAAGGAACACCCTGTATAAAATTTGAAAATAAAAATGTTAATTACCTATAAAAATATTGATTTTAAGTAAAATTTGTGCCACATAAGCTCGCCTCTGTTACAAAAAATAAAGCAGCAGGCATTACCCAACACTAAATATAACCGTCTAACGAAGATTAAACCTACGTCGTATTCTTTTGTAATTTTGCTGCTCGTATAACGTAATATATCCATTTTATGGCCATGTTTATGAGTGAATCATTATTAGAATGCTTTGCGAACCCCTGAAATTAGTACGGCGCTTATTCATTATGGGTTTTTTGTGGTTATGGTGTTTTTATTGGTTGTCTTCCTCGACTGACGTCTTTCTTTATAAATCCACTTGAATTACACCACATCGTTCAAAGACATATTCCTGGATGTTTTTTGAAAATTAGTCATTTGAAAGTATTTTGTTCAACTTTAACACCCTGTATCATGGGAAGTCTCATTTGTCGACTGTAATATTTATAATAATATTATTAAATATTTAACTTTTATTTAACTTATTTTCTATGTTCCAAATATATTTTAACTTGTATAAAGCTGTAAAATACAGTGTTATTCAGAACCTATACATAATAAAATTTGGGGATGTTCAACATACATGTAGAAATGTGGTAGTGCAAAAAAAAATTTTTTTGGCGGCATCTGAAAACTATTTAAAAATTTTCCATTGCACGCCGCTGGATACTGGTCCACTGTAATGGAGTGACCTTGGGACTGACAATGCAAACTGGCTAGCACGAAAAAAACTTCGGAAGTTCTGAGAGTATACCGACACCCGGCGCAAAAAAGATTTGCAGCGTTTTTACTTTAAAATAACCTTAAAGATAGATAGATGTGACCAAAGTGACGTGTCTTTAAAATGAATAAAATTTTGTTACACTAATTTTGAAGAATTGCGCTACTTGATTACTAGGTATTAGAAACATGAAATTTATAAAAAATTTGCACATACCTTGTTACAAAAGCTGTTCGAAATTTTGTCCCTAAAGCTATCCAATTTTGCAGCATTAAAGCGAATGTTCCTCCTGGTTGCTGATCTTGTAAATGCAAATTATTAAGTAAATTGGGGATTTTCAGCATTTTGCTGCAACAATCACTCACAAAACCTAACTTGTAATTGATAATCCACTGGTAACAGTCCATTAAGTCCATTACTGTACACATGAGACATTTTGATAATTTTATAGTTTAATACTCCTACGATATAAATAAAACACCGGCATTGAGAGAAGACACAGATATACTGATGACTGAATAGACAATAGAGATATTATCCCCGCTTCAACTATATTCGCTCGGTCGTCGTTCGAGGGACAAAAACGTGTTTACTTTTTTACCACATTCTTAGGAATGTGGTAGGTATATCAAATCTTGAAGTACAGTTGCCCATCTACGTAGTTCTTTATAATGGTATAATTTTAAACATTGTTTACGGGAAATCCTAATACTTTTATTAAAATTTTTTGGTGATATCGATTTCTTATTTAAGGATGCACATATCCTCAAAGTTTTAGAGATAAATTCTGAATAACCCTGTATAACGTACATGCATTAGCGGAAGGTTGAAAGGGTTCTTGACATTATTTTGGATTGACAAAATAGGACAATAAGCATACAAAGGTCACTAATATCAACCCACTCCTCCGCGGCCGTGAACTTTCAACAAGAAAATGATTCCAATCAAAATAAAAACATGGTGAGTCACACATACAAGTAGAAGCGTACTGTCTGCACACTCCGTATTTTTGCAAGACTGCAAAATAAAATTAACCATTCCTGAGAGAAGTTCACCGACTGTCTTATCTGGAATAGAATCCAGGCAATCGGTGAGCTTTCTTTCATCCTACATTGTTTGCGAGCAAGTTAGAAAACTCGGGAATACTTTAGATGGTCCGATTATTAACTTCCAGACTTATAATAAAATTAGTAATGGAAGATGAGATCGTAATTTGATAAGAATGATTGCAGTCCAAATTTTAATTAAGGAGGATTTGGAAACAATTTAAAAAGTTTGCTGATTGTTAGCACGTCGAGGATTGCAAGTTGTGTATAGCCAAACAAGTTTATGGTTCGTCGGACATTGTCAGAGAGAAGGAGAGATAGAGAGAGAGAGAGAGAGAGAGAGAGAGAAAGAAAACGAACGTTTGGCCTGAATTGGAAGTATTAGGATTAACGCTGAAAGAAATAAAACTCTAAAAGTAATTATAAGAGCAGTTCTTAATACATTTTAGATCGTGTCTGTAATCTAAATTAATTTCCTACTTCCATAAATAGCACTAGAGTCAAAATATATTAAATAAACTTATGGATACTTTATTTGATGGAAAGTTATCCCATACATTCTCTGGAATAAATGGTCGATTATAGTGTAGCATTTGTTACAACAAATAGAGATCAAGTTTAAAGTATCTAGACTATCACTAAATTATCGGCGAAGGTTAGTATTTGTCACAAATAGTTGGAATTCAAATCTGCAACAGACACTAAACAGAAAAGAGTCCCAAGACGGGCACTTGTGAAACGTTAGAATATTTTATTTTTATGAAGCGATGAACCTGAAAGTGCCCAAAATATTACTACGAAAAAAATGTATAACTTTGTGTTGATTTCTGCTGAAAAATACGTAAGTTTAGTAGTTAACTAAACTGAGAGTTTTTGTCGAGGTATTAGCGAAGACTAAAAATTATTCGAAAACACCAAATAAATTTGACGCGTGAGGTGTATACAACATTTTTATCCTACACTAGGTGAAAATTCTATTTTCGTGAGCCTTTAGCGGTGTGAAAGTAGGCATTTGCACGGCTAGGCGCAAAAATTTTTTAACTTTCCTAACAATAGGTGGCGCCTCCTTTATCTGTTTCTGAAGCGTCATTTATAATATTTTTTTTCATATTATAAAGTAATTTTAAGTGAACACATCATTATTGTTACCATTAATTATTAAACAATCTACGAGACATGTATCCCGGGGACATTTCAAGCTTCAGAAAGTGATGAGAGTATGGCAGAAACTGTATGGAAACTTCACTTGTCAGAGATTTATTTTTATTTAACAGTTTCAGAACAAACTCAGTTATTGGGTTTATCTAAACAAGGTATTGCTTTTGCTGATTGCACTATTCATAATACTGTATTTAATATCAATATTTCAAAGAACAATTTTTTTTTTGTAAATTAATTATTGTTATGTAAAAATTTTTTTAAGTTTATGACTTTATTTTGTGTGGGATAAAAAATGTTGTGTGCACTATGGCGGGAAAGTGATTTTCCGGTCTTCCAGAAGTGGCCAGGCTCGGCTTCGCCTCGCCAGTCCATTTCTTCTGTCAGCCCGTAAAACGTTAACTTTCCCGCCTAGGTACACAAAGTACTATATCTTCATATAAATGTGGACTGCATAGTTAACTGAATTTTACTGTTAACCTGTTTGCTTTGAATTACGCAGCAATGTCACTAAATATACTGAGACACAACACAATTTACTGCAATACAAGCTAACACACATAATTCAGGATGAATAAAAATTAAGAATAAGGCGTCGACTTCATAATCTTAAAGCACAAATTGATAGTTGTCTTTGACATCAACGTACATGATTATTAGCATTTTATTTTCTTATGATGGGCAGATGTTCAATTCACCGCTCTCTGGTGAGATGTAGCGAGACTAATGTAATGTGTACCTAGATTTTTTAGAAAAAAAATGTGTACCTAACTCTATTATAGTTCCCAGGCCGTGGTGCTGCTTATGGGCTTGTCAACATGACAATCGATGACGCAGAGTAGTAGCATCCTCTACGACGCAGAGGATGCTGGTATGCTGGTAGGGTTTAAGTTAAAATACCTCATACCAAAACCAATGTTCCATGAGCATTCACAGTGATAGGTAAACTCCCATTACATTCAACTCTATCAACAGTATCTGGCTCTTCGTCCATCTCATGGATTTAAGTAAGCGTTTATTTTCAAAATATCAACAAGTGTCAACCAAGTGGTTGGAATTCACACCATTGGTAACATCTGGCACACTACTCGCTGATGCAGGAGTGCATGTTCCACGACGTAGAGGATGCTGGTATGCTGGTAGGGTTTAAGTTAAAATACCTCATACCAAAACCAATGTTCGACGAACATTCACAGTGGTAAACTCCAATTACATCCGACTCTATCGACAGTATCTGGCTCTTCGTCCTTCTCATGATTCAACTAACCGTGTATTTTCAAAATATCAACAAGGTAGATAAATGCGTCAACCAAGTGGTTGGAATTAACACCATATTCAACTACCATATGCTACATCGCCTACTAGCCACTGTTTTAGAAGAACATCTACGACACTACTCACTCTCACTGATGCAAGAGTGAGTATGAATTGTCTGAAACATCGCGGACATGGAGGATGGAGATGGATGGATGGACATGGACCTCAATTTTATATAAAATTCAAATACCAAAACAAATATCGAATTTTGAAACTGAAATTCCACTGTTTACTTGAAAACAAAACTTTGGATGTTTCTTTATGAATAAATGCAGAATGTGCTATGTTTGTTTTTTCTTTAAATCAAAGATTTAATCTATTTCAATTTACTTTTAAAAAAATACCATTACCTTGCCATGGTGTACGAAAGTGTGCAAACGGATATTAATGAACCACATTTTTGACAGCCGTCGAAAAAAACAAACACCATTTCCCTGAACGGAGAGACTAATACGTTGTTTTATTCTCCTTATAACCCGATATGTCTTCCCCCTACGTAATCTCGATATATTCATTTATTTCCATTCTGCTAATAAATAGCTTGGCGATGAAAACAACAGAGACGTCGCGTCCAATAAGCCGAGCGATATAAAAGTGAAATATTGATGGAAACTCTAGCGATTGAATGTAGATTTGAGGAGAGTGGCTCTATAACATAGGTAATACATCTTCCTTTATGTTATTATCTTCTTTTACGGTTGTACCTTCGACCTCCTTTATCTATACCCCTTTCACCGGGAAAATATGTTGGGGCGCTGTTGAGGCGGAAAATGTTTTATTACCTTCGGCGAGGTAATAGCGTATTATATATTTTGTAGCAGCACAGAATAGAAACATTATTTTCACGAAGTAACCCGAACGAAAATTAAGTGTCTCTCTCTTTTAAGACAACAGGCAAACTCAGAGTAATAAAATACAGTTTGTTCTATTTAAACTAAAAATATTTCGCCATTTGAAGTTACAAAAATATAAAACGATAAAAATGGGAATCTTCTAACAAAGTTTTATTTTTATATGGGGCGGGCCGTGGTAGCGACTTGGCGACTTATTATAGATATGAACACGAATCAACGTTGGCCGCGGTTAGTACTTGGATGAACGACTTTGGAGAGAAGACTCGCATCTTCTAGTAGCCTTTGAATTTACAGAAGCTATGCAAACATAGCCGATGTTTGTGTATAGAAAGACGTACCATCGCTTGGATAGGATGTAAAGCCGGAGATCCCATGTCTATGAAATGATAGGCAAGTAAAAGATCCTTTTATCCGGCTATAAAAGTGGAGGCTAGGCAAAAGTTTCAGGTTGGTTGCTCGTCTCCTGGCGTCGGTGACTCGCCTTACTCGCGGAAATAGACCAACTTAAATAATCGAAATAAAAAAAATGTGTATGATGTCAAATGTCACCAAATGTAATCACCAAAATGTTCCACACTTTATATTGTATATACTGTATTGCAATAACTTTATAATTTATTTAATTACAATGTTTCTATAATACAGAGCATGCAACACATATTGTGTACAGGGTCTCCAAAATAAGATCCTCTATCCCCTTATCTCAGAAAGTATAAAAGGTAGAGAAAAAAGTTAAATACTAAAGTTTTTTGTTTTTTCCTGAATTTTTCATTTTTATAACTTTCTTGAATACAGGTTGTTCAGTTTCTCTGATCCAGGCATCAACTTTCCTTTTTTAAATGGGACACCCTATATTCAATTACGTTTTTGAACTCTCATTAGATATACCTATCATTTACCGTTACGAAGATATTAGCATTTAAAGAAAAAAATCTTTAAAAAATACCTGCTCAAAAAATCTCGGCAAAACAAATAAGACATCCAAAAAAAAGGTAAATAGGGTTTATTTCGAAGACAATTAGACTCAGAAGTTACTTCAATGAATAGACATAGAATAGACATATAATACTGATTAAGAATATATTATTTTATTAAAAACTAATATTTTTTTAAATTATTTCATTAATTAACTAATATAAACAAATCTATGTTTGTAACTTGAACCACAAATAACTAACAATAATCATAACAAATAACAATAAAAATAATAAATTAAATCAAGTGTCCTATATGTCTTCAATTTTCAGCTATGCATGTTGTGTATATAACTGCTAGTTTTCTTATAGCGCAATCACTTTGATTGCACGCTTCAATTTCCATCCTGATTTTAATCTTTAAATCATCAACATTATTACTCTGAATTTGATAAACTCAGGCTTTCAATGTACCCCATAAAAAGTTATCAAGTGGAGTTAAATCTGGGGTCCTCGGCGGCCATGGGATATTCCCGTTTGGCCCTATCCATTCCAGAAAATAGTTGTTAATAAAATTCTTTACAACTGCAGTATTGTGACATGGAACTCCATCCATCTCATAGATGATCTGATTGGTATCTTTTTCGGTATCCAATAAAGGTAAAATGCAAGTTTGTAGTGCCATTTCCTGGTATTTTACCTAAGGTACCTGGGACCATTTAAATATTGGCCAAGAAAGACAGGGCCTAAAATGTGTCTCTTATAAATAGCAAACCAAACATTTTCGTCAATATCTTGAAAATTAAGCAAAATAAGAATAGGGAACGTTATATAGAGTAAGGTTAAAATTTAATAGAGAATCCAAAAATATAGTAATAGACAGGGTGTTCCATAAGAGATTTTCGATTTTCTGGAGTTTTAACATATACTTGTTTGAGCCATCTGTCAAAAACACCCCGTATATTAATCAGGGTATATCGATTCATTGAAGTAATTTCTGAGTCTAATTAAGTACGAAATAAACCCTATTTACCTTTTTTTTTTTGGATGTCTTATTTGTTTTGCCGAGATTTTTTGAGCAGGTGTTTTTTAAAGATTTTTTTCTTTAAATGCTAATATGTTCGTAACGGTAAATGATAGATATAGGGTACTCTTAACAATGTCGACCTACAATTTGAATGAGAGTTCAAAAACGTAATTGAATATAGGGTGTCCTATTTAAAAAAAGAAGGTTGATGCCTGGATCAGAGAAACTGAAGGACCTGTATTTAAGAAAGTTCACTCTCTACGAAAGAAAAATTCAGGTAAAAACAAAAAACTTTCGTATTTAACTTTTTTCTCTACCTTTTATACTTTCTGAGATAAGGGGATAGAGGATCTTATTTTGGACACCCTGTACATATGATGAATTAGTCAATCGGTGTGTCATGACTCAGTTATTGTGAGTTGCATAACTATGTGACGTCACACTAATACAATCTGCTCACCCAGTCTATTCCTTATGCATTTGATTCAGCTCACCTCTAACTGGCAGTTCATAGCACACGGTAGAAAACTATTACTCATTTGATCAGGTTCAAACCATCAGGAAGATTGTGTCAAAATTATAATGCTATATTTTTTCAATTAATCCACTCACAAAATATCACAAACAAGTAACAGTAGATGATTTCAATATCAGGCGCAATAAATGAGGGGAAAATTGCAAAACCCGATAAGATAAGTAAACATAAACAAAGATAAAATAATTATTAATTAAAAAATAATTATAGATAGTGCTGTATATTACCGTTCTAGAAATATAAATAAAAATAAAAATGTATTTACATATTGCATAATAGATACTAGAACTAAAATAATCATAAAGCCATTTATATTAAGCTAAAATTTATATATACAGGGTGTTTCAGCTTCAATTTTCTGCACGGGCATCTTGAAAACTGTAAGAGATACAAAGTTGGTCAAGTTTTGCTTTAAAATAGAATGAATACACTCACATTGGGATTCATGTATTTATTTCTAATATTAAAGAAGATACAAGGACATGTGTTATAAACCTATTGTTAATTAGGTTACTTTTAACCTAAAAGCGAATTTAGTGCAAAATATTGCGCAATCAATTATGCAATTTCTTTTAATACATCGTCTGATAGGTACGACCTACCTAAAATAGCAACAATTTCAATCATTGAAAAGATATTAATTATTGAAACAAGTTATATTTTCATGTAATTTTTTGTAGTTTCCTGGTTTTCAGTTTTTTCTGTAACTCTACTTGTTATTGGTTGAATCATGTATTCCAAGTTACCCATATTTAAATATTTATAACAAAGTTAATATAAAGTACCATTCAAAATAGTTATCACATAAAAATTACACCATTAATTACGAGAACTACAAGGTATTGAACAATTAATTTTCGCAATTGAGTAATTAAACAGCCCAGTTTCCTGACCTGTGTAAATCTGCATTAACACATAACTTTCACCTTAAAAAGGGTCTTGCCAGTATATCTGCCTATTGCATATATAATGCAATGTGCATTGGTGGAGGCTCCCAGAGGCGTTGGATCTAAATTGCATGCGATACGTTTGTCGCGTCGGAGAGTGCTCTGAAATTGTAGTGTGTTTACGATTACATCGTAATTTGTTAGAATGCACGTAGCTTGTAGTATGAGAGAGTGAGAGTACATATTTGCGCTAGGCTGATGGATGGCACGTCGTAAAGAATAACTGATAACTGATTTCAATATGTAATCTGAACATTCTGGGTTATATATTGCTATTGTGCTGTCATAACTTAAATTCTTGTTAAAATATATTGAAATATACAGGGTTATTCAGAACTTATCCATAATAAAATTTGGGGATG